>OU015497.1:50049093-50221593 GCA_907164885.2 Dolomedes plantarius | reverse complement strand
CGAAGGAAGAACGTTAGCACTATTTGTCGGCAACTGCATGAAACTCGAGATTTCCCTCTTTCTGCCTACACATTATTCGATCAAAACGGATTAAAAGATGAATAGTTATGATTTTTGTAATTCGGAGGATTCTTTTTGAAACACCCTGTATAATCATGTTATGTAATGAATATTTCTATTTCAAATTCTTGTTAGATCGTTTGTATTATAAGCGCAAGTGTGGCAATTGCCTATAACGTAAAAGTATTCATAAGCTACATGATGACTAACGCATGTTACAAGTTACATGATGATGCTTACAGTACTTATAATTATATGGAGTAAAGGGTGGATTTATGTTACAATTTGAAACCTCATTATTAAAACCTTGAATTTAGAGTTATTAAGAGAAGAAATAAGGTATTAAGGTATTAACTTAGAGAGGAATTTAGGTATTAACTATTTAAGAGCTGGATAGTGTTACTTTTATGTATACTTTTTCCGTATCAAATACTTGCTTCGCTTGGGTTGTATAAAAAAAATTCTAGGTTCTCACCTAACTACATCATTTGATACTTTCAAGAGTTTAAACCGTCAGGTCAACAGTTCCACAAAATGAAACTATATTTAAATTAAACATATAATTAAAACACTCTCTCACTCCGTATTTGTAAATAACATCTTCAGTTGTGTAACTTTTATGTCTAATTTCAATCTCAATTCCCCTCTGAAACACGCTGGTTCAGAAAATATTTGATTTTTCTCCTTCTACGGTTTCTGCATAATCGAGACATGGAATCTGGCAATTTCTTAGAATGAAGGAATTCTCCCTCAAACAATTTCTTCCGATCTATAAGAAGCTGATAGCAGGTAACGTCATACACTCCAATAAACAATTCCCTATTTCTTTGGTCCACAGTCTGGACTGAAGGTGGAAAGTTTATATCATGAAATTCTTAAGAGGATGGTGTCTGAGAAATAACTTAAAAAAATCTTTAAAAATCCAAACCTAAAAAAAATGGGAATTTAAAAGCAATAACTTGCATAAAAAATGCACGAATTTTTTTTCTTTTAAATGCGTGTAAGAAACGTTACTAAGTGAAATAAGTAGAATAAATATAATTTAAGAAATATAATTTTTAACGTAGTTTTAGAAAATATTTCGTGTTTTATATATATATATATATATATATATATATATATATATATATATATATATATATATATATATATTGTAAGAATCCGTTACGACCCTTCCGAATAAATCACCCAGACAGCCGGACCTCCCACAGCAGGTGACCAGCGAACAGTTCTATCTTTCAGCGTCAAGGTGTCTGCACACAAAGAATGGTGTTGCTTCTAGCCGCCGGGCCTGGGAGGACGTAAACTAATGACTAGTTCGACGTGAACTAATGATTTTCAGATCAGCTGAATCATGGGAACCGAACACATGGCCTCGTGGTCAGGCGAATCACAGCCAACGGACATGATGTCACAAAATAGTGCCAGCCAGCCAAAACTTGTGTAGTCACGTGACCGGAAGCACGGTTGCCAACGCCGCAGAAGAAATCCAGAATTTGGACAGACTTGGTCGAGACTCTCATCTAGAGAGCACCTATCGTCTACGTTGTCCTGGAGCGACCGACTTGACCCTGACTTATTTTCAGAGCAGCCGCTCGAAGCTCTCGTCAACGAATACTTCACCCTGAAGTATAGCTATCTCAGAGCATCCTGCTCTACAGGCTTCGTTATCTATTTTCAGAGCTGTACGCTCTAGAGGCTGTGTACCGACCTTCTAGTTCCGCTGTGACTGTACGTGCATCTTATCATCGATATCATTGGGTTATTACGAAGGCCAGTTCCCTCTATGTCTAGAGGTAGATCAACACCTGTGTAAAGAGTGTAATAGATCAACACCTGTGTAAAAAGTTTCCGACTAAAATTTAATAAAACTGTATTTTAATTTAGTAGACTGACTCTGAACATTTTTAGCTACCCGGAGTCTGAAGATATCACAATATATATATATATATATATATATAAATATATATATATATATATATATATATATATATATATATATATATATATATATATATATATATATATATATATATATATATATATATATATATATATATATATATATTATATATGCATCGATATCTCGGGCAATTTTATCCCTGCGACAATTCGATTACTTAAAGTATCAATCCAAACATCCTTTATAGAAATTAAGGCTATAAAATTTCAGAAAACAAATCCCGCACGATAAAATGCTTGAAGAAGAATTACATTTTAAGCTCGGATAAAATAAAAGAAAATAAATAAATAAGTGCTTTTTCGTCTTTCCCAACCACTGCCTTTTTATGCTTGTGGGAGAAAATAAATTACCTCTCCCTTTTCTTCATCCTTGGTTCTCTCACTTTCTACTCAGTTGGTTACCACTGCTTGAGGAAAAACGATAAACTTTACCTCACAACTGGTCATTGGAAAGGCGGTCATTGGGGGGAGGGGGGGGGGGAGAAAGAAGTAATAAAACACCCCAAACATTCCTCCGTCATCGGTTTCTGTAAAATTATTGCAGCCAATGCCATTATTACTCATATTGACAAAGTAGAAGGTAAAGTGGTCTAAGTATTATGTAAAATGCTTGGATAATATTCAAAATACGAATAATTTAGAGATAGACGTATTGAAAGAATATTATTAACATTTATACCACGTTAGTTCGTCAAAATTTTATCTCCTTTTTATAGCTTTCCTGGCATTTTTGGTTGCTGAAATTCTGAGAAATAATGTGTACTGCTGAACAGAAGATTATAACTAAAGCAGCTAAATATAGAGCCCTATAATTTTTAATCCTTCGGTATTTTCTCCGAGTGATTAAAAATATGAATAATTAAAATTTTCATGTATTTAAGTTTAGCCCATTAGTTATAATCTTCAATTACGCGCGTAGTTCACATTTGTTTTCAGAATTTCAATGACTGAAAATTCGCGATAAGCTATGAATGATAAAATGCATATAAACTAACGAGATATACATCGTAATACATCTTTGGCCGTTTGATAAAGGAATTTAAGTTGTTTATATTACTTTGTCTCTTGTAAGGTACATTAATAGGGCTGTATTTAATTAAGATTTGTATTAGGCAATCATTCTTAATAAATATTACTTTAGCCTGGATAATATTCAAAATACGAATAATTTAGAGATAGATGTATTGAAATGATATATTAACATTTATACCACGTTACTTCGTAAAAATTTTATCTTCTTTTTATAGCGTTCCATTTGTTTTTGGATACTGAAATCATGAAAAATAATCTATACTGCCAAACAGCAAATTATAACTAAAGTGGCTAAATAAAGGATATAATTTTTAATCGTTCGGTATTTTCTCCGAGTGATTAAAAATCTGAGTAATTAAAATTTTCATGTATCTAAGTTTAGCCCATTAGTTATAATATGCAAATACTTAGTTCATATTGTGTTTCATAATTTGAGTGACTGAAAATTAGCAATAAGCTATGAATAAGGAGATAAACTGCATATAAACTAACAAGATACAGATCTTAATACATATTTTAGACTTGAAAGCTGTGCTAACACGTAATAATTACCCCGAAAGTATATCCAAACATATAATTGGTTGTTTTAGTTTTAATTAATAGTTTGTTCTGTTGCATTTAATAAGTTAAACAAAATAATAAGAAAAATTAGAAAAAATAACTACTAAAAATAAAATATAAATCATAAGTAAAGATAAAAATAAGATTAAAAATAACTCTTAGTAATAATAATAAAAAACTAAATTAATAAAGGTTTAATAGTCCTAAAATACAGTATCCATAGTAAGTCAGTAACTGTGTTTCCATAATCTCCGTGGTTGCAAGTTTTGTGACGTCAGTCATCTTGCAGTTACTTGTTCTTAACTTCCACTCTGTCTAGCGCCAGGCTTGGTGTACTTTGGTTAAGTAACTCTATATTCAATTGTTCTGTTTTTCATGGATTGTACGGTGTCTGAGTGTGTTTAATGTATAGATCATACTTATCGGAAACAATCCATTGGTTTTTAGACAGTAATGACACCGCTGACTAAGAGATGCTGCCTAAAACCTCTTTCATACTTATCTATTCATGTTTTTAGTTCCTGGCTGCAAGTAGCTTTAGTGCTCATACTGGTTTTCTCTTTCAACTATTTCTTATATATATATTTATATATATATATATATATATATATATATATATATATATATATATATATATATATATATATATATATATAAAATAAATGCGACGATCAATGTATACAATTGATGTAAAAAGAAACAAAAAATATGTTTATAAAAAATTTGTAAGGGATATTTTTATAGACAAAATAATTTAGAAGAAAATATTCAAATTAAATCTAATAGAACATACTACAGAATATAGTACAATTAATATAGTACAGTTTGAGGATCACATCTTTTACTGTATTTTAAAATTTTTTTGGATAATGTCCAATCGTCTGCTGCATTAGCAAGGAAAAAAAATATGTTTTTTGTCTATTTAGTTGTTATGCACGTGACGATACATTTATTTAAGTACCAGAAAAAGAAATCACGTGATCAGCATTTAATAAATTAAATTCTAAACGTTAATCTTTAAAAATTCACCAAAAATCAGAAAAGGGAGGTAAAGATTCGAAAAAGATGTCATTTTAATGGAATTTTTATGATCTTTCCCATGAAATAAATTTTATAACCCTTAAATTATTAGTTTAAATGCAAACTTAAAAAAAGTTGCAAAACAGCTTAAAAATTTAATTTTTTAAAAATCTAACAAGAATTTTTCAAAAATCTTTCTTAGTGCACCCCTACACTATAAGAAGAATCGCCATGCAAAATTTCAGCACTTTAGGTCCAGCGGTTTTGTCTGTGCGTTGTATGTCAGTCAGTGAGTCAGTCAGTTACGGAACTGTTTTATATATATAGATTATAAGCTATAAATAATTTATATTAACTAATGAGATATAAATCTAAATACATCTTAGGCCGCTTTACAAAAAAAAGTTAAGTTATTGATATTGCATTGTCTCTTTTAAGGTATATTGATATTGCTCTATTTAATTAAGATTTGCATAAATCCTAGATAATCATTTTGTCTCAAAAGGTATCATTTGTTTAAGTGTCTTCGTAGTAATAATTCCCTGGTCATATAAGCGCAATTATACAGTTATGATATGATCTCCCAAAAATTCACTCTAATAGAGGTTAATTCAAATCTCCCATGGAAGGAATCAATTGTGACATCATAAAGCTTTTTTGCTTTCGCCTTTTTTCAACCTTAAGGAAGTCTGGCAATATAAATTTTATGTACATTCTTTAACAGAATATCCTCGTGCGCCTACCCGTAATTTGATTTTCTTGATGAAATTTCACGACAGATACCACGTTCAGATCGTAAGAACATAAAATTACTGAAAACAGTACCTATGAGATAAACGTTGGCAGAAGATCAGAGTTTTAAATTTTCAGCAAAGATAGGAAAATGGGAAAAAAAACTTAATCCCCAGCGACCAATCTTTTTAGTTTGTTGAAGGAAAAGGTTGACATTTTTTTGTTCAACTTCCAGTTTCTGCTTTTTTGGATGCAACTACTATACCAGGGAGAAATGATAGATTTTTATGACAAAACCGGTCATTGGAAAGGAAACCGGTTAAAAAATATAAGGACAGCAGCAAAGAAATAAGGTGTCTCGAACGTCTCTTCAAAATTGGTTTTATTGCAAAGTCTCGGTTCTCGAAATTTATGTGCCAACAGTGCTAAAACACTGAAAAGACTGTGTAAATACTACGAAAACCTAGGATTAATGCAGTGCTACATATTGTTTTAGTTAATGGGATAAAAGGAAATGATTTCACCTGTTTGTTATAAGGATATAAAAATATAATATGTCTTATATAATTTAACGAGTTAATTTATTGTTCTCGAAATGTGTATACTATATAAATGGGCATAGTATACGTAGTGCATATATATATGGTATAGTACAATTCCAGAAAAGTTGCTTGGATTTATATAAACAACTCATCACTGGAACTTGATTGAGGTTGCAAATTTTATTTTTAACTGATTCGATAGTAATTGACTCAAACTAACAGTTCTTGCTAAATTAGATGCGTAACATGAAACCGGATTTCCCTTTAGTCTTATATCTTCCATTTTATCTCTAAGTATAACCTTTTGAGGACAATTCTGTCATTCTGTAATTAATCTACATTCTTTCACTTAGTTTCCAAATTCTCTGGTTGTTGTGTAATCGGTAACATTATGTTAGAATGCTACAATTGTTCTATGATCTCTAGTATAGGAATAATCTCATGTGTGTATTTGACCTTAGTGTAATGTATAACTCTCAAGTTCAAATTAAATATAATAATTTAAAAAAGATGGATCTATAAATCTTCTTATTTTACATCAGCGAAATGAAAATAATCCATAAGGGAATTCGTTATTCAGTACTTAAAAAGTAAAAATAACGGATTAATTTGAATTATGCCATAATATGAAGCATAGTAATATACGGCAAAACATTTTCAGTTTCGACAAAGGTCATAGACTAACAGAATTAAAATAATTGGTTTAAGGTCAATGTTACATTACAAAATGCAAATAAGAGTTCAGAGATTTTAAAAATAAAACACTTCGCAAAAGTATAAGTTCTACAAAGGAAAAATTAATTAAAATTTCAACGAGTAGTACAGGAATTATGGGAAAATAAATTATTTGATCTTTTTATATTAAGTAATGAAATAACAACTCTGAATAAATTTCTCTCCAGTAATAAACTCTCTGAAACAGACATTTTTTTAAAATCGTTGATTTTTCTTTCAACTAACATTTGACAGAATTTTACACATGTTTTTTTAACATTAATTTATTCCTCATTCATTTCAATACTAAAACTGACATTTTACGTTTGCTCTAAAATTACTAACATACTTAAAATTAGTAAAACGTTTACATTTAATATTAGTTGTAGTTTTTAAACAGTTGATAACGTAATGTAGGATCAAAACTAATAATTTCCATCACACCTTTCCTTTCGGTAAAGGCAAATAACTATAGATAAGTGCATATAATACTATATCTCATAGATATTTGAAGAGATAAATTTGAAATTACCTTTAGAATAATTCGCACATTACATTTTATTAGTATCTACTTTCCCCTAAAAATCATTTTTCAACTGATTGAAATATTATAAGAAAGTATCCTTAACTCAATTTAAAAAAATGGATATTGCTAATTTTGATGCTTCACCACTCATATCTTCCTCTCACAATTTCTGTATTAATGATTCATAAACTGTCTTGATTTACGGACTATAACTAAAACTTGACTAGTTATAAATACCAATTTTTCTCAACGACTTGATTTACGTTGGTTACGCAATTTGAAGAAATAAGCTATTTATCTAATTCGTCTCGTTTAGACAGCCAAGGTAGGGACAATACATCTACCAACGTCAACCACCTATCAAAAAAAAAAAAAAAAAAAAAAAAAAAAAAAAATATATATATATATATATATATATATATATATATATATATATATATATATATATATATATATTGTGGATCCCAAAAAACGTTGATTTATTTTTTATTGCAACACTGAAGCCAAACACCCCTATTCTAAAATATCATATTTCTCCTTAGCATAGTTTTTTCTTCGTATATATTTTTCAAGTCTAAACTGCAAGAGAACGATAGACATTTGACGGAGATATTGGAGATCGGAGAGTTAGGTGTTGAAGACAAAAAGCCAGGAACGGTGTAATAAAACTCCTCAAACATTCACTGCCTTTGTAGTTCCTGCGAAAACAACGCAATCGACGCCACTTCCTTCGAAAAGGAGAAAAAAAAAATTGTGGAACACTGACATAAGTCCTAATAAAAAAAAAACTAAAAAAAATTATTAAATTTCAAAATGGGATGCTGTTAAAATATACGTTTTTAAAAAAAAATCCGATCTATTTTAGTTGCTTAGAAGAGGATTTTAAAAAAATGTTAAACATTTTATCATTTCTTTTGATACAGGTTAACAAGAAATATATCTTTCTTTAGCGTTAGTTATAAAAGAGGTTTTAAAATGTATAGAATTTGAAATACATAGGCGAAACTTTACAGTTTGTACTTTTCTTCTTTTAAACTTGAATTCAGATTTAATTCAGAATAAACAGCTTAAAAGATTATGTTTAGATTATTTAGTTATTCAACTATTAAGATTGAATGAAACGTCTTTTTTTTATTTGTCTGAAACGGAAACTAGTCTCTGTATGGTCTCCGTTTAAATTGTTGTTTTAATTATATACGAGTAGTTCAAACATATTTTAAATTATATTACAATTCATTGCAACTTTAATTAACATAAATTTTTGTAACATATCTTGAGACACCAGCAAAAGAAACATACATATCATGTACAATTAACTCTAAGGCAAATAAAGCAATATCAAATGTCACCCTTTTTGAAGAATAAAGAGAAATTACATTAATTATTTCTTATACATTAAACTGTTGATTTCTTAAATGAGAATAATCTGTTCATGTCGAAGAAAATGTCAGATGTGATAAAATATATATATATATATATATATATATATATATATATATATATATATATATATATATATATATATATATATATATATATATATATATATATATATATATATATGTATATATATATATATCATACATATATATCTATATATATATAAAAGAGCTCATCTGTTTGTTTGTTTGTCCGCTATAGAATCATAGACTGTTTCACCCACCGGGACCAAATTCGGCACAGTTAATGTTTAAGACCCGAGAAAGTTAACGCAGCAAAAATTAAATTTGGGGCTCAATTAGTTTTTTAAAATTAATTTTTTAATTACTTTTGTGCCCCTAAGAGGTGCGTGTACCACTTAAATGGCTATACAGCCCCTTCAACACATCAATTTATTCACCAAGAAGATCATTTCTGCACGCTAAAAGCTGGGCGCTGCGTTATCAGTCAAATTCCGATGAATGAGTCAGAAAAGGGTTGGTCTGGGGCTGACGGGGGAGGGGCGAAATGTTTATTTTATTTTTCTTACTTTTAGTGGAGTCGTGGGTCTAAAAAGGTTGGGAATCGCTTCTTTAAACAATTTTAGACAATGGCGTTCAAACTAATAGAACTTAATAAAGTTCGAAAAAAAAGGAAGAAAAAAAAAAGAAAAATCAAGTTTTGTCCCATGGCCAGTTTTTGGAAGACTTCTGTTGATCTAAATAAATTAATCGCTTAAGGATCATAAAATGGGAAGAAGTTTAAAAGTTCTACATGTTTTTTTTTTCCTAAGTTTGCGAAACAGAGTTAACATACGATATGTATTTGAATTACTTATTCCGTGAAATCATATAAATCTTTTAGAATTTTGGAGTTTTTTAAGCATGGGAGGAAAAGCTCTTTAAACAGAGAAACATAACGACACATAACTTTCATTCCGAACTATTAGTCCATTAGTTATATTAAGGCATAAGAAAATTGATGAATGTATTTTAAAAAAATGATTGCCCTGTGTTGCCGGGGTAAATATATAGATATAAAGATTTTCATACATTCCATAAAAAAAATACTGGGCTCCCCCCCTCCCCCCGACCCGCTTTTCAGGTTCACCTGGCCAGACAGAATGCACTTAGCGCGTTTCTACTGAAATGATATACAAACAATAAGAAAGAAAGAAACTTTGAGCTTAGGCTTCATGCGCAATCCCGCCTTACTTTGATTAAATAATGGGGATAACGCATCTTGCACTTTACAGTTCTCTGCACATACCTTATTTAGATCGTATATGTAGAGGTACAGGTAATTTTTTCAAAAATAAAATAATGTTCAAGTTATTTAAAGAAGTCCGAAATTGTACAAATTAGTTGTAATTGTTACAAAAAAGTTGAAATTCCAAAGAAAAATCTTGAAAAATTATTACATTTTATTATATTGTATTACAATACATATGATCATATATTACATTATTATATGAGACGTTGTCATTTAGAGGGTCCTGGCTGAGGTTCTTCGAAGGCGGCGAGTCCTGGCACAGGTTCGAGTTGTTCTGTCGTCAGAGTCGGGGCTTGTTCATCTGGAAAATGAAAGAGGTGGTGAGAAAACAACAACTTATGATCATATCTTAAGGAGAGATGAGTGATTACGAAATAGATTGTGAGATTAGACATACCTTCCGCATCATGTAAGCGTATTTCTTCAGTCTGTTCTTCAGTCTGTACCCATTACGTGAAAGGTGCTGTATCCGTCGATTGTATGTACATTAAAATCAGCATTATCGTACACCTGATGTGAAAAGCACGGCTGGTTAACTTTCAGCGGATCGCTGCTGACAGCTGATGCTTCCAGGCGGACAGCCTCTGTGTAAGTCGAACAAAATTCCAATGAGGAAACCACATCGACTAATTTCCTTGAGCCGTACTTCTTGTACAGAAACACTGCCAACCCTACGAGGACTGGTGAAACGAATGATCTGGGCCTCACTGCTGCTACAAGACTATGAGCCAGTGCTGTGTTCTTCTTCTTCCACATATCATGGTCCCCACGTTTTTTGTTTAGTACAACTGTTTCCATAAATGTACGGAGACTTTCAGGAATGAGTTCCTCATTTCCTTCCAAAAATTTATCAGGTGAGGGGTACTGTTCTGTCTCATAAACCTGGCTCCGGATATCCTCAACAACAATTGCAGCAGCCGTCTTAATAATCCGGAGTCTTTCCTCTTGTTTATTTTTTAACGCCTGCTGGTACCAAGCATCATTTAAAATTTTATACCCTGGGTTTTTGAAACACACTACCAGCTTCTTGTTTGGAGAAAAGGTCATTATTATATCGCTTCCATATTTTTTGAGTAGATGAGCTTTAACTGTCTTTATGTCAGGACGATAATCACCCTTGATTTGGTCCACCAACTCGTCTAGCGTAAACTGACATTCTCCATCACTATTCTCAAGATAAGTGTAGACTTATTCCATTGCTGCTTCAACATGATTGGCGAATGGACCCCTATTTCTCTTCTCTTGAATTTTTGGGCGATTGTACAATTTTCTCATGCATAAACTATGATACTGACAATCAGAAACCACCAAGTCTGAGACAGGCAAAAGACGTTTGATTATGGCTTGTCCATACTCATCACCACGTTCTTCTGCCCTTTTTATGATAGTTTCCTTGACTTTCAAAATTCGAACCTGATACACAATATTACGATTGGTTTTCATTTTTCTTTGTTGTTCTATAAAGTCAGGTGTTATGACAAGGCCACACATAAAACAATGAGTTTTGAAATTGAAATGCGCTTCAGTAGAACGTCTTTTGACTTGCTCTCTACCCTGCTCGGCCTTCTTCAAATGAGCTGCAATCATTCTTTTATTAATGTAGTTTGTACGACATCGCTCATGAACATCAACTGCAGATTTTTCACGTAGCTGAACATGCTCACCATCCTTCCTCTTCTTGCTTGACTCGATAAACGTTTTCAAACCTCTTTGCCGCACTGTTATCATCTTCTCTACGTTATTATCCAGCACTTCATCGCAAATAAAACACACATTTGAAGCCATTTTTAACACTACGCGTAAATATAACTTTTGAATCGTGTTGTCGTTGGATTCTAACACTGAACTACTTACTTCCTTCGCACTGCCACTGGTAGGAATCGGATGGCCGGTGTTTTTATTTATTTTTTTTTTGGGGGGGGGGGGGGAAGAAACCTCGTGAACAATATGAAGGGACTTGAGACTGGGTCAACACCCCCTATATCGGATATAGGGGGTGTTGATTGGGTACGCATGTACACGGTGACGTAGTTGGCCTTGAATCGTCTGTGAAGGAATCGAATGGAAGGAAAGAGGGCTTTTAAACCAGACGGGGCAGTTATAAAATCATTTGGTGAGGCTTGCCGAGAATAAATAACATGAAAAGACGTACAAGACGGAATTATATTTGCACAGAATTTAAATGCAATGTGATTTTGAAAATCCTACATTGTATTGGAAGAAGGAACTAAATGACAGCCTTTAATGATAAGTTTCGGAGTGTAAAAAGTGGGTTTTTGCGGAGCCAGACGAAATACGCCAATTTTCAAATACCGCTTGAGCCCAAACGGTCCGTCGGACAGAAAAACCTAAGTAGTGAAATTTGTAGGAAATTTTATGTACTTTAATTTTGATAAATGAGGTTATAGACGAAAAGTTGATAGTTTCCGAGGTATAAGCAAAAAACCGTCAAAAAATGAAACTTTTTACCTTTTTTTGCATTTTCTTCAATGTCCCTTTTAGGTAATGTGGAAAAAAGTGCGTCTCTTGGGTGATGGGGAAAAAACTGCGTTTTTAAGGGAAAAATAAAAAATAGAGGCAAATGTAAATTATAAAACTTATTTCTAATTAAACAGTGGATCAAACAAATCTAATTAAATCTAATTTAACAGTATATAACAAATATAATTAAACAGTAAACTTATTCAATCCAAACGTGCGAATCACGCAACACTGTGTTATTAATTCTCAATAAAATCAGACGTATAATCACACGAAGATCCGCAGGCTCAAAGTTTCTTTCTCATTGTATATCATTTCAGTAGAAACGCGTTAAGCGCATTCTGTCTGCCAGATGAACATGAAGAACGGGAGGTGTTGCCCAGTATTTGTTTGATGAAATGCATGAAAAACTTTATATCTATATATCTACTCGGGCAACTCCGGGCAATAATGCTAGTGTGTGTATATATATATATATATATATATATATATATATATATATATATATATATATATATATATATATATATATATATATATGTGGTAATATGATAATATGATACTACATATATAAAAAATCATAGCAACATGTCTTTATAAAACAACACACATAAGAGATATAACACGTTTTTTAATGAAGGACAGCACAAAACCTCAGTAGGATGTATAATTTTTAGATCTTTCATTTAGAACCTGTAACAATTTCCTTTTTTGAAGGAGCATTAATAATTTTTGAACGATCTAGGTTTTATGTAAACACCCGAGCATTGTCCACCAACGAAAAGTATCATTTCAGTAAGATATTTTGAAATTTAGTTTACTGAAAAATTAAATACTTACTGGATTCCTCGGAATTACAACGTTAATACTGATTTCACCTCTTAAAAGGAAAAAAAAGCACAAAATTAATTAAAAATAAATTAAAATCGCAATTTCGAATATTGTTATTTAAAAATATTTACTTATGCATATTTAAAGAACATAAAATAGAGGATTAAAACATATTTGTAAGTATTCGACTCTGACTGTTAGAAAATTTACTATAAACACATTGACTCAACAAATGCCACGGGAAAAATATTTTGAAAGTATTGATATTTTTTTTACAAGACAGACTTTTATTGTGCTGTCTGCTTAAAATTATAAGTAATTGACAATGCTGTAAAACTAGTATTAAATCACAAAAAAATATGTATTTTAGTTGAAGATGTGTTGTTTTATATTTACCACAATTTCGTGAAAATGAAAATTTCTGTTTTTGTAGTACTATATATCAACATCTTTTTAATTTAATCTGAAATTCGATAAGCAAATAACAAGTATTATAAATTCCTCAGTAATCAGGCATCCATGAAACATGTGTTTATGTTTAGATCACATGATTAATAAAATAACTGAAAAGAAAAGATGCTATATCGTGTAGATGAGAGAACACCCTTCTGTTGAGGAACAGGTGGAAGCAATAGAAACTGCCCTTTTGTTGCGATAATAAGATTTGAGCATATAAGACATATCTGTTTCTCAAATCTTTAGTATTATTTTAAAGATTGGTGAATTTTTTATTCGTTGCTTTCCTGTTTGCAATCTTGAGATCACACAGACGAATTCTTTAATTCTGGGTGAATTCAACATTGCTATTCTCGAAAATTTATTTGGAAAACTGATTTGGACTTTCAAGTTTATCAGAATATTTTTCTTACAGCATAGACTCAATTCTGTAGTGCTTTACTGAGGATTCCCAATGAAAAAAGAATTGATTGATATCTAAAAAATCTATGATAATTTAAATTGTGAACTACAATGTCCTGAAATACATTTATAATTTAAATTGTGAACTACAATGTCCTGAAATACATTTATAATTTGAATTGTGAACTACAATGTCCTGAAATACATTTATAATTTGAATTGTGAACTACAATGTCCTGAAATACATTTATAATTTGAATTGTGAACTACAATGTCCTCAAATACATTTTTTTAAAGAAATCCTTAATCATTACAACTAAGCTAATCAAAACATTTTATGTAAAATAATTTTACATTGAAATAAAGAAATAACATAAAACCTATGAAATATTCGGAGGAAGAAAAAAACTTTTACCCTATAGGAATAAAATTGAGAAACAGGAGCTAATTTTCCTTGGCCAAACATCGCCATTTTAAGAATGTTGGAGAAAAATAATATATCTCAATTTTCCTCTCTTTTATGCTTTCCCAATCTTTTCTTGTTGGTTACATGCACCATAGAAAAAATAGGCAGTCTTTGAGTCGAAATTGGTCGTTGCAGAGCCGTTCGTTGGAATAATAATCGCCCAGAAAGAGAAAACAAAGAAGACTCTTAACATTCCTACCTCATGTGTTCCTGCGAAAAGAGGAGTCACCGCCTGTATCTCTTACGTTAAGAAAAACGAAGAAAGATGGGATGAGTCATAAATAAATTTCTTATTAATCTAAGTCTAAAAGGTTATGTTAGTATAAATTATGTAAAACCTTTTAATGTTTGCGGAGTCAAAAGATTCAAATTATTCATTTTGTTTAAGAGAATATTAAAAATGGACTGAATAATTAAGTATAAACAGAGGAATTATTTATTTTTCGTCTCTTCCCTTGTGTATTTTGGGATCCTTTTCACAGGTGTAGCGATATCGGTCAATATCTGTCGACTGCATATCAGAAACATCGATTGTATACGAAATATCGAAATATTTCGTTTCGGCAGAATAATCGAAAACTTCGATTATTCGGCATAAACTATGTTATTAATGTAGTACAAATTGGTCTAGAGTTCTTAAAGGTGCGTTTCTTTATTGATAATTTAGTCATATCTGAGAGTTTGGTATCTATTCTCTTATAAAAACAAGAAAATGTTGTAAACGAAACTTAGAATGGTCTCGTTTTTATTTCCTTGTAAAGTCAGAGTGACGAGACTTATGGACAATGCGACTGTATGATAAAAACAAAATCAAACAATCTGAAAATTAAATACATTACTTCATGCGATAAAAATATTTCTCTTTACACAAGAACACGTTCACTCAAACACTAATACATACAAATGTATGTACATGTGTGTGGGGGGAAGGGAGAAGTGTGTGTGTGAGCATTCATTTATTACATTGAAAAATTAATCTTGGCTAGTTTTTAATCTGGACGTAATTAACCTAAATACTTGAAGAGTACATTCATAGAGCAACTTAAAATAAAATGTACTGGTGTCGTCAAAATTTAACCTCTTAGTTTTAACAGGCTGTTGTCTCTGGTAAGAGAGACTGGCTATTGTCTCTGGTAAGTGTACGAGTTTCTAAGGAACTACAAACATCATGTATTATAAAGCATGCAATAAAAGTATACAGTTTTTTGCTGAATCTAATAATATACACATAGCTTCCTAACCAGGCATCATAGAATGCATCCTAAAAGTAAAATGTGTTCATATAGTTTAAATTAAACTCAACATTAAATTTAAGTGCTGACCCTTGAAGAACGTTCAAGAAACCATCGATTTTTTAAAAAAAATTAAGGTTTATATAATCAGTGCGTCATTACAAACAGTTGTAGTACTTCCAGTCATGGTTGAAAAGTAAGTGATGATTTAATACACAAAACATATTTGCTGTCACAAAATCAACGAAACTAATTCAGCTTAAAAATTTCATCTAAATAATAACCTTTCGATAGGTATTTTACTATTAGTGACATTAAATCATCTCATTTCTTTGTGAATTTTTGCTGAACCCACTGAATTCGATTGAACCCCGCTCTGCACAGTACTACAACTTCAATCCCTTTAGCTTGCAATGGCTTCTCCAAGTCGAATAACGTTGCTGATAGAGAGGAAATTCTCACTAACCTCACTGCTGATATTCCTTTTAAGTAATTTGTTTTTTTTTTTTATATGATGTCTCAAATTGGCAAATCTGAGACTTTTTTCTTCTTATCTCCAGGGCCGATTTAGAAAATTCTTGACTATAGGCACAACTCGGGTGGGGGGCCCCCTAACACTGATGTGGACGTAAAATTTCAAAAATTGACACACAAAAAAAAATAATCATGAATCATTGTGAATGTACCATTTTACCAAAAATTGGCTATTTAAAGCGTAGAAGCCTAGAACATTATCAAATAACAAAAAGGAATACAACATATTAACTTCATCATTAAAACACCAATACAATGCAACCAGAAAAACTTATTAATCCCTTATATGCACTATAACATACATATGATGAACTATATATATAACTATACATATGATGAACCAATCAATCAAATTTGGAAGGATATATATATATATATATATATATATATATATATATATATATATATATATATATATATATATATATAAATGCTCTTAAAAAAGTAAAATAATAAAAAAAGGGAATTTTTCTTTTTTTTTAAATTTTGGGAGTGGGGGGGGGCAACATTCGAGGGCCCCTAGGCCCATGCCTACAGGGCCTAATGGAAAATCAGGGCCTGATCATCTCCTTGTCTAAGGATTCAGAAAATGTTTAAGAAGTATTTGTGCCAAGGAAATGGGGAATGATTTAATTTAAAGTGGTTCAAAATAGTATATTGTAATATCCTGCACTTTTACAAACTAAATATTCTAAACTGTAACTTCATCTAACTATTCTTTAGCTTATCCTCATATAGGGTTTTCAAAATCTCAGGCTCTAAAAGTAATATACACCCTCATCTATGAATTTCTGTAACAGTATCTAAGCCTCGAAGCAGAAAATAACCTGGTACGACTGTCAACAATTCAATTTCGTTGAAATATCACTTTAAACCCCACATTTAGATCTTAAGGCCATAAAATTACTGAAAACAAAACCCACCCTATAAAGTGTTCGAGAAAGAATGGTATCTTAACCTTGGTGAAAAGAAGAACCCGAAATAAAAGCTATTTCTCTTACCCCCAACCACCGCCATTTTAAGTTTGTGAAAGAAAATAAATTATGTCTTTTTTTCTTCCTTTGATTCTTTTTCTTTTCTACCCAGTTGGATACAAATGCCTAAAAAAAAACCTTTACTCTGAAATTGGTCATTGGAAAGCTAACCTTAGGGGGGAAAAAAGAGAAAAAGGGAAAAATAAAGCACCCTGAACATTCCTCCGTCATTGGTTTCTGTAAAATCATTGCATTCGACGCCTCTATCCTTCGGACGATGAAACCAGAGAAAAAGAATTTAAGTCGCATGGAAAATTCCGGATTAAATTTCTGTGAATTCGATTTGGTTGTTATTGATAGGTTATAAAGAATGGGAGGATTTCGGTTTGTTTTGTTTAAAAAAGTATAAGTTTATTTGGGGAATAATTTGGGATATCAATAGGAAAAAAATAATCAAGTATAAACTGTAGAAAATGTTTGTTGTGATTTATTACTTATATACGCATTTTTAAAAAATGTGTGAAGGGGAGACTAGGTATATTCGTATTCAGTTTCAGCTTATTTGAGCCCTGGAATTTCTAATTTTTTCCCATAATATCCAACTTTTTCCTTTTTCATTTCTTTACATTTTTTAAAAATTTAACTAATTATAAACATTTACTGAATTTAATATATTTGATATTACTACTTCCTTTAGTCAAGATGGTGAACTTTTACTTTCTTTAGCAAAAATGTTGGTTTCTCTAATCGTCCTACTATGCACGATTTAAAATGTTTTAAATTCAAATTGCTTGAAGAATAATTTTTAATGCAATATATATTAAAAATACTATGGCTTCAAATTCTTCAAAATATTTCGTGGTCTATCATAAAAGACTTTCCATGTTTCCTTTACTGATAATCATACGAATCCAAGTTATATTCCAAGTTGCTGACATTGATGTTCACGCCTGCAGAGCACGCCATGCCAGCGCAAGTTAAGACACTCTGTTATTCACATGTTATTAGGACAAGTCAGACTAGCTCATTCATATAAAGCACACGAGGAATTCAATGTTGCTGTCATTGTCGTTTATGACATCGTACGTCAAAGAGAGAGAGGGGCTGAATATTAATTGGAATTTATTATTCCATTCATTCTAATAAGTCAGGCAAAATTTCTATGCAAAATAATCAGAGTAAAGCACAGGAGATATTAACCGTTTGCATCCGCGAATAATACTTCAAAATGCTCTTCTATCGAATCGATAATTGCAAACTTCATTTCTTGTAAGATCAACTACTTTTACCTTTTTGCCTAACTACTAACAATCGATATTATTTATTTATTTATTTATTGTGGGCGGGGAGGGCAAAATGGAGGCAGTCGACCTCATAACAGAAGATGTTCAGTAGCTGAGAGTATTGTAATCTTGTCTATCACAAGTGACATTTCAAGTTGCCAACGTGAATGTGTATGCCTACAGAAGTTCCGTTCCAAGTTGACAATGGAGATATTCAAGCCAACATAAGTGACATTCCAGGAGACTGACATTGGTATTCAAGTCAGCATAGGCATGCCAGCACAAGTCAAACGAACGTAGCAGATAACTGAAAGAAAGTTATTAAATACATTGATATTCAGTGCAAGCAATATTCCACGTAACTGGTGTTGGTTGTTATGACAGTATTATACTATTAATGGGATATACTATTAATAGTATAATATAAGTAATATACTATTTATAGTATAATACTTATTAAGGGGAAGATATTTTTAGTCTAATAAATGAAATAAAACTAATGTAAAAAGTGATGAAGCAATGAGCAATAAGATAGTAACCCATTTTCTTCCCTAGTAATACTTAAATATTACTTTAAATTAAATAGAAAATACTTAATTTAAATTTTCAAAATTTAACTAATTTGAATTTTTCACTGAATTGCACATCTTTGATATTATTTCTTCATTTCAGGGAAAACGTCAACGTTCTTTACTTTGCAGCAGATTTTCGGTACCTAACAGTCCAAACATTGATATCCTACACCAGGGGCATTCCAAAGTGCTTAATGTGGATACTCATTCCAACACAAGTTAATTCATAGTTGCCAACATTGATGTTTATGCCAACATAGATTTCGCAGCCCAAGTTGGTAAATCTCTAATTCAACACATTCAGGACTTGTCAATCTAAAACATTAACACGCAACACAAGTGTCAGTCTGAAGGGTAGGCATTGACAATTTTGCCTGCATCGTACATTTAAGAGAGAGAGAGAGAGAATGCACAATAAAGGACATATATTATCCCATTTCGTCTTATAAATTAGATTCTGGTATTGTCAAAATAACGAGGAATTTAAAACAAGATAATTTTTATTAATGTTAATAATATCTGCCTTTAATTTCTTCATTATTTTTAACAGTAATATGATTTGTCTAGATACCTTATCTTAATTTCATATTACAATAAAAGGAGGTTTCATATTTTAATAAAACGTAAGGTCTTATTTTTTTAAAATAGAGTCAACACCTTTTCTAAGAGTAATATGTTAATTGGCCTGCTCTATAGTTCTTAACCTAATTCGTTTTAGAAAGAAATACAATAACTTTTTCGCTGAATTAAAAACCATTTATATCATTTCTTGTTTTTAGGAAGAATAAAAAATCTACTTCTGTCCAGCGGAAGGGAAAGAGAAAAATGCTGATGTCGAACACGGGAAATTTCATTTTGCCAATATAGATAGATATTCATGCCAACCGATATGTTAAGTACCGACCTATTCGCCATAGGACAGCACTGTATAGTAAATATGCAAAATCTTAAGTGTTTTGTTTAATGTTTGCCACAAGGGAGAGTGAGCTGTTTCATAAGCCCTGGGCGAGTTGCTGTATAAATAGCGTGTGTGAGCGATGGCTCAAGAGTGGGATTGTGAATAAAATGTGATGCTATACTAGCAGTGGTCCGTCGTGTTTAATGAGTTGTATTATCTTAATATGCTACACGGTATATTCCAACTGAATTCAGTACGGTGTGAACCAGTCAACCTAGTGTATTCTTGTCTAACACAAATGATATTGTGGATGCTGAAGCCAGGAGTTACAATATTTCAAAGAGAAAAGGGTTACAAATTCTGCTAAGTTTTATTTCCTTCTTCGCCAATTCATGAACGTATAGATAGACAATTAATGCCTCCAAATCTAAAATGCCTGCAATTTAGTCAGTAGTCTAAATGCGCAATTTCCCCGGAGAAACAACTGATACTGTGGACTTAAGAGGAATTAAAAATCTTCATTTACGAATTTTTAATCATATTTGCAATGAAATGATGAGGGGTTTTATGATAAAATAATAGTCTAATGCTCTCGACTTTGAAAAGATTACTTATCCGATAATTTCAAACTATGTAAATATACGACTGCTCCTCGGTTGTAAGAGCATGATGCAAACTAATTCCAGAAATTACGTATAGATGAGAGCCTATAGATGAGTCAGCTATTTATAAATGATCTTAAATGTCCTTTTTTGCATGCACGAATGCGCATCAACGCGAAGACTCCTTTAAACAGAATTCGAGCGCATCCTGCTCAACATCTCAATTCCCTCTTATCAACGATTGCAGAGGACCCAGTACATTCTTCAGCCACGCGCGAGTCGTTTCTCTCGACTCACCTCCGTATTAGCATAGCACTCGAGGAAAAACGAACGTTCCCGAAGCCGGACATTTTGAATATGATTTGAGAGAGTTAAGTATAAAGACCATTATCAAAATCTAAGTAGCGAGCTGTGTTAGAAAAAAATATAGTACTAACGGAAAAAAAAGTTTCATGAGGTTTAATTTTTTAAGCAAATTTATTCATTGAATCTCTCACTGGATTTGTGTTGCAAGAAGATAAATTTTTTCGCCATGTTATGACTGCAGAAGAATTACGGCTCCAAATCCGGGATAGACAAATCTATCGATAACCTGAGTGAAGTTATTTACGAAAAGAATTTAACAGGAAATGTTTTATAAAGTTTAAGGCTGTTCCAACTTGCAGTGAACAGCACAGAATTCTATCCTGAAGTCAGATTCATATGTGACAGAAATTATTTAAAAGTTAACCACAGTTCTGCAAGAATGAAAAGTTGTTTGATATATTAAAATACCAGAGAAAATTATCAAAAAATAGTTATTAGAAATTTTAAGGCCATTGATAAATGGTTTCATCGAGACTACATACAATATAAGTCGCACGTAACATAAAATAAATATCCGTTTCGAAATTGCATTATTACTCAATTTCATTAAAACTTTCAACACAAATGAGTATTTATGTTATATTTTCATGACTTAATTATTCTGTATGCTTTAAAATAAGGAGTGGGCATCAATAATGAAGAAATATGAAGAGATACAACTTGAGTATAAATATTATGCGAATAAACTATAAACACATTATGCTATATTTTCATGACTTAATTGTTCTGTATGCTTTAAAATAAGGAGTGAACACCAATAATGAAGAAATATGAAGAGCTACAACTTGAGTACAAATATTATGCAAATAAACTATAAACACATTATGTTATGTTTTCATGACAATTATTCTGTATGCTTTAAAATAAAGAGTGGGCATCAATAATGAAAAAATATGAAGACTTACAACTTAAGTACAAATATTACGCAAATAAACTATAAACACATTATGCTATATTTCCATAACTTAATGATTATTTATTCTTTAAAATAAGGAGTGGGCATAAATAATGAAGAAAAATGAAGAGTTACAACTTGAGTACAAATATTATGCAAATAAACTATAAACACAGTATGTTATATTTTCATGACTTAATTATTATGTATTCTTTAAAATAAGGAGTGGGCATCAGTAATGGAGAAATATGAAGATTTACAACTTGAATAAAGATATTATGCAACTAAACTATAGCACAAGCTTTCTAACTTCAGATAAAATTTCCATATTAATGTACTTCAAGATATAATGATCGTAAAGTGTTAAGAAGTAAAAAAAATACCTTAAATTACAAGAGCCTTTAGTATAAAATGCTTTAATCTCTTTTAAAAGAAGAGAAGCGGCTGTCAAATCTTCATTGACAGCCGCCTTTTCTTGCCTCTAAAACTGAAAAAGAGACTGAAAATATATGTTAAAAGTTAATATCAAAGAACATAAAAAAATCTCAGCTTGTAAATATATAATAAAAGGGATCATAAAAGATCATTACTGCAGTAACGGCAAAAAATCAAACCTGCTTTATATCTTTAACAATTCTAGTTTTGGTTCATTTCTTTGAGTTTCTCGATAAATATATACCGCAGTAATTTAAAACAAGATATACATGTTTTCCTCTTAAGCATAGCTTTTTTTCATTTTCTTTCCAGTTATGTACAAAATCCTCGATTTTATATCACATAAGAGTAAAATTTTATCCAAATAAATAAACTTTTAGTTGACCTAGCTTAGTTAAATATTGCATAATTCAAAGTTTTATTTTCATATATTTCCTTTCTAATATCAAATGAATATAGAGGTTTAAGATTAAACAAGTATTCATAACACTGATTCTTTTGTTTTAAAAGTGAAATTTGAAAAAATTACTTGAATATAAGTAATGGTCAGATAAGCACTACTAGAATTATTAGGAGTATGTTTCGAAACATAGTATTACTATAATTTCTTAAATATTGACTGAAGATTTCATAAATCACAATCATTTCATAAATCACTCTCGTAAATCACAATCACAAGCAACATAAAATTGAGGCATTATTTGAATAGTGGGCCAACTCTGTTTTTAAAAAAAATGGAGTTAGCCTCACTTTTATGTTCATACAGGTCATTTCTATCTTATTTTAAAACTGGTACATCTCCAGCTTATTTCTGCTGCCAACATAAGGCATTTCAAATCTGACTTCAGCAGTTATTTCTCAGTACGCATTATGGCGAGCTCGCACATTACCGAGCTAGGTGAGGCGAGCGCTCATCAATTACGTTCCTGGCTGACAGTTTTACTACTTAATAGAGCTCGCCTCGGCGACTCGCGCGAAGAACTTAGTAGGAACAGTTAAGCATGCCGGTGAAGGCATGCTTAACTGTTATATACATATATGTGTGTGTATATGTGTGTATATATATATATATATATATATATATATATATATATATATATATATATATATATATATATATATATATAATATATATATATATATATATATATATATATATATATATATATATATATATATATATATATATATATATATATATAATCCGCTCGCCTCCTGAGTACGCAAGAACAAAAATAAGAAATAACTCCAAATTTCCAGCCAAATGTGTTCCCCAACTCAGTTGGGGCCGGGGGGGTTTAAAAGAGGGGAGCTCTAGTTCACCTCCGCTCCGAGCGAAGTGAATTCAGGGGGCGGGAAGCTCCGGTTCGAACTCGGGTTTTTGTGAACGAGGTATTAGACTTTAAGGCCCTGTATGTCAAAAGGAACAAACACGGAGTTAGCCAACTATTCAAATAAGGCCTTAAAATAACTATTAATTTCCACATTTTATTTTTATTCAATTATGCTGTAAGATTTAAAATAAGAAGTGACCATCAATAATAAAGATATATGAAGTGTTACCACTTGAGTACACATAGTATGTAATAATCTATAACATAAACTCCGCTACTTATATGAAATTTTCGTTCTTATGTACATCAAGAAATAATGAGTGTTAAGAAGTAAAAAAAGCTTAAATTGCTAGTGCCTTTAGTATGCTGCACCTTAGTTTTATTACAAATTCTGCGGTTCATTTTTTTATATATTTATAAATGGATTATGAATATAAATGCTTTATTAAGAATATTTATATGCGCAATTTAGCTAATCAGGAAATCTTTGCTGCTAAGTGTGAAGAAAATTACATAATTTTTTGTTTATTTGTGTATAGGACTTTGATATTTGTGCATTAATAAATGAAATTAGAAGGATTAAGCAGATGGACCATTAAATAGTTATAGAAGCATAAATTGTACATAATAAATTAAAAACGCATTACTTCATTGTAAAAAAATCTTAAATACTAACTATTGTTATCAGAATTCCGAATAAGATCCTATACCCATGTTAACCTAGAAAATCTCATTAAAATAAAGCATTTCCGAATGTCTAAAACATTTGAATAAATCCGCTTTTCTATTCCTTCTTTCCACTTGTTTCCTACCAATATAAACTAATATATTTTGTGTTTATTGTTCTATAAAGAATAAGGTGTTTCTAAACAACTTTTGATAAATGTAAGTACACTCAGGTGTGTCAACAACAGAACAAAAAACTGTTGTGCTCGGTTGGAGATTCTCCTTTTATTTAGAAAATTTTAGTTCAGATACTATTTTCCGCTGTTTCTTTTATTGTTTCGTTCTTTATTACCCATGATGATGCCTGGAAATGTGAGCTCAGAATGAATTTCCTGATATATGAACTTCGATTTTTCGGGCTTGTCTGCAATTTGAAACAGTATCCTTTTGTTCATACACAAATTTTTCTCAACGGCAGGAAATGCCGGAGAGGATTCTCAACGGGTATTTTCCTACAGTGAATTGTCAAATTCACATTGACACTGTCAAAATATATTTTGATCCTCGCTGTTAAATATATGCGCTGAAACTGCCAATGAAAAAAAAAAAAAGCGTTTGGAAAAATAACTGTTAAATACCATTTCTTATTATTGTAAACATTTTTATAAGTTCTCCAAAATACTGACTATAATATTTCTTTAAAATAAAAACTTAATGACGCCTTCTCGTTCGGACCATATATGGTAATGTTATTGAAATTTTAGTATCGAGTGCTGGGTTCGAATATTCTAGAAAGATTCAGTGGCACATGCAATAAGGGGGAGTGCAAATATTAATTAAGTTATTCTTAGGTCTTATTTTCAAAAATGGGTTGTGCTTTATTAAAAAGAGAATTAGGAATACGCTTTAAAAGTCTTTAGGGGAACGCGTTTTATCGTTATTTATGTATGTATATATATATATATATATATATATATATATATATATATATATATATATATATATATATATATATATATATATATATATATATATATATATATATATATAAAAGAGCTTGTCTGTTTGTTTGTCTGCTATAGAATCATAGACTGTTTCACCCACCGGGACCAAATTCGGCACAGTTAATATTTAGAACCCGAGAAACTTAAATCAGGAAAAACGAAATTTGGGACGCAATTATTTTTTTAAAAATTAATTTTTTAAGGTTTTTTGTGCCTCTAAGAGATGCGCGTACCCCCTGTGGATAGCCCTTTTCCCTAACCAGCTGCGTTCAGAGTGGTTGGTTTGGGGGTGACGGGGGGGTCAAATTCCAATGCGCGTGAGGAAGAGGATTGGGAATAACCTTTGGCCCTGGCCAAAACCGACTCAAACACAAAGCCTCGGCGCACAGTCCGTGACGTCACATACCCCGGTCATTCGAATCGTCCGGTTTCGGCTCATGAGCGTACTGTCCGACCACAGTACGAAGAACCAAGGTTGGCATAGTGCTAAGACGATTCTATTCATGCTGTAGGTAAGGCTGCTGAGGAAGGAGGAGGAAAAGTCTCGTATTCTCTCGACATTCTTTAGAATCGGTTACTAACTGCGCTTGCTTGCTTTTACCTCGTCTGTTATTTTGATTATTATATTAAAATTAATGTATCCTTTACCCAAAACAACGGCTCGGAATAAGCAGTTCCGTAGCGATTGTAAACGTATAATACACAATGTAATTAAATTGTGTGAGAAAGAAGCACCAGAAGGAAATGTTATTATTCCACTTTCGCAATCTCTAAAGAGAGCTAGTGAAATGACCGGGATATCAATGTCCAGAGTAAAAAGAATTCGCAGAGAAGCAAAGGGTGGAGAAACTCCAAAATTTGAATCTCCGAGGAAACGTCAGAAAAAAAAAGAACCACCAAAAACGTAGCTTTAGATAATTTTGATTTTGATGTAATCTGAAAATATCCACTCCTATAACACTCCTATTTTTTAAATAGATTTGCTTCTTTCTTTTTATTATTTTGAAATTATTATTCACATATTCGATCAAAAATAAAGTTTTAAAAAATAACTTTAAAATTGCGGACAAAAAGAAGTCTGAAATACATTCCGTATTTCATAAGCAAACACATCCGAAAAAATGACGTTATCCCCTATTTTCTAAGTAGACTAGCTTTTCTCGCGCATGCGTAACAGCTTCCAGGGACCTTGCTTCCGTGGTCGGACAGTACATTTAAAAACCTGATATTAGCACTTTTTACTACTTCAATCAATATTACTATATATATATATATATATATATATATATATATATATATATATATATATATATATATATATATATATATATATATATATATATATATATATATATGTATGTATATATAGATAAATATATATATATATATATATATATATATATATATATATATATATATATATATATATATATATATATATATATATGTGTGTGTGTGTGTGTGTGTGTGTGTGTTTGACTCGGTGTTGCCCTGGCTTCCCAGATAAGCACAACTTTCCTGGCTTTGTGAAATCTGCAGATGATTCGTTTTCATGCGGAAAGTAATGCAGACGATTTTTTAAACGGATTCTTAAACGAATGACGCTCTTAAAAAGTATAAAGGAATAAATGCATCTGGATGGTTATCTTTAATTAAAATAAAGGATAAAATAAGCACAAAGAGTAGTCGAAACAGAAGAAGGCAATCAAAGGCCTCAATATGCATGAAAAATTTAACATCTATATATCTACCCGGGCAACGACGGGCAATAATGCTAGTATATATATATATATATATATATATATATATATATATATATATATATTATTTTTAAATATGCATAAGTAAAGGGAGAGAGATATATATAAGGGAACATATATGTATAATCTTTAATAATCCAAACTGTCATGTCTTTTTATGTTATCATCCATTGTTAAATAAAATAATAAAAAAAAGATTATTCTTAAATTTTATCAAAACGTGTAAGACTAATGTGAGATTCCAAAATGACTTTCCAAACTTCTGAATCTGAAGGCACGAATTTTAAATGCATTCAATAAGTAAAAAGTTTAAACAAAAATAAATTAAATCTTAAATTTTTCCCGTCACCCATTCAGTGCGATTCCGAAAATTCTTTATCCTTTACAGAAATCAAATGTCATCAATTAAAGATTTTTCGTATTCAGTGCTTCACGTAAAAAAATATTTTACATATTTGCAGAAAATTAAAAAAACTGTAATTCGGATATTGCAAATGCCAAAAATCAACAGTTTATAACTAAACCTCGTACCAAAAAATTCAACAATAAATCATAAATAAGAACTCCTCAGCATCTGTCAAATTACATCTTATGCACACGCAAATGTGATCAGATTCAAATTCAGCGTCAAGATAGTAGACAGCATTCTACTATCTTGAATACAACAGTGAATACAACATTTTACCGATATATTTTAGCTTACAGGCTTCGAAAACAGATAATATTCCTAAATTATTCAATATCAATAAAATACCATTATATCCCATTTCTATTGAAAATCTTTTTGCCTCACGTTAATTTGAAACTTAACAATTTAGCTCTTATATCCCATATATCATTTTTATAATTTTGTAAACTTTAATTTATGAAAATATATTCAGCGCATACAATAAATGAAGTTATTTCCAGTGTCATTTTAGAGCGATATATACTGTGAATTAGATCAATGACTCCTGGAATTTCAAGCAGTGACTTTTTAATCTAGATTTTAATCTCATTCATTTATATAAGACAGTTAGTTCCATTGATAGGTTGAAAACCTTTTTCTAGTTTCATCTGCAATCAGTATAAAGATTATCTATTATATTCCAATAAAAAACTTTAATCTAACACAACAGTTTAGAACTTACGAATTGTTTAAGAATGAAAGTTTATCTTTAGAGTATACCCAGATTGATTAATTTGCATTTTTAAATTTATTTACATTAATTTTATTTAACGCATACACAGCTTTGTAATAAAAACTATTAATCTCATTTAAATCTCCTTTAAATTGTTAACTTTATATTATTATCCTTTATTTACATTCATGATATTACCGAATTCATGTTATTCAAGTGCCGTTGCTAATTAAAACAACAATAAAAAACATTTATTTTAATACATACACAGCTCTGCAATCAAAACTTTGAATCTTATTTTAAACCAATCCTACGATTTATTGCCACGCAACTTTTCACGACTCATGAGAAGTAAGATTTAATTTAATACAATACTTAGATTGCTAACCCTATATTACTCTACTTTGTTAACATTCATATAATCTATGAAATAAAGGTTATTCAAGTGATAGTGCTAATTAAAACAACAATAAAAACTATTTAATTTAATACATGCACAAATCTCTGCAATAAAAACTTAGTATTTAATTTTAATCCAATCCTTCTGTATATTGTCACACAACATTTTGATTTCGATTTTCAACTTATTATAAATTAGCAATTTTTCCCTTTATAATTTTGATTTCTACGACTCATGAGTTCCTTTAGAAGTAAGATTTTACTGAATATATTGCTTATATTGCTAACCCCACATTATTTTCTTTCTCTCTTTTGCATTCATATAATCTATTGAATGAATGTTATTCTAGTGCTACTTCTTATAAAACAACAATAAAAATCATTTTATTTAATATATAAACAGCTCTGCAGTCAAAACTTTTATTCTTACTTTAGTTCGATCCTTAGCTTTATTGTCATAAAAAATTTTTCGACTCATTAGCTGTTTTAGAAGTAAGATTTTACTGAATACGATACTTATATTGTTAACCCTATATAATTCTCCTTAATTTACATTCATGTAATCTAGCGAATGAATGTTATTCAAGTTCTACTTCTAATTAAAACAAAAATTTAAAAAATAATTTAACTAAATACATACACAGCTCTACAATTAAAGCAATCATGAGTTGCTTTAAATATAAGTTTAAAGTGTAGACTATGCCTAGATTGCTAAACCTATATTATTTTCATTTATTTACATTAATGTAATCTTGTGGGTGAATGTAATCCGAGTGCTACTGCTAGACAAAGCAATGAAAAAAAATCATTAAATACATACAAAGCTTTTCAATCAAAACTTTGCATCTCGTTTTAATCCGATCCATCTCTTTAATGAAACACAACTTTTCGCAACTCATGAGTTGTTTAAGAAAAAACATTAAACTGTAGACTATACTCAGATCTACATATATAAGACTAGACTCTCTGAATGATTTATTACTTTCAAAGAAACCTGAACTGGTGATTCATTTCAAAGCAACCGTTATCCGAAACTATTCTCTCCTCTGTGACTTTAAAGGGACATCTATAACACTTCCATTGTAAACTTTGAATCCTTTCTTAACCCGGCCGCCAGTAGACCTCCCAATTGTTGCTAGAGGGCAGGCCTACTTTCTCCTCTTTAACTAAGGACTCATCCCCGGAATATGTTTCTGACACAGACGAGTCATTCTGTGAGAACACGATCATTACAATCATCGTTTCACTCTCCACGGTTATAACTGATGACACTCCATTCCAGGTGATTAATGCATGTTAGAAAACCGTAGCTCCGAGCCACACTATGTGTGTGTGTGTGTGTGTATGAATGCACGCCCCTATCTCGGCACAATTACAGCATTCATGGAGAGCCCCGACTCGTGTGAATAATTAAAGGGAACGTCAAGTATTAGGTCAAGTCATCTTTCAGCGTCATGGCTGAAGATCAGCGCTGGCTCAAAATATGTTATCAAACAAACGGGGGACATCGCGTATAATGCTGGGAGGAAGATAACCTCTAAGACATATCTATTAATATTTAGATAGGGTGCGAGAGAAATTATTTTGGCGGAATCTATTCGCCTGCATTTGCGATGTATTCTAGTTCACTTTGCTTATCACCGTCTTAGATGGGAGAAAAATTACTTACGAGTCCTTTTTGATCATTGTTTAGTAACATTCATGCGTAATAAAAGCAGAAACAGGTCAGAGAGCATTAATATATTTATCTTTTTGTTTTTTTGCTTTTTTTATTTCTTTACTGCACGTGATCAAACAATTTCAATTTTAAAGAAAATTATATATATTTTTTCCTTACAACGAGTAACACAAAGTGTGGCTTTGTTCCTGATTACATCAGTTCTGACATCTAAAATGGGTACAACGCTCCTAAGTTACGTATCCTTATAACTTTTTGAGAACCATGTGTCAGTTTTGGCTATATCTTTTTTTGGGGAGGGGGGTTGCATAAAACCTAACTATCGCATATTTTACCTAATTTTGGATGTTAAAATCACTTCTGTTTCAAACTAAAGTGATTAAAGATATTTCTTTTCTTCAAGTGGGTGAAGCAGGGTGTGGTTCGTGTGTATGATCACTTCTATTCTGACATTTTAACAAGTGCAACACTCCTGGCGTACAACTGCTTTACACTTAATGAAAATCATTTCTCATATTTGAATTAGGATATAATCTTCTCTGGAATTATTGTAAACCATTACATTTTAGGCTCCTATTCGGATGCCTCAAGTAATTTTATGCAATAGCACAATTTCATGCTTCAACTACAGGTTGATGAGTTGTTTGTGGAAGGGTTCTCCCCGAAAACTATCAACACGCCAAAGCTGTGTTCGCCCTAACTATTTTTCCATTTTCAGACTATCATTATTTCTGATTTTATGGAAATGTGTTGATGACTCCAAATCTTGTAGAACCGAGGACGCACGAGTTATTTTTTCTAACTAGTGAGGAGAGATAATGGATGACAAAACAACAAAAATATGTCTCTGATGTACTATTTCACGTGTTTAGCATCGAATAAGTAAAGTGACAAGTTTGATAGATTTAAATTTCACAGAATTTCTCAGAGATTAAAATTTAGCTTAGTATTTAGCAATTCGGACTATTAAAATAATAATGAACTCATGAGCAACTAACAAAGAATAATATTTATGACAATACACCAGTATTTATTGAACCAAAGTAAAAATCGGACTAAAAGCCCAATCTCGTAAATCCTCTTTTATTTGAAAACCATTTTTTTTTCATTATTTGACAACAAGAATAAACTTCAGCGGCGGAATTTAACTTTTTGATAAATAATAAAATTAAGCTCTTTTTTAAGCAGTAAGCAATGGGCAAAAAGAAACGAATTGAAAAGCATATTTAACTGGATTTCTAACCTCAGAAAATTTATAAAGATGATAGAAAAAAATATCAAAAATATTTAGGACAGAACTTGAGAAAAACATCATAAAGAAATAAAACATTTAAATACCCCTGAGGTACTTACGAATATATAATTTAATTATAAACAAAATAAAGGTGTCAGCCTATATCATATTATTTATCAAAATATAAAATACATCTTTGTGATATAGATTCAGCTGCTGAGGGAAATGTAATTTTTTTTGTGTCGCAATTTATAAAAATGCGGGAAAATATATTGAAATATATTTGTTGATCTTTTCAGACACCCTATACGCATACATATTTATATGCATGACTTGGGACAAAAATTTCATTTTGCGTCCATTGTATTCTCTTGAACGTCATGAAGCTTTCACATTTCTTGTAGGTTATTAAATTTTGTCTTTTGAATTTTGGCAAAATTCATATCTTTTAATGTGATTCTGTTTTATATTCAGATATCAGGGAACTATAAATGAGATCTTCAAGCTGCAGACTATTTTTCGGGCAAAATAAAAGAAAAATTGAAAAAGGGCTTGGAAAGGAAAACTCTACATTTGACATATATCATTAATTTAATAAAAAACCTTTTTACTCTGCGACTGTAATCTTGATATTTTACTATTTTGAAGCATTACTCTTCGCCGATATTATACAAAACGATAAACTTTATGAATATTTTGTATACCATGTTATTAAAATACTTTAAAAATTTCATAAATTTTCTCTGGTTACTTCAAAAAAATCTTTTTAATTAATTCTGAAGAATTAAAGTATCATGCCGAACCGTTTCTTTAAAAATATAATTATATTTATATATAATTGCATCTTTCATATAAGTACGTCTTGTATGGAACCGTAAAAAATTGTCTTTAAAATATTAAATACTCTATAGATGACTTCAAAGAAATATTTCTTGAACTACGATCTTTTCCTTTTTTATGGTTACCTACAATCATCCTTCCAAGATCCGTCCAAGATGTTGAGCCGAAGTATCTCCTTTTTACAGCCTAAAATTTATAAAAATCACTAAAATGTTTTGAAAAATTTAATACGTTTAATTCTGCACAAGTTAATCTTCGATTCCAATGGACTTTAAAAAAATATCAGTTGTTAAGCAATAATCTTTGTTTAATGAAGATTCTTTTTAACTCATGGCTCAAGTACTCAAAGAAATTCCCTTCCTTAATTGCAGTATATCGAAACAGTGGAAGTGTTGGATCACTATTTTAAAGATCTAAAATGCAGAAAATTCTAGCAGTTGGCTGAGTATCAATTTTCTTTCACTTTTAGATGAATTACAGTCCGTCTATGAAACATTATCTCTATATCTCTAGTATAAACTTCATAAAATATTTTTGTAAAACATATTGTAATAACACTTTAAAATTTTCATAAACTTTCATTGCTATTACTTTTAAAAAAAAAATCTTTTAAATGAATTTTGAAGGTTTTCAGCTTCACGTTTAATATTTTTATGACGAACATTTCTTTAAAAAATCCATAATTGCATTTTTCAGTAAGTAATTGATGTACAGAAGCGTAAAATTTTGTCTTTAATATGAGAAGGCGTTATTTGAATAGTGGTCCAACTCCATTCTTGTTCATTTTCAGATACACAGCCTTAAAGTCTAATCAGTGCTGAGAAATGACTGTTGAAGTCTGTTTTTTAATGCCCTCTGTTGGCAGCAGAAATAAGCTAGAGGTATAGCATAGCAGTTTAAAAATAAGATAGAAATGACTTGTATGAACATGAAAGTGAGGCTAACTCTTTTTTCTTTTAAGTGGAGTTGGACCATTATTCAAATAAGGCCTTCATGTTAAATACTTTATAATTGATATCATTCAAAAATATATGTTTTGAACTACAATATTTCCTTTTTTTTAGTTACTTATGATCATCTGTCCAAGACGTTGAGCCGAAGTACCTCCTTCTTTTCAGCTTAAAATTTATATAAATCACTAAAATGTTTTCAAATATTTTTTAGGTTAAGTTTTGCACATGTTAATCATCGATTTCTGGTGACTTTAAAAAATTATCAGTTACTAAGCAACAATTTTTGTTTAATAAAGTTTCTTTTAAAATCATGGCTCAAGTACTCAAAGAAATTTCGCGCATTTAATTACAGTAGTTGGGAACAGTGGAAGTGGTGCATCATTGTTTTCTAGATCTAAAATACAGAAAATTCTTACAGATGGCTAACTAGCAATTTTCTTTCTCTTTCAGATAAAATAAAGCCCGTCTTTTTTTTTTTGTTTGTTTGGTTTGGAGCGGTACGGTCAAATTTTGCCACACGAGGGCTAATTAGACCGAGACCTACTGCTTAAAGCCGATTCCTAACGGTCCATGCCAACAGTGGGATTCGAACACAGACTGGTACCGAATGCCAGCGCCCTAGCTGTTCGGTCTCTAACATTATCTCTATATCTCTAGTATAAATTTCATAAAATAATTTTGTAAAAAATATTATAATAACATTTTTAAATTTTCATAAATTTTCTCTGGTGTAGGTTTTTCGAAACAAATATTTTTAATAAACTCTGTAGGATTACAGCTTCATGCTAGACATTTTTATGCCAAAAATTTCTTTAAAAAAATATATAATTACATTTTTCAAATAAGCATCTGTTGTACGGAAGCGTAAAAATTTATCTTTAATATATTAAATACTTTATAGTTGACTTCATCCAAAGAAATATTTCTTGAACTACAATATTTTCCTTTTTTATGGTTACTTAGGATCATCCGTCCAAGATCCAATCAAGCATTTGCAAAATATTTAAAGAATCTTCTTGAAAACGATCAATAAAATTCTTGAAGTTCTCATGCAACAAAGAAGAACAATTCAATAATTTAAAAATAATATTTCTTGAAATTCCGAGACATTTTTTTTATTTTGCGCTCAATGGCATTTTGATAGTCCTAGGTTAAATTAAATATTTAAGAAGTGTCTTAATTTAAAATTAATAAAATAATGTGGAATTTCTTTTGATGAACATTTAGCGATTTTTTTCTCGTTACTCTGTAATGAAAATATTTTTATCATATTACTTTTTTTTAGTAACAAACATTTTTCACAGCTGGAAAGAATGTTTATTACTTCTCAGTGATTGACATGACTATGCTTACAAAGAGGTTATTATGAGAAGATACTGTTCTTTTTAGTAGTAAGAGGATTGTTTTTTTTTCGTTTTGCAAACTTTAAATGCTGATTATATGGACCTAAAATTTGTCGTTAAGTTTTTTTATTTTTATTCTCGTAGGAATACGATATACTTCGTGATTGAAAATATTGATTTTGAATACTAACAATTATGACTGATCACCCAATACAAATTTACTCATATTCATTGCTACAAATTTTTTCTTGACCACGTAACTGCTGTGCTCGAATTCAGGTTGGGAAAACGAGAGAAAATTGGTAAAATGTTTCTCCTGTGTCCGCTTTGAATTTCTATGCTTATCTTCCGTTGCCCGAATTTTTATTACAAAATTTTATCTCAGCATCTTTGCAAAAAAATATTTGTCCCCTGAACCTCAATTTATATATAGATATCATTTAGGCAAGTTTTTTTATACCTCATAAGATGTTCTTGCAACTTTTGCTTGTAATCTTTAGTATAATCAATGGCGGCTCCAGGGGGGGGGGCAGTAGGGGCAATTGCCCCGCAAAAAGCCCGTATTTTTTTCATAGCCTAAAATTATATAATCGTAGACCTAATAGTAAATGAGTTTAAATTTAAAATGAGACGAAATTTATGTATATATATATATATATATATATATATATATATATATATATATAACCCTAAGAGCTGACGTTGCCCCCCCCCCTAAGAAAAAAAACTCTGGACTGGAGCCGCCCCTGAGTAGAATGGTATGGTTGATCTTACATTTATTTTATTTGTTTTTCATCGTTATAAAATAGATAGCTAAGTGATGAATACATAAAGTTACTTTTCATTCAATTTCTGCAGTTCATTTTATATTCCCATTACATTTACTTGTTATTTTGTGAGTGGACTGCGGAGGACACAAGCGGGGATTGCACAAGCAAAGACATTTTTGCTTGTGTGGTAATTCTTTTCATATACCATTAGTGGCAGAATATTTATCCTACCTTGCTTTGATAGGGCGAAAAAGACAACATATAGGAACATTTTAGCTGCATAGTGTTCAAAACATAATTTATAGTAATTTATTAACTTTTGTAAAGAAACTGGTAAAACTGTTTTAATTCATACCAATTGCACGTGCATACAAAGATGAAAACGCAAATTTAAAAAGATGGTTTTTTAACCATATTTTGAAAACAAAATCAGCAATTAAGTACTTTAATATATATACAAACAATATTGCTTGCTAAATTAAAATTAACACAAAAAAACCCGCATTTGTTCAAAATGTATCAAAGATGGATGATATTGTTAATATTGAGACATTTCCAAATCTTGCGTTTCGTCGCTCATAGATATGTTTCAGTTATTGCACAGAAGATGTTTAACATCCTCTCGCATATCAACCACCAACGGAAAAAGGCGAGCATCCTCCTGCTTTTCCTACTTTCTAAAAGAAGAAGAAAAGAGAAGTTCTGCAGTTATATAGATCCCGTATAGGCCGATCGCATATAATTCTATTAGGGTATTTATCCAGAAGAAATTGAAGGACCTGTTTTATCAAAAATTGATTGATATAAATTCTAATTAGTTATGGCTTATTAATAGTTCTGTGTTCAGATGGCAAAATGTTATAAGAAACATTATTTTTTTTAATGGAGTTTTTCATATTTCGGATTCTCGTTCACCGATATTTTCTATTTACTGTAACTACTGTAAGTAATAGCCAAGTATTTTACTTGGTATCACGTTTGCTCATTTAAAACAAGTTACTGATTTTTCATGTCATCTTGAATCTTAGAATGGCTGTTACGTAAATTTCTTATAACATTTTGCCATCTGAAAACTTGATAGCTTGATAGATGATTAGTTGAGGTTCTTGATAGCATTCATTCAAGATTTTCCGTGGAAGGATTCACCAGCCATAATCCGGCTTTTAACAAGTCATGACTGCTTAGCTAAACATCTGAACCCCTTGAAAATTCTACAGAGTCATTTCTTGGAAAACCACAAGATTTCATTTCATGCCGGTCATTTCCTACCTCCAGACTTGTGAGACACTGTCGGTTCTTAATCTTTGTAGCCGATATTAGGAGGTAAGAGTATTGAACAATTTATACGTTCTGTTTCCTTCTTCGTTTAGCTTTTTATTTTGTTGTTGTTTGTTTTCTTGTTGTACATCTTATCTTGTTATTTACCTTACTGCTTGCCATTGAAAAAAATTACAAAAATGTTAACGTTATTCAGAGAAATTTACTGAATGTAAATGGTATGGGCAACATTTCTTCTTCTACTGCCAGAATTTTCACTCTCAGATACCCTGAGTCATGTAAGAAGATATTACTTAATATTTTCCCATGGCTTTCATTTTTCTTTACCCTGCACTTGCGTGACAGCGTAGAAAATTTAGCTGGCATCACAATGATTTCATGTCCAGCATATTTGAAGAGAAAGGCGAATGATTCCCCCCAAAAAAGTTTGAATTACATTTCAATCAGAGATCAATAACGAACTCATAACGCCACTGTCTTGGCTTTTTTTGTAGCGGTTATTCAGGATGTTCCTACAAGAGACTTTGTTGTCTTTTTCATGATCCGCGTGGTCGCAACGGATCTTCATCAGTTCAAGAACACTTTTCTTTCATGATCATACCATAGGAGACATATTATTTTTAAGCATGGTATGCAGTTATATTTATGTTATGTCGTCCTATCACCCACAGAATGCCATTTCTCTGTAAATTCAGGTAAAGTGTCAAAATTTTTAACCGGATGCGTGCAGAAGAATGATATAGAAAATGTGACGCCGTAATGAAGGGTGGTTTTCTGCAATCGTGGAATCTCCAGAACTGTTACTAAGAGGGAATGAATGTTTCAGAGTGAACGTTGACTACAATTTAAGGTGTTTTCTTTGATTTGCTATTGTTTTAATCACATTTAACTAGATTTGTCATGATAGAAATGCATTCTATCAGCTTAATTGAATGAAGAAACAAGAATTTCCTTTACTGTTTTTCTCTTTGTTTGATCAATCGATGCAATCAAAGCATAAATGATCACAGTTGCTTGGTAGTTTTAAAAATATATTGTGACGTTCCAGAATATATTCAAGAAAAATTATTTGTCAAAGAAAACAAAATTCTAAAATAGTAAATGTTTTTTTCTTTTTTTCTTTTTTACTTTATATTCAAATGGCGATTTTTAATGAAGGAAAATGGTTAAGAGTTCTGTAGGGAATCTGTAGGGAACTAGTGGCTTGGATTACCATGCGAGATACCATTTAATCATATTTTTTCCCGCCTACGAGAAACATACATTCCTTGCATGTGTAAATTCGATAGGTGTGTATGAAATTTTTTAGGGTAACTCCTTCTCTTGAGGTAATACTTCATAATTACCTCTGTAATACTTCATAATTAATCTTCCTATGTCTAAATATACGAATAACATACATGAATAACGAACACATACTAACACATACGAACACATACATGAATAATACATTAAATATTGTCTCGATATTTTAATTTTTCCCATATCATCAATTAATTTATTGTTGATTAAGATCTTTAAAAGAAAAAATCCATTATAATAAAGAAAGAGAAAAAACATTAAGTATTCAACACAAGTAAGCACAATCGCTAAAAAATTCATTAGTTGATTATTTTTTCACCATTATGAAGATTTTTAGGTATATTTTTATTCTGTTATGATTTACTTGTCTGGTTCCAGCTTTTCAATAAATAATTTACATAAAAATATAAACTAAAATATTAATGGGTACAGTTTGCAGCGCAGTAGACACTAGCAGTCTTTCGTTTGAAAAACCGAGATATTTCCTTTTTTTCAGCTAAAATTTTATAAAAAATGACTAATTTTTTTTATATACTTTATATCATTAATTCTGCGCAAGTTAATCTTCAATTTCTTGTGACTTTAAAAAAATATGTGTTTCTAAGCAATAATCTTGAGTAATAAACGTTTTATTAAACTCTTGGTTCAAGTACTCAGTATATACGAAAAATAATCCTGATTATTCAAAGGAAATTTCTTGTTTAAATGGCAGTACCTAGAAATAGTGGAAATGAAGGATAATTATTTCCTAGATCTAAAATACAGAAAATTCTTACAATTGGCTGATTATAATTTTTTTTTAAACTGAATTAAAGCCCATCTGTGAAACATTATCTAATATATCTCTAGTGTTAGAACAAGTGATGCATCAGTTTCTGAAATTTTAAATTTTATAACTTTGTTAAATAGTAAGATTAAAGAAAATATATAACATATAGTATCAATTCGATACTATGAGACATATCAATTAGATACTGTGCGATTAAATGCTGATTTCACATAAAAAAAAGATGCGTGTCTATAATTTTCCCCAATTTGTTTATCGTTTACTTTGGGGAAGAGAAAACTTTTTGTTATTTGCAGAACAAAATATGTATTTTTGTCAAACTTTCAGTAAAGGCAGAAATAACATACTATGACTGATAAACCGCGTCAGAGTTCTGAAAAATTCCAGTTATACCTCTTTCGAAGATTCTGCTGACCTGTAGCAGAATTCAAAATATTTTTATTTGAAGGCAGAGATAAGAGGGAGGGACGTCCCACTCAGAACGTTGACCCTGTGAACTTGAGACCTGTTGAAAAGGGGAGGGAAGTGGCAGGGGTCGATCCCTTTTGTTCGTTTTCGACAGAAAGAACGAAGCGGTTTGAAGTAGTCGTTTGCATCCAATTGTATCCAAAAAAGGGGGTTCGTTCAAGTCATTTGATTGGTTAAAATTTTATATACCATGCGGGGACAGAATACAGTTTTACTGATAGAAATATAGGCTGTCCTTAATCTAAAAGAGGAAGTCCAATGAAAGCAAACCACTTTTAACTATTGTCGAATGTCGAATGACGATCTTGACCTTATGCATAGCTATAGGACGCAGTCACCAGTCAGATATGAAGAATTTTTTGTTGCCAACTGTTTTATATATTACTGTTTTATGGTATACTTGCATATTGCCAGAGATAATCCAGCAGATATGGTTAAAGCTGAAGGGCACTGTTGAGTTCGATACGGTTTTACTAGTTCTTAGCAACGTACGATTATTTATAATCCTGGGAGAATCAGGTGTTTAGACAATAAGATAACTAGTTTATTGCCGGTTGCTACTTTTTTACTTTAAGGTAAAAATTTCCGATATAATCTCATTGGGACACTTTTTTATGACTCGCTCTTACGTGGATTTTCTTAAAAGGATGATTAATATAATTTACCTTGAAGAATAAAGATTGGAAAAGGTATCTGACACCCTAGGCAATCAAATTTAAATACGCAAGAAAAATAGTTCTTGTGAAATGTAACTTGAATTCAAATAAGCCGAAAAAGGATGATTCAAATTTTCTGTCAAAATTATCCTTCTTGACTTCCGATATCAACATATCTTTTTTTAGTACTATTGCAAAAACTCTAGAAATATTACCTACAAAACATATAGCTTTGTTATAGGACGTTAAATTATTTGTAAACATGGAGTGTATCTGTTTCGAAAACATCCAACTTAGAACTCTGAATCGACGTTCTATGAACTGCCGGAAGTGGTTTTCACCAGTGGCGCACCCAGGATTTTTTCTTGGGGGGGGGGCGCGAGATGAACCGATAAAAATATTTATAATGCATGGGGGGCCGAGATGAACGGATAAAAATATTTATAATTCAAAATCAATATTCATAATGCAATTTCTATTTCTTTGGGGGGGGGCAAGGGGCCCTGCCCCCCCCCCCCCCTGGGTTCGCCACTGCTTTTCACACAACATTTTCTCCAGCTATTACGAGTGAGAGCGGCGTCTCATGAATGCGCGCGCATTGAACTTTCGCCTGCTCCAATCAAAAAAAGAAGAGGGAATTTTTGAATTTCCGCTTCGAGAACAGTGCGTGAGTGAGTCTGAGTGTAGTTTTCGACGAGTTAGCATTAGCTTAAGAAGAAAATGGTTTTGTATCACGTGGCTGAATGTACCGTTAAAGATTAATTAATCTTGTAAAGAGGGTTAAGAGAAAATAGATTATCTACAAGGAATGCCTTTCCCACGTGTAAGATAGACTTCTGAAACCTATCGGGAAGCATAAAATTGCCGCAGATGTCAATGGATTGAAAAATCCAAATATGTCCCGGCCTTTTAGGCAAAGATGTACTGTCAACGTTATCAACCTGTGCTCTCTTATTTTTTGTAATAAATATATCATATGATCGGAAGGTGTGTAGTGAGTAAATTCTAGTTCTATTTTATTCAACGCAATGCACTACTCCTTTCGGATTAACGGTCATTCTTATTACAGTGCCGTTTCTCTCTGCCAAAGCAGAATATCAATTCACTACTACGAATTCTTCAACTTATTCAAGTTTAAGTATACATGCTATGCGTATTTTAAGCTTTATGATAGAACGTGTATTCCCATTTTACCCATACACTTAGTTGCTCTACTTTTTAAGGAAATTATCAATCTCACTACCAAATAAGAGACTCAATTGAACACAAAGAAAATTTTCTGAGAAATTTGAGTGGTATTTCCTCTAGTAGGCGCGTATCAATTTTTCAGCATGATTGAACATATCTTAAATAGAGGTGGCCTACCCAAGATTGAATGCAAGGATAAAATTAGATTCTACTGAAGCTGATATTGTTCACTAAATCATATCATTGGAAAACGCTGTCCAAAATGAGGGTATATACTTAGATGAGTTTTAGAAACCACGCTCTTATATTAATTTGATAGAGATGGATTTGAAACACTAGTTGAAAGAACCCCCCAAAAGCTGTCCTCTAACTACATAATGCAACAACAATATTTATGAATCAATAAAAATAAAAACATTTTTACTAATTTATAGTTCAGTATACACTAATTTTTGACCCTGAAAACACTTCACATTATTAACGAGATGATAATATTGAGTAAATGCCTGAAGGAAACAGATATTTTGTGATCCATTTCTAAGTAATCTACTGGATATTTAGTTAAAGACATTCAGATGAAGTCAAAGTTCTGTACATTGAAAAATTTGGGCGAACTATTGGAGAGATTCCGCAATAAAGCTAGTCATTATGCGACGTTAAAGCTACAAAATAAAATTTAATACTTTCAGGAGGGGTATTAGGATATATATTTGAATTTTATACATAAAACTTCGCCAAATTAATACATTTAAAAAAAAGTGGCTGATATTGTCCTTTTCATTGGATCTTACCATTTACTTACAGATATGTTCATCACGGATCACAATTGTACATTTTTTTCCCTTTCTTCTCAAATGTGGAGGCACTTTTCGTTTCTAGACATTTGCCCGAATGTGAATTACCGGGTAGACAACGCCTTCCAGACACCAGACCAGTAGTGGTCAACATCGAATGCTGATGGTGCCCTAACTCACACCGCAAGACTGCTGGTCCTTCATAACGTTTAATTTTTTTTTATCTGACTTAAAACAGTTATAGATAACAAGATCAACAGACTACGTCATACAGCAATTCAAAATGTGCATATTTTTTTTTATGAGACAGTGAGAAAAGGAATTCAAGTTCATTCATAAAAATGTATTAATAAATTCATTTACTGTTCACACGCACCACACGTGTGTAACTCTGCAACAAAAAGGCTGCCTTTCGCTAAATTGGTACGGAGATATTCAAGCAGTATTTCGGTGGCATCTATAAAATATCATCTACAATCTAGCATTAATATCATAACACAGCTATCACAGATTCAAATTTGGGATTAAGATGTCTTCAGGTTAGCATTAAAGGAAAGATACTTAAATCGAAATTTACCTACACATGCTAACATAAGTAAACTATAACTCACAGGCAAACTACTAAAGAAAAGTCAGAATAAACTATTCGACCGAAAAGCAGTGGTTATATGTGGGCCAGAATCACGCTTAATAAAGCCCTTGTTAAATATGTTTGCGCTTGAAAAGTTAATGATTAATCTACGATTATGAGCCACAAATATCTCTTTTGAAACTCTTAAAATAATTCACCTTAAAAAGATAAAACTAATGAACTTGCTAAGAGAAGAATGGAAAGGCATAAAGTAGTTTCAAGAAAATAAAATTTTAAAATTGTTAATAAAAATAATGGCCATTGGAGAATAAAATAAAATTCATTCTTTGATAGTTAAGAGGATATCGTTAATGTGATATGCAAATCGTTCCGTAAAATGATGCTTTCCATTTGACCTTTCATCCATCAAATATATATTTGGCGCGCACTTGGTATTTATTTTTTATTCGCGGTACTAAGCGAACTATAGTGCATACTTTTCAGATGACAAAAAGTAATATTAAAATGTAGGGAAAGTTTAAGAATAATGAAATGAGCCTTATATAACGGGTTTTTTTTATAATATAATGTGGTAAGTAAAGTTGTAATCTGGTAAATAAACTTGCAAGAAAAGTTCGTCTATATTATTAAAAGTTCTGAAAAGTGAAACGAACAAAATTTTAGATTTGATGTTAGGTGAATATTTAAAATAGTCATAAACATCAACCAGCAGTAAAAACTTACAAAACTAATTATTCTCGTACTTTCGTACTTTTTTCTAGTTTTTGAAAATATTTTTTAATTTCACAAACGTAAGGCTTGTCATTTAGTTGTAATTACAAACACCCCACGGTCACCCCTCCCCACACACACGCACATGTATATGTATATATATATATATATATATATATATATATACATATATATATATATGTATATATATATATATATATATATATATATATATATATATATATATATATATATATATATATATATATACATATATATATATATATGTATATATATATATATATATATATATATATATATATATATATATATATATATATATATATATATATATATATATATATATATATATATATATATAGATAGATAGATAGATATATATATATATATACCGTAAGACCGAGTTACTCTGAGACTGCAGGGGTAACTTTGTGACACATAGTAATATTTTTGCATATCGGATCTTGCGCCGCGCTGGTGATACCGGAGAGCAAAGAACGACACCAACAACTTGTCCGACATACAGAGACACGTTGTAGTAAGTGTTCGAAGCTTCTGCGCGCCATTTGTCTTTTCTGGCCAGCGTATTGTTCAAACCTATTGTCAAGCTATTGACTCAAACTTCGGAAACTTTGTGTGCTGAAGGCTAACACATTATACAACCAACAACCCCAGGTAATTAAGTTTTATCATCAATATGTTGGTTGGACTGTAGAGCGACTGTTGCTTGGAATGTAGTTGGTTGGACTGTAGAGGGTAAAGATTTGAGGGGTATAACTTGAGTGTAGGGATATATCCGAGAGAGATGAGAACATAACCTAAAAGTCGAGAGGTGACGGGATTACTTTGTGACACATTGACACTGTCACAAAATAACCCACCAATAATAAGTCGACCCACCTCCTCCAGCCGCTCGATGTTGCATTTTTCTGTTCTCTAAAATGCCACTGGAGATAAAGAAGTATTGACTATCTGGAAAAATACTACCCGAAGGAGCAGAATGTACCGAAAGACGAATTTCCTCATCTTCTGAAAGAACTGATGGCTGTCCTGCGCACACGAGGTCTCTTGGATGTCAAATATACAGATAAAGCTATTCAATATGTGTAATAGGTATATATAATTATGTATCAAGCTTTGGATGAACGTTTTACTGTCTAACTTTGTGTCAAGTAATTTTTCTTCTTGGATTTCAAGGCAAAAATATGTAGCTATGTAAATTCAATAGATGATAGTTAAGTTGAAGTAATAATGGCCTCAAAGATTTGATGGTTTTGTTCCGTACAAACGATGAATGCGTACTTGTTACAATTGCGGCAGGAAATATAACTATATAAGGAACTGCTAAGTACTTAACAACAAAGTAATATTTTAATATCATATATTAATATATTCTTCTTTGGGGTAACAAAAGACTCCTATTAATAAAACCAAAATGTAAATATAAATGCTAATCTAAAATTAATAATACAAATTTGGGACAGAACTACTGGCGCGCAAAACAGGAGTTGTTTATCGTTTGATACATTAGCTGTTTAATATGGCTTTTCGTAGATGACGCTTTAGGTAAATCATAAATATTCATATCTGTATAACATAGCGCACTCTAAAGCTGCGTGTCTTTGTTTATGTTAAGTATTGAAATAAAAGTAAAAATTTCATTTAGTTATACACAGACAAACATATATATATAACCATAGAAATAATCGACTATTTAATTGTAAATGTCTGATATTAGATATCTTTAAATACTGAGATAATTTTCACAGGTTAAAAGGAATATTGGTTGAAACAAATGTTAGGTTATACCGAAAATATATCGCAATAATAAAGATGTCTGCATAAGTTAAGATACAAATGCGCACACGTTCTGATCGTTAAATGTGTTTTAACAATTTATGACGCATATGTAATACAAATGCATGTATAAGCATCTACCTTAGGTGCTTTTGAGCATGACATATGATTACACACCTGATCCAATTTAATTTATTTCTATAAACCATTTACTATAATCATTTACGAAATCAATGAGGTGCAGGTAGATAGCCAATAAGAGGATTTATCTCTGCATGTCATTATTAACTCTAATCATATGCAGTGCATGTCCTATTGTTGCCATCATTAATCAAGGGTGTTTTCAACATTATTACCGGCTATAAATTAAATATATTTCAATTAGTTCAGAATAGATTTTGTCTTAATCTACTTATAGGTATTAGGAATAGGTGATCAGTTTCCCTGTTTCTGTACTATTCTCGTCCCCAATCAGTTTGGAATAATTAGGTGCCGGAACTACAAGGTGCTACATGAAAGAAGGTATTGGTCTTTGAAGTAAATTTGGAATTGGCTTAATTTTAGTCATTTCAAATATTAGCGTAAATTACATTTCTATCCAATATACCCTTTCAAAGATTTTGAACTGTCAGAAAATTATTACAAATATAACATGTAATGAATTGAAACAAGCTCAAATTTCTATCGTCGATCAAAGAACAAACGTCATTTGCTTTCTCTCTTCAAACTCAAAATCAATGAAAAGGTTCGATTAATAAAACAAATACAGAAATAGAATTTAAAAATAAATAAATAATATATACGAATAACGTTTTCTTTATTGATTTTCTTGTTATTTTGAGTAAATTTCGAACTTTGTAGCACTTTATAAATATTTACACCTTCATTTGCTTTATTAACTGCCGCTATATGGTTCTCTTTATCATGTGGTTTATCCATTTCAAATTTATAACATTTCAGCTTATGAATATTTTAATACAATATATTTTACCAATTCTGTGATCCCTGTCTCAATAATTCTTTCAATTCCTAAAATTAATTCAAATCCTTACAAGCCAAATTGGTAGTTGTGGTGGCGGTGGTGGTGGTGGTGGTTTATATCACTTGGTTGACATAAACATCAAACCAAGACCATGAGCTCGTATTTCTTCCGGACCATCCATAACCATATTAGTATTAGAAAATAGTCGGTCTTTACGGCATCCAAAACAGGTAAGTGCATGCGAAGGGGATGCTTAGGATGAGTTACATTCCGAACAAAGTGGAAGAACTAGAACCTGACTCTAATTTCATTGTCCTCATGTGGTCACTATGGAATATAGCAGCAGTAGAGAAATATTCTCTGTTTCCCAGTTAAAACGAAGTTGTACCTGGCTTCTTACATTCGTACCAGTTATGTGGGAGAGTAGTATTCCAAGTTGAGTTTGCTAAGATCTTGAACTGTGAAGTGATTTCCTCAAAAGTAAAACTGCCAGATAGTGGAGATACCTTAAGATTACACTCTTTATCCAACTGTTCTTAAATTCTATTTCTTTTGCACACAGACGTAGGGCTGTATCTACTGGAAAAAATACTTTATTTTTCGTGCAGATACTTCAAATAATGTGGATAATATTTCTGTTTGTGTTCATCGCTAAATGTCTCCAACATTTAGCGATGCGTTGGATAGAATTTCGGCTGTCACATAATATTCTCACATCCTTCTCGTGTTTAGATGTGGTCCATCCACCATCAGCAAGGATCCTGAATAGGCGGTAGGACTGGCCTGGTAATTCTCTTAATTTTGTAACGGTTTGTGGCAACCTCTACATTTGAATCACAAATCTGTTGCATGTGTAGCTAGCAGAGGGTCTAAAACGGCTTCTGCTCACTTATTCTGTATTTTTTATGTATTCTCTAAAGTGAAAGGTTTTTTTATGACGCCTGGGAGACGAAATACATTCTCCGTTATTGATCTGTAAGTCAAATCATAGTTAATATTCTTTATGCTTATTGGGTTTTTCATTTCCCCATCGTTGATCCCTCGCATATATTGAATTAAATTATGGAAACATATTCTCTTAATTGTGCTTATATAATTATTTTGTTTAAATTCTAAATAAATCTTAAAACCTTACAGTTCATAAATCTCAACAAGATGTTACCAAAAAATTTAGATCTTTCTCTATAGCTATGTGCTCAGAGCAGAAGACTGAACAATGATTGGGATTTCATTTACTAATTTGTACTGTTTCTTGTTCCAGTTTGGTATAAACTCTGCTTCTGGAGATACCTCCATCATCCACCAAACTGCACTGCCCGCGGCATAAATCTAGAGCCTCACCTGAAATTTTAACTTTATCATCCGGTCCCAGTTTTATGAAAATCGAGAAAATATAGGTGTTCCGTGTTCATGATGGTTAAAGGAGTATAGGTCAGTGTTGTAGCAGATAGAGCCAGATAAATAAGCCCCCTTTGTTGAAGCGTTAAAAGAAAATTTTAATTATATTATTTATTTATTCTGCTTTCATTCTCTTTCTTGTCAAACGTCTGCCACTAGATGACTCCACTTTCATTTAAAATTATGATGGATTTATTTTTCCTGTACAAAGCGAATTTATATAAGACTTAATTTTACAGCTAAGGATACGTTATTATTTCTATTTTTTTCTGCAAGTGGGGTGTTAGTATTCCATTATTGATTTATACTATTATTTTTTTTTTGTTAATTACCAAATACATTTACTACCTAAATTAATTCTTTTATGGAAGAACAAAAATTCAAATGGTAACAAAATGAATTATTTTAAATTAGTCGAAACAAGATTTTTAATCATTTTCACTAATTGTGTCCTTGTTAAATTCTCCTTCTTTTGTTACAACTACCACTGTATTGCCACCACTTGAATTTCCAGTTATGATGAACATATTTTTATCAGTAATATGATATTTTCCGCTCATACTTATCTTAATTTATCCTCATTTTTTCCCGATTGATTTTTCAGTTGTTCATCATCACACAAACGCATTTCATTGTTACTTTTTTTTATTTATTATTCCTAAATCAGGTTTTTCTCAAAAGAAATAGTAATTAAAAGTATTACGAACCAAATTAATTTTAACAATGAAAGCTCAGGGCTTAGTAATTTCTATTGCTTATATACAAGTACGTTCTTCTAATCTTCAGATTTGAGCAATGAAAGTTGAAGTTTTAATTAAGAAGCGAAGGATTTATAATTATGCTTCATTATTGGAATTTTTCATGTGACACAAAATTACAATGGTGAAAGCTTAAATTACTTGCCATATTGTCTTAGTTCTAAATCATATACCATAGTTTGTATGGCGGACTAAAAATATACATTGTTTCCTACATTCTTTTATATAGAAATTTTCTTGTTAATTTAATGCACGGTAAAAATAAGGGGAGTGACCATAATGGTTGGGAGAAGTTAGGATCGCTGTTAAATTTATATTAAACAAAGCACACCACAGGAATTTGTATCAGTACATTAAAATTTAAATTCAGAAACATTATCACTATTAAAAGATAATAAGTACCTTTGGAAATGTTTTTAAGTTGTCAGACAAATACTGTTAGATTTTATACTGTCTTCTTATAAATCTACGATATATATATATATATATATATATATATATATATATATATATATATATATATATAGATAATTTTCAGAAATCCTTGACAAATTAAAAATTTACGGCAAATTAAAATACAAATAATTAATTGATATTTCGTAATATTTTGTTCCATTCTTGTTCTAATTATATTCGCCGAAGGTTTTATTGTATTCGCCGAAACGTGAAAATGAAATCCCTTCTATTTGACTACAAAAGATTATTAAGATTTTTTTTTTCTGCTTTGAAATCAAAACTTTTGTGTTAGAGAAAAGAATATTAAAATGCAAATTTGAATTTAGCAAAAAGCATAAAAGGAAATGATATCTTGGAAATTTCTTTTTGCCTCTCTCTGTATCTATCCATCTATACTATATATATATATATATATATATATATATATATATATATATAAAATTGAAAGTGAAAAGCCAGTATATGCTCAGACCCACAAGAGCCAGGAACTAAAAACATGAAAAGATAAGTGAAAAATAGGTTTTTGACAGCATCTTTTCATCAGCGGTGCCGATACTGTCTAAAAACCAATGGGTTGTTTCTAATAAGTATGATCTGAGCAATAAACATACTTAGACACCGTACAATCCATAAGAAACAGAAGAAGGAATAATCAGATGCTTTATCATCGATCACCATACCAGGCGCCAGACAAACTGGAAGTTAAGTTAAGGAGACCGCAGGAAGACTGACGTCACAAACATTGCAACTATGGAGCAAATGGAAACACAGAAGCAGCCTTACTAAGGATACTGTTATAGGACTTTACAACCTAAGTTAACTTAGAAATTTATTATGACTAAGAGTTATTATTATTTATTATTATTATTACACTAGTTTTTATTATTTTTTATTTTACTTTTTAGTAGTTTTTTACTATCATTAATCATTTAGTTTTGTATTACTAATTATTAGCAACAGAACATGCTATTCATTAAATCTAAAACAACCAATTATGTACTTGGAAAAACTACCAGGGTAATTATTACGTTTTAGCACTACTAACAATTCTATAATACGCTTATGCCTATTATCCTTAGAACAAAACCTATTTATTCTTACTAGTTGATAAACAATAATATTATTAAATACAGATTTGTGTAAGCATGTTAAGTAATTTTGAAATTTAACAATATTAAAGTCATATTCTGATCTTTTATCATATAGATCAAAAGTAAAATTGCTATGAGAATTTATTTTTGTTTATATATAAAAAGTTTACATTAAGTTTATCGTGGCTACTTTGTATTAGTTTTAGATTAAGAAGGTAAAAATTTAAGGCTATATTATTATTTTTATTTATTACAATTATGTTATCAATATATCTAAATATTTGTTAATTGCTATTATCAATATTATTATTATTATCAACTTAAAAAAAATGTAAGTATAAATTGTCTAGCATTCTGGAAGCATTTCCACCTTGTGGTACACCTTTAACCTGTAAGTATATTATATATATATATATATATATATATATATATATATAATATTCTCATGTATAAGTTATCACATGATAAAACTGCTTTTTTTAATGAGGGTAAATCTGATAATTTTTTGCCTCCGTTTTCATTCTCTGAACGATTTACGTAGAAAAAAATAACTATAGTGAAAATAATAGAGCAAGTGCGTTAAAAGACATGACGGTTTATAATTTTAAAATAATGATAATAGCTTCCTGCATTCTGCACTTGAGATAGGACATAACACGTCTTCGCGCATGCCATTATATCCCCAATTTCTCCCTTACTTTCCCATTCAAAAAGGAAATTACTTGTATAAGTTGAGATATTATCATTTTCATTACAGCGAATTGATCCCCTTTGTCTGATAATGCTTGTTTTGATAATATCATTTAGTAATCTGCCATACAGATTCTCGTTAAAAGAAACACTATTGTTGGAGATGCTTCCCATACTTTTGCCTAATATGATGCATTTTTCGGATAAGGTTTATAACTTGCAAATTTTCAAAAGAACGTCCTAATTTTTAAACTCCATTTTCTGTAAACAAAGAAAGCAGGAGGTAACCAAATTATTTTCAAAAAATTTGATGTAATGTTTTTTTAAGTCAACGCAGTGTTGCGAATATTTTAAACAAATAAAGCAACTACTATACTTTTATTGGATTTGTTTTTTTAATTTACTTGTCCTCAGTGTTGATCAATATTTAGGTATTTTTTAAAAATTTAAATACGGGGACTCATTTTCTTGCAAGAGATAACAATTCCAAATCTTTGACACTATAAATGCTGGAATACTTGTCAATACAAAGTAATTAAGTAGAACATTTCGCTTCATATTGGTTGTCAGATGCTTTTTTATATATAAATTAACTAAAACACATTCTCTCTAAATAAAATTTTTTGTATATATCTATATCATTTGTACAAAATTAAAAAATTAAGGATAAAAATTTTCGGTTTCAATGACATTTGATAATCTGACAAAATTATATTTAGTTATCCTGATTTGGCCACCTACATAGTGTGATAATTATCTTTTTATAATCTTTGATGTGAGCACAATAAGGAATCCTTACACGGGGACTAATTTTCTTTCAAGAGATAACAATTATTTATCAAAGAAATTCAGCATCTTATGCAAATTGTTTAATATTTATTGTGGTTGGTTTTAATAGGAAAGGTGCATATAATATCTGAATCTTAAAATGCATAGTAAAATTAATTTCTTGTCAACTCTTGAAACATTGCTTATCTTGCGTTTTTGCATTAAATAAAACTTTTAGTGTATCTTTAATGCAAAGCGTATCCTGAGACCGTAAACTCTCAGTGCGTTCTAAAAGATCTACAGCTTGATGATTTTTTAATAACACCTTTTTCATATCATTCTCTAAATGCTGTTTTTGTTAAAGTTGTAAAGTCATTATCCTTTTAAGTCTTCGAATTTTCTTTCGTAAAGTAACTTAATCACTTAATACTCGGGAAAATAAAACACATTTAAATTTTTAATACCTGATGAAAATGGAAAAAAAATAAGAAAGGATAGTTAATCTTTTACATTTAAACATTCTCGTTATGTTTTAAAGTAACATAACTGTTTTTATTCACATAATGTTTTTTTTCTTTTTCTTTTTAATTTATGTATGAAGTCATTTAGAAGTTGCATTTTTTTAAAATCCGAATGCCGAACGGTCTATTTATCATCTTGTTACATTTTATCGCGGGAATTAGTAAATTCTTTATACAGTCTGGTTTTCTTGTTTTTCATCCACGATGGTATCAATGCGTATATTATCCATTTGATAAAAAAATTGAATGCGTAAAACGCATAGGTATCTTTCATCAAATTAAGAAAGTTTCTTAGAAGGATTTAGAGCAGAGTGCACAATTTTGTTTGTCTTAGTTTCTTGTAGCATTTCTTTTAACTATCAGGATTAAATGAATGCCTGTTGCTTTTTATAAAAAAGCTTTCAACTTTACACTATTGCATACATGCATATATATATATATATATATATATATATATATATATATATATATATATATATATATATATATATATATATATATATATATATATATATATATATATAAATATAAACGCACACACAAATTCATGCTCTTACCATATTGCTCTTACCATATACTCTCGCATATATATAGATATGCGAATTTGAGCTTTAAGGCTTCTGTTTTAAATATTACAGAAATGACATCCTATAACCAGACAACGTTAAAACGTGAAACGTTTACATCTACGTGACATATTTGCGTAAATGTTTTGGTCAACGTGACAGGACATGCCGACTATATTAACTTATAATTCCCCATTCTCCATGTACCTTCCTTGGCTCGAAATGGGCATGATCCTGTGGTCTTTTGCGATGACTTTTATTTGTTGTTATGGTTCGCATTTTTTTTAAAACTTTCCTTCTTCTTATGGTTAATTTTGACAGAAAATTTATAAAAGCAAGTATAGGAATATTGAAAATTATTACTTTATATCTGTTGCTTAAACGATGAGTGATACGTTATTGTTCATAAAATGTATTAATTACTCATTGGTTACTAATGAAGTATGAAACATCCTAAAGTAATTGTTTTAACAAACTTTTCTTTTAACCTTAAAGCAGGTGTGCTCTCTATACCAACGTGGAAGGTCACGCGTATTTCCCAGATACGCTGTTGTAAAATATAAGTTTTTAAGAGTTTAATTAGTGAAATTGAGTTGTAATCAGTTGAGAGTTAATAAGTACGATTTATTTAAACAAATGTTATTTAAATTACAAGATTATACCTTTATTTAAAGAAACAGAAGCAACGTAAATATAAAACATGAAAACAATGAAAAATGACTAAGGAACTGTTGAAACGACGTGAAAATAAAATAAATGAAATTGCAGAAAACTCTACTGAATTATTTACATTTGTAGTATAAAGGTATAAACATAGGGCGCGGTGGCCCGGTTGGCACGTAAAATAGGGCGTGGATACAATGTCCTCCAAGTTCTCAAATTTACCGGTGGAGGGGCGGGGTCAGGTGTTCCGGTCTCGTCACTTGACTCGGTTCAAAATTACGGGACAGATGCTCTTCGAGGTCAAGTCAGACTTCAGCCCTAGTGGTACCTCTCCTTAAAGTGAAGCTGCTTATTACCCTTCGCCAAGGACCTAGGATTTGAGGATCTAGGTCCTTTGGACTTGATGCAGGCTTTCTTACACCAAGGGGATTGGAAACAACAACAACAGGTATAAAGATAATATAAAAGAAAAACGAATGTAAATTTGTTGTTGCTTATGCCCCTTGACCGGCATGTAACATCAGGTCAAGTCCCGAAGGCTATGGGCGATGAAGGTGCGGCTCCGGTTTTTAATAGCACCACAAGGGTCGGAGTCCGACTTGGCTAAATGATCGGTCCCGTAATTTTGAACCGAGTCAAGTGACGAGACCGGAACACTTGACCCCGCACCTCCAGAGGCAAATTTGAGAACACGGAGGACATTGTAGCCACGCCCTATTTTACGTGCCCCGGCCACCATTAGTGAACACGACGGTAGATTTGCAGCGACGAGCATCGAACCAGGAACATTCAGACCACTGGCCCGTGCTCTTGCCAACCGGGCTACCGCACCCCCGAATTTAAATTTAGATTTAAAAAGGAAAAAAATAGGCTTTATAATCATTGAGTAGCAGCGTTGCAGTTTGAGAAAATGTGTTTAGAGTGCTCCAAACACAAATTTCTTGCAAAATATCACAGCTGAACCTCGTGATCCTAGTGCGCTTGTCCATTTGGCAGGGCTAGCAGCTTTTCTTCCTTGGCGTCGCTTATTCCACTACTGAAACGCCTAGTTCTGCTTTTCTTTTCAACACTTTAATTTTAGTGACAGATACAGTGCCTCTATTCAAACATTGAAAGCAATTAGCCCCAAAAGTTACAACCATAATGTTTAATAATAAAACAATAAAGGTTTCTAATTAAAAAAAAAAAAAACATATACCGAAAACATCCGGAACAGTCGCGCGTATCTCTAAAATACAAATGGCGGATATACGGCACCCTATTAACGTCTCAAAATTCAGACGATGACAGAAAGTAAGTCAAAGTGAGCGGGTAGAATAGCAAAGTTCTGACGTTCGTAGCGCTCTCTCGCCTAAAGATATAAAACCGAATTCCACTCGAGCGTATCTCCCACAAACGCGCGCCTGCTGGAAGGTTAAAATCTTTACTGAAGAAAAACCATTTTGAAAATCAAGAAATTATTCAAATTTCCATCTCGAAAATTTATATTCTTTAGATCTGTTACCCATATTAACAAATAATACTCCTAAGGTTAATGAAAATTTCTATAAATTTACACGAATGTATTTTATTGAGATAAAATCTATCTCTGTTTCAAAATAGCTGAAATATACCTTCATTCTTTCTTTTAGTTTTAACATAAAATACTTTAGTATCAAAGCTCTTTTGTCAAATACGAATTTAATTTAAACAAAATACTTCAGTTAAGACTTTCAGAAATGAAGTTATTCACCTCAAGACTTCTTACATTTACAAAATTATTTTCGCCAAAAAAAAATTAGCTTTTTTCATTCCTACAATTTTGTTAACTAAAATAGCATAATTGAAGCTGAAGTCACAGAATACAATCCTAAATATTTGAAAAAATTGGCGTCGTATTTTACTTACAATCATTCCTTACCTTGGAAACAAAGCCAAACGAAAGAAACTGAGGAAATTGTAGACTAACGCAAAAGTAGGAAAACAAAGCCATGCGTGCATGAAAAAGCATTTTGCAATATTTCGATATATGCCTGTGGTATATTGCGAACGTATTATTTTTTGTTGTAAACTTCTCTTCACACTTGTATCTTTTTAGGATACTGGGAAATTCAAAAGCAGGTTTCTTTTTTTCTCCGAGGAAGGCTTAGAAAATAATATATCCTTTGACAAAATAATGCTGTTCGATACTTTTGCGCATATTGATAAGAAAGCAAGGGAATAATCGTACATTTTTGCTTTAACAAAGCGAGTGGAAATGTTGAAAGTGAAGTTATCGGAACAAAACACATGTTTACTGAAACGTCAAATGGGTGTCCTACTTTATGAATAAAACATGTAATGATATGAATATGTGTTGTACCACGCTTGAATTATTTCATCATATCGTAATCGTTTTCATTTGAGTTTTTTCACGCTTTACAAACTGTTTAAAATGCATTGTCAGTAAATTCCTGAACATTTTACGCCAATGTTTTTTTTGTAACTTTCTTCAAGTATTATCTAAGTAGCATAGAAATTTTAAAAATTTACTTTCTGAATTCTCCATTTAATCTGAAAAAATTTACTTTCTATCTTATTGCACTATGTTGAATGTTTCTCTGCCGACGATGTTTCATCTGTAAATGGAGAATTTGTTGATAGTTTTTGTAATTTGCAATTTTAATTACGGATTTCCTTGTAAGTAGGATTTTAATATTTGTAAACGGATGTGTTTCCTGCAGTTCCTCGTTTGGTATTTTTCATCAGTGCAATGTATTTTACGACAGCTGTATTCAAGTATTTATGCGGTAATATATATATATATATATATATATATATATATATATATATAGATAACACAAGTATATATACAAGTCCAGGAAAAAATAATACAGTCCGACCACAGTACGAAGAACCACGGTTGGCATAGTGCCAAGACGATTCTATTCACGCTGTAGGTAAGGCTGCTGAGCAAGGAGGGGGAAAAGTCTCGTAGTCTCTCGACATTCTTTAGAATCGGTTACTAACTGTGCTTGCTTGCTTTTTCCTCGTCTGTTATTTTGATTATTATATTAAAATTAATGGATCCTTTACCCAACACAACTGTTCGGAATAAACCGTTCCGTAGTGATTGTAAACGTATAATACACAATGTAATTAAATTGTGTGATAAAGAAGCACTAGAAGGAAATGTTATTGTTCCACTTTCGCAATCCCTAAAGAGAGCTAGTGAAATGACCGGGATATCAATGTCCAGTGTAAAAAGAATACGCAGAGAAGCAAAGGGTAAAGAAACTCCAAAATTTGAATGTCTGAGGAAACTTCAGAAAAAAAGAACCACCGAAAACGTAGCTTTAGATAATTTTGATTGTGATGTAATCCAAAAATATCTACTCCTATAAAACTCCTATTTTTTAAATAGATTTGGTTCTTTCTTTTTATTATTTTGAAATTATTATTCACATATTCGATCAAAAATAAAGTTTTAAAAAATAACTAAAATTGCGGACAAAAAGCAGTCTGAAATACATTCCGTATTTCACAAACAAACACATCCGAAAATATGACGTTTTCCCCTATTTTCTAAGTAGACTAGTTTTTCTCGCGCATGTGTAACAGCTTCCAGGGACCTTGCTTCCGTGGTCGGACAGTAGGTACACCCATTTCGAAATCTGTCGTACTTTGACCATCCGATAATCTGCCGTGTGTGTCGTAATAACCTGTCATCTAGTGGCGGCGAAAGGGAAGGTATCACTTGAGCATTTGCCTGTGAGATGGTTGTATGAGAATATTCTGTCCCCAGCAAAGCGCTATTATGTCTAACCTGTCCGACGAAGAGGTATGATCATTGGAGCTCGCCTTGCTGGAGCGTCCGTGTCGATAACAGCCCACCATGTGGTTGTTTGAAGGACCTCTCTGTCAAGGGTTATGACAGTCTACACAATCCTGTAAATGGTGTCTCTACGAAGCAGAACAGTGGGTTAAATTCGAAGTTGACTGACCGAATAGACGAGTGCTGTAGGGGATATTCACACGAAAACTCAAGACTACACTGTCGCAGACAACCCCCCGATATGAACACCCATCCTCAGAACCCCGTATACACCAAAACTATTCAACGGGAGCTGCATGCTACGACCAATCATCTAAGCTTGGTTATTCCAAAACTGTTAGTGTCGCCGCGGAATGCTATGAAGTGACGACGGTGGTGCCGAGACCACCACAAACTGGACACAACAGCAATGAGAACAGGTCATATCGTCACGTGAATGCAAGAACTAGGTAACTCCAAAAAATTATTTTTGAGATATCTGGCTATTTATCTGGCAAGACTACATAAGAAGTGAATGCAATAACTAGAAAACTCACTTTGCTGCTAACCTAATGCAATCTGTTGGCTAGTGTAATAATTTGACAAACAGAACGACGAGTATTTTCTCACTGGAATAATTAAACATTTGAGATCTTCAAGAACTTGAAAAATCGAGTTACCAAGTTCTTGCAATCAGGTGACGATATGGTCTGACGAATCATCATTTCCATTATTTCAGATCACCGGATGTGCGTTCGTCTGGCGGACATCGTCAGAAGCATTTCATGTTGACTGTCTGGTTCCTACCGGGAAACATGAGCCTCTGTCATGGTGTGGGGCGCAATATCTTGTAGTGGCTTGAGGCCACTCATAGTACCGAAGGGGAAGATCGGAAGTGAATATTATCGCAGTATTCTTGCACATCATTTCCATCCTATGCTTCAGACTATTTCCTGGAGAAAGTCCTGTGTTCCAATATGACAATGATCCTATTCACACTGCTCCCTTTGTTCAAACATGCTTACATGAGCATGATAATGAACTGCATTATCTCAATTGCTGTCCTCAGTCCCCTGATATCAACCACATTGAGTCTTTCTGGTTTCTTCTACGGTTTTTTAGAGAACCAAAGTCCGTGTTTTTTCTTCCACGCACTCTACCTGAGTTCGAGACCACTGTGCAGGAAGGATGGGTGCAAGTTCCCTTGAACTTTGCGTGCGACCTTAATTTTCCAATACCACATCGAATGATAGCTGCAATTAAGGCCAAGGAAAGTCCAAACCACTACTAATAAATATTTGCATTCGTTCACAAGTGATCCTATTATTTTGTCCTATATATATATATATATATATATATATATATATATATATATATATATATATATATATATATATATATATATATATATATAAGAAATAGATGATAGAGAAAACCAGTAATAGCCCTAACGCAACTTGCAGCCAGGAACAAATAACATGAAAAGAAAAGTATGAAAGAGGTTTTAGACAGCATCTCTTCATCAGCGGTGTCAATGCTGTCTAAAATCCAATATATATATCCAGTACACTCTACCTTTAAATATAACCTGAAAAGGAAAACTAGCTCATATTTACATGGCTTGAGCTAGGCTCAGCCTGAAAGGAATTAAAATTTTGAAGCATTCGGGCGAACTGTTTTATTAGAGCGGTAAAAAGTACGTTCATCCATGTCAGATGCTCGGAAGCGAAGATACTACCTTTCAACCTTACGCGCGAGAGGCGAAAAAAATATGTGGCTGTTGTTTTGAAGGGTCAGCAGAATTTGGGGCTGGCGATGTGAACCCACGCCTTTCTCCAGACGTATACACGTGTAGGAATGCAACGCTTGCTATTAATGGGAAGTTCTGTTGCTAAGGGCTTTTAAGCGATAAATTAAGATTACTGCGGATTGGATTTAGGAAAGGGAATTTAAATGCTAGAATGGAGGGCCTAATATTTAATTTATTATTTACACACACACACACACACACGTATATATATGTATATATATATATATATATATATATATATATATATATATATATATATATATATATATATATATATATATATATATATATATATATATATATATGTGTGTGTGTTTATTTATTTAATTATACAACATACGTTATTTAGCATTACAATATTTTACTTACAGAAATTGATTTGCTAAGATTTGTATTTAGCTGAGTGATATTCAAACAAACATAATTTCGGAAAATTTATACTTGAATATTTCTTAATGTTGAAATTATTTCTGATGCATAAAGTACCCATATTTAAAGATATTTTTTTCAATAATATCTAAACTCTTGATTTCTTTGGTGTCTTAGTATTTTTTTTCTAATGCGGAGGCACTTTGTTGGATAGACATTCGCCTGTTGTTATTCACTCTCAGTTTTTGCTGGCCATTTTATTATGAAAACACCACATAGGCGAACCAGCATTGCTCCCTATGAAGGGACGACACTAACGGATGTATTTTAGTGGCTCGCGCCGGGATTCGATCCGAGCACCAGCCAACGCGCTCACTACGAGGCCACCTCGGACATCTTAGTAATGTTAATGAATGCTTACTAATAACATTATAATAGATGATGTTACTGACATTATAGTAGTTTACTAACATTATAATAGATGATGTAACCTTACTGAAAGTTCGGTTGTGTGGAAACTGAATTTAAAACCTTTAAAAGCTAGAATATAATTTAAATATGATAGTAGTTTTAAGAAAATACAGGGCATTGCTTTATTACAGACAATTTAAATACTTTGGCAACATGCAAAACAAACCTGAGACCAAAAACGATAATCGATTGTAGTCGGTTAGACGTTTCTAGGGGCATTATTTTATTCAAATGCTTAGAAATTGTGAGGTAATCGGATTACAGTCATGCACCCAGAGGGCTCTGCCTATAATATAACTCTGATTGAACATTTTTAAATAGGTATCCAACTTGATAAAACAATAATCTTTATATGCAAGGACCCATTTGAAGGTATTGATGTCACATTTAGATATATTGTATATGTTTCCCTAGTACTTTTTTCTATTAAAGTAAATCTTCCGTTAATATGATAAAACCTTTCTTATGAGAAATTTTATAACTGTACTTGTGGACGCTCTGTTTTATATTTTATGTCATTTTATAAAAGTAAAATAAATTAAAGTAATATGTTGTAAACTTAGATATATTACGTGCATATAAGTTTAAATATCTTAAAATTTATATGTTTTTAATACTTTACGTTTGTAACAGATTTAACTCGCAAAATTTACATGTTAATACATTTTAATAAAAAAATGTGTTTGATAAATATTAAAGTTAATGTCACCGAGTATTATGAAAAAATATTAACACAATAACAACGAGAAACAATGGAAAAGTTTCAGTGTTATATTTAATAAAATATCCGAATCTTGTGTTATGAAATTTCATTTGTACTTGGACACACTATAGTGCAAATTTCCATTTGCTTTTTAAGTAAAAAAATCTGAAGTTATTAAAGATGTTTTTAATTTTTTTAGTTGTTATTCAAAGCGCTACAGAAAATCCTTAGGCAATATGATTTATATAACATTAAAGAAAATAAATACAGAAAAATTTAAATTGTTATTCATATCAAATGAAACGCACACTTCCATATCGCACTGATACTCTATTGTAAATGAATTTAACGCTTATTTGATCAGTTACTTTTTTCTTTTAAACTATTCAGACAAATATTATGAAAAAGTCCAAGAATTTCACATTGTTTACGTTTCAGAATTTCCTCCTTCTTGCAAAACATTTATTCACTTTCACTTTTTTTACAAAATCACCGCGAGGTATTTGGCAATCGTTTTCATAAAATTATTTAACAATGCCCTTATTAATAAAAAAGCTCTTTGAGAAAACAAATATCTCAGAAACCATTAAATAATTTAGATGTGACATTTTTACAAGCTACTTTATTTTTTTTATAATTTTTATACGTTCGCTAAAAAACAAACTGTTCACTTCCTGTGGATAAAAACTGTTTGAAAAGTATAATTTCCTGCAGCGTTATTAAACATTATTTTTATTTTCATTTAAGGGATTTCTTAGATTTATGCTGCGTCAACATGGAAATATTATGAAGAAGCTTTGAAGAGACAATAGACTTTCAAAATCTTAACAGGCAAAACGGGCTAACATTTGTTACAACATTTATACATTTAACAAAGTTATTTTTCAACTATTCATATTTAGAAGATAACGTAAGATTTACTCTTAAATTTAGTTATTTTTTTCTGTTGGAAAGGAAAAATATTATTGCAACAGGTTTCATATCGTAGTGGATATGTTTAAATCGATTTTACAATCTATATACACTGGTGAAATAAATTAAGAGAATTTGCATATTTTATCGAATTTCATGAAAAGAACTGAACTGAATGTAAAACCACTGCTTCTAGACAAAAATGCAAATCTTGTACGTCAAATACATAAGCGTACATGTGTGTGTAGGCGGAGCCAGTAGAGAAACATGCTTTATAAGCGCGCGTAAGTTAGACGCATTTCGTTCGCTAGCACACGTCGGCGAATTTCTTGGTGTCATTTTTCCGCAATCCGTTAATTTCAAATTGTAACAGTAAAAATGAGTAACCACCAACGTTTAGATGATGGAATGAGATGGCGAATTGTAGGGAGGCAGGAAGCAGGCCAATCTCAAGTCCAAATTTGTTGAGAGTCCAATTTAACGCCCAGCGTCGTGTGTTTTAATTCTTGGAAACAGTTCCAGGATACCGGATCCATCGATAGAAAGCCTGGGCAAGTTCGTCCAAGAGCCACGACGGCGAGAGAAGATCGCCATTTGTCGATTATAGCGAGGCGTAACAGGAGTGCTACAGCTTCTCAGCTCTCTCGTGACTTGTATGCAGCCACATGAACCCGTGTATCAAGGGTGACTGTTTCCAAAAGACTTTATGAGAGAGGGTTGTTTGCAAGAAGACCTGCTGTTTGCGTCCCGTTCACTTCTACGAACAGGAGAATTCATTTATCATGGTGCAGAGAGCATAGAGATTGGAGTATGAATCAATGGGCGACCGTTCTCTTCACTGATGACTCCCGGTTCAGCCTAAACACCGATTCTCACCGTACGTTCGTATGGAGAGAACCAGGGACCCGCTTCCTACCCTCCAATGTCCGCGAAATCGACCATTATGGGGGAGGAGGTTTGGTCTGGGCAGGCATCATGTTGGATGGCCGCACACCTCTCCATGTCTTTGAAAGAGGCACTGTGACTGGTGTGAGGTATAGGGATGAGGTCTTGGAGTCCTATATTCCCCTTTTCAGGGGTGCAGTTGGCCCTGAGTTTATTTTAATGGACGATAATGTGAGGCCACATAGAGCTCTTCTGGTCGACGAATTTCTAGACAGAATTTCTTGACGAATTTCTTGATGATATTCGCCGGATGGATTGACTAGCCAGATCTCCAGACCTTAACCCTATAGAGCATGCCTGGGACGGTCTGGGGAAGTCAATTGCAACTCGCAAACACCCACCGAGAACCATCCAGGGAATGAAAACAGCGTTTCTGAACGAGTGGAACCAATTGCCACAGGAAATGATAAACTGCCTTATTTCAAGTATGAAATCACGCTGCGAGACCTGTATATCTGTAAGAGGGGACCATACTCCCTATTAACCCATCTATTAACACATTTTTTAGTTTATTCTGTAACCGCTGTTTCATACCTTCAGACTTCAACGGGTGTTACGCACGATAATGCTTGTGTATTACAATTATTGAATGGTTATTTTTTTGTATTCTATCAATGTATGTACATATCAAATTTCATTAAAATCGGTACCGTAGTTCTAGATATATTCGACCAAGCATCTTAGAGGAATAAATGTAATCTTTGGCCAGAAGTTCCATTCATTCTCTAAAAACCTGTTTAAACAATTTGCTAAATTTCAATCTCACACATTCTTACTAAAGTAATATTCCTCTCGCCTACCGTATCGTACTTAACCCTTCAACACCCACTTTTCGATAAAGTTAACTTTCTAAAACCTCTGTCCCTGAAGTGTCATTCAGGTCTGCAGCCCTGAAACAACTTCTAGGATATTCTAAACCCAAAATAAAATAGTTTTTACTTTCCAAAATCTTCCATAACCGCAAAAATTCCTCATCCAAACTACATAGTAAGCCTACACACAAACTAGTTTCTTTCCCGTGCGTCCTTCTTCCGTCGGGGGGGGGGGGGGGCAGGCGAACCCACCGCATTTCTTCGAAAAACAAACTGATCCCGCACTTTCCTCTCCCGTTCTCACAAATCACCGTACTACAACAACCTTTTATTTTGCATAATACATTTATTCTAAAAACAACCACCATACCTCTAATATCACATATTTCTATTCTACACCCATGCTTCATTAAATTCATATCTAAAATTTCACTACGTTGACCTATTATTCAACCCAGGATAAACAAATCGTAAATTTTATTTTCATATCACCTAACTACTAAAGCAATCCATCCATCAAAAAGTTTATCGTTTTACAACTGTGGCGATTCAGACCACCCTTTTGCGCGTTTTTTTCTATATCTATCCCTCTTTTCGTTTTAAACACCTCTACTCCAAACACTGTATCGAAACCCCTTATTTTACTTCCTTAACTCAGCACTTCTTCAGCTATGAACCTTTTTGGCAGATTTAATGGCAATATAATTCACTTCAATTATTTATCGTTTACAGACTGAATCGATTCTGACTATACTTAGAGCATTTGATTATAGTTAACCATCTTTTTTTTTTCAAAATCACCTCTACTCTAACCTTTTATCTAAACTTCTTATTTTAATTTTACTCAACTGACATTGCCTTTGCAACCCATTCGTGATACAACCTTCTTGATGCTAACTCAAATAACTCAAACTTTTAAATTTACACCTCACATTACCGACCATTCGTTTACCTATCATTACTCAATATAGAAGAATTCTATCATTATAATATTACTTCTCCTAACATTATGCATTCAAATTATTTATACGTAATTAAACTATAACTCACAATCCCAAACTTTCAAAAAACGCTAATTCCCCCCCAAATACACATATATGCTTTAAATCAAAACAAAACACAAATCTATTTTCACTGTAATTGCAAAAATATTATCTGACAAATTCTGTACTGAAATTGATACACTTTTGTTTTCCAAAAATTCATATCTATACCAAGTACCACTAATTACTATCTATCAACACACTTGTACACCATCAATAATTTATCAACTATTACTCAAATCTTATCTATATACTGATTTTCTCATTTCAAATGAATTTTCGAAATCACATTTAAATATTATCTATCAATTGATATCAAACAAATTTTTATGTCATCATCTACTTTTAACTTATTCAAAAATACACCTCAAATACCTTTCAAACCTTTCAATACCTTTCAAAAATACACCTCAATTCAATCTATCATCTCCACAATATTTATATACATATATTTTTAAACACTTCATATAAATCATAACATAAGTATTTCTTATCTATCTTTAACCAACTCAACAAACTCTTTCTAAAACACTCCTTAATTTAATCAATTATTTCAAACTATTTATATTCAATTTAGCCAAATACTTTATATATCTGTACATCAATGATATGTTTTCATTAAATTCAAATTTCACACAGTATACCTTTAAAAATAATTGTGACAAATATAACTACACTTTTTAAACAAAATACATTCCCTGCGCGGCTCCCTTCTCAAAAATGTTTTTTTTTGAGTCACAATTTTTAATTTTTAACGTCCCTAACACACCATGTACTTAACAATTTTTTTTTAACAACAATTTTTTTTTTTCAAAAATGCCTAGTCTCGGAACCATACACCTAACAAAATTTATCTGGACCAACTCGAGACTGAGTCACGGGCACTATACACCGGACAAAAAAAATCTTTCAAGACACAAACAAATTTTTTAACACCTAAAATTTCTAAAGGGACTGATCACAGCACCATATGCCGTATTGCTAGTCTTAATTATTTATTTTGGGCGTGATTCGTAAATTATTTTGGTTAGTACAACTTATTTATTTATAAGAAATTATTTGGGTACGTTGTGTTTTACTATTTATTTGATTGAATACAACCCAAGGTTCTAGACAATTTGGCAAACGAACAGGTCAAACAAACTTTGCTTCTAAACCTTCCTTTAGATCAACTACAAACACAAGGATGACTGATTAAATTTTCATATTTACAAAAAAAAGCTAATTTATTTACAACACTACTATTTACAAATTAAAATCAATAACAATATCAACAAAAAAAAACTTAGTACACAAATTACTCATTTTTCATTTACTTTCAGCAATTCTCTTTAAATTATCTTCAATGAGATGTACATCATTTATCCTATACTTTTTGGATTCAGGGAGCATATAATTATTAAACTAACTCATAGCCAAGAACTGCTATCCATCAAAATTATCTTTTAAAACACTATTCCCGCACTAATCTTTCATTTAGCATGGTAGGGTCTGAACAAAACAAAATGATTTTCACTCACTCATTTGGATGCTACCCGCACTGGAACACGGGTCTCGACGCTCTCATCGGGCATGGGGTCTCGTTCCTTCCTTCTATGGTAGCTGGCACTCAACATCTTAGGCTGACGTGGGCATCGGTCGTGGTCATCTATCGTAGGCTTTTTGCTCTGTCATGGACACCTGTCTTGGCTCTGTCGTAGGCTGCTTCCGCTCCATTCGAAAGATGGGGTAATTATCAGGACATGCTGTCCTCAAACTTTCTCTATCAAATACTTTCCTCTTCTCCGATACAACTCAATCGGAACTCCACAATATGAAGGCGCAATTCTCTCCACACTTTCTCTCTATTTATTTATTCTGTGAAGGCAACGACCATATCTTCATCATAATCAAAAGCAATCAATCCTACACATTATCACGAGGCTATCATACCGGGATACATCAACTGGATTTCTGCTCCGCTGTACGACATCTTCTTCGGGAAACTCCCGGGAAAGCTCAACCGTTCCTCGACAGTTAAAACAACAACCCTTCATCACCTGCGATGTTAAAGTCCCGGGAAAAGGGAACCCAGGCCCTCATGCAGAGAGAATCCCCGAAGAAACTCTATTTATTTTAAGTCTTCTATTTATTTTATTTTTTCACAACAATGTCCACGCCTTCCAATGACTCCTAATCCATTCAGGAAAGCTTTCAAAAATCCACCACTTAGCATCAATTTTCATTTCTTTGATTAGATAACCTCTCAACACATGCACGCCTTCCTTACGCCACCTCCTGACCACCCAAAGTCCAGTCCACGCGTTTTGCCGTCTACCTCACAAACAGACCCTCATAAATTTGTTGACAATCGTTTATTTTACTTTAACGTCAACTGTGGCTCCAAACCCCGCTAATCTTCTCTAGGATCGCGAACCACCGACCCCCAACAACGCTTAGCCGCTTTTAAATTGGCTAAGTCTTAAAGACGACTGTCCCGTTTTCTAATCAAAGGCGGCTTCCTAAACTTCTAACAAAAATGTAATGAAAACAGCCTTCGATCACTTTATCTCTCTAAAAAAACATTCAATTTTTCTTCAAAATCGAAGGCGCTTCATTGCAATCTTTACCTCAATTTTCTGATTTTTGGTGATTTTTTTAAGATTGATTTTTAGAATTTAATTTATTAAATGCTGATCACGTGTCTCTTTTATTTTTGTCATACTTTAAACTAATTTTGAGTCACGTGCATAACAACGAAATAGACAAAAAATATTTTTTTTCTTACTAATGCAGCAGACGATTGGACATTATCCAAAAAATATTAAAATAAAGTAAAAAAAATGTTCCTCAAACTGTACTATATTCTTTAGTATGTTCTATTAGATTTAATTTGAATATTTTCTTCTACATTATTATATCTATAAAAATATACATTGTGATTTTTTTAAAATATACTTTTTTTTTGCATTAATTGCATACATTGACCGTTGTATTTATTATAAATATATATATATATATATATATTTTTTTGGGGGGGGCATTAATTGCATACACTGACCGTTGTATTTAATTTGAATGTACTCCGTAGCAAAAAGAGGATATTTAGCTAGTTTTTAAATACACTCTGTCACAAAAAAATATATGCACCCAGTAGGAAACGAGCTACTATCACGAAACTTAACATGGATGTAGTGAATGAGGAGATAAACAAATGATTACTAATTCAGAAGAACAGACCGTTTTATTCGGAAGATATGGCATGAAAAAGGTTATAAATAAGTAAGTAGTAAATCCCCCTCTGGCAGCTATACAAGCCGAAACACGGCATGGCATCGAATCAATGAGGTCACCTATGATCTCCTACGGAAGATCATGCCATAATCTTTGCAACTGGGCAGTTAATTCACCAGTAATCCGAGACGGCCGCAGTTGCCTTCCAAGAACATCCGAGGCGTGCTCTATTGGCGAGAGGTCTGGTGACCTGGCAGGCCATGGGATTACGTCATATCCTTGAAGACATTGTTGGGAGAGTCGCGTACTATGTGGACGAGCCGTTGTCTTGCTGACAAATGGCACCTGGGTGACGTGATATCATAGGCAGTACAACTGGCGTTAAAACCTCGTCCCCGTAACTGCGTGCCGTCAAAGTGCGTTGAAGGACGACTAGAGGTGATCGTGCGTCCCAACAAATCGCTTCCCTCACTGTCACAACGTGTGTAATCACCGTATGCCTCTCGACAATAAATGCCGGATCGGATCGGTGGCCTGGCCACCTCCACACGCGTATGCTCTGGTCATCAGCATTGAGACTGAATCGGGAGTCATCGCTGAAGATCACACGCTTCCAGTGAGCCACACTCCAGCTTGCGCGAGGTCGGCAAAAATCCAATCGATAATGCCTATGATGTGGGGTCAGTGGTAGGCGTCTTAATGGACGTCGGCCAGTCGTCTCCGAATGGTTTTCCTTGATACCACCGTATGTCTGGAAGGTGGCAAATGGCGTCGAACCGATTCTAGCGACGTCGTTGGTGCGGACGTGGCCGCTCTTCTGATTGCACGATCCTCACACGCATTTGTGCTCCTAGGACGCCCTGACCCTCCGCGACGGTAGACTATCCCTTCCGTGATCCATTGTTACTAACAATGGATCACGGAACCGAGCAACTACCATATCGCTCCGACCTAGGTGGCGGCCGATACGCCTGTTCGACCAACCTGCTTCTCTGAGGCCTACTATACACCCCCTCTCAATGTCCGACAATTGTTTGTACTGTCACCAGTTACGTCTCAGAGGCATCTCTAGTCACAATACCGTCCATCCAAGTCGACAGATTTGTTTGAATAACCCTACGGCACGAGCAATCATTCTTTTAATCTTTCCCAGCTGCGCATCTTATATGCGCATAGCGCGCTTACCCTTGTCTCATTGGCGTCGAAATTTGAATTATTTTCATATCTCTTACCAGACTATATTCCTGCCAAGTTTCATGATAGTAGCCCAATTTCTCCTGGGTGCATATATTTTTTTTGTGACAGACTGTATATATCTAATCTACGAACAGAATTTTGGGAAACCTTTCATTTTGTGATAAAGTTGAAAAATTAGACAGAGAGAATTTTTTACAGTATATTTTTGAAACATTTAGTAATTGCAATCGATATTCAGATGCAACATGTTTTTTTTCTTTTTTATACATGTGCTAGAAACAAACTGTTCACTTCCTGTGGATAAAAACTAACGACGTTGTTTACGTGAGAATTTAGTTTTTTTAACGTAATGTTAACGTAAGAATTTAGTTTTTTCTCCAAGAAGCGGGAAAAATTATTGAAACAGGTTTCATATCATTGTGTGTACGTCTAAATTTATTTAATTTTTTTTTTAATATATGAATAATCAATCAATATAATTTTGGAAAATTTAAAAAAAAAATCCTTTCATTTAAAGGTAAATTTGGAAAATTAAATTGAGGAAATTGTTGATAGAACATTTTTAAAAATTTAGAAATAAGAATCGAAATTCAGATGCAACAAAATTGGAAATTTCAACTTAAAAGCCTGAATTAAGAACTACTATAACTTCATACTAAAAACTGCCTCCATCTTTTTAAATATAAAAATAAATTCTGGAAAATGTAATTAAAAAATTAAAAATAAATAATAATGACTGAACAAAAAGTGTAAAGTGGTAAAGGGATATATATTTAATTAATTCTCAGTAAGTAAGTAATTCGAAATCTAATTAAATATAAAAGCTACTAATTTATAGACAACTTTGCATGTATTAGGGAAAATGTTTGTCGTATTTTACACAAATTTTATAAAAGCATTTTTAAAGAAAAGGGAATTTCAGCATGTATCAAAAAATTATATATAAATTTCGTTTCTGTGGCCAAAAACTAAAAACTTCTAAATTTCTAAACCTTTTCCATACTACTAACCTATTAAAAACAAGAAAAAAATGAAATTGTAAAGATAAGAGATTAAAAAGTATTATTTTATGATACAATGTTTAACCGTTTCTTCCAAAAAAGATAACAAAAGATGATGCTGTTCCAATTTTAATCTTTAAATGAAAAAAAGAGCCCATCTATGAACACTATACATATCTACATTTCCCACGTAAAGAAATTTAGGTAAAATCGAAGCAGACAAAGCAACTGGAAGACTTAATTTTAAAGGTCTATTTTAAGAATCAATACTATTTCGCAGATAAAAAGTTGTTTTAAAATACTCAAATGCCTTACAAAATATAATGGATAAGTTTCTAGAAATACGAAAGTAGTAGTTTGCTGAAAGAAAACAAGCATTTAACTTTTAAAATTTCAAGCCTAAACGTAGCTAGTATATAAAAAATGTTATACTTGAACCACAGTGATCTATACCAACAATAAAATGCCTTAAGCTGAAATAATTTTTTTTATTTATGTCAGCATAAGGTATTGACGTAAAAATTTCACAGAAAAAAGCAATATTTTTTCTTTTAAAGAATTTTCTTGCAGTTTATTTTTATATATTCTCTGTCATACTCTTATAATGTACGTTCGAACTTACATCACTCAAAAAATTTTGCATAGTTAACTTTACCTCATGAACAGATTTTCCCTGATCTATGCCTTGTATCCGCACATGATAAACAAAACCTCTAGTTTATCTCCTAGACCTAGCCTATCTCAGCTAGGTCTCAAAATTTCTTTGCTTTGACTGTAAAACAGAAAACACGAAGAAACACCTTTCTACCTAAAATTTGTTACACGTCTCAAAGCAAGCAAACGTTTTGTGTTTTAGACAGTTTCTCAAAGCGGTTTAGCCATTCTTCGAATCTGTATAGAAATGTAAGTTCAATCTCAAATTAATCATTTTTAGAACCGCTGTCCATCTCTGTTTGAATTAGCACTTATTGCTGATTGGATTCACCTGGATACCTATTGGATATTTTGACCGAACCGAATTTAGATCTGTATTTCCTTTCAGAAACCTCTTCAGCGAAATAGATGCTTCTTCGCCTTGAACCATGCATTTATTTACAAATTTTAATCTCTCAGTGTCATGGTTTGAGTTTATTTATGTTCCATTCTAGAGAGTTGCGTACTTTTTCCTGCATTATTTTTCCGATGCTTCTTCTTATCTGCAACTTAATTTCGAATTTCACGCATTCAGTGTTCTAAAAATAGCTTACATGCTTGTTTCAGACGTCACGCACGTGATTTCGAGAGCATTCTCGCGACATACCTACTACAGCAACTCACGTTTTACGTCAACTCGTTTCATAATCAATTCGAACAAGCTATTTCTCTCTTTTGTTCAAAAACTTTTCAAAATGGGATAAATTTTATTTTACAGATTTTGTTTTTATTATTAAACAAAGGGTTTATGTTTTTAGTTTCGAATAAAATAAACTAAATCGAAAACATTTTTTTTGTTTATTGCGTTGTATACAACACTACAAGATATGAGTACCAGCTACTAAAATTGCATTTCTTATGGTGATTTAGACATGACGGAAACGGGCTATCCTATGTTGTTGGTAACGGACTTGTGTGTATACACACACACACACACACACACACACACACACACACACACATATATATATATATATATATATATATATGTGTGTGTGTGTGTGTGGTTGCAAGTTTTGTGACGTCAGTTTTCTTGCGGTTTCCTATTCTTAACTTCCACTTTGTCTAGCTCCAGGCTTGGCGTTCTATGATTAAGTAACTAGTTATTCAATTTTTCTGTTTCTAATGGATTGTACGGTGTCTAAGTATGTTTATTGTTTAGATCATACTTATAAGAAACAATCCATTGGTTTTTAGATAGTATCGGCACCGCTGAGGATGAGATGCTGTCTAAAACATATTTAATATTTAATACTTATCTTTTCCTGGTTTTAGTTCCTGGCTGCAAGTAGCTTTAGAGCTCATACTGGTTTTTCACTTTCAACTTTATTTATATATATATATATATATATATATATATATATATATATATATATATATATATATATATATATATATATATATATATATATATATATATATATATATATATATATACGTTATCGCATTGCTTTATATATATATATATATATTGCAAAGGATACAACGTTCTATGCCGATCGCATCGTGCAGTGGTTAGCATTGCGAGCTTAAAGAAAAGAGGCTCAGGTTCGAATCATGTATGTCACATGGACCCCCTCCATTCCTCTTTTATCAACTTTTCCTCCATTCCTCTTTTTTCCCCTCCACCCTCTTTTATCCACGAGATGTGGTGGGTAACTGACATAGGACAAGTCCCTGGGACGTTAGAAAAAAAATTCTCATTCTATTGGTAAGTCCAGTTACTAGCATATGCTAATTTAATGCTATAATCGAAGGTTTAATGATATAATCTTTTAATTAATGATACTATAATCGAAGCAACTTATTTTTTTCTCTGTTAAATGTCAACTGCGATTTTAAACATTTCGTTTATGTTGTTGTCAACATCTAGGTTCATCTTAATCTCTAAATACCAATTCTTCTGTTTCAGAAAAGACACTTTTAAAATGTAATTTTTAAAAATAAAATGCAATACCATTCATTAATGCAATTAAATAGTTCACAGGGGGAATAAACTAAAGCAATTTAACAAAGAATATAACACGAAATATTATTTACTAGGATTCCAGACAGGAATTACCGTACGTAAAACGTAAACCAGAAAATCTTAAGCGACCCATTTGTCATAAAGACATTGTTAAATATTTGACACATAATCGGCAAAGAATACTCAATTTATCGCTTTAATCCAGCGATTCCGGTAAGCATTATACCTAGTACTTTAATATTAATAACAAGCAATGAAAGAAATCTTCCAGACTGACACGGGACAAAGGCTTGGATAACAAATAGTTACAAATGTTTGGCAATTTAAGTCCAGAGATTAGCTTCCTGCGATCGTTTCGAATGCAGTTAAAAATGAGTCTTAAAATTTAGAATTCTTTCTTTGTTTATCCTATTAAAATAGACGGGAGTTTAAACATCTTTAATGCAGTTATTTGTCTGTAGTTTTTAAGAGGAATTTCAGCAGTGAGTTTTTATTTCTGTTTGGGTACAACGACCCGAATTCTTTTCAAATTTAACGTAAATAGACTGAAGTGGAATTAGAGTTATTTCTCAGCAAGACAAAATTGTTTTAAGGGAAGTTTCAACATGTGTCCAGTATAAGATAATTTTTAAGCTTTTCTATTGGAAAAGGAAAGTTTAATAAAATTCAAACCACAAAGCAGTTTAAAATAAAAATTTGCAGTCGGATATAGAAAACATCGTTAGTTTTGAAGGGCTATTGCAAAATAATTTGACACCAATTATAGAAATACAAGATGTTATTTTTTCCGCGAGAATTAATAATACGATCATTGAATCATGAATAAAATTATAGAGTTATTTTATCAAAAGTACGGTACATTTTCCTATGTACAAGTTCTTTCGTAAATTCTAATTCTACACCTACATTGATTATTTAAACATTTCATATAAAGTGTGTATAATAGTTTACCATATTCCAAATTTACAAAGCTGTAGAAACTATTACACGAAACATTAAAAAACTTATGACAATAAGCTATTTAAATTTCATTTTTAGAATATCTTGAATATAAAAACTGGAATATTTTCCCCGGCTCCATGCAAACAATAATATTTTCCTCTGAGTATCACTACCAAATATTACGCTTAATATGTTTGGGAAATATAGAAAATTTGAATTCCTGTTAAACATTAAGAGATCAAAGTCCATTTTGATTCGGTTTACATAAGGACATAGAAAAAAAATATAGTTTTTTATCAGAACTATCTTCAAGTAAAAGAAATTATATTAATATTTATACACACACACACACATACATATATACATACTTACACACAAACATACATCATATATATATATATATATATATATATATATATATATTTACAGTGGCTCCCAAAAGTGTTCGTACACTTACGAATTTCAATGAAATAGGGGTCTATCCATTAATTAAAATGAATATTTCAGAATGGGTATTTAATAATAAGATCTATAATCTATTCTTAACAAAACTACATGAAATATTTCGAAAACATAGTAAAACTTTATTTTTAAGAAACCAGTAATCAAAAAGTAACAAAAACTTTATCTCACAAAAGTCATCGTACTCTGAAATGTTTTCGGATAAATTTATAATTAAAATTATCGTCTGGCGCTTTATTTTTATTTTTGAATTGTGGTGACACTTAAAATATCGTTTGGCTTTATTTTCTGCTTACCTACTCCGTAATATTCTATTTATTATTTAAAAATGGCTTGTCGTCGTAAAGAAATAGCACACAGCATTCGAAAATTTATTATTTTTCATCATAGTAGTGGTAAATCAGTTCGGAATATTGCTAAATTACTTAATTTATCCCATTCTACTGTGCAATATGTGAAAAAACGCTTTAAAGATGAAAATTGGATCGAAAACAAGGTAAGAAAAGGCCGTCCGGCAAAGTTAACAAAACGTGATCAGAGATTTATAATTAGAAAATTTGTGAAAAATTCACGTTTGAGTGCTGTAAAAGTTTCTGTAGAATTCATGAAACATTTTCTACTTCAATTTCACTTGAAATTTTTTGACGAGTTCTCAGAACAGCTGGATTACATGGGCGTTCTGCCCATGTAATTTGCCAAATAATATATCAAATTCATTCTTGCATGCGCCAATATATGAATATATCACGTTTTCAATTCATGTCTATTTATTTTTACGGAAATGTTATAATTTAATTGGCAACAATGAAATGTTACAATGGCTTTGAATAAAAATATCCGTTGATACCGCGCAAACTTGTTCTAACATAATTTGGGAATGGAACGTCGTAGCGGGATGAAAATAGTCATATTCATCCTAATTTTCCGAGCACATTAAACCGTGTAAATTTCATCAAGGTAGGGCTCATGGTTCTTGAATTTTTGTGACTCACACACACATACACATACGACCCATTTCCCGTTTCTGCTTTATATATAAGATTATTTAAATGATTTTTCATTACACATAAATTCTAATAACTTTACTATGCCTATAACCTTCGCACAAATTCAAGCAAATAGCTGACCAAGTTTCATCGCAATCGGATGAACGGTACGGCAGCGCAAAAAATATGAACAAACAAACATTCATTTATATATATATATAGAAGATAAATTCTAATAATTGTACTATGCCTATAACCTTATCGCAAGTTCAAGCAATAAGTTGACCAAATATCATCGCAATCGGATGAAAGGTATGGCAGCGCATAAAATACGAATAAACAAACATTCATATATATATATATATATATATATATATATATATATATATATATATATATATATATATATATATATATATATATATATATATATATATATATATATATATATTTGTATTTGTGTGTGTGTGTGTGTGTGGGTAGATATACGAAAAATTACTTCTACTGCAATAACACATTCGTAGAATCAGCTTATTTTAAAATAATTTATACTCTTTTCCGTTAACCATGTGTTGCTCGAAAAAATAAAAACTTTCTAAAATAATCCACTTCTTTATTATTCTTTATTATATGTAAATAAAGTAAGAAGCAGAAAAAATCTTGCATTAAAAAAATATATATATAATGTTTTCATTTATAAGAGTTAATTGCAATAGTTTTTTTTTCTCTCATGATTCTGCAACTCACAGTTATTATATAGTTGCTTCATTAAAAATAACCTTTGTTTTAAAACCACTACATAATTCCTCGTTAAAACTGCTCTCTAGTTTTGTTCTCTTTTATTAATCACTTTTTTTATATCTGCTTGTAAATTAAACGAATTAATTTATTTTATCTGCACAGAGGCATGAATAAATACTGAAATACCTTCGTGAGAATTGTTAGAAAAGAAATGGAGCCTCTAAATTTCTTTAACATCCCCTTATAAGGACGAGACCCCGGGAACGGAAATTAGTCCCTAAGTAGCAACTTAAACTGAAAGTTAATAGGCATACAATAGCATTTCTCGAAATCTTAAGGTTTCGTACAAAGAGATCCTCATTAAAACAAAGAAGCTTCCCTTTCAACGAGAACAAAACCAGGAATGGTTACTTTGTTAGCGATGGCACTTTGATAAATTTTCATTTTTAACGAGGATGATTAACATAATAACAGTAATGACTGTTTTGTGATTTTTATAAACATGACCTTTATGTGTGTACAAAAATTTAAACAAACACAAACAGACCAAAGATTAGGATAAATAAGTGTTAGATATAAGAATGGAATATTTTATGCAACGGACTGGTAGTCGAATAAATCTTCAGAAATTGAAATTCCAATTCCTTTTACAATCATGTTAGCTTACTTTTTGGATAAAAACTTTAAAATTGATATTTTTCCCTTCAGAATTTTCCATGAAAAAATTAAATCCGCTGTCTAGAATAAACATGTAATTATTATAAATATTTCTAAATAGACTATCAATATCGCCTATAATTTAAAAACGAAATGCAGCTTTAGTTTAAAAGATCTGCTTGTTTCAGGGTGTAATGATTCTGGGTAGTGGATTTACCCTGGGATTATTCTCCGTGTTATTTGCGTATTTTTCTTTGTATCTTAAGCATATTATCTTTCTCTTTGTTATACTTCTATTTTTGTGATATATTCAAAGCGGGTTTTCATATTTTCAGTGCATATTACGCGTGCGTTTATTATGCTGCATCATACTAAACGGTCACACTTTATTTTATTTTCTTCAGATAAAAAATTGCGCATTTTCACCTTTCTGATTCCAAGTTTGGGCGTTGCATGTCGTTAAACTATTTAAGGAATGAATTCTTATGAAGCAAGATAAATGAATGAGTTTTGGGGAATCATACCGGTTAAAACGTTTTGGCATCTTTCTTGGTAGTTTGAATTCTACCTGCAGATGCGTGCAGTTGATCGGCTGATTACGAGACTGACAGAGTGAGAGAAATAAACAGAAAGAAAGGGGAACCACCATTGATTATTCTGACCTTCTGTGAGGATGTATGAGTCAAGTGTTGTAAAGTGAGTGCATCCGGAAAAGAAAGTTGTAAGGTGTAATAGACATTCATGAAATGCTGAAAAATGGTCTAAATTAAATTGTAATGATTTTGATTCATTATAAAGTTAATAGTTCAAGTCATGGGGTAACACGGATGATGGGAAAAGCAACCAATATACAGGGTGATTTTTTTAAAACTGACACTAGTCAGAGCCATCTGAAGTGCGATCAATTAGTCGGAATTCCACCAAAATTGATAGAGGGACTAAGGAATATATAGGAAAGACTTTCCGTGAAAAAAAAAAAAGTTCCAAAAGTCGGCGATAGGGGACAATGTGGCGCTGTTGTTGTCGGCGCATCCGAGAATTTGTATAAAAAGCAAGTAAAACATCAAAATGTAAATTCATGACTACGGAGTCGACAGCAGCGCCAGTATTTTGGGCTATAAAGATCGGTGGGGCATCTCTTGCGCCTTCGCTTTTCAGAAGAAAGGGTCATCAGTCGTTTTTTTCCACTGGCATCGCCAGCTCGCTGCTCGCACATAACTCGAGTGACATCTTTCTGTGGGGCTGTTTAATGTCTAAGGTGTATCTCGGTGGAGTCTCGAACTGGGCGGCCCTAAAGAACAACATATCCCGGTCTTTGATGAACATTCCTGGTGACATGTTACACTTGGCCGTTGAGAACGTAGTGTTCAGGATGTAATGTGTCGTCCAACAGGACTGTGGTCACATTGAAGGAGGGAGAAGTGAATTTTCTGCATAAAGTGGTGTATCAGGAAAATGTCTTTCTTATTCATTTGTCTTCTTACAACTTTTTCGGCTTTCATCCCTTATCTTTATAGCAAAATACTGGCTCCGCTGTTGACTACATATTCGTGAATTTGTATTGTGATGTTTTACTTGCCTTTTATGCAAATTCTCGGGTGCGACGACAACAAAAGCGTCATATCTTCTCCTATCGGCGAATTTTGTAACTATTTTTTTTCGCGGAAACACATTCCCATGTCTTTTTTAGCCCTTCTATCAATTTTAGTGGTTTTCCGGCTGACAGATCAAGCTACACATGGCTCTGAGTAGTGTCAGTTTAAAAAAAATCACTGTATATTGGTTGCCTTTCCCATCATCTGTGTTACCCCATGACTTGAAATATTAACATTATATATATATATATATATATATACATATGCCTATGTGTGTGTGTGTGATAATAATCACAATGGGGAAATAGGTGAATACAACTTATTGGAGAGATGCAGTCGGACGAATTGTTCATCCAGGAAAGCACTGAAGAAATTTAGGAAAGAAACACACGCATGGAGCCATAGAAGAGATACACAAATCACAGACATTATCCGGGAAATCACTTTTATTTAATCATCAAGCAATAAGAAGGCTGAAGTGGCCACTGGACTTGTCAGGCGTCCCTGCCAGGACGGGACGTATTAATAGCAGTGCTTACATGGCAAAGTTACGTGAGAAGAGCCGCCGTGACCACTGGGCTTCTGGCGTCCGTGGACAGCAGATCTGACAGCAATGAGAGTTAGGTGCGAAGAAATAAAAGTCTTCTGTTCAGGCAAATATTAAATGACTGGTGATATTGACACCAGAGGGCCTAAATTACTTATTTTTCAATTGGATGAATTTAGTCTCGGGGAGTTCACGTGTTCACGGCATGGTTCTCCCGGGGATTAACTAATTGTTAGATCACGCGCTTGCACTGCATTTTACCAAAAGGAAGGATTTCAAAACAGGACTTATTTATTATATACAAATTCAATGAAGCGTTTGGTTGGGCCGGATATGGTGATGTTATGGAATTCAAATATTTCAAATGCCTGCTTAATGATCTGCAGGGTTTGTATAAATTATAACTTACATTATATTTAGGCTACAATTTGAAAAAGGGTTTTTTACTTTATTAAAAAGAGAATATGCTTTTAAAAGTAATGGAGGACGACGTGTTTTCTTGTTACACACGCACACACACACACACATATATATATATATATATATATGCGTGTGTGTGTGTGTGTGCTAAGTAGCGACTCCTTATAGTTACGCCTCCATATATATTCGTTGTCGTTCCCTAAATACCAAAAACTTTTTAACTATACTAATCCTTTAATTATATGATGAAAGTTTTTAAAATCAACTGCATTAATATACATATCTGGGCAGCAATTAAAATTGTTTTTTAACGTTGTATCTTTGGTTTTGTATTTAATATATTACTCATATTTTAATAAAAGAAAAAGTTCATTTTTATGTTAAAATAGTTTGCTAACCAGTTAATGTCTCTTTTTAGAACTTTTTTTTCAATTTTTTAGGAAACGTAAGACGATTTTTTTTCTTTTTTCAGTTTCCCGCGAACTTAGCAACGTGTTTTGTTTGTGATTGCGCGGACCATACTTCATTTGCCAATTTCGCTTGTTGTCCGTCCCTTCAATTAAAAAAAAGCGTAATGTCTGGCAGGAAACATAATTTTTATCAAACACTATTAAAACTTCAGACTAGACTTCTCGTGGGAGGCTAATAGAATCGTTTATATTCTGTCACATAAATGGGCACCGAAAGAAAACATGACCAATAGATCGGCATAAAATACATTTCAGTTCATCATTTCTCTTCCTGTAATCAGACGAATATTTATATCACTTAATATTTGGTTACAATTTATGATGACATATCCAAACATAAATAAATAACTTGAAATAGATTTATCAATACATATAAAATGGCATTATAAACTTCTATACCTTAGATATTTATGTTTTAATTTTAACTGGTTCGATTTTATCTTCTTCAGTGGCAGATTATAATGTAGCAATATATAAATGAATTAAACCTACCATCAAAAACCTGATAACTCTTGATACATTTTTCTAATTATACATAAATAACAATTGGTTGAGGCAAAAAATATGATTTTCAACATTTGAATAATATGTTCTTCAATATTCGGTTCTTTTACTGCATGGAAAAAAAAGTTATCCACTTTTTAAATGGACTTAGTTTAAAATTTGTCCTTCGCGGTCATGTTCAGAAAAAAGTAAATGGTTTGAATATCGCAGAAAAGCAACTCCACTCTAACTGCAGAGCATGAATAATTCATTTAATGTGATGGACGTTCGATAGTACCTCTCATGAATATTTTTACAATAACGCAAGTAATAGCTGGTAGATTTTTTTTTCTCCCTCAAATACTTCAGCTGTTGAGAAACTGATTGCCTTAAAGTCACGAGTAGAAACCTATCTACTCCTTACCATCTACAAAGATAATTGTTGCAGCATTTTAAACGGTGAAATTTATTATTCTGAAGTTTGTTGCAGCTATATTAAACTACAATAATTATGTATGAATATGAAAACTGTAATTATATATATGAGACGTAAGGGTAAAATTCTCGGCGTTATTTGTGATTATTCGGGGAAACAGAGTACGTAACACGATACTTACCTTTGACGTAAGACTTTAAATAGATTGTTGTGGTTACACACAGTAATGAAATATGTAAGAACATTAGTTAAATTACCCCAACAGTTTTTAAAATGTAATTTTACTATTTTAACCTCTTCCTTATTACTCGTATGTTTGGTTTTCTGATACCGTGGTTTAGACACCGTGTTATAATAAACGGTTCACGACTATGCTTCCAAGTTGACTGAACAATAAAAAAAACCCGGAGATTTAAAGTGTTACTAGGTCCAGAATTAACTATGAATCTAAGCATGTGATGGATCAAATACATTTACTTTGTTCAGAAAGCAGAAATCATCTGCCACTATTAACGAAACTGCTAAATCTATTTAGAAGAGATACACTATGTTATTTTAAACCATACACAGCTGTACTTTCGAGGAGAGAGATAGAAACTGCCCAAGCTGTGCGAATTGAAAGGTATAACTAAGTTCATATTAAAGTAGGAATCTGAGGATGTTATGGACCAAACGAATTTTCCTTAGGGTTCGGGGTAGCCTAGTGGTAGCGCTTCGAATTTCGGTTCTAAGGGTGTTCGGATTTCGATCTGAGCACAATTAAATACCTCCGTGTCTAGGCTGGATATGTGCACGTTAAATCGGTAGACCGGAAAGTACCTCTATGAGGTTAGAGTGGGTGTGATAAGGCACAATCCCCCCACATGTTGCCCCTGGGGATGATCGGTCGAAATTGAGGTGGCACCTGGATAAATCTGACTTTGACCCTTGTGGTACCATTATAAACTCGAGCGGCTTTCTTCAGCCCGCTAGCCTATAGGAACCTGGTCTGGAATACTTCCGTCCTGGGGGCATTGGAAACAACAACAACAACAGCAACATTTTCCTTGCTTACCTAGCAGAAATGTCCAGCAACTGATTAAAGAAACTGCCAAATCAAAACAGATGCTCACGTTACCTTAAAAGATGATTCGGGATGATTTTTCTTGGCTACAGTTTTGAGCAACGTTCGGGCTGCGTCAGTTAGCTATTGGCATGCGCTGAGGAAAATAGAATATGAGTTAACTCTGAGAAGAGCAACAAAATGCATAAAACATGCCAATGAGGTGGATATAGATACAATATTTTTGGCTCTTACTTCCGTCTCTTAATGCATTTTGTGATCTTCAGGTGATATAAACTTTGTACCACAATTCTTGATAAAAACGGCTCCAGAATCACCAGCAAAACATTGCAGAAATTTTGCATTAGCATATTCTTTGTCTTTCAGATTACTCATTATTTAGCCGAGGAGCACAAAATAAGAGAAAATACGTGTGCACGGAAGTGTTTATTTTTGCTCTGAGAAAGATATTTTAAAAGTATGAGTTCCAAGTAAGAATATTATGAAATCCTGGTTTATTTCAAGTCCAAGACAGTGAAGTGTGGTTAATAATCGAACAACCGTTTAATACCTTGCCGTATGGAACTTATACAGGATGTATGGTAATAAATATCCAATCCACACCCAATGAATATACGAATGCGTGAAACATGTCAGGAGGAATCACGCGTTCACCGAGTCCCCTGTTCCTCAGGGATATTTGGGAACCTCAAACCTTGTTATATCCCATTCGTTCCTGAAGATTGGTGTTTCATTCACAGGACGTTTTCGCAATCATGCGAGTGTTGATTTAGGTATTTTCAATCAGAAGCTTGTCCACGACAGCAATCGATTTCATGGTCATGGCCAAGTATGCTTGAGCAGGTCTCTCTATCCTCCGTGGTCACGCGGCATTTACGAAATTTACTAAGCCACCAGAACGATGTACAACGCGAGGGACACTCATCCTTCCCACGACGATAAATTTGGGTCCTATTAACACTTCTGCCGTCAAACATTGTATTACAGCTAGTTCGACCTGTTTCGACGGAGACTTTTCACGAACGTACGTAGTGATCTTGCTTTAGCACATGAAAAGAACAAACTGACACTTTTCGACGATAGCACCTTTGCTTCGTTAAGAATTACGCTATCTATGGTTGCAAATGAAAGATTATGTCTACTAAGCACTGACGCTAATACAAAAGCCTCTTTTTCATTTGGGCCACCCTTTTATATATATATATATATATATATATATATAGTATATTAATATATATATATATAGTATGGTATATATATAAATATATATAGTATGGTGTATGTATTATTCTACTGCCAGGTAGCAGTAATGAAGCGAAGGGCATCGTGCTTTTGGGGGGAACAGCGTAAAATGTCAAACCTTGCAGACCTTTCGAAAAGGGTAAATTGTTGGAGCACGTTTAAGTGAGTGTCTGTTACTGCATCCCCGAGGCTAAAGGGTGGTTTTCGAGCTATGGTATCGAAAGTCATGATAGCATATAGAGGGCACGAAAAAACATCCTTTGCCAAACAAAATAGTGGACGAAAGGGAGAGCCGAGAGAAAGAGACGGACGAGGTATTGAAGCGGATTGTGACATGAAAAAAGAAAACAACAGCAAACAAAATGACCGAAGAGCTTAATCTGCATCTGCATGTTCCTGTATCAACCATCAGAGGTAGAAGGGAACTTCACAAACAAAGCATTTATGGAAAAGTAGCTATTCCCAAAGGACTGGTAATAGATGCCAATACAAAATATCATCCACAATGTTGCCACGAGCGCAAATCCTGCTAGAGTAATACTATGTCGAGAAACGGCATTTGGTCCGACGAAACATTGTTAACATTGTTCCTCACAAAAGGATGTGCGTATGTCTGGAGAACATCTACACAAGCGTAAGATTCTGGCTGTCTCATCTCAACTGTCAATGATGGGGATAGATCTATCAGGTTTTGGGAAGGCATCTCATATTTTTCTTTAGGCCTTATCTTTTTAGGCCTTATCCCTTTTTTTAGGCCCTAAAAGAGAGATTGAACGGGAAGGACTATGTCGAAATTTTAACTCACTTGTCCATCCCATGGTGCAAACATTGTTTCTTGCAGGAGATCTCCGGTATGTTAATCCCCCTTTACATATAGCAAAATCTATCAAGTATTGGTTTGAAGAGCATGAAAAAGAAGTCAAATACCTTATCTTTCCCTGTACAATCCCCTCGACTATATATGAACCAACCACTGTGATCTTTATAAGCGGATAGAGACAGTTATCGATATTCACCACAGCATCTCTACAGGAACTTTCAAGATTTTTCCCTGAAAATGGTATAATATATTCTTAACCACTATTCATGACTTGTATAATCAGAGTCCAGGGTGAGTCAGGTACTATTACATGAGAAATGTCCACCTGCAACGTACTAATAAAGGTTTTCATGATGTTTCTTAGTGTTTCCATTATTTTAATAACCCCCGTATATATATATATATATAAAAATAAATCTATGTATGTGTGTGTGTGTGTTATGTTTCTACAAAACTTTAGATTAGAATATCTAGGACAAATTGTTTGCAAATTCATGTATAAATATGTCTGTTTGTATACTTTCATCTGAAATATTATGACAAATAATACAAGTTTTCCTGCAAGTATCATTTGGGAATCATGATAATTTCATACATTGTCACTGCACGCATATTGCACATCTAAATGGCTGTACTTATTTCAATGTGCCTTGAAACAGTCAAAAAATAATATGTCTCTACGCAAGAAACCAGATAAAGGTTAAGAAAAAAACTCCAACCATATTTACCTGACTAAAAAAAAACATTTCGAAATCTTTTGATATCTCTTTAATGTTTCAAAAATACAGTGATAAAAGTTCCCGAGCTCTTATAGCAGCGCATTTTAAGGCCAAAGGTAAAGGATAAAACTGTAACTATCAGAGCAAAACACATGTTTGCTCAGACGTCAACTGAGGACAAAGTTGAATTCATGAATAATGCATGTGATGAGATTCAAGAGCGTCAGGAAATATCATGCATGAATTATTCCGCAATAATGGGGAGTGCTGACTTTGATGTGGTAACTTTCGTAACAACCCTTAAAACTTCGCGTAGAGAGTGTCCATGAAAATTTTTAGAAAATGCTTTTGCTGGATGGAGTTTTCAAAATTTTCTGTTTTTACCTAATAATGAATGAAGAATGAAAGTGAAAATTGAATATGCGAGCGGAAACTCGCTGTATGAAGTTACTCGGCGGAAAGCGGATTTGCTTTTATGAAAGCATTTACTGTGAAGGCTTAATTATACTGATTTTGAAGTGAATAGGAAGTATGCCCCTTGGAATATTTACAATTGAAAATATATTAAACAATATTCTATGTTGTCATATAAATAAATGAATAAGTATATATATATATATATATATATATATATATATATATATATATATATATATATATATATATATATATATATGTGTGTGTGTGTGTGTATTATATATATATATATATATATTAAAAATTTCCCCTCACACTACCTGTGTTTATCTATAACTCCTTAGTTTGATTTCGCAACAACGAATTGCATTTTGTATTACCCTATATTATTATTGTTAGAACATATGGAAATATAAGGTAGACGAATTGAAATATTATTTATTATACTACTTGATATAACTATTAATTTAGATTACTTAAATAGTCTGCTTAATTATTCTGATGTACTCAGTTGTATTTTAAAGAAAAATTGTGTAAACAGTTTTATGGAAATAAATTTATATTAAATTATTCTCTGTTTAGCTATTCAGTCGCTCATAGAAGTTTTGTTTATTTTTGCTAAAGAAATTGCAGGAAAAACGCTACTATATGATGTATACAATTTATCGTGATTTTTTTTTCTTTATTTGTGACTTACATTTATACAACTCAGTTATTGATGTACACTTTGTCCCACTTCTTTCTTTAAGAACATGTATTTCTCTTGAAATTCACTTGGCTGTTATACTATATGCAAGCGTGAGACGTAAAAGTTCACTAGAGACATTCTCTATCACGAACCAGTAACTTCTTTAGAGTCGTCATCAAAATTAGGGATGCGACATCGATGTCGATGTTTTCAAAACATCGATGTTATAAAAATCGATTTATTGAAGCTGATTTTTTTTTAACATCGATGGTTTGTGCTCGATGTTTTACGTTGTCCGATTTTTTTTAAATGAAATTGTACCATAATAAAAAAAAATTAACCACGTAGCATAATTTTCTTATTCAGTAAATGTAAGTCTGGATTCTGAAAAGGACGAACACAAAAGGGGAACTATTAGAGACAAATGGCAATGAACAACCAATGAATAATAATTATATGCCCCAATAGCCCCAATAATTGTTATTTACAGTAAAGAAAAAAAAAGCTTGTTCAGTTTCCCCCCATACGTCGGTTTTGCATCAGTACTTCAAATTGGTGTAAATATATGTAATTTTCTTTTGTATTATTTAATTTGAAAATAAAAGATCTGTTAATAAATTGCAATAATTTCTTCCTCGATTTTCTGGTAAAAGTAATGAAATATGTAATGGAAATTCTGCCATATGCGCTGACACTAGCAACCGAGTTTTTTTCATTTGTGTCAGCCCAACCTGAGAGTAAAATTCCCCCCCCCCCTCCATGCCTAACCGAATAACATTAATCTTAGAGGTTACGACACCAGTTTTTAAAAAAAATGAAAGTTCGTAAACATCGATGTTTAAAATCATCGATTGTTTTGGGGCGATGTTTTATTAGCATCTATGTTTTAATATTGATATCGATGTTTCAAAACATCGATGTTTTGTTGTCGATGTCGCATCCCTAATCAAAAAGTATGAAATCTTTAAGCAAATCTTATTGAAAATTCAGATTTAAATAGTTTATTGTTAAGCGGTTGCCTTATGGATGGTCTTGCAAAAACAAAATATTGTTCCTTTGCTTGAACCACGAATAAAATAACAACATTTTTGACATTTGTTGGTATCAAAATGTGACATTCTTAATCTGATATCTTTGATACAATTATTTTTTTATGAACATTTATTTAGCTTTAAATGAGATTGGTTACCCAAGTGTACAAGCGTGAGACTTTCAAGGTTCATGACAAACATACTTTACTATCAAACAATAACCACTTCACCATCACCCAGAATATATATAAAAATATTTTCGCAAATTTTAATGAAAACTCAGACCTAAATAATGAATTGTTAACCGGTCACTTCATCAATTGTTTTGCGAAAACTAAATAATGTTCTTTTCGGTAAGCAAAGGGTAAAATAACATTAGTTTGGTAATTTATGAGTGTTAAAATTTGACTTTCCCAATCTTGTATATTTTGTCAAACTGAATTTTTTACGATTGAGTTAGCCTGAAATAAGACTGGTTACCAATGTATAAGTGCATGATACATTCGAAGTTCATGATAAACTTGTTTTATATAAACCAGTATTAATTTCAGAACTGTCTGTAAAATGTCTGAAATCTTAAATCAAATTTTATTGAAAAAAATAATATATATATATACAGAGAGAGAGAGAGAGAGAGTAGGTAGAATCAGAAACATGAAATATTCCTTCAGGGCAAATAAATCCATAAAGCTTAAGAGTAGGCATTTCCTTTAATAATAATGAGTATTTGAAAATTAACAGAAACGTAGTATGTTAAAATAGAGTGAAATTTTATTCAAAAGGCACACATTTTCTGGTTTTGCCCACAAAACATAAAGTGTTTTGTCTAATTTAAATTACAGTAATTGTGCACCGAAAAAATATAAACACCTTATAATTATTTCTACTCTATGTATCAGTAGACAAATTATTTCCTAAGATGTATAATTTCTTATGCAAAATTGCATGACTTCACAACTTTTGCATATTCAAATGCCAATACACAGACGCAGTTTCGGAATAATGCATGGGGAACACCTCATTCCGTTCTCTTGGAAAGCCTCGAGATCCAGATGTACACTTAAAAGTCCACTGAGAGTAAACTCGAGTTTATGAATTATGCACAAAATGTTCGGAAAGATTGTCGTGAAATACGAAGCGTGAAAAATTGTAGGATGCTAGGAAGGCTAGCCATAAACACCTCTTTCATCACGTTTCCGTGATGAAAGATAAGTTTATTGTAAATTCTGAATATGCCTGGGCTTTGCATATTCACGGTGAGCAGGAATTTAACAACGCATGCTACTACTGTTATTAAAACTATGTTCTGAAATTTCAGTTAAATTATGCGTGATTTTCTTGAGACTTTCTTGGTGTACTTGAACATTTAAGTATTATTTATTGAAATAAACTGGTACAGGAAATAATGATAAAGTTATGATTTCCTTTGTTGCAGCAGTAAAAAAAAACCATTATGTGAGTTTTGTATGTAACCGAAATTGTTAGGTAAATAAGGGAAAATTTTCTGGAGACTTTCTTGGTTTACTGGAACATTTAAGCATTATTTATTGAAATAAAGTGGTACAAGAAACGTTGATCAAGTTATTCTTTTATGTGTTTATATATATATATATATATATATATATATATATAACGTGCTTTTTGTATCTGTTCTAAGTTGATAGGTAAATTAAGCAGGATTTTCTTGAAACTTTCTTAGTTTACTTGCAATTTTGAGAGTTATTTATTCAAATAAACTGGTACGAGAATTGTTGACAAAGTTATGCTTTCATTCATTTCTGCTATCAAAAAATAGTAGGTGTTTTTTGTATATGTTCTAAAATGATAGGTATATTAAGCATGAATTTTGTTGAGATTTTCTTAGTTTACTTGGAAATTTAAGCATTATTTATTCAAATAAACTGGTACAGGAAATGTTGATAAAATTATAATATCATTTGTCACGCCTGCAAAATGAATCATTAGGTGCTTTTTCTATGTGTTCTAAAATATTGGATAAATTATTGTGATTTTCTGGAGACTTCCTTGGTTTACTTGAATATTTAAGCATTATTTAATAAATCAAACTGATATAAGAAATGTTGATAAAGTTAATCTTTCATTTGTTTCAGCAGTAAAAAGAATTATGTGAATTTTGTATATGTTATAAAATATTAGATAAATTATGCGTGATTTTCTTGAGATTATACTGGTGTACTTGAAAATTTAAGTATTATTTATTGAAATAAACGAATACAGAATGTTGATAGAGTTTTGTTTCATTTGTTACGACGTTAAAAAATTATTAATTGCTTTTTATATTTAAAATTTTGAATCATTTTTAGAGTTATTTTTTCAATAATTTGTAAATGTGTTTAAGGTAACGTATATTCAGACGTGAAAAACAGTTATTGACGAAATGAATGTTAGATGCATTCGAACCTGTTTGAAAGAAAAGAAAATCAATTTTAATTATTTTCAGATTTTTTTAATTGCTTAAATAGAAATGAGCGTTTATACTCCGCGACTGGCAAGTTTAATTAGAAAAGAAATATTTAAAACTAATTTCGAAATGATAATGCAATAAGAATAATTAATTAGAATGGTATAATTGACGATTTTCGTTTTTTAAAGGCTAAAGAATTCTTTAATCGAAAATATTTCTTTGATAATTATACATTAAGAATTTTTAATCAGCCAAAAATTTATAAAAAAAAATTGCAAAATATTTAATAAATGATTATGCATTTTTAAAGATTTTCAATCATACAAATATGAACTTTAAATTTGATGAATTCTAATAAAAGTTCTTTAATAATCCTTTTCAAAAAATGACATTAAAATTTTAAATTTAATTTCAAGTGGAATTATATGACGATTGAAATATAATCTAGTCCGATTTCATTTACGCTTGTAGAAAGAGAAAGGAAAGACACTTATGATAATTACAATATATTATTCTGTGGAAATAATTAAGACAAAATTCTGATTAATATGGTATGAATGAATTGTATTTCCAGCTAAAGTTTAATCATATTTTTTGTTCAAACAAATTTTTAAATAACATTAATATTCTGATCGAAAGTTCCAGAGACTGAAAATAACGATATAATGTTATAATAAATTAGTTTAATAAAATAAAATTTAATTTACATAAGCTCGTTTTACAATAAATATACAATAATAATATTTTATTAAACAGTATGCATTTTTAAACGTAAAATTTGACGAATTACATAATCTCATATTATATGGTCTAAAAATGCTTTGTAAACATCTTGAAGGGACCTAAAAAATATATTAGTCAAGTTTAAATCAAATTAAAAAATCAATTTTCGTTTAATTGTCTTAATCCCTCCCCTAGTATTGAATTCAACGATTTTGATTAGAAATAAAATTTGTAACATACCATTTATATAATATATATCATATTAGAAAAAAATTTAGAAGAATTATTAGAACTCCAGAATTTGAAAAATTTGATTTATGTTTGATTTAACGTTTCTGGGCAACGGTATGTCATTCGACTCAAAAACAATTAGGTTATAGGGCGCATTTTTTTTCAATGTAATGTACCTAAATACTTACATGCACATGTAACTTTCATTTGCTTTCTTTTGACAGCAAATCTTTTAACAGACTTTAGTAAGAGTTTTATTTATCTCTAGTTTTTAACATGCTTTTGCCTTAAATGGATGTATTTTCCTTTTAGGAGATTAACAATGAACTGAATTAGGTAAATTAAGAATTTTTCGTTTGCTAATTTTAAAACATCGTTGTAAAAGCAAAGAGTGGATGAGTGAAGTCATATAGTCTTAAAATAATTACGCTTTTGGGACGGTGGACCTTTATTTGAGCAATTCTTGTCATTGTAATATTGATTGTGTTATCGTAAAAAATATATATTTCTGTAAATTAATAGTACCAAAATAGTATTTTTCAAGTAAAATTTCATTTATGAAGCTTCTACGTAGTAATTTATAAAGGGTAAGTGCAGTAATAAACTTTAAATCTATTTTTCTCAAAACAGATTTTTCAAGGTTTTTAGAATTTTTAAATGTTCCATGCTACTTAATTTTTGTTCAAAATTCATTAAATTGATAAGGAAGAATCCTGATATTGTTTACAAAAAAACTGGGCACGTATTTTACAATTTGACTTCATAAAAGTAATTAAATTCAATTTATAACTTATTAAAAGGCATAATTTTTATGAAATTTAATCGGGATGGAATTCAGAAAAAAAATCTCTCAATTAACTACTAAAGGGATTAAATAATTGATGCGAAGATTTATTTGTTAGACAGTATAAAGTGATCAAAATGCAAGATCGAGAAAATATCTCAAAAACTAAGTAGCAAAGAGCATTTTAAAATTTTATTTAGAAATTTCAAATTTTTAAAAAAAATTCAAATTGTAATGAGATTGGAAATTTCTTTTAAGGTATTCTATATATTTATAGTGAAATGTATATAGGTGCAAAATTTCGTATCTCTATGATGAAAAGTAAAAAAAAAAAATTACGTCCACGGTCCCCGTAAGAAAAAATAAAAGTAAAACGCATAGAATTTTACTTAGATTCTTTAAAATTCTGTACGAAATGCAGTTCTGAAAATTTAAGGAAATACATCTACTCAAAATTATTCATTCACTAAATATATTATGAATCACTAAGTATATTATGAATCACTAAATAAACACTCATGGACAAAAAAATTAGCGCACCAAGAAATAATTGCGGGATCGTAACGAAACTTGCAATGAAGGTACATGTCGGGGAGATATGCAAATGATTAGAAATGCAGCGTGATTGCGCATTACGTATAGCCGGTAGAGGGCGTTGAACATCGTACTCTGTGGAGTATAAAACAGGTAACCAAAGCTTGTTTGAGTGTGCTGAATCATTTACAAAGGAAGAGCTGAGATAGACATGCCATTACGCCGTGTTCGAAGACAATGTAAGCAGTTGTCGCAGTTTGAGAGGGGGAGAATCGTCGGGATGATGGAAGCTAGGTGGTTAGCTAGGCGAGTAGCTCGTCAATTAGGCCGCTCTGATTGTGTTGTGAGGAGGTGTTGGGACCAGTGGACCCGAGAGATGTCATGTACACGAAGACCAGGCTCAGGACGCCCTCGACAGACCAGTCGTCGAGAAGATCGCCAGATCGTAAGAAATGCACGCGTACAGCCAACTGCTTCATCGGCCGCCATCCAGGCACAGGTAGCACCTTCACTAGGGGCCTCTGTGTCTTCTCGAACCATACGAAGGCGCCTGGCTGAAGGACAGTTGGTATCGCGGCGCCCATTACGTGTTCTGCCCTTAACGCCCACCCATCGACGCCTCCGTTTGGAGTTTTGCCTCGCACGAGGAAACTGGACTGCAGCGGAATGGAACCAGGTCGTCTTTAGCGACGAATCCAGATTCAATCTCGGGAGTGACGACAATCGTGTTCGCGTGTGGAGAGCCCGTGGTGAACGCTTCAATCCTGCCTTTGCTGTACAGCGACACATCGCTCCCACAGCTGGTGTGATGGTATGGGGTGCCATTGCCTACAATACACGGTCACCCCTAGTATTGTTCCGTGGCACCATGACAGCCCAGCGGTATGTTCATGAAATCCTGCAACCACATGTGTTGCCACTCATGCAACGGCTTCCTGGAGCCATTTTTCAACAAGACAATGCTCGGCCTCATACGGCAAGGGTGTCACAAGACTGTCTCCGCACTGTTACTACCCTTCCTTGGCCTGCCCGATCCCCAGATTTGTCTCCAATCGAGCATATCTGGGATAATTTGGGATGACGAGTTGGGCATCCCACGAGTTTGAACGAACTAGAGGCAAGGTTACAGCAAATATGGAACAAAATGTCTCAAGACATCATACAGAACTTGTATGACTCAATGCCCGATCGTATCGCATCGTGAATTCGCGCTAGAGGGGTCCAACGGAGTATTAACTCCTCCGTTCTTTTGTCTTTTTCTCTGAAATAAATTATCCTTTTTCTTTGATTTTCTTATCATTTACCTATATCAAAGTAGTCATTACGTATGTAAAATTTCGTTTCATTTTGAGTACTCCTTGGTGCGCTAATTTTTTTGTCCATGAGTGTATTATCACTAAATATATTACATTTTATCTACAAGATTTTTTCTCCGAGCCTGTAAGTTTCTATAGTGAACAAAATCCGTAGCAATCAATAATTTTTTACTCTCCTCAGTCTTATTTACCCCTTGTTTCAAATCAACAAGTAATGTGTAAAATCATAATCACTATAAATGTTTTCTTCCAAGCATGCCCATGGGAGAAAGGCGCGAAACTTAGCAACGGATTGTGCGAGCACTGCGTCAAAAAAACTTATATTAGTTCAAAACTGGAGAGAAAATTCATAAGTTTTGTATGTTGAGAATGTTAATTTAAAAGATTACCTGTGTTACACTATTTATGCTTTAATGTCATTGATACTAACTAATTCTGCGTTAATTATTTTCTTAACTCATTAATATTTTCTAGAAGGCATAAGTATATTGTAGTTTAGTAGTATCGTAGCATGATAACGTGGGTATACTGACATCGATTTTATTAGCATTTACAGTTTCAAGAACAGTAATTGCGATATTTTATTCCCGATCTTTTCTGTGGAATTCGAGTCAAAATGACAAAATTTTAAGAAAGAACAGCACGAAACTTAGAGATAAATTTTGCAAGTTTTGCATCAGAAAAGCGAAAACTAACATGTTCAAAACTGGTTAGACTATTCCTAAATATTGAATAAAAAAAATTTTATTAAATAAATAAGTACAAGATAAAAAGAACTTTTTATATACCATGTTTTTAAATTTTCTGTTGAATCACATAAACTTGAAAATTCTATGTATTAATAAAGGAATTTAAAATTTTTTTTTGATGAATTACCCCATCAACTTGAAAGAAAATAATCAAATGCGTAATAAAAGGGTATCAAATGCTTAATCAATCGTTTAGCTCTGGAATAGGAAGTTAACTTGAGTTTAACTTTTCGTTCCCGTCCCGGTCGATAGATGGCTGCACCATTCTAGAAAACAAAATTAATTGAAAATGACTTCAATTCTGTTTAAAGATGGCTAAATGTATTAAAAAAATTCATTGTCATCGTGTTCTGAGCTATTCTAAAAGTTTCAAATGTCTAGCTAGTCGGGAAGTTAGTTAAAAATAGATTGCAAGATTTGTACTGCACAAACACACACACAAACAAAAATAAAGCGAGTTAATAAAAACATGGCAAAAAAGTACCTGTCCTATGTGATTCAGCGTTTTTACATAATTGTTGGCAACTGATTTTAAATTAATAATTTTAGTTTATTTATTTTCATAATACATTTTAGAAAGCATAACCATATTGCAATATTCGTATGATAACGTAGGGAATAATGATATCATTTTTATCAACATTTACAGTCTCAAAAACACAAATTGAAGCATTTTATTCCCGATCTTCTCCGCGGAAATGGAGATAAAATAACCAAACGTTAAACAGCACAGAGCTTACTGCCTTCCTCGTCCCATTCAGAGCTGGAAGATTCAAGTTCATTTCGCCCCCCACTAAAGCCTTGAAAACAGAAACTTTAATAATATTTCATGTGTTGGTAAATCACAAATCCTTTTAAAATGGGTAACTCATTGTTATCATCCCTCCAAAACTTTGTCTCTAAAGTTTTAACAAGATAACTTCCCCAAATGACGCTAATTTTCCTGGATTTCAAACAATTCGATTATTTTTAGACGGCCGAATGTGTATGGAAAATCAGTTACAAAATTACATTGACGTTTATCTTGCGTGTTTATGAGATAGCGACGCTTTTATTCCTGGCGGGCGCAAATACTGAAATTTAAACTTCAGTGCCCATTTAAAAGTGCGGAGCGTGGAAACTTAACTTTGAACAACTATTTAAATTGTGGTTAGAGTGAGTGAACAAAAATTATTTTTACCAGCAGATATATTTAAGGATTTGAAATATTCTGATGCGATAAAATGCGAAGATTTGTATTAATGTATTTTCTGCGGAGTTAAATGCTTAGATAATGCTTGAATATCGTTACTTTAATGACTCGTGAAGCAGTTTTCTGTGATTAATTGATAAAATAGTTAACAAATATTTAAGAAAACATTCAATACGATGAGTGTTATATATTTTCCAGGCATTTAAATAGTGAGGATAAATTGCTTATAAAATATTTATATTTCCTTGGTCAAAACGATCTCATTTTAACTGGAAACATTTTAGTGTTAAATACTTTAGCCTCAAACTATGAATGTCAAATATGTAAAATACGAAAATGTGCATCAAGATATTTTATATGAAAGAATATGGGATTAGCGGAATTTAAAAATATAATAAAAAGAAAATCTGGGATTTCATCTGTTAGCCTTTAGCTTACGGGAGCCATTTATTTTTCTCTTTAGAGCTCCTTCTTTAGAACGAGAAATTTCATACCCCCTTTGTAAGAACTACCACTGAGGGGTTATATATATATATATATATATATATATATATATATATATAAATTCATTCTTGGGCCAGTATTCTTGGGATATATGCTATCCTACCCCTTCATTAAAAGGTTAATAATACGGAGGAAAATATTTAATGAAAAGTTAAATATAATTAATGTCATAATAAATATGATTGAGTAAAACATTAAAAAAAGTATGACATACGTTTCGTCTCCGCATTATTATTTTTTTCTTTATTTCTAGATAATTTCATAATCTTGGAAACAGAACAATTTTTACTATACATCAAGTGCGATTCTAACTGTTTTAAATCAATATGGAGAGTCTTAAAATTCTTGATTCCAAAAATGTAGTATTCTCTTTGAGTCAGTCATGTAGTTTTTATCAACCGTATGCCTGCCGATAAAGGAATAGCTGATTGAATGTTTTTTAATGTTTCTAATGCATATGTAATGCAATCCAAATTTTAATTTTGGGCAACGAAATACCATTTTTTGCTCTAGAACCCACTTTTAGCCGTGGGTTGTGCATGAATTACCTGTTAAGGATATCTGTAAACTTGATCTAATACTTTTGCGATTGTAAAAAAATTATCTTGCTATATTTGCCTACCAATAACTTAAGCTTAAATTAAAAAAATTAAGTATAAATATTCAAAGAGTCTATTGATTTATATGTATTGAATGTTTTTTAATGTTTCTAATGCATATGTAATTCAATCCAAATTTTTATTTTGGGCAACGAAATACCATGTTTTGTTCTAGAACCCGCTTTTAGCCGTAGGTTGTGCATGAATTATCTGTTAAGGGTATCTGTAAACTTGATCTAATACTTTTGCGATTGTAAAAAATTTATCTTGATGTATTTGTCTACCAATAACTTAAGCTTAAATTAAAAAATTTAAATATACAAAGAGTCTATTGATTTATATGGACTCAATCTCCCTTGAAGGAACTTTTGGTGAAAAACATAATATTTAAGTTTTCAAATTTTAATTGCATTGTAAAACAAATCGGTTACCTTCTTGTTATATATAACGGTTTGTTTTAAGTTAAATTGAATCGGTCAGTTTGAAAAGGAGTCATCTCCACTTTTAAAAAAACTCATCTCCACTTTTCTCCAACTTTTCTGCCCCCCCCCCCCCCCCAAGTTAAAAAAATATTAAAAAATTATTTTTTTTGCACCAGAATTTTGATGTCTTATAAACATAATAAATACTAAATTTAGTCTAACTAATAATGCATGAAGGCGAGATGTAGGTTTTTGCTTCTCATGAAAAATTTTAAATAATGCAGATGACTACTTTTCAAAATGACCGATTCAATTAAAAAAAATAATAATTTTATCACTATTTTTCGGTAGAATTCATTCAAGAAATTACCTTTTTACCTATTTAATTCATTATTAGATGTACTGTTACACTGTAGTGCTGAATTTAGATAAAAATTTTAATAAGGTCAAAGCCGAATCTTAATTTACTCTTAGTATAGTTTACATTGTAGACCCCAAACTGAAGATTTTAAAGCCTAACGTGGTAGGGAATAATTGAAGGAAACTATCATGATGGCCCTGATAGCAACTTCAGGAACACAGCAAAAAAAATAGACCTAAGTTTAGATAATGCATTTTGAAATGATGTGCTTGGTAATAAATAATAAATAATAATCTTTTTAACCTAAAATATCCAGAGCTGCTACACTCGATTGGCAGTCGCCTATTCCAAATAAAGAAGCCACATGTTAAACATGCATATGTCGCATTTCTCCAAAGAAATGTAAAAGGTTGTTGTTATATAGTAAACTAGCTGAAAACCCGTACTTTGATACGAAGTACATTCAAATTAAATACAACGGTCAATGTATGCAATTAATGCCAAAAGAAAAAAATATATATTTACTGTCTGAAAACCCGCACTTCGCTACGGAGTGCATTCAAATTAAATACAATGGTCAATGTATGAAATTAATGCCAAATAAATAAATAAACAAATATATATATATATATATATATATATATATATATATATATATATATATATATATATATATATATATATATATATATTTATTTATAATAAATACGACGATCAATGTATACAATTGATGTAAAAATATATAAATATATCCATAAAAAAATCGTAAGGGTTATTTTTAAAGACAAAATAATGTAGAAGAATATATTCAAATTAAATCTAATAGGACATACTAAAGAATATAGTACAGTTATTATAGTACAGTTTGAGGAACATATCTTTTACTGTATTTTAATATTTTATCGGATAATGTACAATCGCCTGCTGCATTAGCAAGAAAAAAAATATTTTTTATGTTCATTTCGTTGTTATCACGTGACGATAAATTTATTTAAAGTACCAGAAAAATAAATCACGTGATCAGCCTTTAATAAATTAAATTCTAAAAATTAATCTTTAAAAATTCACCAAAAATCAGAAAATGGAGGTAAAGGTTCGAAAAAGATTTCATTTTAAAGATATTTTTATGATCTTTTTCGTGATATAAATTTTATAACCTTCAAATTATTATTTTAAATGCAAACTTAAAAAAAGTTACTAAAACAGATTAAAAATTTAATTTAAAAAAATCTAAGAAGAATTTTTCAAAAATCTTTCTTAGTGCACCCCTACACCATAAGATGTATCTCCATGCAAAATTTCAGCCCTTTAGGTCCAGTCGTTTGTTCTGTGCGTTGTATGTCAGTCAGTGAGTCAGTCAGTTACGGAACTGTTTTATATATATAGATAGGTGTCTCTAAATAAAAGCCATTAAAATTGTGGGCTCAAGGCATTAAAATGTGCACTTACTTAATGAATATTTAAATTAGTAGTTTCTATACAACAAATTCAAAATGGCGCCAATGTAATGATTGAAGGAATAGACATCGAGTTCTAAGCCTCTTAGCGCATATTAAAGTAAATGAATTACCACTTGGCCGGATGATGCGTTATTTATATCGACATTACGTCATATAGTTTATAAGGATGACTCCATAAAAAATTCCAAAGCCTAAATTTAACATTAAATTTAGGCTTTGGAATTAGGCTTTGGTATTAAATTTATATTGAGATACTGCATGCCGGAAAATTTTTTAAACAAATTTGTTATGGAAGTGATATTTCACAAACATATGTTTAAGTATGTGAAAGAAAAAAGTTCTTTTTTTAGTATGGCATGTACACTACAACTTAACCACGGAAAAAATTAGCGTTTTCTATAACGTTAATTGCAGAATTACTATTATTATTTGAAATTTTTCCTGATTTTTTGATGTTATTAAAAAAAAATCTGAAAATCCAACTACACAGACTTAACGAAAGGATATGCGTTAATGGAAAGAAAAAAATCATTTCGTTTTATTCATTTTAAAGATTTAGAACTGTACTTAACAATATAAAACATAAAATTAACGCTGTAACTCTGAAAAACTTATTTATTCAGCTGTTATGCATACACTTTCTTCATTGATATCTATGAACTATTTTTTAAAACAACTTACCTAAGGAGAGATTACATTTATCCAGCTGATTTTTTCTAGTTGTGTGCGTGTATCTCTCTCTCTAAACTTCTAAAGCACATACAAGACATTTTTTATAAAATACTAGAAATATTTCAGGAAGTATGACGCATTTATGGGTCTAAGTAATGCATATTTTAAACTTAAAAATAAAAGTTCACTCAGTAGTTTTCACTAAGATATCAGAAACTTTTTCCATAAATTACCTTTTAAATTGACCCAGAATGTTTCTTTACTTTTTGTTTGTGCATATTGCTAAACTAGTTTCAACCTTTCCGGGATTATGGTAATGATTTTAGATTTTTAAAGATACTGAGTTTGAAATTATAATATAATTTTTATTTCAGGGGAAAGGCAGCTTATGAAAGGAATAAATCTATCAAAATTTTCTGCAGCTTATATATATATATATATATATATATACATGGTGGACTCTTTTTGCCATATCAATTCTTGGTTTGTCTTAGATACACCTGCCTCCATAATCAATGTACTGTCAATAGATGTGTTTTTGCAACCTATGGTTTAGTTTTTAACTGCACTCATGTTACTCTAACATAAGGAAACGTTAACTATTAAACGTCATAAACAAATATATTCTCAATATTGCGGGATACTCAGACTAATACTAAAATGTGTTGTTGATAAGCCCCTCTTGTAAGTCTATTGGTTTCATATATGTGTAGCTAGGTATACTACAATTAATAATAAGAAATTATTTTAATGATTTCATAATTCTATTTCTACGGTAATGATGATAATCCTTGTGTGCGTAAATGATTATTTAAATTATGCTACAAAATTTGAAGTCTAGACTAGAATGAAATTTGGAAACCGGAAATGCTTAAACTATAACTACGCAGATGTTTAAATTAATAACAATTTGAAGCATATTAAAACGGGAAACGTCAGGAAATGATTTAAGTAATATTTCAGCAGATACGATGCATTGATTATTACGTAACTATGGATATAATAACGTATTACAGTATTTGCAATCAATTTCCTGTTTACTTAAATAGAAAGCTGTAATTCATTCTAATACACTTTCTCACATTTATTCATTTTAACCTTCAATTATACTACACCACACTAGTCTGGAATTCTAAAACATGACATGACACAGGTTCTGCATCATTACATGATAAAGCTACAAGACTTTCACTAATATATCTTACAAGATATTTGACAACTTAAGTACTTTACAAACATGTTTGATGTCAAATGGGACAAATAAATGAAAATCAAATAATTATATACATATAGTTGCAAATACAGGTTATAATTCATTATAAAACAAAATCAATATTCGAAAGATTAATTGAACGCCTTTGAGTAGTGTTTGAGGAATAAGAAATTAACATTTGATAAGCATTATGTTATTTGATTTTCCATGTATTTCACATCCTCTTTTGTAGCATCTAAAATAGTTAAGCGTGTTTATATATATATATATATATATATATATATATATATATATAGAGAGAGAGAGAGAGAGAGAGATAATACCTGATAATAGATAAATACCTGAATATATATGAAGCTTTTATATATTCCTAGGAACTTTATGATGATATATTTGCATATCTATGAACTTTAAAATTTCTTTTTGGTAAGTGTAAGGATTTCCAGAGCTTTTTTTCCAGTGTTAAAGGGTTTCAGTTTACGTAAGTGATTGCTAGGTATGAATCTAAATTGACAAAACGTATGATCCATTTTAGTTGCTGTATATAAAGATAAATAGCTAAGGTTCGTTTCAAAAATAAAGAAACTTTTCAATTCTCAAAGTGAAACTGAAGTCAATTTTGGCAGGCGGCCAAGTTTGTGGCTGAACAATTGCCTGTTGACAACAAAATTTTTAGATTCCTTCAAGACAGTGAAATTACCATAAAAATGCCGAGAATTCGAATTTTAGCTGTCTCGGGAGTTTAGAGACAAATGCAAATCTTTATGTTAACTAGACAGTTGCGTTGCAAACCCTTACGTTAGTTAGCTTGTCATATTAACATCTTTTGTCTTGTGCAAGTGTCGTTTCTCAGTTAGTTTGCATAACACACAAAAATGTTGTCAGTCATTTAGTTTTAGATACGCACGCAACTTATGACTACTTTCTATAAAAAGTGAAGAGGTCACAGAAAGTTGGTCTCATACGCCAATTTACGAGAATTTTGACGAGAATTAATACGAGAATTTTGGTAAATTTCGAAAAGACGCGAGAAGGAGTAGGGCAGTGATTTTATAAGAATTTTGCGTGAAAATGGCTAATCACGCAATTCCGGAATGGTCTGCAATGTCAAGAAAATCTACAAAGGAAACGAGCTTTCTTCAGTAGACAAAGTGCAGGGGGATTTTTTTTTATGATTTAAAGGAGCCTTCTTTTCAATGTGACTACCGACATTTCTTCCCTAAATGTAAAACGAAACTCTGAAGATTACCTGTGTGTACTCGTTGCCACCTTCCTACCAACTGCAACGATTCTTGCAGTTGCTGATTGCGTATTCCAGCAATACTATGCAATAAATTCATACTTCTGTTCCATCTTAGAGATTTGACACATATCATGAGTCAGTTATGGATTAACCATCACTGATTTCCGATTTTAACCTGAGGGAGAACCTATGGGGCATGTTAGTTCACAATTAGTAAGCGGATGGAAAACAGTCCTCAAGTGCGATAAAACTGAACGAAAAAAAACTAGTTTGAGAGCTGTTCCCAGGTCATGTTAGCCAGGACACGGCAGACTAAGCCCTTTCCCCATGCAAGTTTGTTAAAAGTGACTGCCTACGTTGAAAATCTTATTTTTTGACTATTTTGGTCAATTTCATTTTTTGCAAGAATAGTGTAATTCAATATTTTCTCTTTTCAAAACCGTTTTGATTTTCATTCTACATCAATTAAAAGCAGAGTTATAGCTATTTAAAAAACATCGTCTGCTACAAAACTGAAGTGACAAACAACTTTAAATGTTTTTCTCAGAATTATGTTATTTAGCACAAATCCCTACCGTTATCATGATATCTCACATAATAATGTATATAATTTGATAAAATTTTCAGGAAATGTTTTCGATGTCCTTGTTAATAAAATGACGTACAGTAATCGATGTATAATAAATAGTTTTTCATTTAGGGGCTGTTTTTATAAGGAAAGGAATGTCGAATCGGGGAAAATTTTAATACTGGAACATAAAATTTTCATACTGTAAAAATTTCATACTGGGAAAATTTTCATACTGTATTTAAAAATTTCTCTTAGATTGTAGGTCATTCTGAAGATAACTGTCATATGTATCATGTGTAAGAAGGAAATTAAAATAGTAGCATTAGAATTTTGTGCAGAGGGATAGGCGTTTTAGCTAAATTTCATTAAAAATTACTTCAAATTGACCAATTTATACAAAAGTATGGTATTTACAGGTAAATTTTTGTTCCTGTTTTAAAATTTTAAGCTCTATTTTACCATAAAAGACCAAAAGAACCTTAAAAAAATATTTTTTGAAAAAATTGGCTCCGAACGTAGGCAGTCATCTTAATATTTAAAGTATAGTTAAGTTTTCAATGTGGCAACGGATATTTATTTGTATTCTACTGCTTTCCTTTCCTATGCACGGTCCGAATATGTTAAAAATAAAGTCTGTGCTGCTAAAACATGAGTATTTATTAACAACTCAATACCTATTGTTAGTTTGAAATTGCGATGGTTACAGTTTTAATGCCCTGGGGGTCCATTTAAAAAAAAATTAAATTTCAAAAGGGAATAAGCTTAAAAACTTATAATGCAATATTTTTTCTATTTCTAGTACGACTCTGTGATGTTCCAAATAAATCAGATGAGTTATTTTTCTTTTCAACTTCAATTAATTTATTCTTCGTTCAAATCTAATGTTTATTGAAAACATATTATTGTCTTAACTTATTAAATCATTTGATAGAAACATTAACAATAAATTTCCTTCGACAGAAGAAGCTTGTCAAAGTGAAAACATTCTGCCAATATAGTACATGTAACAAAGACACACGTACATTTTTCTACATCGTAAATAGAAAAACAAGGTTTTTTTTTAACAAACATTAGTTTCCAAATAACAAACGATAAAACATGTAGTTGAATTCTCACTTATACAAAAAAATTTAAAAATTATGTGTAGGTTTTAATGTTCGATAAATTGGATTAACAATTTTATTCTTACGATCGATTAGTCTGTCTGCAATTTTTTTAGTCAAAATAAGTGTTGTATTACTTTTCATAATCGTTTACATTTGAAATATCTGTACTGATAACTTATGAAAGAACAACTTTTTTTATTTCGTAAATGTCATTGCACGAAGCAGCTTAAAATTATTTTTAAAATTTCTGTATCAGTTTATTTATTTTTTTTGCTCCATTTAGATAAAAGGACAGAAGGAATTAGCTACATTTCTTTATTTTAATGACTATATTTTTAATACTTTTCTTTACACAAAGTTGCATTATAAACTACACAGAATGAAACAAATAAACTGATTCATCTTTGCCTTTTTTTTTGTAGCTTATTTCGAAGATTCGGGGTACCGTAACGAAAACAAAAGGGTCCCGACATTTTATAATTATTGATTCTGAAACAGGAAATGGCGTTTGTACTTTATGGAAAAGGAGAAAAGTATTAAAAAATTCAGATTAAGTATCTATTTCATTTTAAATAATTTCTTTTTCTTCCTCTTCGGAATTTTTTTTTTGGTATTTTTATGTTTCTTCATTAATGGTTGGAATAAAATATTTTAAAGATAAAACAAAATGTTTTGTCAGAATTTTTCTTAGTTCACAAAGCATTTTTTAAAAAATTTTTCCAGGCAAAGTTACGAAATGATAGGAAATACTGAGACAATACAATGTACCAGACATTACTATGCTTATATAAAAAAAAGATATGATTAAAAAGGATTATATTTCATGTGATAAATTAAAATTATTTTAGGAATTATCACTTAAGGGAACTGCCTTCGTTCGGAGCCAATTTTTAAAAAAGACCATTTTTTAAAGGATTTTTTGGTCTTTTATGGTAAAATAGAACTTAAAAATTAAAAAATATACAAAAACTTACCTGTAACTACCATCTTTTTTTATAAATTGGGGAATTTGAGGCAAATTTTAGTGAAAATTAACTAAAACGTCTATCACTTTGCACAAAATTCTATTGCTACTATTTTAATTTCCTTCTCACACATGATACATATGATAGTTATCTTCAAAATGACCTACAATCTAAGAGAAATTTTAAAATGAAAAAGTAATACAGAAAATTTTATGATCCAATATGAAAATTTTCTCCGATTCGTCGTTCCTTTCGTTATAAACACAGCCCCAAATAAAAAAAACTATTTATTAAATATCCATTGTTGTGCGTCATTTCATTAATAATAGCATCTGAAACATTTCCTGAAAATTTTATCAAATTATATGCATTATTATGTGAGATATCATGATAACGTTAGAGATTTGTGCTAAAAAACATAATTCTGAGAAAAACGCATTTAAAGTTGTTTGTCACTGCAATTTTGTAGTAGACGATGTTTTTTTAAATAGCTATAACTCCGCTTCTAATTGATGTAGAATGAAAATCAAAACGGATTTGAAATGAGAAAAGATTGCATTACACGATTCTCACAAAAAATAAAAATGACCAAAATAGTCGAAAAATGACATTTTCAACGTAGCCAGTCACCTTAATTTGATTTTGAAACAGAGTATAAAACATCCTGCTTTATACCAGATAACTTATACCAAGTATACAGCAGGTTACGCCAGGTATATTTAAACTAGGAGTTGATGTTTCTTTGCTGCGATCCGAGGCTTGGGGGATTTCTGTCCGATTTCAAATACATTTTTGGACTTTATATCACAGATTAAAGAAATATAATTTAAGTTCTAAATAAAAATTATATTCCAAAGGAATTCTCAATCCGCTTTTTTAACGCAGGATTACGTTCCTCAATAACGGTCTTCGGGAAAGAAAAAAAATCCAGAGTCCGGCCTGAGTCGCGAGTTATAATTTTGGCAGCGCGCCAAATCTAATAGCAGTAAACAGCTAACCCTTTCAGGGGCGCCGTTCGCACAATGCAAACGTCTAAATCTAGAAGGGTATACATAAAAGTACCAAATGCGTAAAAAAAGAGAGGTAAGCAACGATAAGTAATCCGACGTTAATAACCCGTGGTAACTTCATTAGAAGAGGCTACCTGAGATATAAAAAACAGAATATTATGCATCATGTTTATACCACGATTTTAAATCAATAATTGATGGACATATACGAGTTATCCACAAAAATATAACCGTTTATTGCAGTCCAAATCATGGGGAAATTTTTGGGCTTTATATCACAGAGTTAAGTACACTCATGGACAAAGAAATTAGCGCACCAAGAAGGAGTCGTCAAAATGAAATGAAATTTTACATACGAAAGTACTACTTTGATATAAGTAAATGATAAGAAAATCAAAGAAAAAGGATAATTTATTTCAGAGAAAAAGGCAAAAGAACGGAGGAGTTAATACTCCGTTGGACCCTCTCTAGCGCGAATGCACGATGCGATACGATCGGGCATTGAGTCATATAAGTTCTGTATGATGTCTTGAGACATTTCGTTCCATATTTGCTGTAACCTTGCCTCTAGTTCGTTCAAACTCGTGAGATGCCCAATTCGTCATCCCAAATGATCCCAGATATGCTCGATTGGAGACAAATCTGGAGATCGGGTAGGCCAAGGAAGGGTAGTAACAGTGCGGAGACAGTCTTGTGACACCCTTGCCGTATGAGGCCGAGCATTGTCTTGTTGAAAAATGGCTCCTGGGAGCCGTTGCATGAGTGGCAACACATGTGGACACAGAGGCCCCTAGTGAAGGTGCTACCTGTGCCTGGATGGCGGCCGATGAAGCAGTTAGCTGTACGTGTACATTTCTTACGATGTGGCGGTCTTCTCGACGACTGGTCTGTCGAGGGCGTCCTGAGCCTGGTCTTCGTGTACATGACATCTCTCGGGTCCACTGGTCCCAACACCTCCTCACAAAACAATCAGAGCGGCCTAATTGACGAGCTACTCGCCTAGCTGACCACCCAGCTTCCATCATCCCGACGATTCTCCCCCTCTCAAACTGCGACAACTGCTTATATTGTCTTCGAACACGGCGTAATGGCATGTCTATCTCAGCTCTTCCTTTGTAAATGATTCAGCACACTCAAACAAGCTTTGGTTACCTGTTTTATACTCCACAGAGTACGATGTTCAACGCCCTCTACCGGCTATACGTAATGCGCAATCACGCTGCATTTCTAATCATTTGCATATCTCCCCGACATGTACCTTCATTGCAAGTTTCGTTACGATCCCGCAATTATTTCTTGGTGCGCTAAGTTTTTTGTCCATGAGTGTAAATATAAGAGAAAGTAAGATAAAACTATATATGTTTAAAAAAAACAAACATTGTATCATACATTCCGCTTTATATCACGTTTTCGAACTAAAAGTTACATGGTCATATATGAGTTATTCACAAAGGGTTGTTTCTTTGCTACAGTCTGAATTTTGGGTAATTTCTGTCCTTTTTCAAATAGATTTCTGGACTTTATATCACATAATTGGACCGTGGTGGCCTTGTGGTACAGCACGCTGGTTTTCGGTGCTGAGGGTGCTCGGATCGAATCTTTGCGAAGCGCCACTACAATGCCTCCATTTGTGTCGTCCCTTCATAGGGGGCAATGCTGGTCTGCCTATATGGCGCCCCCATAATAAAATGGCCAGCAAAACTACGGTGAATTATAGGAGAATGTCTTCGCGACAAGTGCCTCCGCATTGAAAAAAAAATCACATAATTAAACAAATATAATTTATTTCTATAAAAAAAGTTATAATACACATGAATTCTTAATTTTAAAAAAAATCATGCGTGTTGCTTTATGCCGCGTATTTAAACTAGACGTTGCTTGGGCATACGTATACATGGGTTATACACAAAAGGATGTTCCTTTACCACAATCCGAATATTGGGATATTTTTGTCCTTTTTTCAAATAAATTTCTGCTCTTTATGACACAGAATTATACACGTATAACTTGTTTCTAAATAAATAGGAAAATAGATTACAAAAGAATTTTTGATCAGAGTTTATAAGTATAGATCATCATACATCCTGATTTAATCCACGTTTTAAAACTATTAGTTACATAGAATATATGAGTTATCCCCAAAAAGGAGGTTTCCTCACTATAATCAGAATCTTAGGTAATTACAGTCCTTTTTCAAATGAATGTATGCTCTTCAATTCGCAGAGTTAAGCAAATAAAGCAAAATAAACAACACCAAAACTCTTTACGATATTTTTTCGATTATTTTCAGCAATGTACAAACTAAAAGCAACCATGCATAATCTCCGGTTTCGGCACTCAAAGTGGCCTGTATTGCTTTTGACCCAACAAATCCCTGTTGTTATCCCAAATAATTCCATATTAATATTCTGCTTCAGAATAAATCCTTCTGTCTGGCAGGATACAAATGGTGTGATGATGAATGGTTCGGATAGGATTGTAGGTTTAAGACTGGAGATCGGCTCCGGTATTTAGGAGGGCAACAGAGGTGAGTTATAACATATATAAAGTAGTTACGCATTGATAATAGCGAAAGAAGAGGGCTTATTTTAATAGTTTATTTCGACTATGGTCATTAGTTTTGTAACTCGTTATTCATACTGTTAGAAGAAAATGACACAGAAATGATATGAAATGAGAGTCAAAAATAGTTAATAATAATAGTTAATGAATAATAAATATATATTTTTTCGAGGATTAAATCTGGAGAGGAAAAAAAATGAAATGAGTGACTAAATGTAGAACAAAAGCTAAATAGTAATTTTAGTTTGTTTTCTTAATGATAAAATGTTTCTTTAGTGACTGACAATTTATATTCCCAATCTACATTATTAAAATACTGAATTCACATTTAAATTTTTAATAACTTTTGTATCTTATATCCTCCTGAAAGATACTAACGTTTAAATATGAAGTACAGCATGAGATCTTAACTGTAAAGCAAAAAGACGACGAAACTTGTATTGAAGTATTTAATTGCTTAACGAATTTATAGCGGTAAAATGATCTATAAGAGATGCATGTGTTATACCATAGTAAACTATAACACATACTTGTATTTTATAGTTTATTCTACCTTTTAGTGGATACTGGACTAATTTCTGGAATTCGGGACATGTACTTTTCTGTTATTAAAGATATATATATATATATATATATATATATATATATATATATATATATATATATATATATATATATATATATATATAATTTTCAGCAATGTACAGACTAGAAGTAACCATGCATTTTCTCTGGTTTCTGCACTCAAACAGTCCTGTGTTGCTTTTTACCCAACAAATCCTTCTGGTTATCCCAAATAATTCCATATTAATATTTTGCTTCAGGTTAAATCCTTCTATCTGGCAGGATACAAATGGTGTGATGATGAATGTATCGAATAGGATTGTAGGTTTAAGACTGGAGATAAGCTCCAGTATTTAGGAGGGCAACAGAGTTGAGTTATAACATATATACGCATTGATAATAGCGAGAGAAGAGGGCTTATTTGAATAGTTTATTTGGTCAATGGTCATTAGTTTTCTAACTACTCATTAGTATTCATATTGATGATAGAAAATTATATATATATATATATATATATATATATATATATATATATATATATATATATATATATATACATTTCAAGAAAAAATTTGAATTAGAAAAAATAGAAAAAAGAAATGAATCAAGTTATACAACCTAAAGAGAAATAATAATTTTAGATTGTTTTCTCAATGGTAAAAGGTTTCTTTTGTGACTGGCAATACTTATTGGCAATGAACATTATTGCAATTCTGCATTCAGATTTAAAATTTTAATAACTTCTGTATCGAACATCCTCTTGAAAGATACTAACGTTTAAACATGAAGTGTTAATCATGAAATCCTAACTATACATAAAGAAGATGACAAAACTTGTATTATTAAAGTATTTATTTTCCTAATGAATATATAGCGTTGAACTGGTTTATAAGAAACATATGTTTTATAGTATAGTAAACTATAATACGTGTTTATATATATATATATATATTTATCAGGTGTTAATTTTGGGTTGGCTTAATTTTGCTCTAAAAGAAGAAAATGTAATTATTTTTCTTTTCCCCATAGTTCAAAGGTATTAAGACACCACTTGTTGGCAATGGGCCAAATGGGCCATTCTGAATTCATTTAAAAATATTTTCCCCTTATGAAGTACCCTTATCTGAGATTGAAACAGGGGAGCTCATTAATCCTTTCGCTATAAATAGTTCGATGATAGAAAGAAAAATTTAGCGAAAATTAACTATTTCAATCCTTAAAAATCGTCTAGTTGATTAGGTGCCTGCTCTCTCCTGTAGATAAATGCCATAGGAATGTAATTTTGCTGAGCACTTTCATTTGGAGCTATTTTTAAGTATACAAAGCATAAATGTATATTTATCAGTTTCAACATACGGTGAGAAATTAATTTGTCATTATGGGGTTTCATGATTGTTTTAAACAAATGTAAATAACTCCAAATGATAACTACTTTTCGATAGATAAGTTTTAAGTATATCATTTAATAAGAAAGTTTGTCATTAATTACAAAAGCATTCATAAGCATATGCTTTTGAATAGTTATTTTGTATAGTTTTTAAATATAAAATGAAAACATTATGAGTGTGTAACATTGGTTTCTAAGCTAAATTATTAAGTGTGGAATGACATAGACCATATACTAAATGTATATTTTTGAACATTAATACTTTTACATTCTTTCCTTCTGATTTTATTTTCTTATATACCATAAAATAAAGTCACAGGAATTAATATCAGTTACGAAATAAATAATAGTAAATGTTAGGAATTTTAAAAGAAGGAAATTTCTATATTCCATATATATATATATGAGTGTGTGTGTGTATGTACACAAATTCGAATTGTGAATTTGTTTCTATATATTCAAAATTGTAATGAAATATAGAAATATTTAATTAAAATTATATATTTTCATATGTATATTTCAAAAACAGTAAATATGTATTCAGTGAAGTCTGTTTCTTTTCAGCAGATTTTGCGATCTCATGCGAAACATAAAATATCGTTTCGACGAAAAGATACAACATTTCAATGTAACAAAAATATATTAAAAAGAAACTAATATTTCAGAATGTAAAGTTTATGTATTAAAGGTAAGTACTAAAAAATAATAATAGTAATTTCTTTTAATTATCACTGTATTATGTCATGCTTAGATACATATTGGAAATATTATTAAGGAGAGAAAGATGGGTCATAAATCATGAAATGTAATTTATATTTTCAATTTCTAAACCTCTAAGGAGGCCTTTCAGTTTAAAATAAATTTCATTAGTTAATATTAAATGCAAGAAATGAAATTCATTCCCACTGCAAATGTAGCAGATCTAATTTGAAGAGGTTAGGAACTTCTCTTAGATCCTTTAATCCTGCTGTGCGCTAAATTTCGAACGCTAGAATATCGAAACGTACCATGGATTACGTTATTATGAAGTGTACCCATATTACGTTCGTAATTATGCCAGAATGCATGATTAGAATAACTTTCTAATTTCGCCGTGTGCATTTCAAACGACGAATTTAATCACTGTTTAAAAATTACGATGTAATATTTCAATCCGTCAGTTCGGTATTGGATTAAGTTACTTTTGAATATATTTCAATATAACAATGAAAATATTCGAACTCGTTCACAGCAAATTAAGATTTTCTGTTCATTGCTAAAGGTTTTGGTACCAAAATAAAGCTATGCATTTAGAAAATCGTAAAAGGTATATGAAGAGCTCTCATGAATCGAGAGAACATATCCAGAGTACCGCAGAGCCCACCATTGTTTATTTAAAGAGTACCAAACTTAAGTCAGGATATCGGGGTTCCAATCTAGTTTTTGACGAAAGTTAGTTAAAATGACACTCAGTCGAAAGGAAAAATGATGACGAACCCTTTGATAGTGAAAGATAACTACTAATGTTAAGAAATAAAATCAACTTCATAAATTAAAGAAATAAAACAGAAAATTCACTTTTTAGATCATTTTATGTCATTATCCTCAAAAAAGGGAATTTCAGAGGAAAGGATTATTGAAAAATGCGAATTTTTTCTGAAAATGACAATTGTTAGAATTCCGGACTCGAGGTTTCGAGACTCGAGTTCGATTTCTTGTCCAGGTAGATGTCGCTAGGAATGTGTGTTTTCCTTTCTTTCTGGAGGCCGGGAGTAATATATGAAAAGGAAGCTTCATCTTATAGTGGTTAGCTTGATGAACCTCCTCCCTAGGGGTTCAGGTTGATGTATCGTCTAAGTAGACGTCCCTGTGTTGTTCACCTACATAGTACTCTCACAATAAAACAGTACACAAAACATGCAAAATCATGCATTGTGTGGAGGGGCATGAATATTTCTTATGTTATGCAAAATATCGATGGTATTCAAATACGCATAGAATAACTGTTTTATTTAGTTTTTTCTATGTGAAATAAAGTGACTGAAACTTTTCTGTCACATGTATAATAGGGCGGAGAGTAAAAAAAAGCTTTCAATTTCGTTTTTGCCCTAGTGCGGAAAAGTTGGGTACTGGTGGGTAGGTCACGTATGCAATGTTTTGGGAAAAACAAAAAAAAATATCTCCATTTCGGCCGTGATTTTTAGCAGATTTTTACCATACAGTTAAAAATGTGTTTTTCCATTGTTTTGTATGCAACTCGTCATTTTGTTCTTAAATAAAATACAGAGGTAATTCGAAACTTAATACAGAAAGGCAGCAGCTGACACACTGCGTGCAGAAAGGTAAAGAAACATTTTGGCATGAAAACATTGTCAACAACAACTTTAGAAACGAACCTTAAAACCTCCGTGAAAGACTCACGGAAATCGTTCGACATTTCTTCATGTAAGTGTGTTTCTTTTAACAAATGTTCTTGCCCAAATCATAAAAAGATTCCTGAAATGGAAAGAAGTTTTCTTATAGACCAACGGGCACTTAGGCAAATGTCCATAGGCACAGTTGACTTAAACTGAAAGCTGATGAAACGAGCCAATAGGAAGCAGAAAGAGACAGAAGCAGTAAGAATTTTAAAAAAATGTTTCACCATCTGTTACTTCATCTAGGCTCATATTTCCTGATCCAGATTCTGACGTGGATCCACACGGATGGACGTGGATGTCATCGGATTTATCCACATAAATCCGATGACACGCATTGAGGCACTTGAAGCCTTCCCCATCCACATCTAGGATGACTCAATCTGAAGGGAAAAAGAAGTTACGATCAAGCCGATACCCAGCAGTAGCTATAGCATGTGACAGAACCGGAGTTTCAGATCGGGCTGGAGCCATCATTGCAAGCGTTGTTTTGGAAGATTGGGGATGATTACCGAAATAGACACTTTAAATGTAATTGATAGACATAAAATAAGAAGAGAGAGGGAAAAATACAGAGAGAATATCAGCAATTAAATGAAAGACAGATGGAACCACTGAAGGGACTTTATTTTGACGGACGGAAGGACAAAACTCTAATGAAAGAGAGCGTAGGGGGAAAGATGTACCAGAAAACAGTCCTGGAAGAAAATGTTACAACCTGGAAGTAAGTACCTTGGACACATAGCACTAACCTCCTCATCAGCTTTGAGTATTTCTCAAATGATGCTGCAATTCATGTAGAATAAGAATATTGACATTCATCAACTAGCAGCAATAGGGTGCGATGGAACAGTCGTTAATGCTGGCTATAAAATCGGCGTGATTCGCCTTTCTGGGGAAGCCATTGGGAAACCCTTGCACTGGTTTATCTGCCACGCATATCTGCCACTCGTTACACGCAAATGAGTTGCCATTCCGACATTTATTGCAGCATTTGGATGGTGGAACGAGTGATCCTAATGCATTTTCTGGTTGTACTGGAAAAGCATTGGCAAATTGTAAAAACTTCCGAGCTGTGAGATTTATAGACATTTCGAGCGAATTTCCGAAAATCGACATAAAGGATCTTAGCACACACAAGCGATAGCTTTGGGATATTTGTCAATCTGTCACAAATAGAAATTGCTCATCAAGTTTGTCACAAAAGCACCCTTTGAATATGTCTCATGCACGTTGGCTAACAACTGCAAATCGAATAAAGCGTTTATACATTAGCTCGTCAGAGCCTTCAAACAGACTTCAAACTCTGGCAGAGTTCATCATGAAAGTGTACCCACCTATGTGGTTTACAGTTAAATTCTATCCATATTGCACGTATGGACCACGAAATTTGTGGAAGACAATAAACGTCTCACGCTATCTTAAAAACGATTTAAAGACTGTGGTCGATCCCATTATCCAGAGAAATGGTTATTTTGGCCACCCGGAAGCAATAATCTTGTCAATGGTCACAGATGACAGACAGTTCATTCGAGAACTTGGACTACGTAGGATTTTCCGAGCAAGAAAGAAAAAAAAGAAAGGAATCAGACACTACAACATTTTGTCACTCAACTTCGAGGCAGTTTCATATATAGACCTTAGTGATTGGCAGAAATGTAATTTGGCGGAACCCCCAAAAGCACCTCACTTGAAAGAAGATGATTTGAGAAATTTGATTTCCAGTGGATAGTCTGTAGCTCAACACCTTGGAAGTCTAAAATTTCCTTGCCACACACAAAGTGTTGAACATTTCATGAAACTAGTAACAGAGGTTTCTGTGGCTGTGTGTAGAGAAAATAAGTGTGACGGTTTAGTTAGAACCCGAACAGAATCGAGAAAAGCTATGCTATCATTTGGAACCAAATGCGAGTACCGAGTAAAACCGGAATAACTGCAAGGGCAAAGGAGTTATGTGCCGATACGGTTGGGTGGATAGGTGGGCACGGATGGAACTCGCAATGCAGTACCTCTCCGTTGTGTGTTCTGGGTTTTTTTTCTGAATTTTATTTCAGAAAAAGAGAAAAGCTGCATACAAAACAATGGAAATACGAATTTTTAGCTGTATGGTAAAAATCTGCTAAAAATCACGGCAGAAATGGAGACGGAAGAATTTTTTTGTTTTTCCCAAAACTTTGCATACGTGACCTACCCACTAGTACCCAACTTTTCCGCACTAGGGCAAAAACAAAATCGAAAACTTTTTTTTTACGCTCTGCCCTAATGTATAACTTCAGAAATATTCCGTGATGGATATGCGAGTATTTTCGGTTTTTGAGTACCTGTCAGCTGTGCCTTGCTTTGGAGTTTTTAATAACGGTATACTCGAGGCTTATGGCTGTTAGATATGCTAGAGATGATGCCTGACTTTGCGTAAAATACTGAGCTATAAGATAAAATGTGTATATGAAGGCCTTATTTGAATAGAGGTCCAACTCCATTCTTGTTCATTTTGAGATACAGAGCCTTAACGTCTAATGAGTGCTGAGAAATGACTGCTGAAGTGTGATTTGTAATGCCCTCTGTTGGCAGCAGAAATAAGCTGGAGGTGTACCATTTTAAAAATAAGATAGAAATGACTTGTATGAACATTAAAATCAAGCTAACTTAATTTTTTTTAAAGTGGAGTTGGACCACTGTTCAAATAAGGTCTTCATAAATAGAATGTGTCATGCAAATTCATAAAATAAGCATCGTTTGCTAGTTTACTGTTTGAGACTTAAAATGCATGTGTTGCCTGTAGTTTAACCTCAGAGGAAAATATATTGCAGTGTTCATTAATATTTGATAACCTTAGTGAGGTTTTATGTTTCTTTATGCAAAATATGACGCCAACGTAATATTTTCGAAATACTTAAAATTTAAATAGAAATAATATTTTCAACACAACATTTCTCAACTCCCGAACGGCCTGAGCTCAGTGGCGATAGACATTTTCAATAAACATTGGTAAACAATTAGGAAACATATTACAAATGTGTGGGAAGTATTATCGTTGAAAATAATAAAAATAATATTGATATCGCTGTCAAGTTTTAGTGTATTTAGTGAAAGTATGGTAGAATGAAAGAACTGATATACAGTCGAACTCCGTTATACCGAACCCGGTATAAAACAAACTCATGGATATGATGAACGAAAACTTTGGTTCCGCCGTTTCCGTATTGTACGTAATTTGTATTGTTTAATAAGTATTGTGTCAGTTTAATGTAATCAATTTTAGTCAATTTAATTCATTAATGATCATTTTTAATATAATTTATAATTTTTTAATACACCATTATTGAATACGCATTGCAACAAATGAGTTATACATTTTGTGAACTCTAGCATTTTTCGGTTCGGATATAGCAAACCACCGGATTAAGCGAACAAAACCTTTGGTCTCTTGAAGTTCATTATAACGAGGTTCGACTGTACCCAATAATAAAGATCCTCACATCTCCCAGATAGTCAAATGGTAAGGAGGATTCCTTTAAAGAGGCGAAAGGTTTGATATTTATCACATAATTCATATCACATTGAATTACTATTGTGAACTGAATTATTTTATGTGAGTTATTAAGTCCAGCTTTCGAGAAAACCTTACTTTCCTCAAGTCTTTTATAGTTTCATGCACTACAGTATTGTTCCTCGTTCAGAAGATTAAATGTAAAGATTTTAAGTTCTTATTAAAGGATTAATTCCAATCGTCTTCGGTTAAATTAGAATATAATAACAACTGATCTTTTACACCTGAAAGTTTAAACTTGATCCACAAAATATGTACTTTGCTGTAGATAGAATTATGTGTTAATCCCTCTTTGAACAACATTGAATCCCTCTTTAAATAAAAATTGATTCTCTTTCTTGCTATTAACTCAAAATAATTAAAATATAAATGAAAATAAGTTCTAAGCAGTAATAACTAAAGATGAGGACACGTTAAAATTTTTGAAGCTATTTCCCAAAGGACCAATTCGTTCGAATAGTTAAAATAAAGGCTGAAATATTAATGAATTATGTAAAAAACAAGTAATGAACTCCTTAAATATAATCCGCTGAAAAAGGTGAATAACATATGAAACTGAAAATAACTTTTCAAAAACATGATTAAGATGACTTTTTTTAGTAAAAATCTTTATTTAATCTCTTGATTAAAAACTTTAAAAAATGAAGTCGAAAAAAAAAAAATTGCATTTTTTTTTGGCTGCAGAAAATAAAATAAACAGACCTTAAAAGATGCCAATTTTTTCTGCAGTTTCACGTAATTGTTAAAATTTTATTTTGGACATTCTAAAAATATTAAACTTTTGGCACAACTTAAAGAAAAAAAATTCTGGAGCGAGTTAAGAGGTTAAGATTAAAAAAAAAATTAAACTGTTTTTAAAAGTATTTCTTCAAAACTTTGATAGTTCTTTATAGGAGATTAAATAAAATAAAACGGTGTTAAGTTTGCTACATAGAAAAACCTGTGATATCATCATAGGTTTTATTATCATAAGTTATAGTCAGATTATAATAGGTTATCATAGGATATTATCAATTACAATTTTTTTTTTTTCATTGAAAGCCAGAATTTACTGAAGTTACTCGTATTTACAAGCATTATCAGAAAATCACTCAGTACGTGTTTAAAAATATGACTCTAACGCAATAATTTAAATTTTCGGGTCTATTCTCTCATTTAAATAGTACAGCATGATGCGTGATTTCAAGAACAATTGTAGTACAGATGGCTCGTTACCAGTAAATAGCTCAAAAGAACGCTAAACAATATCTGCCAATGCAAGGCCAACAGTTATCAGTAGACGGGAGTTTATTTTAGTATTGTATAGTGTTTCGGGTTTAATTCTAAAAGAACATTGTGTTCAATTTAATCTTGTCAACCTATCTGCGGTTATTCTAATCAAGATAAAAGTGTTCCGAAAATTGTCTGGAAACGTGTTTTATTTGTGGAAATTTATGGTTTTTGGAGACGGAGAACGTGCGTTGAGTCTCTCCTAAATTTAGTAACTCCCCTTTTTAAAAGAGTGATAAGAATTTTTAACCATGACTGGTATCCTAGTGACCTTTCAACCTCCTCGCGAGGTTTATACCCATGAATGTTGCGAAAAAAACACACATTATTTTGAAGGTAAGTGTGATCTTAATATTTAGAGTTTCACGTTTATGTTGTGTAGTGAATTTATCTTACTTCCTTCTATGTCTATTAATCATGAATTATTAAATAAATTGGAGATTATTCCCTATCGAAGAAATTATTTCGGTGGAATATGAATGTGTGAATTTTAAAAAGCATTATATAAATGATAATTTCTTGAATCGTGAATTAAAGAGTAGTTTAAGAAGCGAGTGTCGATTCTTTTAGGTCTTTTGGTACTGGTGCTCAAATTAAGGCCCATGTAAAATGGAATCTATGTTGCATTGGATAATTTAAGCTGCTAAACTTCACTATCGTAAATTTGATTTATTAATCAACGTTTCGTTTCTTGAAACTCTCTGTTACCTACGTATAATTCAACAAAATGTCTTATTTACATGACAATACTTTGTTTCTGTAATAAATTTAATTGACACTGATAAAGTGAAAATGAATTTGCATCCGTTTCAAAGGAGACAATTACTGCGACATCATTAGCATTTGAATAAAATTATATTCATTTTCGGATTTGATTCACTACATAGAAAATAAAAAACATTTTTATTAAAAAAATTATTTATCGAGTTTCAGAAATATTTTTATTCATTAATTATATCAATTATATCAATGATAATACATATTTGACGCAGATAACATAATCTATATATATACAGTGATTTCCGCTTCTAAGAATCACGTTTGTTATTACTGTTTTTGATTCTTATAAGCGGTTGATTCTTATAGCCAAAATTTAGGTTTTTGGACAGGCACACACACACCTGTATATACATATATTAGATAATTTACTATAAAATACTCTTTAATTTCCGCCAATTATCTTTTATTAAAATTATTTTTATAATTTAAAAAAATACAACTTAATTTCTAGACCTATACGTAGATACACATGATTATACACTGCTGGCCACCCAAATTGCAACACAAAGAAAGACAAGAGATATCACAACAAAATTTATTTTGTAGATAACATGTTGACCAAGTATCAAATGATTAAATTTATAGACTTCTGTGAAGTGTGGTTCCTGCCAAAATCAGTAGCCAGAGTAGCCGCCATTGTTGGAGATCACCGCTGCCACACGCCTCGGCATTGATTCAAAGAGACTTTGGATGAGTTCTTGGGGTACAGCAGACCAAGCAGCTTCCACACGTTGCCAAAGTTGATCTGCTGTGGCAGCTGGGGATGGAATCTGGGTCAATCGTAGAGCAACCATGGACCACATGTTTTCTATCGGCGAAAGATCCGGAGAGCGAGGCGGCCAGGGAAGCAATTCAATCTGGCGATTGACGAAGAACCGTTGGACAGTGCGTGCCACGTGTGGTCGCGCATTATCCTGTTGAAATGTGGCTGTGGGCAAGCCCTGAAGGTAAGGAAGGACAACTGGCTCCAACACCTCGGAGATGTAGCGCTGGCTGTTTAAAGTACCGGCAATGCGTACTAGAGGTGTGCGAGAGTGATATCCAATACCGCCCCATACCATAATACCCGGTGCAGGACCAGTGTGGCGGTGCATAACGCAGCCGTTCAGCATCCTCTCTTCACGGTGTCTCCAGACTCGAATGCGACCATCGTGGTGTTGCAGACAGAAGCGTGACTCGTCAGTAAAGACAATTTCATTCCATTCTGCCGTCCACATCCTTCTGTCATCGCACTGTGGTGCTCCATGGTATAAATTTTCCGATTACATTTTAGAAAGATTAATTACTAATTAAATATTCAATGAATCACGTTAACTTATGCATTGAATCACTTCGAAGCAGCAAACGTCATAGCAAACTCTGATTGGCTGCGTAAGCAGTTATAAGCCATAGCCAGACAGATGGGAGTCAGAGGTTCTTAAGTTTTTTCGGTTTGTTTGTTTTAGTCATTTGTCAGTTTGCCTGAAGTGTTTAAGTTGAGGCTGAGGCGATGGCTCCCTCATTTACGATTTATCACCAATTCTTTTAGACCTCTCGAGATGTTTATAGTTGATTTTATCAAAGCAGGTTCGCGCCATAATTTAAGTATGTTGTGTATGTCGGCGTAATCTGCCTATACTATTACTTTGTGAATAAAGTTGTTAAGTTTGTTAATGAGTTTAGAGTGATTAACTTGGCTTCTACAATATTGGTGGTATACACGAGCCACCATATAGTGGTGACCTTTTGGACAGTTCTACTAGAGAAACCGAACACTTGTTTGCAACACCCCCTTTTTGATGACTTCGTAATGGATGACGTTGCAAGTTTTGAAGCAGTACAAATTTTTTGATGCAGGTTTCATCAGCGCAAATTTTGAAGTGGTTTCGTCAACACAGGTGCAGGTAGGCTATAATTTTTGACCTTAACTCTTGACCTCTTGAAGTTGTAATCTGTGTTTATATTTGATTGAGTTCAAAGAAAATTTGCATGTAATGTTTATACAGAAGAATGCTCATTTGTGTGATAGTGTTTTTGGTATGTTTATAGCTTAAAGTACGCTTTTAATATATACACAAATTTCCCAAAAGTATAAACTGTATTTTTTCGTATTACATACATATTATTTAAAAAAAAAGAAAGGAAAATGCCTAATACTAATTTGAATGTGGATGCCGACATATGTAGGGTGGCATTTAAAGCCCCGGTTTTTTGGGAGGCTGATCCTGCGTTATGGTTCCGACAGGTGGAAGCTCAATTTAAAAATGCGGGTATAACAGAGGATTCTACAAAATTTCATTCAATCATAGCCGCTCTGGATACAAAAATACTTAAATGTGTACGTGATATAGTACTTAATACCCCTTCAGAAAATGCGTACATCACTCTAAAAAATAGCATTTTATCCTATTATGAGGAATCTGAGAGTTTGAAACTTAAAAAGTTGTTTAGTGGATTATGCTTAGGGGATCAAAGACCTTCACAGCTACTTTGCGAAATGGATAGTTTAAATGGGGGAAAACTTAATAATACCGCATTGCGAGAACTCTGGTTACAGAGATTACCCATTAACATCCGACAAATTTTAAGTGCTTGTGTGGACGATATGCAAGATAACTCAAAGCTTGCTCGAGTAGCTGATAAAGTTTATGAAACCTCGGGAGAGTTTTTAGCTCCCGTTGATTCCCAAACCCCTCAAACACAATTGCAAAAGTTAGAATCACGAATAGCTAAATTGGAGGCGCAAAGTAAAAGTACACAATACAACGGTCGTTCTAGGTACTTTAAGAAACGTGACCACAGTAAAACGAGGAATGAAGCTAGATCTCAACCCCATTTTTCTACTTCAACAGAAAGGTGTTGGTACCACCGGAAGTTCGGAAGGTTAGCTAAAAAATGTGTATCGCCATGTAATTTTTCGGAAAACGCCTAGGCACATCTGGAATACCGGCACCAGATGAGCGTGGTTTCGGAAGCCGGTTGTTTATTTACGAGAAAAATACAGGTGCTAAGTTTTTAGTGGACACGGGGGCAGCATTAAGCTGTTTTCCCCAAAAGCTAACAAGAAATAGAGTTGTGCAGGATTTAAAATTGTATGCTGCAAACAACTCTGTTATCAAAACATTTGGTACAGTCAATTTGAAGTTAGATTTTGGACTTCGTCGAGCATTCAGTTGGAATTTGGTGGTGGCAGACATTACCACGCCAATTCTAGGAGCCGACTTCCTTAACCATTATGGTATCCTGGTGGATGTACAAAATAAAAAAGTTACAGATAACGTTACAGCGTTAGCAGTATCGGGATATCCAGGGACTGGCCCTAGTTTAAAACTTACTCCACTGGAGGGGAAAACTGAATACGAAAGAATTCTAGCGCGATTTCCAAAACTTTTCAATCCAAATGTGCATTGCAATAATAATTTGCAAAACTTTCCGGTAACGCACTGTATTGAAACCACAGGACAACCCATTTTTTCGAGACCTCGTAGGTTGAACCCCGAGAAGCTTCAAACATTGAAGTTGGAATTTAAAGCTCTAACGGAACAGGGTGTTATTCAGCCCTCTAAAAGCCCATGGGCCAGCCCTATTCATTTTGTGAAGAAAAAGGACGGAACTTGGAGAATATGCGGAGATTATAGGGCACTCAATAAGGTCACAACTCCTGACCGCTACCCCCTCCCACACATCCATGATGTAGTTATGGGATTACGGGGGAAACAGGTTTTTTCGAAAGTCGACTTGGTTCGAGCATACTATCAGATTCCGGTTGAGGTTACAGACATTCCTAAGACCGCGGTGACAACCCCTATAGGTTTGTTTGAATTCCGAAAAATGCCATTCGGTTTGAGAAACAGTGGAAACACATTCCAGCGTTATCTAGACAGCATACTTAGAGACCTGGATTTTTGTTTGTCATATCTTGACGATATCTTTGTCTTTTCTGATAACGAGATACAGCACAAAAAACACTTAGAAATACTTTTTTCAACTCTAAGTCAACATGGCCTGATTTTAAACCTCCAGAAATGCATATTCGGAGTTGACAAAATACCATTTTTGGGTTTTCAAATTTCAAAGCAGGGAATTGAGCCGCTACCTGAAAAGGTCCAAACATTACAGCAATACCCTCGCCCAAGCAATATCAGTCAACTTCGGACCTTTCTAGCAATTTTAAATTTTTATCATCGTTTTTTGCCTAATATTGCGGAGAAACAGGCATTGCTTTTTGATCTCATAATTAACAGAAAGAAAAAAGATATGACTCCAATACCGTGGACAGAACCATTAATAAATGCATTCGAAACTTGTAGGAAAGCTATTTCGGAGGTAAATGCACTGAAATTCCCAGCTCCCAGCGCACGACTATTGTTAACTGTCGATGCGTCGGACCGATCAGTCGGTGCCGTTCTTTCTCAACTTACCAAGGACGGTGAGGAGCCATTAGGATTCTTTTCACGAAAATTAACCCCCACTCAAACTAAATACAGTGCATTTGATAGAGAACTGTTGGCGGTATATTCTGCAGTAAAACATTTTAGGCACATGCTTGAAGGAAGAACAGTCACGATCTTCACTGATCACAAACCCTTAACCTTCGCACTTCACCAAAAATTAACAAGTGCTAGCCCTCGACAGGTTAGACACTTAGAACTTGTTAGCCAATACACTGCAGATATCCAATATTTGCCAGGAAAACAAAATATAGTAGCCGACGCGCTATCCAGAATATACACTTTGAATTTAAATAGTTCAATTGATTTTAATTTATTTGCCGAGGATCAAGCAACGGATCCCGATTTACAACAAATGTTGCGTTCAAAGGAGGTAAGAGGTCTTGAGTTAAAGTTAATTGCTTTGCCTGCCTGTGAAAGAAAATTGTATTGTGATGTGTCTCACGACCTAGTTAGACCATTTGTACCTAGAGTATGGAGACGGAGGATTTTTGAAGCCAACCACAAACTTTCACATCCTGGTGTAAAAGGAACTTGGCGACTCATCCAACAACGGTTCGTGTGGACGGGCATGAGGAAAGATTGTGCAGAATGGTGTAGACAATGCAACCAGTGCCAGCGAGTCAAGGTGACCAGACACAACAAGGCGCCTCTGGGAACATTCGTCGCAACAAATAGGTTTTCTCATGTCCACATCGATATAGTTGGGCCCCTACCTCCATCCAAAGGCAACCGGTATCTGCTGACTTGTGTGGATCGCCAGACGCGATGGCCTGAAGCTGTGCCACTTCCGGACCAACGGGCAGAAACCATAGCGGATGCTTTCTTATCTACTTGGATAGCTCGTTATGGTATTCCCGAGGTGGTAACGACAGACCGCGGACCAAACTTTGAGTCTCAACTTTTTAATAGGCTGTCAACGTACTTGGGGATCCGGCGCAGCAGGACTACGGCATACCACCCACAGAGCAATGGATTGGTGGAACGATTCCATCGAGTGCTTAAATCATCTCTGATGGCAGTAGATCCGGTACATTGGGTTGATGCTCTACCACTGGTGCTTCTGGCTATCAGATCAACTGTAAGGGAGGATCTGAAGGCTGCCCCAGCACAATTAGTGTTCGGTGGTCTGTTAAGACTTCCAGGTGAGTTTTTTCAGAGTAACCCGGTGAAGGACGAGCCAGCTGAGATGTTGCAGAGACTGAGTTCCCATATGACCAACTTGACACCAAATACGACAGGAAGACATGCCAAGCCACCAGTTTTTGTCTTCAAGGATCTCAAGGACTGTACACATGTGTTCCTGCGGACAGACCATGTGAAGCCTCCTTTGGCGCCACCATATGAAGGACCATATGCTGTCGTGTCAAGAAAACCAAAGACACTGACTATTTGTATCAAGGGTAAACCTCAATCTGTAAGCATTGATCGTGTAAAGCCTGCTTATGTATTAACTAAAATACATGGAGACACTGAGAAACAACACACTCCCCGGCAGGAAAATACAGTAACTAAATCTGGGCGAATTTCAAAGCCAGTTGTTAGATTTAAATTTTAAAACTAAATTTCAATCTTCTCTACGGGGGGAGTGTGTGGTGCTCCATGGTATAAATTTTCCGATTACATTTTAGAAAGATTAATTACTAATTAAATATTCAATGAATCACGTTAACTTATGCATTGAATCACTTCGAAGCAGCAAACGTCATAGCAAACTCTGATTGGCTGCGTAAGCAGTTATAAGCCATAGCCAGACAGATGGGAGTCAGAGGTTCTTAAGTTTTTTCGGTTTGTTTGTTTTAGTCATTTGTCAGTTTGCCTGAAGTGTTTAAGTTGAGGCTGAGGCGATGGCTCCCTCATTTACGATTTATCACCAATTCTTTTAGACCTCTCGAGATGTTTATAGTTGATTTTATCAAAGCAGGTTCGCGCCATAATTTAAGTATGTTGTGTATGTCGGCGTAATCTGCCTATACTATTACTTTGTGAATAAAGTTGTTAAGTTTGTTAATGAGTTTAGAGTGATTAACTTGGCTTCTACAATATTGGTGGTATACACGAGCCACCATAGCACCATTGACGGCGGAGACGTCTCTGGTTCTGCGTCAAGGGTAGACAAAGCAATGGACGTCTTGCGGACAGACCACTCTGCTGTAAACGGCGTCGAATGGTACGCGCAGACACTGGATGATGCGTTACAGACTGCATGTGCTGTGCTATGGTTCGTGATGTGACTGTGTGATCTGTCACTGCCATGCGCACAATTTGCCTGTCATCACGTGAAGTGGTGCGCTGAGGTGGATGCGATCGAACACGCCGGTCCGTCGTACTCTCCTGCATCCAACCATCACATATCCGCATTACAGTTCTTTGGTTTCGTCCAACACGACTACCGATTTCCCTGAAAGATAATCCTTCCTCTGTCGAACTCGGATTTTTGATCAAAAGATGGTCGCTGTTTTCGACGAGGCATAATTGATCGTTTTTTTGAAAAGAACTACAAGAAAAACACAATTGCCGAACTTGAAATCGTCGAAATCTCCAAGCCTTAAATAGCGCTTTGAAGTGGCGCTACAGGCGCGCGTGATGTGAGTCTGCGCTGAAATTCTAATCATTTGCATATCTCACCTCCGCTAATGCATGTTGCAAATTTCATGTTATTTGCATGTTTCCTTCAGGGTGTTGCATTTACAGTGGCCAGCAGTGTAGTAAGAGAAGAAAAAAATCCAATATTTGTTACAACATACCTGCTTAACAGTTTAACATTTCAACTACAGGAAGGCTGCAAGAAAACGTTTTCTATGGTAGTTGGACGTAATGAAGTTTTCAGGAGGCTGTTTATACCTCTTTCAATATCAATAGTCTCAGACGAAGATTCACCTTGTAGCTTACGGTTCACGGTTTGATAACTTGATAAATCTAATAACGTCACGTTTGCCTAAGTCATAGTGGGCACTTCCCCGAAGACTATGTGTGGAAGTCGGAACCAGGATGTGGGAGGTGGAAAAAAAGAGTCCCTGTCTTTGTTTGTTAGTGGAGAAAAGTGAAATCGGATCCGCACGGGTAGGATGCCCCTGGGTCAAGCTAATAGGACAGTGTTTAGCTAAAGCGTTTAAGGGGAAACTATTATGTTATGTCTAACAAAAAAGGGATCTTACGACTGTATTCCATACCATCTTATCACTCTTCCTTTTACAAAAAATAAAGAAAGAACTTCGTGCCTTTTGAGTGTTCAATTGGCTTTTTTGGAAAAATGAAAGGAAAGCGAAGAGTGTAAACAGATTCTTAAAACCGGTGGATTGATTCTTTAAAGCGAAAATTTTAACATGGAAATAATACATTTGTTTTTGTTTTCGCGATATTGATTCTTATAAACGGTTGATTCTTATATCCATTGATCACTATAAGCGGTGGTTACTGTATATATATATATATTATTTTTATAATGTTTTTTACTCGGTGACCTAATTTAAGAGAACAGCTGTACGCAAAATATGTTTTAAGTCAATCAGATTAAAGTTACTTATTAAAGTTATCAGATTAAAGATACTGGCATGTAGTTGTGCCCGTCGAAGAGAAAAATGAGCCTACAGCAACGGCCCGAGGGTGTGGTGGTGTGGCAAAGTACCCATGTAAAGTCTGTGGGAAAAGAGTGCGCGAGAAATGTGAACGTATCCTCTTCAATTAGATGTCGTGAGCACGCCTTTTGTGTCGTGTGACTTTTTCAATTGTTATCGCAGACACACTGAACTTTAAATTTTAAAAACACATCATTTTTAATTTATGTATAATTGCCACTGCCCTTATCTACATATACTTATCCACATATGCCCTTATCTGCATTATGACGCACATTTTACTGTCAGATTTGAGATATTATTTTATAAGGATTGTAGCTGTGAGACCTATTTTGAGAGAAAGGCTGAACGTTATTGTATGTTTGGGGTATCAAAATAAAGGTCTTATCATGTAGATGTGACAATCGAAGAGAAAAATGAGATCGGTCTAACGGCTGGGGCATAACGGACTGGCAAATTTTTTCCGTAAACTCTGGGAGAAGTGTGCGGTAGACATGTAAACATTTGAATTATCGCTAGATGTGCGCTCGCTTATTCATTTTATTTTATTTTTATCACCCGCACACTAAACTTTTAAATGTTAAATGCAGACCATATGTAATTCATTTCTAATTGATATTGCCTTTATCTAATATACACTCAGTTTAGATTTCAATTTGGTGTGCGAATGGTGTTTTGTAATCATCTTAACTGAACCCGTCCATAACAGTCCTTAACTGTCACATCATCAGCAAAAAAGTGAAAGAAAGTCCAAGAGCCTTACTGGAAGGCGTGAGCGCTATATCTATGTATTTAACAGGGCCTCGACACTGTCCATCTCGAACCACAGTGAGTCAGTGAACCCATTGGCACTTCAACATTCTGAATATTATGCAGATTTCATTTTGCCTGATACCCCAGAGGAAGAAGAAGCAGAAGTAATTGCTTTCTTGAAACCAACTATAAGAAAACCACACATGCAGTGCGCATTTAATCCTGGTATTTCTGGGCGGTTATTGCTATCTAGGCCCTCTGTCCTTTGAATGCGAGTTCTGAAGAGCTTTAGATTTCGATTCCGAAAATGTTGGAACCAAGACGAAGTTTCACTTTAGTAGATGTTGCCACGATAAGAAAGTTCTCCTGACACCGGCTCTTTCTCACCCATTACTTGAAAATCTTCTGAAGAAAGAGGCTGACTCTGAAAAGCTTCTTTTCTTAGACAACAATGCAAAATACAACAGCGCTATGTCATTAACCTCTGTTAGAGGTTAATGACATAGCGCTGACATAGCGCATCACATCTACATGATAAGACATTTATTTTGATACCCCAAACATACAATAACGTTCAGCCTTTCTCTCAAAATAGGTCTCACAGCTACAATCCTTATAAAATAATATCTCAAATCTGACAGTAAATTCTGCGTCATAATGCAGATAAGGGCATATGTGGATAAGTATATGTAGATAAGGGTAGTGGCAATTATACATAAATTAAAAATGATGTGTTTTTAAAATTTAAAGTTCAGTGTGTCTGCGATAAGAATGGAAAAAGTCACGACATCTAATTGAAGAGGATACGTTCACATTTCTCGCGCACTCTTTTCCACTCTTTTCTTTATTCTCTTCTGTTGCACGTGAATTTTTCTTACCTGAAGGACGTGGTCTATACACTTTTAAGATCAATGGTCACCTTTATTACAAATTTGGACCTTTTGATCCCAAGAACGTTTCTGAAAGAACTTATGCACAGCTTTATATTATTGATACTGCTGCAGTAACAGAAATGAAGATTCGATGGAATTAACCTTATGGTAAAACTGCATGAAATGATGCTAGAGGTCTCCCCTTTAGTCCACAAATACAAGATGATGGCAGTAAATGAGAAGGCAGAGAACGGACTGGCACTTATTGAAAGAAATGACTCATGTGAAGTTCGAATGTTTTTGCTATCATAACAGCCTGGCATCAGAGCAAGAACCCATTCAATTTGTCTTCAGCAGATGAAATCGGTCTGATTTTCATGACTAAAGACATCGATCTTCCAGGAAACCAAAACTTGACGGTCTCTCTTAAGGGGTGTGGGACAGAATACCTACAAAATATCAATTCTATGCCTCAACTCCCCGATCCGATGCTATAAATTTTACTGTTTCATTACGGCGAACGTGGATGGGATTGCAATAAGCGACATAAAAGTCAGACCAACGGAAAGTACAGAAAAGGGACTCGATTGCAGTATGTGGTTTATGGAAAGGTTATCCGAAAAGAATTTATTATTCCTATAAGGTTTTTAATATTGAGACCTATTTTCAGGGGAAAAGTGAACTTAAAAATATGGATGAGATATCACATTTAAGGTTTTACAGTTTGGATGTGCCAGTAGAAGAGAAAAATGTGTTTCGAACGTAGCAATGTTCCCATGTAAAGTCTATGGGAAAAGTACGAAAACTGATTTGTTTACATTTACTTTTATCGTTTGCACACTGAAATTTAAAATTATAAAAAAACGCCATGTGTAATGCATTTTTAATCGTCATTGTCCTTATCTACATAAGGTGCCCAGTTTAGTGTGCGTGCACACATGATGTGCTAAGTCTTATTGTAAGTAAATATGTATATATTTATCCTGTGAGGTTTTTTTATTTAGATTTGAGACTTATTTTGAGAGAACGACTTATCGTAAAAAAGTGGTTGAGGTGTCAAAATAGAGGTCTTTAAATGAACATGCAGTTTTTTTTTCAATCAACTAAAGTTTACCTTTGTTTCTTCACATATGTTTATACTTTTTAGAAAAAATGAACTGTGAAATTCCATGGGTTTCTATTTTGCTATTAAATAGCACTTCTGTCAACGAAGTGAAGCTGAAAAAAGCCATTCCCCACGATGACGAGAAAGTTGACATCATACTTTTGCCAATAACACGATTTAAGTCAAGTTGGTTCATTGAAACGGAATTCAAATCTTTTTTCCCGATACTGAACAACCAGAAGAAACCGCACCTGTGTAGGTGGTTTCTATGATCAAAGTTGAAAAATATCTCATCATTAAGTAGCTCAATTGTCGGTTCAACTTGAGCACCCATGATAATCAGTGAAAGTGGATAAATTAGATGCAAAGACACAAATTAATAATAGCTCAATAAGCATTGCACTCCGTAAATTAAAAAGTATTTGTTATTCGGAAAATTAAATAAAATTTGCTCGATTTTGAATAACGGAGCCACTAGTTGAATTTGAAAAAGATATAAAAACGAAAAAGTTTCGCTTGTATGACCCTGAATTTCAGACGTAAATGTAATTAAATATTGTTAATATGTAAGATAATTTACATATCAACAAGTTACGTCTGAATATTTGATAATACCTTCAGTAATCAATATAATACATACGTTTTGTAACTCATCTTTATATATATTTTGATGAAGGTTTCAGTATTAGAGATGAATAAACATTGCATTTTTTATAAAATTAAGCTATAAAAATTATATAAATGTTCAATACCAATTTTCTCAGAATTCTAGATATGTACTTAAATATGTTAAATTTCAAGTGATTTGATGCTTTAGCATCGACAAAAGAGGAAAAATAATATTTTTTAGGGAACTTTCAACCTTGATTCATCACAAAAATATGAGAACATATATTTTTCAATTCTGCTAAACATATATCATTTAAATATTTAGTTTAACAATACGGTGTTTTAGGATTACCTTATTAAAAAAATATGCAGTAAAAAGTCTCTATTATTCTCATGTTTTCAACATTTTTTTACGTGATGTGTTAAAAAAAAGTGATTTTTCACATTTTCTATTCGTTATCTCAGTGTGTATAAAATGAAAAAAACATATATCTAGTTGATGACTCAATATTTTTTTATATACCCAGTAGATTTAAAAATAAATTTTGCAAAATTATGTAAAAAATGTGAAGGAATAACTTTTGAATCGAATGTTTTATTTAAAATTCTTAGTCATTAGAGAATTCTTCTTATAACTTAATCATTTTATGGAAAAAAGATCCCATGCATTAATAATTGATATTTCCGAAATAGATTTATAAATGCATACGTTCATAATAAACGTTTAAAAATATATAAAGAAATAAGTTTTTAAACATTTCGTTAAAAAATTGCAAATTTTAGAAGGTATCCAAGGTATTTTTTTCCGGGACAATGCCTGTGTATTTATATTAATATAGGCTGTGCGAAATAAGTATAAGTAAAACTTTCAATGAATAATTTTTAATAAGAGTTATATTTGCATGAATAGTTTGAGATTTGAAGTTCTTAAGAGTGCAGAGGCAAATAATAAGTGAAAAATGTTAGGCCTGATTTGTCTGTTATATGGGATAAGGATAATGTTATAAATATATCTCTGGGTATTTATGAAGTATTCATGGATGAATAATAGTGTGCATATAAACTTGAACGTACTGTAGTTTTGACTTTCTCGATACTCAATCCTTCAAGAAATGAATACTTGGAGATACATAAACTTGATTGCATTGTAGCATTGACATTTACAATATTTAATCCTGGAATAAATTAATCGTGCATAAATTAATACCTTGAATAAATTGCTCTGGAGATGCATATAAACTTGAATACAGTGTAGCTCATGACTTTCTCAAAATTCAGTCTTTAATTAATACTTGCTCTGGAGATGCATATCAATTTGAATGCAGTGTAGCACTGACTTTCTCTACTCAGTCTTTGAATAAATTAATACTTTCTCTGGAGACTGATATCAATTTGTATAAAGTGTAGCACTAACTTTCTCAACATCCAATCCTTGAATAAATGAATATTTTCTCTGAAGATGCATATAAACTAGATTGCATTGTAGCACCGACTTTCTCAATATTTAATCCTTGACCAAATTAATACTTGCTCTGGCGATACATTTAAATATGAATGTTTTGAAGAACTGAATCTCTCAGTATTCAATCCTTAAATAAATTAATAGTTTCTCTGGAAATACACATAAACTTGAATGCATTGTACCAGAGACTTTCTCAATATTAAATTTTTTAATAATATATTTCTTTCTCTGGAGAGAAGAACGGGCATTACGTAGTACACAAAATGAATAAATTCTAATCATCACATGCATTTTGATGTCTGAATTTAAGAATTTCCTTATTCTTTAAACGAAGATCTCAAGTAGGCACAATCAATCAAAAACCGTCGAATATATCAGCAGCACTAATTTCAGGAAAGGTCTACCTGCTACGATAAAGAAATTCTTATCGAGAAGCGCGTGGATTGGCTTCAAACTAAAAGAACTTTTTGAAGAACACCGACAAAAACTAAGAAGCTGTAACTTCAAATATTATGCACGAATTACTTTCCAATAATTTGAATAAGAGTAAGCGAAGCAGTCTTTCGAAACTGTGATTAAAGGCTTGATAGGTGAGTGCAAACAACAATCCACAGATGCAAGGGATCGATGATTCTTCCTTTAAAATTTCTAGTTTCCGTGTCTTTTAAACGAGTATTGTAGAAAACTAGGGATGTTTAAAACTTGTAGAACTTTGTAAATAAGTGAGTATGAAAGTAGAGAAGCTGTATTGATAGATAAATAGAATTGTTCTCTGCATGGTATGGGTTCATACAAAGCATATTTCAATTCTACCAAATATATGAGTTTATGCGTGAAAACATCCAGAATTACATAAGCAATAGGTATGATAATAACTGAAAAATATGAGACCAGAACTTCGAAATTACTGTTGTTAATTGTTGTTACTGCTGTTATTTATTATATCTTTGTATTTTTCAAAATAGTTCTTTTTAAAAATAAAACACTGATCTAATCAGAGGGACGTGAAATAATAATAATAATAATAAAAATATTGCAGAAGTTAAATTTTTCTATTATTTGAAAATAGCATTTTAGATTCAAAGAAATTAACTTTTCCAGATTGAATTTTATTTTTTCTTAATTTTGCCCTCCTGACAAGTATAAAGGATTTCTGCTTTTCTTTTAACATATTAATCCTTCTTAATTGAACTTCTCCTGTTTGTTAGAAAAAAATTTATATAATTATACTGTAAGTATGAAATTATTTCACGCACTTTGCTGTTTTAAAATTTAATTTCATATTTATTAGATAGTTGAATTCGGAGAATTTTATGTTTCATTGTAACTTTTCTACAACGCATTATAAATCTATATATATAAAACAGTTCCGTAACTGACTTACTGACTGACTCACTGGCATACAACGCACAGACCAAACCACTGGACCTAAAGGGCTAAAATTTTGCATGGCGATTCTTCTTATGGTGTAGGGGTGCACTAAGAAAGATTTTTGAAAAATTCTTCTTAGATTTTTTTAAATTAAATTTTTTAGCTGTTTTTGTAACTTTTTTTAAAGATTACATTTAAAACAATAATTTGAGGGTTATAAAATTTATATCAAGAGAAAGACCATAAAAATTCCTTTGAAATGAAATCTTTTTCGAACCTTTACCTCGATTTTCTGATTTTTGGTGAATTTTTAAAGATTAATTTTTAGAATTTAATTTATTAAATGCTGATGACGTGATTTATTTTTCTGGTACTAATTTATCGTTACGTGCATAACAACTAAATAGACAAAAAAAATATTTTTTTTCTTTCTAATGCAGCAGATGATTGGATATTATCCCAAAAAAATTTCTAAATATATATATATATATATATATATATATATATATATATATATATATATATATATATATATATATATATATATATATTTACATCAATTGTAGACATTGATCGTCGCATTGATTATAAATAAATAAATAAATAAATAAATATATATATATATATATATATATATATATATATATATATATATATATATATATATATATTTTTTTTTTTTGGCATTAATTGCATAGATTGACCGTTGTATTTAATTTGAATGTACTCCGTAGAGAAGCGCGGGTTTTCAGCTAGTATTATATATATATATATATATATATACATAACTAAATTTTTTAAGAATAATTAGAATCAAAAATTGAAATAAATTTTAAAATTTAAAACAAGTGTAGTATGCTCAAAGTACATGCCCCTACGTTGTAACACATAGTATATTTTCCGTATTTTGGATCTTCCGCTGCGCCCGTGATACCGGGAAAGCAAATAACAGCGCCAACAGCTTGTCCGACATACAGGGACACCTAGTGGCCAGTGTCCGAAGCTTCTGCGCGCCATTCGTCTTCGCTGGCCAGTGTATTGTTCAAACCTGTTTTCAAGCTATTCACTCAAACTTCCAAAACTTTGTGTGCTGAAGGCTAAAACCTTATACAACCAACTACCATAGGTAATTATTTTTTACAGTCAATATTTTGGTTGGATTGTTGAGAAATATAACATTTGTGTAGGGATATTTCCGAGGGATAATGAGAACATAACTTAAATATCGCAAGGTGACGGGGTTACTTTGTGACACATTGACACTGTCACAAAATAGCCCACAACGTCGACCCACCTCCTCCAACCGCTCGATGTTGCATTTTTCCGTCTTCTAAAATACCACTGGAGAGAAGGAAGTATTGACTATCTGGGAAAAAAAAAACTACCCGAAGGAACAGAATGTGGCGAAAGACGAATTTCCTCATCTTCTGAAAGAACTGATGGCTTCCCGAGGTCTTTTTGATGTCAAAGATATAGATAAAGCTATCCAATATTTGTAATTAGCATATATAATTGTGTATCAAGCTCTTGATAAGCGTTTTACTGTCTAACTTTGTGTCAAGTAGTTTTTCCTCTTGGATATCAAGGCGAAAACACAGATGTCATAAAGTAGCCCCCACCCAGGGTGGCAACTTTGCGTCACATTTTACCTTTAATTTTTCAATGGTAATTACAGATTTGGGTTAGAGCAATACATTACTATGTAAGGAAATGATGTACCAATGTGTTGCAATAGTTCGTTTTTTGGCTGCTTTTAAAACTGGTCGGCTGGCACAGGAAAAATCTTAAAATACGTCACAAAGTAACCCCATCTTACAATACGTAATAAAATCTTTCTCATAAAAATTATTTCAAAGTAATGAGAAAGGCTCAAATCTTAGTATCTGCATGATTATTTGGAAAAACAAATTATAAAATGCATATAAGATAAGGAAGAAAGTTTTTTAACTGCTCTATAACCTTTTTTATAGCACTAAATGAAAAGAACATCAAATATATACGCCTCTAACGTAACTAGGTAACTTTATACGTAGATTACGTCCTACGCTTCTCAGAAAGGCATCTCTTTAATTTTTATTGGTGACTGACAAAGTGCAGCCCACATCGGAGAAAACCATCGTTTATCATGAATTCTGGTACAAAATTAAGTTAGCTTGAATATGACACATTGTACGCCCTCGTGTCCCTCATCGAGCCTTCATAAATGGAAACACTCGAGGTCTAATCCTTCATATTTTAAATTATCATTTTCTGATCTATACACATTTAATTTATATTTATAAAATTTTACGTAAAAATATCATTTTATGTTTTTAAATAATCATATAAGCTTTTTATTTTTAAAATTGTGAATGTTTGTAAATAATATTAGAAAATCCTCCAACACATTGGCAACACTTCTTAAGAAATTATTTTCTATTAAATCATGGAAGTGCTAATAAATGCAGATATGTTTAAATGAACTTTGCGTTTTTATAAAATTCTTTTGAAACTGGTAGTTTGTGAGTAGGCGTTAAAAGGGAAATATATCCCAGATCATTTCAGTCGCAAACAAATCAAGATATTTATAATATGTTTTCTATGAAGCTATATTTTTCAACGCCGAATTTATTTCAGTTTAGTATGGTAAATGCTAAAGGACTGAAAAGGGATTAACTATAATATTGATGTATTTGATGCTAGTGTTACACCTGGAACACATAGGAACACACAGTGTTACACATAGGAAGCCTGAACTCAAGCTCAATATGACTTTTACACTTTAGGTAAATAATTATTGATTGCGGAAATTTCGCATTTTCCTGTCATTGTAATCATTTATGTATGTTTTGTTCGTATTAACATTTCATAACAGATGACACTCAAATTTTCAGATATAGATTGAAACATTAGTAAAGGATGTAAGTATTTATCTAATGTTTGAAATATCTTTTAAGAAATAAATTCAACCTTGTTAATACATTTTATTTAATTTTTTTTTATTTTGCTAATTTGTACTTGATAGATCATTTATTCAGAAAGAGGATAAATCCGTAAAATCTGAGATCAGGGTTTAGTGTTTTTTTATATCCCTATCTGCCTTGCAGAAATTTATTTTAGTGCCAATGCCAAGGTGATATTTGGTGTTGAATCTAAAATTGGAAGTGAAATTAAATTCCTATATTGTATTAATTCTTCTGGTTATGCCATTATAATTATGTGAAACCCAGTAAATACTCAAATCTTGAGTTCCTACTCATATGTGATGATAATTTTTAGATTTGTTTAGATACTATCCTGTCTTCAAATTCATAAATTTCAGAAGTGGTTCAGTGTCTTCGTGGTTTTAAACTGAGGTCAAGCAAAGAAAGTCACGAGAAATTAGAAAATTAGAAATTAGTAACAAAGCTCACCTTCGGTCTGACCGGTTGCTGATATAGCATCATCAATAATAAGTCAGTGTAAAATGTTGCTTGATTCTTCTTAAACTATTCTCTTGATAATCTACTGCGAAAAACTCCTATGAAATTTTGCTGTATTACCAATTAATTGTGTTTTCACAGATTTATTGAGTTTATCAATAAAAAAAAAATGCATGACTTCCGGACTCACGATGTACATCATTTCATATTAAAACAAAAAGTAAGTAGAATGTTTCAGTACGCAAGGAAATGATTTAAAAGTGGTTTAATTATATTTTCTTGGGCAACTTTCTAGACCCGTTCTTAAACCATAAATCGTACACCTCGTTCACACATAAACAAATATCCAACGAATACAATATACTTACCAAAATTTATAAATAGTTTCTATAATTATAGATTTAGTAAGTATATAATATTCGTATACATCTATAATTAGTTTTCAGCGATTTATTGAGTTTATCAATAAAAAATGTGCATGATTTTCAGACTTACGGATGTACATCATTTCATATTTCTTACAAAAAGTAAGTGGAATGTTTCAATCCTGGAGAAAATGATTTTATAGCAGTTTAATCATATTTTCTTGGACTATTTTCTAGACCCTTTCTTACACTATAATTCGTACACCTTGTTCACACATAAATAAAAATCCAACGAATACAATACACGCACAAAAATTTATAAATAGTTTCTATAATTAAAGATTTTGGTAAGTATATTATATTCATATAAAATCTATAATTAGTTTTCAGAGATTTATTGAGTTAATTAATCAAAACAGTGCATTATTTTCAGACTCAAGGTTGTACATCATTTCATATTTATTACATAACGTAAGTAGAATGTTTCAATTCCCGAGGAAATGATTTAATAGAAGTTTAATCATATTTTCTTGGGCTATTTTCAAGACCCTTTCTTACACTATAATTCGTACACCTTGTTCACGCATAAATAAAAATCAAACGACTACAATATACTTACCGAAATCTATAATTAGTTTCATATAAGCAGAGAAGCTTTGCATCGTAAATATATGTCACTATTATTTTCAATTATTCCAAACAGAAGTGGAATACGCAGTTCTGAACATGACGATGTAGCATGAAATTTTTAAACACATATCTAGAAGTTTTCGAAATCCAGAAATATAAAATTATGGAAACGTCATTTATAAAATCGAAAAATGCATATTTTTTCTTCTTATATCGTTTCAAAATACTGAATTTCGTGTAAACGATTTGCATTTCCTTTCTTGTCACGAACGTTGTTCTTTTCATTTCATAAAATTTTCCTATTTCATCATTTCCCTCCAAAACGTCATGCGGAATATTCTAACATATTGCACGAGTAAGGAAATGGTAAACATAGGAGGCACTTTAACTCCAAGGGAATGCGCAATTTATTACTTTAATCCAGCTATTTCGAGCGTTCCCTATCCCGTTCCTTTTAATATTAATAGCTTGACGCTGAGTTAATCCTTTTACCTAAAAGCGTACAAAGAGCGAAATGACGAATCGGCAAGATATGGTTGCCAATTTGAAACCAGCGGGTGGATGTAAGGTTGCTATAATGATGATGGAAGGGCGATACGAGAAATTTGCGCGGCGAATATTACATAGATAAACACATTCGAATGGTATAAGCGATACTATTAATTCTTTCATTATTTATATACAGGGAAACAACTGAAATAAGTATTAAAGCTGATATGCATTAATTAACCTTATATTCTAAAATTAATTTAAATTTTAATGAAAATAAATTCAGATTTAAATGTTAATACAATAAGGGAAATTAGACAAAAGTAAATATACGGTAAGTAGCACCATACATACGGACATGCGGGTATATGTACAGTGCCGTATCTAGGCAAGGGCAACAGGGGGGACCCGTTTCAGGGCCCACTTGGAAGGGGGCCAAAAATACTGTATTTATTTTATTATTTTCTCAAACCTAATTAATTAGGGGGCCCAAATACATATTCTTGCCCAAGGCACAGGAATGGCTAGTTACTGCACTGTATATATATATATATATATCTATATATATATATATATATATATATATATATATATATATATATATATATATATATATATATATATATATATATATATATAATTATATGTGTGTGTGTGTGAAGAGTCAATGTCTTTTTTCTTGATTTCTTAGGGAGATATGAGGCTACCTAGAGCCATACATCTGTAAAAGTCCCATTTTAAATATTATTACTTAACATCTTTATATTACCACTTCACATTTTATATTACTATTTCTTCTAAAAAATTGAAAATGTATGATCGCTTTTGTGTTCCAAGTCTTTATTTTAACTCAATAAGCGCATTCAAAATTGTCACATACGAAAGAAACTTGTTACGACAGAGAAAATATTCACTTCACGTACAACGCAGCAAACATATCTGCTATCAAACAAACATTTGTTTACGTACACGTTATGCTCCCCCAAAATCGAGAAACATTTAATTTGAAATACAAACACGGTACCCCCCGTTCTCTCCCTCACAATATTTTTAAAAGCCTTTTGTGCCATAGAAAATTCTCGAAGTTACATACATCTTCTCTTATTTCCTTTTATTTGCTTCCGATATCTAAATATAATCCGAAGCCCCTTCCTTTAGCCCATTACACATTATACTATCTCGAATCATTTTTCATGGAGCTCACAGCAAATATTTCAGAAGTAAATATTCTATTGAAGTCGATGTCTGACTTTCTACCTTGATACTTTTTTTTCCTCTTCCTTGTAATCGAATTCCGAATATGCAAAGACGAAAGTCACTTCAAAGTCAGGTATTTTTTTTTTTTCATTCCCTTACCTTCGTCCTATCCGGAAAAATATGATGGTGGGTGGGGAAAATAGAAGATCGCATGAAACATGATTCGTCTTTTTTTTCTTGATTTCTTTCTGTAAGCGAAGATTTTATGAAGAAGGAAGGGTGAGAGGGGGTATACCTCCATATAAAAAAAGTGTCGTTGATATGATACTAAAGAAGCAGTTAGGGAATCGAGGTACTATGATATATACATATTTTCTCTCTTTCTCTAGTCCTTTAAAGGTATTTAGCTTTTGTAAGAAAAAGAAACATATAGAATCGGCTCCAGAAAACCGTGTATTCATGAATTTTTCTTTTAAACTTTCTTGTAAGTTACAGAGCATTAGATAGAACTTAAGCACAAGGTATATTCTCCCCCAATTCTCTTTCAATTATTTATTTTTGGTTGCGTGATTTTAAATATTCAATAGACAACATGATGTTAAACATTTAATTTCCAAGGGAGTTCTTTTATTATAAGGCTTTGAAATAATCATTTAGATAAGGAATAGAAGTTTGATAGAAAAATAAATAATGTATAACCTTTCACTATTCCGTCTTCTTCTCTTTTTGTCTTCTATATCAATTATGAAACGTTTGATAAGGATTTCAGAGAAAATTTTTTATGAATAGAAATTTTTAATGCAAACTAATTGCATCGTATTTCTATTCAACTTACCAATTATCGGTCAATTGCTTAATTCTAAAGTAATTAATCATGTGTTTTTCTAAAAAAATATTTCGCATGTTTAAATGAGACGCTATATCAAGACATTTATATTTGTGCGAGTTCAGTTCACTTAAAGTCAAGCAGAATTCTTACTGGTAGAAAATAACCGAACCACACAGTAAATAATGGATAAAAGATTCAATGATAGCTCAGAAGGTCGCTGGATTTTTGCTATATTCTGTATTGTGAACACGAAGAATGTAAAAACTCAACAGTTTGATGACTTTCAAATAATCAAAAGCTTGTTGTAGAATTTATTGATATGTTGTTGAATTTATTGATATGTGAAAATTAGCTGAGTACAGGGCAATATTAGTTACTTACGCAGAAGAATATCAGCATGTCTACACTTTAAAACCTGTACATACATTCAAAAAGAAAATTGGTACGATATGTGCGCTCACAGTATCCAAGTTGAATGAGGTATAATACATATATATAGAAGCTGTGTATCGCGTACAAAACAGCGAGTAAAGTGACATGTCTCTCCTCCCAACAAGCCTACATGCATACTAAGTTACTTCGCGTGAAGGGGGAGTAGCGATTGCAATACTTCAAAAATACCGCCATCTGTTGGCAATAGTAAGAGTTAATTCAACTTCAGTAGAAAAACTAAAAAATGGAACGCAAAAATACCCATAGAGCATTTTTAAAAATGCTAACAGTTTTGAAAAAAATAGAAATACAGGCATGTTTTTGTCAAAAAATCCTTATTTTGAATTCTAAGAGTCTTCAGCACAGTCAAAACAAATATTAATTATTCTTATTCTGTAAATAAAGTTAAAAACTTAATATTAAAAAATTCGAGGTCGGAGGTACCTTGTCCCAATGGTGGGATATCAAGATGCGATCATTTACTGCCTCGAATTACAATGTAGGTGTTCTATTGATCTCTACCTGACGAAGAAGTCAACTTTTCGCTTTAGAATTTTTAAGTGAGCCCACCTTTGTGCAGTCATTTAAAAGTAATATGTAGGTTATTTCTATTCCCGATATCAAGCTATGTTTTCACGTTATTTTAATTTTATGTATTTTTTGTAGATCTCATATTCCGTTAAAAATAATATTAAAAATATTATACATGCGCGGCGTCCCACAGACGTCAATAGGACTTTGTTTACATTGTGCGTATTGATGGATTGCTCTGTATGCCCAGCAGATGTGAGTACCTTCGAAGTGCTTATGTATGAGTCATAGCTAACAAACTAAACTCCTGCAGTTGCTATCTTGCTTTTATAGTAAACGGAGATATATACGAAAACACCTGATTGGTGTTTGAACCTGTTTGGTGAACAAATTTGTAAAAAATTGCTATCAGAAATATATTTAAATTTTTTTTTTATTTATTTATTTATCCTGTTCTAAAAATTGCTTAGAAAATATTATTTTTCCCATTTGAATGGTTTTCATTTGTAAAAATTGCTTTTATAATTTTTTTTTTCATTTGTTTTGATTTATTTTATTGTAAAAAGTAAATATCAAATTATATTTTTTTTAAAAATTATTGGTTTTTATTTACATTCCACATTTTTTTAACTTATTATTTAAAAAAATATTTATTTTTACAAATAGAATAGCTAAAACTAAATAAGTGTGGCGTCTATCAGAAGGCATGCGACCACGCATGCAATGTTTAAATACGTGACCAATGCAGGGTTAAGACTTTTTCACATTCATTTCACGTCGGTAAAGTTTCATAGAGGTAAATATTTTTAAACTTAAACCTATACTATCCAAGGAAAACCTCACTTTCAAAACATTCATTTCTGAATTGAATTTAGTAAAAATATGTCATCTGTGTTACTAATCACCACAAAAATGCTATTAAATGCTATTTGTTAATATTAAATGATATTAGTTAAGAGACAAAGGTTGTCCCTCATAAAAATTTCCGTTCCTCACTGATATCCATATAGGATTAATATGTAGGTTTTCATTAACAACTTGTCTGCATAAATTTTTTAATATTGCAAATAAATGTGCTTCTGATCTTTTACATGTTTATCCGACTCAGTATCAGTAAAGATTAGGATTTTTCCTTTTCGCCCTAGTTATTCGGCAATCACCCGGGAAAAATAATGACAAAAAAGGGCAACCCCGAAAGAAAGTCAATCACCCAAAAAAATAAGAGATAAGTAAGATATTTCATCTTCGCAAGCCGTCTAACTTTTGTATCCCAATTCGTGATAGAAGATGTGTCTTTCCAACATGGGCTAAGTGACTTCACTTAGTAAAAGTCCCCAGTAAAGATTTCAGAAATTCCACACTGGGAATTCACCTTTCCTCCATTGTCCCTATCGTCAGAGCATCCCATATTAACCCTTTTAGGGGCGCCATTCGCACAGTGCGAGTGCCTAAATCTAGTCTTCTTTTCACTTGCATTCTATATATTCCAGTTAAATGAGCAGAAAATGGCTAGTGCTGCCATCTGTTATCAGTTTAAAGAAGTAAAAACATTTTGCAACCTTTAATTGGAAAATTTTTCAAGAAATTTTAGGTTAAAAAAATTGAGAAAAAAGTTTGTATACCTGTATTCCACCGTACCCTGAATCTATTTATCCTCAGCAGGTCGTTCAAGTGGAAGGGAAAAGTAATAAAATCCTGCCTAGAATACTGGCGGAATACAGGTATACGGCTGCCGTGTACACAGAGGGTGTACTATGTGTTTGTTCTTTTTTTGTTTATTTATTGGTTTAATGTTAAATGATACCATTATGTTGTTTTAAATACTATTTATAGATACTCTCCAATACTATTTATAGATACATTTATTTATTTATTTATTTTTTGCAGTGGGTCCCCTTTCATGTGGACTTACATGGCAATGAGATGGCTGACATCCTAGCAAAGGAGGGTGCCTCTGAACGTTCATCAACTTTTTCGACTCTTACTTATCTGGAAGCATATTCCGTAAGGAAATCTTGTATCCAGAGTACTTGGAGATCTCCCCCGGTCCCTGACTGGTACATTGGTGTCAATCGTGCTAGGGCTCTTGCCTTCAAGGTTGACAGAGCTAAGCAGACTGCTATCTCTAGGTTTCCAAGTGGCCACTTGAGGTGCCTAAAATTTGATCCCCAAAACAAAACCTTTCCCACTTGTAAAAACTGAAATAATGAGCAGGCCACTCCTGGTCACATCCTAACTTTCTTAAACTTATCTAGGCAGGATTTTATTACTGATCCTTGCTATTTGAAGGACCTGCTGAGAATATATGGATTCATGTACCCTTCTGAGGATATATGTATTCATGAATCTGATCTAGCGCCTCTAGATCAGGAGAGATTAGCAACAACAATAGATACATTTCTCAAGAAGTCATTTTCAAGGCGTGCAAAGTAAATATCATTTTGTCAGGATCTCTGACCTTATTTCATAAAATATTCGTAATAAAGCAGCATTTACTTTAAAAGATATAAGATGAAAAGAGTGAGGAAAACCTTATAATTTAGTATTAGTTCACAAATTAATGGCTATATTGCAGTATAGTTTACCACTAATGTAATAATAAAATACACACTCAGAAAATGTTTTCATATGTGTGGGGTCAGTTATTTTATTAATATAACTATATATCTTAGTGGACTGTATAAGAATCCATTAAGAAAAATATTTAAGGGTCTTGTTTAAGTGTAACTAATCAGTCTCCTTACTTCTTTTAATAAAGGTAATAATGGAATGGCTTACCTTTAACATCATCTGAATAATACTTGAATAATAAGTCTACACTAAAAAATTTAGTTCCATGCATGTATCCTTAAAATGCATTCAATAATTGACTTCATTTTAACACATAACTGTTGAATTCATGGCGCACTGAATAACTCTTTGGAATTAGATTTTACAAAATGAATAATTGACTGCAAAAGTCAACAGTTTGAACAATAATCTGCACCGAATCTTTAACAAAAAAGGAAAAAAACGGAATCGCATCCAACATAGTGATTTTTGAATTATTACATGACGTTGCTTAGAATAGAATATACACCTCATCAGATGAAACATTTCTTAGCCATTTCCTTGCCAATACTCAGAATCAAATTTGCAACAACAGAATAAAAAACATTTTTCTCCTTTAAGTAAAAAATAGTTACACAGTGATACCACCTATTGACCAGAAACACAATTAGAAAACAAATTACAAACAATAGGATGAAAGAAAGTGAAACAATTATTATAATGAATTGTTTAAAAAATAGTACGTCTTTTATGAAGACTGAACAATATGTTAAAGTTCTCGTTACATCTTTGAAAATAGTATTACATAATACTACTAATAAGAGTAAATTTATTCGTGTCTATTATAGTTAAAGCAAATTTAATTGTTACAGTACATTCTCATCTGAGTAAAATAAAATGCTGAATTTCCGTTGTTTTTATCTTTATTTCCTTGTATGTTTACCTCTTGCCCAACTTATCATTGTTCGAAATGCAAAATTTAAAACAAACTTGTTTATTCTACCCATTTAAGTTTGCATTTCGGCTGTCAAAAATTTAGGAAATCAACGAGAAGTTTATGTATAATGAAAGACAATCAGATCTCACAGAAAATAACGTTTCAAATAACATTCGTTTTGTAACTATTAAAATTTTAATAATCATTCCCAGTTAATTTTAATAATAAATACCTACAATAAACTTTAAAAAAATGCTAAAAATTTCAGTTGATTTGATTACACATAAATGTTAGTCTATTGAGGAAATTTCATGGTTCGTTTTCTCAAATTTATTTTCCAGCTGCTAAACGCATTATTTTTATCTGAATACCTCAAAACAATGAACTGATTTGTGCTCAAAAATGTTCCATTTGCAATATAGGTAATTAAAATCCCGCCTCTTCCTTCCCTTAATGCATAAAATATCCAATTATTTGCAGAAGTTTGTTTTACTTTTCTTTCCTTAAACAAAACAGCTTCATTTAATAGAGTGATAGTTTATGGTTTGTTTAAATATTTAACAGCTATTTCTACTCCGTTAACAATGTTAAAAAGGAAAAAAATGTATAGAAGTATTTTTTTTTCTTAATTATTTATCAGAATTTTAAATCTTTAGCTTCTTTATTCATTAGGGTAATGAGTGAATAAATTTAATTAAAGATAAAGAAAAATTAAACTTTGTTTAGATAAAATCTCATCCCAAACTTGTCTGCTGATTAAAAAATAATTCTTTTCAGGTTTTATTAATTAGGTCTAAGCTCTTCTATCTGTAAAGTGTTTGTCTCCAGAATTTTTTCGATCGTGTCTTAACAAAACCCGTGCAACAGATTTTGAAATTTTTTGACCATGATTTACGTTAGAAATCAAATTTGAAAAAGTTCTTTAGAGTTTAATTTTACAAATTATACCAGGCTGGCATTTAAAACATGAAATTTGTTTTATTGAATATTAAATTACGTTGTTTCATATACGTACCCGTTGGGAAATAGCTAAGTTCCTGAAACTCAGTGTTACATAAAAGACCGCACGATAAAAATCTATTGCCATGCAAAAGGTGTTTTTCTTATAGTTCTAACTATTTTTAAAAAGATTGGAATATTCACCCGAGAATTCAGCCATTAGTTTATGACATATTCTCAGATACACAATTTTAATTCTGAGGGAATTTAATGAAATTTTTTATGTTAAAATGCACATTGCTTGCATTGCAAATCGTGTAAGCATATTTATTAGAAATTCCTTAAGCAAAAACTAAAACGACAATGGATGTCTAACGTGTAACACATGTTACGTTCAGTAACACTTCTCGTGAAATAAAAGCGCCAGATAGAAGATAAATGTGTATAGATAACTGCTTATGTGAAAGCTGATCAAAATCAGAATATTGCACAAAAAAGTGTTTACCTGTACATCTTTTAACTTGTGTAACCCTAGAACAACCTGAGCCTAACACTTTCAGCTTTCAGCAACAATCAAAACTTTACTGGCCTGAGCCGAATAACTTTAATTTCAAGGACGGGTGCTGGATAAACTAAACTAAACTGTTTTCTCATGCATTTTTGAACAGGTTTGTTTTAACGAACAGACGTCTCATTCACTGCTTACAAAGACCATTCATTGACACAGACTTAGGCCTATATTACACTATCAAAGTTCTTTGACAAAGATATTTTATAAAAGAAGCTTGACGAGAAATATGACAGTGTAATACCTCAACTTTGAGAACAGATAACTTTTATAAAAGTTCTTTTATAAAAGGTGGGCTCTTCGTCAAAGTTTAATAAAAAAAATTCAGTGCCCGGATGTTATAAACAACATTTCGAGCAATAGCAAGTTAAAAAAATGCAAATGTGTGGAAAACGCGGCAGATGAAGAACAAGATTTCGATTCGAAATAATTTTAGCTCGAATTAAAAATTGCGTACTAATGACAAAACAGAAATACACGACAAATATTCAAAATGAGTATGTTAAAAAAACACAAATCTTTCGAAGCAAAAGTCTTAGGATGCTGAAATTTAGCATGGTGGTTACTCCTAAGCTATATATACCCACTAAAAATATTTTAAAAAATACAAACTTTAAGGGGGTTAAAAGGGGCTTAACCCCCTCTCCCTGTAAAAAAAATCCCAATGTATCTCTGAAACCATAGGACCCAGGAAGCTGAAATTTCGTATGACGGTATCCCTTAAACCCTAGGTGCCGACTAAAAAATAATTTTGAAAATAGAAATTTTAAGGTGGTTAAAAGGGGCTTAACAACCCCCCTCTAAAAAAATTCCTTTGTATCTCTGGAACCATAAGGCCTAGGAAGCTGTAATTTTATATGATAGTTCCCCTTAAGCCCTAGGTACACAACAAAAAATATTTTTTTAGAACTCGAATTTTAAGGGGTTTATCCCCCTCCCCCCGAAAAAAATCGCACTGTATATGGAACCACAAGGCCTAGGAAGCTCTAATTTTGTATAAGTCTTCCCCTTAAACCCTAGGTAGAAACCAATAAATCTTTTTTAAGAGCTCGAAATTTAAGGGTTTTTGCTCTCTTAAATAGAAATTACTTTTATAAACGATCTTTGTCAAATAACTTTGATAGTGTAAAAGGGGTATTTTGAGGTCATAGCGTTTCTTTTATGTATAACTTGTATAAAAGATGCAAATAACATTTATAAAAGATGTTTGCCAAAGAACTTTCATAGTGTAATACAGGTATTTTGAGGTCATAGCATTTCTTTTATGTATAACTTTTATAAAAGATGCAAATAACTTTTATAAAGGATCTTTGTCAAATAACTTTGATAGTGTAATATAGGCCTTAGTCTTATTGTAGCTTAAAAAAGGGTATACTGCTCTGGCAAAAAATTGTTTCTAATTAGTATTAAGATCAATAAAATTGGAGAGAATATTGTTTAAAGATTTTACGCTGCTGTTTTAAAGATAAAAGTAAATCAAGAAATTTGTTAGTGATTAAGTGAATTAAATGGTAAATATATAACTCTCAAAGTTTGTTGTATATATAAACTCTTTGCATATAAATTCTCAATATTAATTGTATAAATTGTATCTCAGTAGACGTACGTTTAATACAAATATGTAACTCGAAATATAATTTGACTCAGTTATCTGTAATTGCAAAAAAAAAGATGTAATTAAAATGTTGTGTATTCGGAGCAGATTCACAATGTATTATGCATGTAATGATGATGCCAAATATTGAAAATGTACTTCAATTTCATATTTTATTGAATGTAACAATGTGAATAAATAAAACTAGATTCGTTAACTTATCACCGTGTTTGGTTTTAGTTCTCTGCAAATAGTCCCAAACAATCATAAAGGCGTTCATTTCCTTCGAAATATTGAGAACGTAAACATGTCAATGTGTACATTACAAATGACTATTATACCTAAAAATTAATTTCTGATCATATGAAGTTTATTTTGCAGAGTCGTTCAACGTTCGTAATTAATCTACTTAATTTTCGTAGGCTCAATATAACTTTTGTAACTAGATTCTTTGAAATCCAAAATTAAATTTAATCCTGTCGGGAAAATGTACCGCAAAGCAGTAACCATGCCATATTTACCTTATATTCAGAAACATATTTTAAAAACGTGAGATTATATATTTTTGCATTCAATCTCTCTCTTTCTCAGTATACACACTCTCTCTCTCTCTCACACACACACAGACACACACACACACACACATATATATATATATATATATATATATATATATATATCTATCTGTGTGTGTGTGTGTGTGTGTGTATGCAGGCCCAGATTTCTGCATGGGCAAATGGGACACTTGCCCAGGGCCCCCAAAATTATGGGGCCCCCTAATTTAGTATTAAGTTGTGCATATTTTTGAAAATTTCCTATATGTACGCAAATTAAAAACGGTTTCCGTATTTTCTGTCTTAATGACCATAATTTCTCTCTTTTTTTTGGGGGGGGGGGGAGAGTACAGTTTTATCAAAAATTTATATCCACATTAATATGGTTGAAAATATAATGATGGAAACAGTCAAAGATTTTGACCTATTTACTTATAAAAATTTCGATTTTATTTGACTACTTTTGCAAAAGATATTTCCATTAATTTTAACAATATTAGATTATTGTTTTAGCAACATAAATGCTGAAAATGATTCAAATACTGATCATTTGACTGTTATCATAACTCCCAAAATTTGTTTATAGATAGATGTCTTTTTTATCAAATTCAGTTGCAAAATCAAGTCCGTATCGAGGGTATAGGATCATAGGTATTGCTATCCACACACAAAAAAAAAGTGCAATGTGATGTGAAAAGAGGAAAAAGTACAGTATTTGGATCTTTTAAATATTTTCTTTATCATTTGTGAGTAAGGAAATTTTACTTCTGCTTTCTGTCTTTATATTTAAAAAAGCCTCTCTTCCAAACTACACTTTGAACCCTCTACCTGTATTTTCTGAAAAAAATTTCTGGCTATGGGCTTGACATCAACTTTGGTTTTTGGTTAATACTTTAAAGGAAAGCAGTGGTGGATACCAAAAAAATCCTGGGTGGGGCACAGTGCACTCACTATAGTGAAAGCATACGCTGATCCGTAAGCGTTTCTGGTTTAATTTTTTCTTTTTTTCTGGGGGGGGGGGGGGTTGTAATAACTCCAGACTATGATCTATTTTTAATTTCAAAAGAAAATTTCATGAATTTATTTATTAACATTAAAAAGTAAATTAATTAATTAGCACTTATTATTATTATTATTATTTTCAAATTTTTTACTTTCTGGTCGAAATTTTTTGAATTTCTGGTCCCAGTTTATGTGGGGGGAGCCTGGGTGAGTGTCCTACACGTTCATGTGGAAATCTGGTCCTGGGGGAGAGCGAGTGCCCCCCCCCTTGGATCTGCCCTTGGAGGGACACCCAAAGTCTGCTTTGCCCAGGGCCCCATTGGGTCAAAGTCGGGCCCTGTGTGTATGCATATTCATACTCATAAGATTGGTTATGCTCAAACAAGCCAATAGTAAACGTGCAGCTCTATGTGAATAGTTTTAGGAATATGACATATTTCTTCATATAATTTTTGAAGATTTTTCTTACAGATGTATATTTAACGCAGTCGAGCTTTCTTATTGCAATAACTTTTTTAAAAAATATAAACAATATTTTCTTCATTCGGAGAGATTCGTTTATGAAGCTTAGAATAAGCGTAACATTAATTCATTACAACTTATTATTTTATTATAGAATTTTTTATGTGTCTTCCATAATCATAATATATCTACTTCATTGTAGTTTACTCTCTGTGTAGTAAATAAGTTTCAATGAAAAATGCAGAATATATTTAGCAGTAATAGAAAGTCAGGTGATTTATTGTATAAATTGCAGAAACAGGTAATATATTTTAAACAGATGTTATTACAGTTATTCCCTTTTTTAAACTTAAAAACATGTCATTTCATTTGTTAAATACTAAGTAAGTTTCTCATGATCCTGAAAACTACAAAAATCTTATAAGATATTAGACTATATGTTTTGTTTTCATGTTAGTAGATTTAATGTTGTATAAGTTTTTGACAGTAAAGCAGCATCTCCTATTCACCATTATAGAGACAGATATATCATATAAGTATATAATGAATGTTACATGGGAAAACTAAAGGACTGTATTTTAGAATAGTTATAAAATACTCAAAATTTTTTTATGTGAATATGAACTATCTAAATTCCGTTTGTTCAAACTTGTAAACAGTCACTGCAGTGGTGATTTAAAATAAACTATAAAAAAACTTTATTTTATAGAACAATAACTCCTTAACATGATACGGTCGATGATAATAATGATTGAAGCCTTGTAATTTGGAATTTTCAAACAACAATTTAAAATTATCTGTTTACATTCTTAGAGACTGTATAGAGTTTAAAACAGGACATGAAATAAATAGTTAATGAAGTCTTAAAATAATTTTAATCTTGATGAAATCCATCTTAATATACATTCATGAACAATTCACCTTATAAAGGATTGTAAGGGTTAATTTTAAATTCCAATACACTTATTTATGAATGTACGGAATGACACGATCAAATTCTTCCTATCTGCCACCAGCTTGGTGGAAAGTTACCGTTGCGGATTTCCACGACGTGGGCTAGGGTTGTAGTCACTGTTGAAGCATTAATGTGTTGTTTCTTTACAAGGAGTTGTTTTGGTTCCTTATGGTTCATATACATTGGTGCAGAGTTCTCTGCCTGTGCCTTGGGGAATCCAGTGATTTATGTTCACTCTGTACTCTGTACTATGCGTGGATCGCCTCCTCTGGAGGTCCATCAAAGAAAGGGCGGGGGTCAACGGGTCAAATGGTGTCGAGCGGGGTCGAGGGAGACACCAGATCAAAGAGCGGGAATGGGGGTGGTTCTAAATACCGTGTCTAATGTTACCGTGACTAATGTGATGACAGGAGTCGGAGGTCTGCAGGCAGAGAAAACTGCACCAATCTATATGCGCTATTACATGTTGCTCCTCCCCCTAAAAAAAAGAAGTCAGCACACTTCCCCGTAGAAATGGGCGGATGAATTCGAGTCCCTACCACGTTCACTTTAAAACACAAATGCAATATAGTGCACAATACAAAAAGGAAATTATAACTAGATGTGTATGACAGTACGTTTAATCTATAAAAGTGGGATACGCAAAACAGGTAAACCCATTTGTCTAGAAACATTCTACCCTGAAACTGCCGGCTTTTTAACGTGAAAAAATCTTTTTTTTTTTTAAATGTTGCAAAAAATACACGTTATCATTTATAGAAAATAATGATAAATTAAGAAACTAATGAATTGGAAGATTAGTGAAAAATAAATTCAAGTGCAAGAAGAGAGCAATAACTTGCATTTTACACACCTTTGAAAAATATTTTCTATACTTTTCCATACATTTTTAACATTAATTCGAACTGTCATAAAAATATTTGAAGTCTACAATGCAGAAATTGTCCTTTATGATGTTCTCTAAAATGCCTCTACAGTAAATACAATTGTTAGGGTTTGAAATCAGAAATATGCGAGTCGAGACTCATCTTGACTCACGACTTTATGTAATGCGTGACAGCATTAACCCCTAGCATTGCTGAAATATTGTAGAATCATGCTTCGCAATTTAAATGTACATTTTAAGAAAAATTCTAAAGTTACATTGTTAATGCTTAGGGATACTAGTCGCGAGGTTCGATATTTGAGCGTATTACAGTTTCAAAGGGTTGTTTTAAAATAAGTAATAATAAATCAGTAGGAAAATACTTCTAAATAAATAAGAAATTTCAGTTATATATATATATATATATATATATATATATATATATATATATATATATATATATATATATATATATATATATATATGTAATATACCCATTACATCACGTCCTTAAACTATAACCTGAAAGGAAACACTAGCTCATATTTACATGTCAGCAGCTAGACTCAGCCTGAAAGGAATAAAGTTAAATTTAGAAGCAGTCGGGCCGAATCGCTTATTAGAGCAACATAAATACATCCGTTCATTTCAGAAGACGGCTCGGAAGTAATATCACCTTTCGACATTAAACGTGAGGGCTGGGTAGACATGTAACTATTATTTGTAGGGTCAGCAGTTTTAGAGCTCGCGATTCTAACTCACTCCTGAATCCGAACATGTACACGTGTAGAAATGCAAAGTCATGCGATTTATGTGTGTGTGCGTGTGTATCGCAGAGGGGGATATACATCTGACAGTGGAATATAAAATATGTCAAGATATCTATCAGTTACTTAAATGATTTTCATAATATATATTATTTTCCAATGCGGAGGCACTTGTCGTCAAACATTCGCCTATACCACACCGCAATTTTACTGCCCATTTTATTATGGGATTACCATATAGGCGGACCACATTACCCCCGAGAAGGGACGACACGAACGGAGGCATTTTTCGTGGCGCGACGCCAGGATTCGATCCGAGCACCCTTAGCACCGAAAACCAGCTCGCTGTAACACTGGGCCGCCATAAGCCCTGATTTTCATAATATACGTATATATATATATATATATATATATATAAATATATATACTATATAGCTTAACTAATTCTCCTCCTGTGTTTAAGCCTTATGTCTCCCGGATAGATCGAGGAGGATATAATTTACAAAGCAAATATTGTTGTTGTTGAAATGAAAATCCACAAACAGCGAGTTATTGAGTAGAACACTTTTCTCTATCCTATTTTTTTATTTAGAAGTTAGAAGGACTCGTACTTCCGTTCTATACTGTATCATAGATCTCCTCTAACAAAACCGTGTTAACAAAATTCTCCCACGAATAATAATACGATATCGATCGTTGTAGTGCGAGACAATCGAATATTGTTTCCAGAAGCGAGACCTCTTTCTTCTCAAAACATCGCATAAACAACGTATTACTCTAGAAACAAACATTATTCCTGATAATGTAATGAAGAATGACTATGTTTATTTTCACACGAATTCCAAATTCCTTAGTGATATTTTGTTACACCATTTGAATTTCTATACATGTTCATTGTTATTGCTACTACACCGGCTGTGATAATGAAGAACAGTGTTTTGTTTCTGCGATATGGGAAATGTCATGTAGTATATCCAAACAACTTTATCAATGGTCTTGCATGCCGATGACCGATGCTGTATTTCTGCTCCTGCAAAAATTAAATTACGATGGTGGCAGTCAGAGTTAATCAGTCGAATACTATACAAACAAGATATAATTTTTCTTTAACATAATAGAAATATGGTATTTTTGTACTACCGTTGAGTTCAATAACTATGCATCCTTGCTTTCCCAATTTATTTGGCAAATACTTTTGTTGCGGTGTTGTACAAATTCCACAGCACCCGCCTCACATTCAAGGTATATATCTGTGACTCATGATATCCTATGAATATCGTTGGCTAAGAACCAGTTTTTTCGTTTATTGATGCATATATATAAATCGGTTTAGCATATATGCAAATCGGCTTAGCCAGTCTCTCCCTGCTGCTTCGTTTATGACAGAGTGGGCGATATTATTGCGTTCAGCCAATTGGAACGCCAATTTCCTCACATCTTGTCGAGTGAGACCGTGAAATACTGACTTCACCTCTAGCAAATAGGCCGCTAACTCTTTTTCAATGTTATCTGGTAAAACAGGCTTCCTCCTTTGATTTTGTACACCCAAATATGATGTTGGCTTCACTTGTGAAACCAATAATCTCAAAGATATTCTTGGTACACAAAACACTCTGGCAGCCTCCTTAGTCCCATTTCTCCGCATCTTAGCTTCTGGATAGCTTCAGCCATCTTCACCTTATCCCAATTTCTTCTGCGCACTACAGAGTCCTTGCCATCGGGATATTTCTTCTCAACTTGCATTCTTAGTTTCCAGAATAACCCAAAAGGATTACAAAACATGATAATTAAAGGTATCACAATGAAATCTTCTGTGGAATCGCATTTTCTAACGGAAATATTATTATTACATCATCCAAACCGGTTGTTGGTAATATGGACCTGGGTCCATAATACCAGCACCCATGGGGTACATAATTCAAACAACGCCATTTTGGAAACAAACTCGTTTTTCACATTATGAAATACATAGAATTTAATTTCGAACTAGCTCAAAAGGAACTTCATCTCATGTAGAATAAGGCACAAGAATCAGTTTTTACAAAACATAATAGTAGATATGTAAAATATTCACTTTTACTTTCCTCTTAAAAAGTTTGAAAACTCGAAAAACAAGCAATTGGTCACAGGACGTCATCCGGGATTGAACTGGGGTCAATGACCTTGACTATCCACTGCAGCCACCAAGGGGTTCCAGATCACAGCTATAATTAGCGGCTGCACCTGCGCATAGGTCAGATATTAAGGGGGTTCATAATAAATGCAGGGTCCATAATCCCACCTTCTCCTCTCTCTCTCTCTCTCTATATATATATATATGGATGGGTGGGAGTATATACACCTACATCTTCATATGTATACGGTACAGGTGTGGGTAAGTGTATAATATATACCTACCCACATAGTATAATATACACCTGCTTAGGGGTAGGGGTATATGGGTTAGGTAACCCATATAAAACCCTATATACACCCACACCTAACATACACACATTGTTTGTGGATGTGAGAGTGGATGAGGAAGTGAAGGTGTGTTAATTGCAGAAGTTATATGGAATATTTAATTCTGAAATGTTTTGCAATCTTCATTAGAAAATCCTTCCTCTAAATTTTGAAATTGGACGTTTTTAATCAAATATCAATAAAAACAACTAAAAACTACTTTTGAATATCAAATACTAAAGCATTCTTCGATCTTTTCTAAAAATATTATCCATAAAATATTGCTGTAAGTGTAAAATTTATTTGCATTCATATTTCCATGCGTTTGTTAAAATTTGTAGGTCTTTTTTTCCACGTTAATGGGTATAAGTTTGCATATGGCAGTTACGCTCTATTCAGAAAAAAACTTAAATGCAGTTTAGTATCGATTATGGCCTGTTTACCTGTTCTAATGTATATTTTTCTGCCCCTCAGCAATGTCGGAAACTCTAGATATACAAACTGTTTGCGATACATAAATGTTATTGATGATAGCGTAGTGCTTTAGATAGCAACGGAGCAGAGTAAAACATCAAACGATTTTACAGGAAGGATTGTATCAGCGCAGAATATTTGATTTTTTTGAGAGATAACATTTAAAGGTTTTCCGAGTTTAAGCAAACGCTTTTATCTTTCAGTATTAGATTTTGTCATTCGGATATATTACATTTTTTTACTTATTTTGTTTCTAGATATACATAATAAGAATTGTATATAAAACACAAAGAGAGATATATAACATTAAGGCGCGTTTTTACAATTTTAAAATTAAGTCTTCTGATATTGTGTTAACGTTTGCCAAAGCGTAAAAACTAAATTTCTAGTGGGGACATTTTTAACTCACCTTTTCAATGTATAATATAAGAGTCAATCTCCCGACACAAAAACATTTTACACAACTTTGCTATCTATTAGCCACAAACACCAAAGGACATCAAATATACCATATTGTTTAAACTATACTTAAACACACACACACACATATATATATACATATATATATATATATATATATATATATATATATATATATATATACATACATATATATATAAATAAATTTATATATATATATATATATATATATATATATATATATATATATATATATATATATATATACATATATATATATATATTTTTTCTTTTTTCCCCCGATTTCTAAGAACGATCGTTCAGGGAATTTTGTCACAGTGTTTGGTGAATCGTCTAGGCCAACTGTCTCGGACAATTTCTGCCCTCTTGGGTGGTGATGGCCATCATAAGTTTTTCTTCACGGACCCCACTTGTGGGTGGGGATTTGGGTCGGGGAACTTGCTTCTATCTAAGCGAGACCAGCACTTCCGGTCTTTATGTTTGAATTACTAGGGGTATGAGGCGTTGTGCTCCTATTATTTTTTTGGCGTTTTTCTGGTGATACACTTTTTCTGTTAACCCATAACGGCTCACCACATCCAAATTTTTCGAGTTTCTTGAGGCCCAATTTTCACAGGCTAAGGAAGTCTGTACATGTATTAGTATGTCCAATAAAGTTTCCTAGCCAACTACATAAATGTAGTGTTTTGTTGTTCCTGTGTTCTTTGAAGAGGGGATTTCATATTTTCCCCCGCTGAACACAAGAAGAACACTGTCACCGTAGCACAGATTATATGTTACTACAATTCATTTAAAGTTACAATTTCTTTGTTGTAATTCCTTTGAGAAATTGTTGGTTCCTTTATATGAAAAAACAAACAAACTGTAAGCTAGGTGAAAGCCTGATGATTAAGATATCCTGCTGACTTGGAACAATTAATCCATTGAAATATGATTTAAAACTAATTTGAGATCATTACAATAATGAATTCGAAATTATATGAAAAATCAATCAATATGGAGAGTAACCTGTGTATCGATAAAAATAATATTAAACGATTTGTTGAGTTGAAGACATATTTTTATTTTTTCCCTGAAAGGTGAAATGCACAGAGTTATATCACGAGTTATAACCTTTCATAAATTTGTATGCAAAATGAAGTCTTTTGTTAAAGAGTTTTTGCAAAAGGAACAAAGAATTGTTATAATTATAACTAAATGAAATTTTAAAAATTTACACCCTTAAAATTTCTTATAATAGGTTTATATTAAAAATTTCATATATTTATAAAAATTCATTGCATTAAACATATAAGTTATAGAGTTTCATTTAACACGACAGGGCCGCCCAGAGACATTACGGGGCCTGGGGCAAACTTCTGTTGGGGGCCCCAAGACTATTTTTCAGAAGACTATTTTGTAGTAAGAGAAATCTGATAAATCGAATAATTTTTTTTTATTTTTTGGGGGACCCCTTTTTTCTGGAGACTATTTTGAATTTTGAAGTACGATACAAGTTTCAGAATTTTCTTTCGGAGGAAATCTAATAAATAATTCTTTTAACATTTTTTTAGGCCCCTCCGGCAGTTGGGGGCCTGGAGCAAAGTGCCCCAGTTGCCCCCCCCCCTCTGGGCGGCCCTGTAACACGATATGCTATATTAACTTTTCATGTATACACAAATTGCATTAAAAAATGAAATATCATTTGCAAAGGTGTTAAGAAAATTTAGTCTCCCCTGAAAGATTTAGAAACATTTTTCCCATTCATGTCAAAACGCATTGAAATTATACTTTATGTTCTGCAAAATTTCGAACCTATGCTCTTTTAAGAATACGTAAATTCCTAAACATAGAAAAATCACTTATTTATTAATTAAAATGAAGAAATACTCAAAATTAGATACCTTTTAAATTTTACAAAAGTGAATCTTATTTACGTATCACTACAATGTATGTATGAGCTATTCGGTTAGTATGCAACATAAAGTCTTTTACAATAACTGTGAGATATTTTTGAGAGTATGAAATCATGAATCACAGCACTTATGAATAATAGATTGCTATCCGGTGTATGCTCCATTTAAAATGCTCTCGTTATTAAGACGTATACTCTTCGTATATAAATTATAAGCATTTCGAAGCAATAATGCATTCTTTGAAAAATAAATAATTCATAGAAAATTTAAATTAGAAATTTTAATTTCTATTAGATTTGTATGAAGGTACAGTTATTCTATCTAAATAAAAATTTGCTCTTCAGCATTTGTTTAGGAATTATAATGGTGACATTTACGCAAATTAAAATTTGTCTGCATCTGAAACTCATTTGATGGTTTTTCACCAAAAATAAAATGTCAAATTCAATTAATTTGTGTCACTAGATAATAAAAGCATGTTTTTATGCTTGAATGCTTAAAAAATAGACATCATATTTTGCATCTGAACATTTCTTCCAAAGATATACGCTGAAAAAGAAATGAAGATCATAATGAATTTCTAAACAGGCCAACATTTATACAAATAAATAAAATTAATACTTTGATTTCAAGTATATATATATATATATATATATATATATATATATATATATATATATATATATATATATATACTTGAAATCAAAGTATTAATTTTATTTATTTGTGTAAATGTTGTCCTGTTTAGAAATTCATTATAATCTTCATTTTGAAAGTAGTTCTTCTGCGAATTTTGTAACTAATTTAACCATGGATTCTCCATTATCTGCAAAGAAAGTAACTAACTCTATGTAATGTGACATAAAGTCTAACGTAACATATCGATTTTCCTTTGACATTCTAAGTAAAGAAATTTAGTTGAAAATTTAAAGTGTTAAAACATATTTAAAGTGTGAAAGTCTACTTAAAAGTCTACTACACTATAAATTTGAAAACGTTAAAGTATTTATTCTTATGCTAGATGTTTCTGTCTAATTCCTATGCATTTTCTTGTATCTATTAGTAAATTAAGCAAACTTTTAAAGGGTGAATCATTATAAGATTTGTAAAATTCTACCATTTAGTAATCTCCGTTAATATACATATATATATATATATATATACATATATATATACACTGCTGGCCACCCAAATTGCAACACCAAGGAAGACAAGAGATATCACAGCAAAATTTATTTTGTAGATAACATGTTGACCAAGTATCAAATGATTAAATTTATAGACTTCTGTGAAGTGTGGTTCCTGCCAAAATCAGTATCCAGATTAGCAGCCATTGTTGGAGATCACCGCTACCACACGCCTCGGCATTCATTCAAAGAGACTTTGGATGAGTTCTTGGGGTACAGCAGACCAAGCTGCTTCCACACGTTGCCAAAGTTGATCTGCTGTGGCATCTGGGGATGGAATCTGGGTCAATCGTAGAGCAACCATGGACCACATGTTTTCTATCGGCGAAAGATCCGGAGAGCGAGGCGGCCAGGGAAGCAATTCAATCTGGCGATTGACGAAGAACCGTTGGACAATGCGTGCCACGTGTGGTCGCTCATTATCCTGTTGAAATATGGCTGTGGGCAAATCCTGAAGGTAAGGAAGGACAACTGGCTCCAACACCTCGGATATGTAGCGCTAGCTGTTTAAAGTACCGGCAATGTGTACTAGAGGTGTGCGAGAGTATATCCAATACCTCCCCATACCATAATACCCGGTGCAGGACCAGTGTGGCGGTGCATAACGCAGCTGTTCAGCATATTCCCTTCACGGTGTCTCCAGACTCGAATGCGACCATCGTGGTGTTGCAGACAGAAGCGTGACTCGTCAGTAAAGACAATTTCATTCCATTCTGCCGTCCACATCCTTCTGTCACCGCACCATTGGCGACGGAGACGTCTGTGGTTCTGCGTCAAGGGTAGACAAAGCAATGGACGTCTTGCGGACAGACCAATCTGCTGTAAACGGCGTCGAATGGTACGCGCAGACACTGGATGATGCGTTACAGACTGCATGTGCTGTGCTATGGTTCGTGAAGTGACGAACGTTCGTGATGAGCGATCCGTCACTGCCATGCGCACAATTTGCCTGTCATCACGTGAAGTGGTGCGCTGAGGTGGATGCGATCGAACACGCCGGTCCGTCGTACTTTCCTGCATCCAACGATCACATATCCACATTACAGTTGTTTGGTTTCGTCCAACACGACTATCGATTTCCTTGAAAGATAATCCACAATCTCGGTAGGCCACTATCCTTCCTCTGTCGAACTCGGATACTTGCTCAAAAGATGATCCCTGTTTTCGACGAGGCATAATTGATAGTTTTTTTGAAAAAACCACAATAAAAACACAATTGCCAAACTTGAAATCGTCGAAATCTCGAAGCCTTAAATAGCGCTTTGAAGTGGCGCCACAGGCGCGCGTGATGTGCGTTTGAGCTGAAATTCTAATCATTTGCATATCTCACCTCCGCTAATGCATGTTGTAAATTTCATGTTATTTGCATGTTTCCTTCAGGGTGTTGCATTAACAGTGGCCAGCAGTATATATATATATATATATATATATATATATATATATATATATATATATTAAATATTATGACTCCGTTATAGCATTTAAACTTCCTTTCTGAATTCAAACCCCAGTAATATTAATTTATGGCTTTAGAACCTCTAGCCACAGAACTTCCCATGAATCCCATGTCTCTGCATTTCTACTCGTGTATACGTCTGGAGTCAGGAGTAGGTTCGCTTCGTGAGCTCCAAAATCTGCTGACCCTATAAATAATAGTCACATGATTTACCTCGCTCTATCGCGTTTATTGTTGAAAGGGGAAATTACTTCCCTCAAATCTAATCTAAATGAACGAATGTACTCTTGTTACTCTAATAAACGATTCGGTCCGACTGTTTCCAAATTTAATTTTATTCCTTTCGGGTTGAGTCTAGCTCCAGCTATGTGAATATGAGGTAGTTTTCCCTTTCAGATTATAATTTTAGGATGTAATGGATATATATATATATATATATATATATATATATATATATATATATATATATATATATATATATATATATATATATCACACATATATATATATCACATATTTTTTTATTATTAGATGCGTACTAAAATTATTTCCCTTTTACTTATGTCCAGGTAACAATTTTATAAGAAAAATATGAAAATATATTCATATAGAAAAATAGAGTATTTCAACGTATCACAAAAAAATAGAGCTTGCAATAATTCCTTGGTACCCAAGGGTTTGCTCCTTTATAATATTAAAAGAAAGTATTCGGGATTTCATATGCTCAAGAGGATTATGGCTGCAGCAAGCATCGTAGAAATTTGAGCTTTGGATAAGAAAAATATCATTTTAAAATAAATATTTCAGTTCAGAAGTTAAAGTACAACACAACGGATGTATAAAATCAAAATTCATGGTGTTGTCATAAGTGTATCGAAGTAAATATATATTTTTTGCTTTATTATAGCTTTCTTTTTTGATTTACAAGCTTCAATAAAACTCATGTTAAATTTTAAGTGATACCTGTATTTATGTAATTCAAATATATGCATGTCTTAACAAAGATAAATATTTTGAAATTGATATTGTAATTTTAAAGAAGTACAAAAATTGAAAAACTAATAAAATTCGTTGAATAACTAAATTTATTTAATGTTTTTTAGTTTTTTAAATTCTTAATATAAGTTTATGTAATGCAGGGTGTTTGTGTATTTAAATAAATATTCAAACCAAATGCACAAAATAAATGTTTTACATTTTTATCAGTATGATTAATTTAATACAGTATATACGAGCCGGAAGCCAAAATAAAAAAAAATCAATAATTCTATAAAATTCAAATTATATATGTATAAATAATGAACTGAAACAATAAGAACTCTTGTGGGGAAATGTTTATACGTTCCCAAGACTTGCAGGTTCTAAAAAATACTCAGTTGATTAATAAAATAAATTCAGCATTATGTAGAAAATAGCATTTTATAGTCTAATTTTTTTTTCGAATGTTCATCAAAAATACAAATATCAAATAACATATACATAAGTTATACATATAAATACCCTATGAACTTTTCTTAAAAATTAATAGTAAAATATTTAAAAACCAAAAAACATTGAAAAATTATTTTATTTATTAAAATTAAATTTGTAAATTGGTAGGTTGAGAGATTATCTAAAACTAACAATTTTTATTTTTCAGTAAATTTGATAAGTGGATAATATGCCTATGATATCATTTTTGATTAGACATACTTATTATTCATAAAGTAAATTTTTTCAATTTTAAATTAGTACGTTGTTAATAATCTCTATATATATAAAAGTTCCGTAACTGAATGGCTGACTAACTGACAGATAACGCACAGTCCAACCCACTGCACCTAAAGGGCTGAAATTTTGCATGACGATTCATCTTATAGTGTAGGGGTGCACTAAGAAAGGTTTTTGAAAAATTATTTTTAGATTTTTAAAAAATTAAATTTTTATGCTGTTTTGTAACCTTTTTTAAGTTTGCATTTAAAATACGTAATCCGAGGGTCATTAAATTGATATAACGAGAAAGATCATAAAAATTTCTTTAAAATGAAACCTTTTTCGAATCGTTATCTCCATTTTCTGATTTTGATGAATTTTTAAATATTAATTTTTAGAATTTTATTTATTAAATGCTGACCACGTGGTTTCTTTTCATTTTGTGATACTTTAAATTAAAATTTTGCTTTACGTGTCTAACAACGTAATAAATAGTAAAAAAAATATTAAAATACGATAAAAGATAAAATTTAACCACCAGACTTATTGAGATGGAAGTTTTTTTAAGATTTTAATTCCAATTAGTATGTTTTATTGATATTAAACATACATATTAATTGCATACATTGACCGTTGTATTCATTACTTACACACACACACACACACACACACATATATATATATATATATATATATATATATATATATATATATATATATATATATATATATATATATATAAATTGCATACATTGACGGTTGTATTTAATTTGAATGTACTCCGTAGCGAAGTATGGGTATTCAGCTAGTTTAAAATAAATGGCTGAGATTTGTAAATCTTTTCATTGGAAAAAATGAAGTGATTAAAATAAATTATGATAAAGTAAGTATATTTTATGATAAAAGTACAAGAATAAATTGACTAAATAGTAAAATTATACTCTGATATTTAATTCTTATATACGTGGGATTATTCAAAAAGGAACTACATTGTATTGATTAATATAAAAGGGTAGAAGTTAAATAAACGCAGAATGCTTTAATATATGAGGCGGTGAAAGGCAAAGTGGTGTAAGTCACATTTTCAACTTCTTTTTATTTGAGGGCAAAAGTATAATCTCCATCCTCAATTTATAGTGGAATTGCAAATAATTATTATTTGCAATATTATAGTAATTATTATGAATTATAATTTGTTCAATTTAAAGTGGAATTTTTTTGTAGTTTTCGCAGTAAAACGCTTTTGACTTACACCACTTGACTTACTGACTTACACCACTTTGCCTTTCACCGCCTCATATAACGACAATATACTGATACGTGTCCACATATGGAAAGCATATGGTTAAATTCAAAGTATTTCTGACTGCAATCTCCGGGTGTATATTGCTTCTTATACGTCACTAAGATCTGAAACGGCAACAACGACTTATTACAAATATAAGCGTTTATTTAAGAATAGTCAGAGAAGTCCTATAACACTCAGAAAAACAAGTATTAGGAGTCCTCAGGTGACAATAGGAGTGTTTGAGTACCATAAAATATCCGGATGGTGAGAAAATTCTGGAACTAGTATAATATCTGGACATCTTTCAACGCCTGTTGCACACAATTGTCCAAGTTTGCCATGTCTCATATTTAAAAAATAAGGAATAACTAAAACATGTATTCTTTGTGTCTGTAAATGGAATTTTGAGACACAAGCTTCGGTCATGGGACGGTGCTAAAAATCACCTTTGAAAAAAAATATTTTGGGGGTTGCGTTAGGAGAAAAACTAATTTTAAGCAGGATAATAGAACCTGCGCCTTCGACGACAGCCTGAAAAACAAGTAAACGAGAATCAAAATTAGAGCAGATCAAACAGTATTATCTGAATATTTCATCAAATAACTTTTCCATTTTCCCGTGAGTTCGTATTATGACAAAGTGCGTTAACGTTCCTGAGTTATTCTCTCATAGACAGCAGTCTTGTTTCACTTATATAGTCTATATATATAAAATAGTTCCGTAACTGACTGATTCATTCATTCACTGACTGACTGACATACAACGCACAGACCAAACCGCTGGACCTAAAGGGCTGAAATTTTGCATGGCGATTCTTCTAATAGTGTAGGGGTGCACTAAGAAAGATTTTTCAAAAATTCTTCTTAGATTTTTTTAAATTAAATTTTTAAGCTGTTTTTTAAACTTTTTTTACGTTTGCATTTAAAATAATACATTGAGGGTTATAAAATTTATATCAAGAGAAAGATCATAAAAATTCCTTCAAAATGAAATTTTTTTCGAATTTTTACCTCCATTTCCTGATTTTTGGTGAATTTTTAAAGATTAATTTTTAGAATTTAATTTATTAAATGCTAATCACGTGATTTCCTTTTCTGGTACTTTCAATAAATTTATCGTCACGTGCGTAACAACTAAATACACACAAAAAATATTTTTTTCTCTTTCTAATGCAGCAGACGATTGGATATTACTCAAAAAAAATGCATATCCCTTACGATTTTTTTATAAATATATATATATATATATATAGATAGATAGATATTTTACATCAATTGTATACATTGATCATCGCATTTATTATAAATATATATATTTATTTTTTGGCATAAATTGCTTACGTTGACCGTTGTATTTAATTTGAATGTACTCCGTAGCGAAGCGCGGGTTTTCAGCTAGTACTTCCATAATACAGTAGGCAGCCCATACTTGATGTGGACGGCCGAATATCCACAATACAAGTGCTTGCAGTGTCGGGAATAAATTATTTTCTATATTAAAAGAAACAACAGTGATGATAAAAAATTCATAAAGGAACTTTCCTTAATAAAGTAGTCATGATTATAGTGAAATTGGTAGGTTGAGAAATTATCTAAACCTAGCAATTTTTATTTTTCGGTAAATTTGATAATTGCATAATAAGCCTACGATATCATTTTTAATTAAACATAATTATAATTCACGAAGTAAAATTTGTTAATTTTAAAGTAGTACCTTATTAATAATTTGAAATAAATGGCTGAGTTTTTGTAAATCGCATGAAATCAAAATTTATCAAATCAAAGCTTTTGTAAACTTATCAAATGAAAGCTTCAAAAATACTTCTGAGTAAAGGATTCAACGATGGATACGGTGCGACCAACTGCAAGAATATTCCACGTTTCTCGTGCTTAACAATTATTCAAAGTTTTTCGTACATGTTTTCTGTTTAGTAACAGAAATCCTGTTAGGCATTTGTAAATACGATATCTTAGTTCAAAATTTCTCAGAGCATAGGAATGTTTAGATAAAAAAGTATTTTTATTGTTATGAATTACTAAAATACGGAGGTTATTTAAATAATCGTAACCCCACTTAATAAGTACTTAAAATGCGCCGTGGTATATACAAATCACTATTATGATGACATAACGGAGCAGAGCTATATAATGGGATACAGTATGAGTATACGCTATCACGGAGCTGTGGTTCAGTCAATTCAGAATTAGCTATTATGGTATTAATGTGTCAAATATCAAAGTGATTTGCAGAAAGGTATGATAATTGTCACGAGGTTTGCGAGTGCTATTTTAACGAAAACGGCAGAAATTGTCAGTGTATAATAGATCACAATATCAATGATTATGATATGGTACAGAAATGTACAAGGTGTTGCCCCTGAACACAAAATTTGTGAATAGCAGAGAAGAATATAGTCATTATGATCATCTTTCATACATAAAAGTTTGGTGAGAAAACTGCATAAAGCTTACATTTATGGTCATGATGCAGACCACTCAATACTGGCATCGGGGCAAGAATACATGTCAGATGGTGCCCCTAACATGAAAACTGGAGTTCAACTAATCGTCATGTGTCATCTGGTACGAATAATCCAGCTTCACATTGATTACTGCCGCTAGGAGAATATACGTTAGGAGAGTACCATCTGAAGCATGACGTCACGACTACTTGGTGCTCATTGTCAAGCAAGGTAGTGACTGTCTGATTCAGAGGGAGGCTCTTTATTGTGATTCCCCAAGGTTTAAATGTTCTTTAGCATATTTTGATATCTGAAGGCTGCGAAACTATTATTGCGGACCAGTTGCATCTTATGATGGATGCGCTATTCTCTAATAATCGTATATGTTATTTGTTTCCAAAGTAATAAGGCGTCCTTTTATTGTATCAGCCATGACCACACAAGGCTTGAAGAGCAGGAATATAAGGTACAACATCTATCATTACCACAAAAAATCCCCTAAATTCAACGTTATCGAATATTTTTTAAACGTTTTAAGTTGAATTTTAGTCCACGTTCTCCCTCTCCGCCAACCTTGGAACAATTAAGATATATACTGCAGTTTGGCACCAAATTTCAATATCTTTATTACAGTATCCTATCCCACGTCAAATTCAGATTCTATTTTGCAAGTGAAAAGTTGGCATACAGTGTTAAGGTCTACCTAATGATCGATTAACAATAATCGATCATTGTATTTGCATAAATCCAAAAAAGCTACAAAAAAGGCTAAATTCAGCATAAACCATTACTATAAATACCGCGTAGCTAGACTGCGCAAGAGACTGGTTTGTTTGGAGCTCTTTATGCGAGTTGCCATCAGTGGCTCATACCTAGATCGCTTCTAAGCCAAAGCGAGTTTTTGCCACTCTGGCATAAAGAGTTAGTTGTGTTCGTAATAGTGGATTACCGTGCAGTATCACTGGTCTGACTTTATATATAATGTGAGTACTTGAACTTCATTTCCTTGTATAGTGTTTACAACATTTCGTACCAGTCTTTACTCAGTATTGTTTTTACACTGCATGTTATATGTATCAAGGGGATAATAAACTTTGTTATTTATTTAGTGCAAAAAGTGTCATTTCTACTTTATTAGAGGGTGACTTCGATATACATATATCCTAGAAAGAGTTGAAGTCAGATATCTCTATACAGTTTATTAATAAACAATTTTACAGAGACATTTCATGTTTCCAATTATTTTGATATTCCCCTGTACTTTTTTTATACACTCACCCATGAATAGCTCGCTTACATATTAATGTACCGGAAATTTAATTGGCATTTTAAAACTTGAAAATACACTTTACGACAAATAGAAAGAAAACTGCCATTTCTAAATAATTAAAAGCTCTTAGTTCTATTTAACTTTTAAAATAAGGGAATATTTCTTGGCACTAACATCAAAATCATGTATTATAAATATTTTATAATGAATACTTTCATGAGCAAACTATTTCCCGTTGCTTCTATGGTAGTACTCCTCGGAGCACGTCATCTCATGAAACAGAGATCCTACAAACTTAATTGGATGTTTAATTTATATCACAGGAAAACTGCCATCATGCTGATGTCAAAATGCAGTGAGAAGTGGGTAATTACCTCGACATAATGAAGAGAGGGATTTTTCTCATTTTGATGAAACTGAAAAGTTTAAGGAAATGCAGACTGCTCTTTAGCAAATGTATTTCCCCAGTTAATTTCCTTTAATTATTACGGAAAAGAGATCCTGAAGTGTTTGAACGTGTACTTGAGAAAAATGTATGGATTAACAAATCTGGAGTTCTGTACATAAGTCACTTTAAATTCATTAAGGTGCCTAAAGTCTTTCTGTAACTCAAATATGAACACTAAACAAATAACACATTAAGTGATTAATCGATAGAATCATTTAAGAACATTTGGTCCGGAAAATATCTTATTTTTCTCTTCCCTGATATTATTAATTGCTTACCGGAGATCATTTAAATTATTAATACATCGGGAGCGATGAAAGTGAGCTGTACAAAATTTTTAGCCCGTTTCCCCTAACTATTAAAAGTTATCAATTCGCTCTAAGTAATGAATGGTATTAATTGCTTTGTGTTATTATTTACAGTCCCCAAAAATAATAGTTGACGATAAAATGTAATATTGATATTTGAGATTCTTAAAAATTAGATATCACTTGCTCTTCAAATAACTCGGGTCATTTTTCCAAGGATATGAAAAAATACAAATGCTTTGATAACAAACCCTCTTCATTGTATTTAACATGTAACATTTTAAAGTAACATAAAGGAACATTTTAACAATTAACAGTCCTTATTATGTCGTATAAATGTTTAAACATGAATATCTGAAGTGTTCGGGGGAATACCAGAATTCTAATTGATAATTAGGAACATACAGTCAAGATATAGAGGGTATCTACCAAAATAAACCTTTTTGATTGTTAAAATATGTGTCGCACAGGAGCAAATGCATCAATAGAAACAGTTTCCATGAAGCTAAAGGAAAAATATTTCTATGTCAAACGTTCAGCAGTATGTATGAAGCTCACTTTAGCAAACAGGCAGTAATGTTTAACATAAATTCAAAACCATCAAATCTAGATTCTGAATCTAATGGAATGTTTTCCGATAACCTATTCTTTCACCACTGTAAAATGGACTTATCTAGAAGAGGAAATTTCGTGTCCTCGTAACTTGTTATCAGCTCAACCTAATCGGCAGTATCAAATACGGGGTGCTTGTTTCTTACTAGAGTAGAGATGACAGATTTTTATATTTAAACATTTAGCAATCTCCGTTTCATAGGATATTTTTGGAGACATTATCTAAGATCTTTTTTAGTTTCAATGACAACGATGAAGGCATTGCTTTAGAAAGAGATAACCTCCACATGGCAGACTGACGTTTCCATTTCGTAAATACATCTCTACTGCACGCTGGTATCGAGAAAGTGAATTTTCTCGGAAAGCTTCAAGACTAGGTTCTAGCATTTTTTCGAAAAATTTGAGATTCTTTTTTTAAAAAAATTGTTGTTCAGAGAGAATACGAGAAGGTGTAAAAGGGATGTTACTCATCCACACCAAAAGGGTGCTAGAAAAAATAGCCTCTTGAGTACAAATAAAGCTAGAGTAATTTAACATGAATTCCTTGGAAATTGAAGTGGGAAAAGAACCCATTTCTTTTCCATAGAAACTCCTGAAAGTGTTTCGTTTCCAAAGTTCATGACTGCTTATAGATGTCACAAAAATGAGGACTCTATCTATACCGGGTTTTTTATATTGATATTTAATAGCATTACAAGTATGAAAGAACTGCAGCAGCCTTCTCAGTCGGTTTTTATAAACAAACAAGTCCTCCAGTGATAACATATATTGAACTTACACTTCAAATTAAGCACGGATAAGCACCAAGCAATGCAAGACATGTAACATAGGATCCAATATTCATGGAATCACTTATCAAGTTGAGAACAAGGTTCGTAATCAGTTTTAAAAAATGATCTTAGCTGATTGTAATGGGTTTAATGCAGCACGCTAGGAACGTTATTTTAACCTTTAGCTTACGGGGCCCATTTTTCCGATTCCCTTTTTAGAATGGGAAATTTCATACCCCCTTTGTAAGAACGGCTATTAAGGGAGTTATATATATATATATATATATATATATATATATATATATATATATATATATATATATATATATATATATATATATATATATATATATATATATATATATATATATATTCGCTGGGCCCGTATTCTTGGTATACCTGCTATTCCACCCCGTACGGAAAAGGTTAAGACATCAAAATTTGCAATAAAATTACAGTGAGGCACGTATAAAACCATTTCAAAATCTTAAATTTAGTATTCAGTTCAAATAATTTACGAAATTTAAATGTCCGTAAAGTGTTTTTAAAAGAATAGCAGTTAAATTAAATTCATGGATGTAAAAAATGAATAACAGCACTGTAATCATAATTTAGCTTTCGTTCTTAAACGGCATGCAGAAATATCACAAGATAAAAGAAATGATAATTCATAGAATGTATTCAGCCCTTCCGAGAACAATTAAGCACTTCATCGTGTAAATTCGTAGTAGCTCATTACATATGATAAATATTATGGGAAATATTGATTAAATTAAATTCTTATAATTATATTTTGTTTTATATTATTTTATAGCGAAAGCAAATAAATTACACAATTCGTTAGTATCCACGGTTAGAGTTTTCCACGATGTTTTCTTCAATGATTATTGAGATATGTGCATTCATATACTTGATTTTTGATTCCCAATATGGGTAAATGTCAACCACATAGGATATAATCCAGATTAATGGAGTAAACTTTACGCACAGCGCATTTGATCTATCAAATGCATGTTACTTCATAGTTTCCGCATACCGTAGTTAGAATGTTACTATTAACGTCTATTGATTCCTAGCTGAGATTGTGTCTAATATATTACCCAAAATATATTCATAAACTATTTGCAGCAACACTGTTAGTTCATTGCATAAACATTATAAACGTACACTGAGAAATGCAGTAAAAAGTCGTTATTATACCGAAATTTGAACTTGGATTTTTGTGATAAAGGTTATTATTTCACTATACCATATGGATAAGTGTATAAATACACACTACGTTCGGTGTGAATTACAGTGTTTCAGGTAGAATAATAAAAAATAATAATAAAATTAATCAAGTGTCATGATTATTTTGATATTTTCAGTGATATAAATTGTCTTTTATGCAAGTTTAGTTGCCGATTTATACCAGATAAACAACGTTAGTAGCCGTATTTTTGTCTTTCCGTTGAACATACTAGTTTGTTTAGTGGAAACCAACTCTGAGGGGCTACAAATGTCATTTTTGACAGCAAATCTGGAAGCTGCAAACTCTAGCACCCATGGTTATTCTCATGCCACAAAGAGTGAGTAGGAAGTCATAAATTCAATTCATTTTAAAAAAGTAATTCTAAAATTTATAAATTTATTAAGTAAGTAAATAAATATTTGGAGATATAATAACTTCGATATAACTTTATTTAATTGTTTGGATAGTTTAATAACTTGGAGTCTAATAACTTGGAGAGTAATTCCTCACTTGGAGAGAACTGGATTACCGTTTAGACGTTTGTCGTGCTACGAAAGATATACACATCGAAATCAATTAATATTAAAACCTGGTAAGAAGTTCTTTATATTGAAATATATTTTTTTAAATTCTAATGAGTAGTTCCGTAAAAATAAGACATAGCTTTTGGATACTTTTAGCCCGAACACTTGGTATTTTAAGTTCAGTAGTATTTATTTTTACAGAAGTACTTTTTTAAAATTTAAATAATAGTATTTTTGAAACACTGTTATTCAATTAAAAAATTAATAAAATTTTGTATTTTAAAATTTAAAAGTAATTAAACTAATTTTTATAAAATATTTACGTTCAGTAATAGTTATTTTTTTCGGTTATCCGCCATCCGCCGGGTAATTTTAAAACTATTCATCCGAGTTTACAGAAAATCTGGATATTTGGAAACCATAGATTAAACATTTAAAGGAAGTTTGTGTTCCTAACTTATCGGTAAACTAGAAGCTGCAATGGAAAAAATAAACTGCTTTTTTATTTTGTAATTTATTTCACGAATATTTATACAAAAATACCTTTGATTAGTTTACTTTTTTATTTATAACGGTTTTTGAAGTACGTAGATATATTAAATTAAAATGCACAGTAGCTGTATATTGATCAGATCTACGGAAGTATAACCATATGCGCATTTTTTAACTCATATCTTATTTTCAAGACTTTTGCCTTGATTTTATGCTTTTTCCAATTTCTAACATGCATAGAAAATTGATAAAAAATAGTATTCGAAAGTTGAAATATATGTAACGGAATTTATGGAAATATTTACTTAATCCAAACAATTATTTTGGCAATTTTATTACTTTTGTGCGATCGTTATTTAAAACCAATAAGAAATATTTTGCTTTTCCACATAGGGCTGGTATGACGTCAAGCGACGTCACTTGCACTTGATTTAGAAATGTACGTTGTTCTTATATTATCTCTTTAAAATTTAAATTTCTATGTAGCCGGTAATATATACGACTACTTTTTCAAAAGTGCTATCAACAGACGTATTAAAAATAATTTCTTTTGTGGGCGTATATACTTATATAAACACATACATATACATACATATATATACATATATACACACACACACATATATATATATATATATATATATATATATATATATATATATATATATATATATATATATATATATATATATATCCTAAAGGATCGTTGCAGCGAGCTGTACTATCTTGGATAAAAATGTTCTAGTTCAGCTTGGAGCATGGAATCCAGTCAACAGTCCAACAGATTGGAATAATACATTTATTAACTTGTATACATTATGGAAATTTAGTTGTTTAACATAGATAAAAAGGAAGGAAAGTTATTTACATATTTACAGCGAATTCAGAAGGTCGTTCGCACTTTATGGAAACGATTTTGAAATTTGTTTTTGGCGTTTATATTTTGAGATAGAAATTTTGCAACTTCAGAATAATCGTCTGAAGTTACATTCCCATCAAAACATATTGTTTTGCTTTGATTGGAATGTAAAATAAAATATTTATTTTGAAAATGGGTCCTAAAATTGATAGATGGCTCGAAGGTTATGTAAATGCATTTTCCGGGTAGAAATATTCGTATCAACAAATTATAAAATGGTGTAAAAATTGCGGTTATGGCATTTAAAAAATAGGTATTTGTAATATATTAAATTTGAAAGGGAAAAAACGTCTAACTGATAGTATAAATGAAAACATGACCACTAAATTTCATCTTAAGACTGTTCGAACGAAGGTAAATATGAAGAAAGTGAAGTCTCTGATCCTAAAAGAAAATACGCCGACTCAAAGATCCATTGCATCGAAACTAGCAATATCTTCTAGCACTGTAAGTAAAATCATTCATAAAGATTTGAAGTTAAAAAAAAATGTTTAAACCTAAAGTTCATGTGCTTTTGCTAAAGCATATTGCTGAAAGGAAAACAAATTGTAGAAAATTATATGAAAAACACCTAGCTGCTGAAAAATGAAAATTAGTGGTAACACACGATGGGGCATGGGTGTATTTAAGTGACTGTAATAAAAAAAGATCAATTTTCTATTGCTCAACTGACTGGAATGACCGTACGAAATGGCTACGTCAGTGTACAAAAAAGTTCTCAAAGAAGTTCATGATAGTAGCAGGATTTCGTTACAACGGCAAATTAAAAATTAAAAAAGTCTCAAGTAAAGACAAAATTAATTCACTCTACTATCAGCAGAATATTTTAGAACCAATTTTTGAAGAAGAAAGTCCAGACTTAAATGGAAAGGACACTGATAAAGTTAACCTTCTTATGGACAAAGCCTCTAGTCACACGTCTAAATCAACTGCCGCTTATTAAGCAAAGAAATAATCAGAAACGGGAATAAAATGTATCCCATTTAATAAAATACCTGTAAAATTATCTGACCCTTCTCCTATGGACTTTTGCGATTTCTGTTATTTAAGGGGATGGTGGACTTTCAAATTACCAAAAATCGAGCAAAAATTGGAATTTTTTGGGGGGTGTATTAATATTTTAAAAACATGTAAATATTGGAATGAAATGCATTTAAAATGTGTAGTGAAAAGAAAAATGAAAAATCGGTGGCTTTAGAGTAGTAAGTATTAAAGGTAGATAAAAAAATTATCTTTTAAATGACTTTTTCTCAAAATCAGAAATTTCCAGATTTGCAAGTCTTTAAAATGCTCCTCGCGTCATAATTTTTGACGAAATTTTATGAAATTTATAATAAAGATTCCTGTAATACATTAAAATAAAGTTATGTATCCATTTTAGGATTCGAGGTCATTTAGGTTATAAAAGTTTAACTTTAGTGTAGAAAAGTACAAAAATTTCGTGAAAATTCAGAGTACAAGCATAAAAATATTTTCTAAAAATTAACTAATCAACGAAAGTACAAAAAAATACATAACTTTGTTCAGAAAGTATTTATAAGCAATATAAATGCAAAATTAAGGGGAAAAGTTTAAAATTGAGTCGCAAGGAGTATTTTAAAGAAGGGTAATTTAATTTAAATTTTTTAATTATAAAATATTTTTTTTAAAAATATTTATAAAATTTTATAAGGTGTTTAATATTTTTATACTTTAATGAATATATATACAAAATTTCATATCTCTGTGGTAAAAATTTCAAAAATCGTTTTGAAAGGTCCACCAGCCCCTTAATACGAGCCTTAGGAAAACGGCATCGAAGAACACTGAACGGACTCAGGAAAACGGTCTAAGAGGAATGAGGTAAAACTGACATAACAGTACAAAGCAAAAATTTAATTTCATGGAAAATTCGAGCTAGAGCTATTTTTAAGAACCATGACTATCAGATGGAAGCAAATCACCGCATAAAATACGGCATTTATACACAAAACTTAACTATCAAAATCGTTTCCATAAAGTGCGAACGACCTTCTGTACAGGAGAGGGTGTTTAGCCTCCAGTTATCTTCTCAATCAAACGCTAACTGAGGCATTGTTCAACATTCACACCAGAACAAAAGAAAAATATTTTCGTTTGTCTTCATGATTATCTAAAGTGCAATATGCCCAGTGACAGCCAGGTGCCACAATTAACGGAAGTGGTTACATAAGTGGTATGGTATGTATATGTGTGTAGGAAATTAAAAAAAATTGTAATGTCTAGAACCGAACATATATGCTTATACATCATTGATTTATTCCCTCTTCCTCCTTCTTTCGTTTTTTAGAATGCCTCAGTGTAATATAACTACCAACATAACGTTTCATCCATCTTCTCTACTTTAAAAATTGTGTTTTTGGTTGTTTATTTTCAGGCATCAAAGCGTAAATAATCGCTCAGTAGTTTTTCTAATGCTAAGTTAGAGTGAACATAACGCTATCCATCTGTAAGAATCGTTAATTTTGTTATAGGCGAAAAAACTTGTTTTGCAACTGGTGTCAGTAAAATAAAACGTTTTTTCAATTTTATCCTAGGTCAATTGTCTACACTCGAAGAAGATTCAATTTAGGATTTGATAAGCATTTTTAAATAATATAATCATATAAAGTCTGATTGTTCATAAATGCGATTGCAAAATTGAGATCTTAAATCACTTTTAAATTGTCTTATATCCCATTTACAATGAACAAAGACTTGCAGAAAAAGCACCTATTAACAGGTATTTCCTAAGATTTTCAGCCGAAATTTTATACCTTTAAAAGAAAAATTGAAAGTCTTCTCATCTCGATTTTCTTAAAAAAAACTTAAGCGATTTCATTTCTTGTAAACTTTTAATCCCTTGAAATTTAATAATATAGAAATATTTTGTCTTTTTGTGGTTAAGAAATAAATTGTGTTTTTAAAAGCATGGTAAAATGAGACTTTTTAAATGAACAGTGGTGAAATTGAAAACAGAGGAAAAAAATTTGTATAGAGTCAAAATTTTTAATAATCTCATCCACTTTATGTTCGAATACCATTCATTTTATGTGTGAAATTTCTCTGCATTTAAGAGATTATTGCATAAGATTTTTGTTAACAATCGTTTTGTTTCGGAAGTACTAATTGCATCACGGCCAGCGATATCATATTACATCTCTAGAACTCTCTCATAAGTAATTTTTGTGTATTTTACAGTTGTCTGAGGCCTGTTTTTCTTTGCTAAAAATGCAGTTGAATAAAATAATTTTAATTTTTAGAGAAGAAAAT
>OU015497.1:49986593-50044093 GCA_907164885.2 Dolomedes plantarius | reverse complement strand
TATTGCTTTCATAGCTAGAGATTCATTATGGGAGCTTAAATGTATATAACACATTAGCACATTGTAAAAAAAGCAGTTTCAGAATCTGCTTAAGTGAAACTCACTTTAAAAGCATGCATTTTTTTATATTGAGCGTCAAACTTATGACTGAAAAACTTATATACACCTAAATTTATATATATATATATATATATATATATATATATATATATATATATATAAGACAAACTTGAAAGTGAAAAACCAGTACATGCTCATAACCCCTACAGCCAGGAACTAAAAACATGAAAAGATAATTGAAAAATAGGTTTTTTGACAGCATCTCTTCATCAACGGTGCCGATACTGTCTAAAAACCAATGGATTGCTTCTGATAGGTATGATCTGAGTAATAAACATATTTAGACACCGTACAATCCATAAGAAACAGAAGAAGTGAATAAACAGTTGCTTAAACATGGAACACCAAGCCCGGCGCCAGAAAAAGTGGAAGTTAAGTAAAGGAGACCACAAGAAGACTGACGTCACAAACATTGCAACCATGGAGCAAATGGAAACACAGAAGCAAACTTACTAATGATTCTGTGTTATTGGACAATATTACCTAAGTTAACGTATACATTTATTATGACTAAGAGTTATTATTTATTATTATTATTATTATTATTATTATTACACTAGTTTTTGTTTTACTTTTTTAGTAGTTATTTACTATAATTAATCATTTAGTTTTGTATTACTAATTAAAAGCAACAGTACATGCTATTCATTAAATCTAAGACAACTAATTATGTGCTTGGAAAGACCATCAGGGTAATAATTACTTTTTAGCACTACTAACAATTCTATAATATGCTTATTCCTATTGTATGCTTATATATACACACACACACTTAAATATTATGCCATCCATTCTAGCATTTAAATTCTCTTCCCAAAATCCAATCCTGAGTAATATTAGTTTATCGCTTTAAAACCCTTAGCAACACAACATACCATGAATCGCATGCCTTTGCATTTCTACATGTGTATATGACCAAATTGAGAAAGGATTAGCATCGTAAGCCCCTAAATCTGATGACCCTACAAATAATAGTCACATGTTTCTCTCGTCCTCTCGCGTTTAAAGTTGAAAGGTAGTATTTTTCCGTGCCGTTCATCTGATATAAAAGGATATACTTTTGTTGCTCTAATAAATTATTAGGCCTGACTGCATCACCTTTCAACCTTTATTCCTTTCAGGATGAGTCTAGATCCAGCCATGTAAATATGAGGTGGTTTTCCCTTTCAGCTTTTAATTTAAGGACGTGATGTAATGGGTATATTACCACTGACACACACACACACACATATATATATGTATATATATACATATATATATATATATATATATATATATATATATATATATATATATATATATATATATATATATATATAATATTACAAAAGATCAAAATATGTTAATGAAAAAATAATACAGAAAAAAAGAAAAAATGTGGAGCAATGTCCAAAAATGGCCAGACAGGGGTTGCGACCTGTCTTACCCCGGTTGAACTAGTTTCAAATGCCAGGCAATCACTCCCGGTAGCCAGGACATCGCACAACCATACATACTACTCAACTGGAATGCAAATGAAACAAAATAGAGAAAGAACACTGGAAATATAATATAATACAGCTAGTGTTTGAAAATATTAATCAACACAACTAAAACATACACTATTACAAACCTATTTTAGAATCCACAATATACACCAATCACATTACCAATAACGATACATCATTCTCCCTGATGTTAGTAATATACGATAGATGTTAAATCGCAGTAACTCTAAGTCTGTGAAATTCGTCTGTTAATTTAAGGACGTGATGTAATGGGTATATTACTTACACTGACACACACATATATATATATATATATATATATATATATATATATATATATATATATATATATATATATATATATATATATATATATATATATATATATACATAAGTGTGTGTTTGTATGTATAATAGGAATGGTAAGGGTTAAATATAAAATATTTTAAGAAACAAAATAGAAAATAAGTCATAGACGAAACTGCGATGATACCTGCAGACTGATAAAGTTAGTCAGAGCAATAATGAGTGTAATTTTGAAAGAATTGGGCAAACGTATGTTTGTGTAAAATAAATGTCAAAGAATTTCTTTGTTAATTTTAAGCGAAGACACGTTTTAATAACATGTTTAAAAGTGAATAATGTAAAGACTAATTCCACCCACATTGCATAGTTGTTAGCATGCTTCAAGAAAAAAATAGACAATAAAATCACTGTAGGGAGGTCAAGTTAAAGCGGCGTTAGAAAAAAATGTAAAAATCATACTGTGTTATGCGCCCCGAGTTATATGAGTAATTTTTTTTATTTTTATTTTAAGTCCTGTTTTCTTTTTACACTGCATTCGGACAACAAAATATTCTTCAAGGGCTTAAAAAGGACTGAATTTATAAGCCAGATGTTCTCCCGGTGTCAGGATGGATGTGAGTTTTAGTGAATATTATTAAAACAGGGCGGGAAGTTGTACTTTGCAAGCGCATCTGTTGTAACGTCATAAGTTTGCATTCATATGATACCAGTAGCAGCCATTTATTTACAACATTAATTCTAACCCTAGAAAAGTAAACTAACTATATAATTAAAAAAAAATCTTGACGTGTTATACATTTTATGATTAGTGTAAAGTGGAATGGTATAATTCCCCACGGTGTGTGGCCTATAACGAATCTATTATAAAAGCTGCAGAGGCAGGGGTAAATAGAGGCTTGTAAACCAGGAGATAATAGAAGAATAGCTGTCGGTGTAGCCAGTGATAGCGATCTAAAGTCTATAAATATTAAAAAAAACGGATGGTTGTTATTTTATGGCCCACAGTAAAAACTTCAGATGATAAGGGTCAAAGTTGTTTTGCAAAATAAAATTATGGTGGGGAGGTAATTCATAGACTATGGACAGAGGCTGTTTAATAAGGAACCAATTGGGGCAGGAACTACTGAAAGAAAAACAGCCCACTGCCCAATGAAAATGAGGAGTGGGCCAGAATGGCCCCCCTGTAAACGGACAACAGCCCCTCCAAGGACGAAAGGGAGAGGAGGTCCAGATCGATGTCAGACTTGGTTCCTCATAGTTTAGATGGTGGAGAGTCTCGTCTGTCTCAGAGTCTAGGAGAAGTGCCAATATCACGCTAAGATGTTCCTATACATGACATGATTCTGGGTCCCTGTCGTCGATGACACCATCATCGCTGCATACTTCAGCTATAGTAAGTGCCTCCCCATAGACTCTAAAAATCATCTTTGACAATATAGTTTGTCTCTGCTTCTGAGTTCTCATATGTAAATATTTTAATATGAAAGAGATTATTGTACTAGTAGCTATTACAATTTAGTTGAAATTTGTGCGTTATCAAATAAATGTATGTTTAAGGCCAATGCTTTGTCTTCCTTGCTTGTTCCAACCCATGCAAGCATCCATTGTTTTAAGGTAATTTAATTGCCGACATCTGCTGTTTTATCATATTGGCTAAAAAAAGTCAATGTTGTCATTTTTATTCCCAGAAAATTCTGGCAAATGCACTAATATATCTTTACACTCCATAATTGTATTTTCCTTTGTTTGTAATTTGATTATTAATTGCGCTATAATTGCATCAATATCAATTTGCTGATTTTGCATCAATCTAGAAATTGGCAATATATCTTAAATATTGCCTAACCTACACACTAAAACTATATAAGATCATTAACATATCATACATAAAATAACAACAATTTTCATATCATTCTATTCGTATTAGTTTTAAACAATTCACTTTAGTATGTATACAACATTAGTCAAATAATAAAGTTCATATTTATATGTAATCATTTCAAAATTTAAAACAATTCACAGTGGTAAAGAAATTGCACACAAGTCTCTTCCTTAATACCCACACACACTTCCAACCATGTGCATCCTGGTCACGGCACTACAGATGTCGGGAATTAAATTACTTTAAAACAATGGATGCATGCATGGGTTGGAACAAGCAAGGAAGACAAAGCACTGGCCTTAAACATACATTTATTTGATAACACACAAATTTCAACTAAATTGTAATAGCTACTAGTACAATAATCTCTTCCATATTAACATTTTTACATATGAGAACTCAGAAGCAGAGGCAAACTATATTGTCAAAGATGAATTTTAGAATTTATGGGGAGGCACTTACTATAGCTGAAGTATGCAGCGATGATGGTGGCATCGACGACAGGGACCCAGAATCATGTCATGTATAGGAACATCTTAGCGGGATTTTGGCACTTCTCCTAGACTCTGGGGCAGACGAGACTCTCCATCCTCCAAACTCTGATGAACCAAGTCTGACATCGATCTGGACCTCCTCTCCTCTTCCTTTCGTCCTTGGAAGGGCTGTTGTCCGTTTACAAGGGGGCCATTCTGACCCGCCCCTCATTTTCATTGGGCAGTGGGCTGTTTTTCTTTCAGTAGTTCCTACCCCAATTGATTCCTTATTAAACAGTCTCTGTCCATAGTCTATGAAGTACCTCCCCACCATAATTTTATTTTGCAAAACAACTTTGACCCTTATCATCTGAAGTTTTTACTGTGGGCCATAAAATAACGACCATCCATCTTTTAATATTTATAGACTTTAGTTCGCTATCACTGGCCACACCAACAGCTATTCTTCTATTATCTCCTGGTTTACAAGCCTCTATTTACCCCTGCCTCTGCAGCCTTTATAATAGATTCGTTATTGGCCACACACCGTTTGGAATTAAACCATTCCACTTCTACACTTAGTTTTACTAAAACAATTTATGGTACATTAAGTAACAGATAATTCAGACATTATGCTAAATAAATTCTATATTTGTTCTCGTAACTTACGTTTCTTTGCATACTTGCACGAAAATCCACGAGAAACATGAGATATGCAGATTGCACACCTGATAATTAAACCTTTCAGGGGCAACCACCTCCACCGTTTGCATGGTTGAGATTTTTTTCCCGAATTTTGATTAACCAAACGAATCTTGAAATTTTTTGTAATTAAAGGCTGCAAATTGTTTTTACTACTTAAAACAGATAACAGATGGCAGTACTAACCATTTTTCTGTTCATTTATTTGGAATACATTGAATGTAAGTGAAAAAAAGACTAGATTTAGCCGTTTGCACTGTGTAAATGGCGCCACACGAAGGGTTAAATTGAAAATGTGCAGGTAAACACGCTAGTTACTGACAGACTAATTGCATAGATGAATTTTAAAATATCACCCAATGTATAAAAAAACTACACAATGCATATAAAATTACATAACCACAATTTCGTTAGAATAATTTCCTTTTAACATAAAATTAAAGAGAGAAGATTAGACAAATAAAGTAAGATGAAGTGACTTATGATTATCGCATTTTAAATATTTTAATTTAATAAAATTGTAAATAGTTCTTCACTTGTTCTCGTAGTCTACAGGTCTAATGCGAGAATGTAAATCCACGAAAAACATTAGGTACGCAAATTTCGCATCTGATAAAAACTCGAAAAACAGATTTTCATTCTAATTTTTAATTACTACTCACGTGGTAACACTTAATTAAACACACTACTTAATGACAGACTATATAATTTTAAATATATTACCCGAAACATTCAGAAAACTTCATTAATGCATATAAAATTACACGCTCACAGTGCCGTTAGAATAATTTCCTTAAAACGGAAGATTACTATATCCAGGCAATGTAATTTGTGTGTACATTACTTCATTGTTTTCAGCGTAAACATGCAGTCCTGAGTGGTATTGCAAGCACAACTCCATCGTGTTTGACATGCATTTATAATAGACACTTGAATAATTAATAAGGCTTAATTCATCTACGTTATTTGGATAATAACCGGAAATCTTGTGATCAATAAAGCAAAACTTCGAGGAACAATGGTGTACCTACCAGGAATAGAGAGGGAATAAAGTTTCCTCTGAAAATGTGTTTTTGGAATTGCGTACTTGTTTTTATCAGTATAGTCAGTAATATACCGATAAGTTTTAAACAGCTATAGGATAATATTATAGGTTTTTAAAGAGATTTTTTCATCTCGGGTTCCTAATATTAATTTAAAAAAAAATTTTAATAGTCGTGTTCATGCACAAAACTATGTCACTAGAAAGGATTTTCTTAATCTGTTTAGGATTAATCCATACGTCATATCTATTCGATATTTTTTAATCGATTGAAACGTCTTCGTGAATTATATATATATATATATATATATATGTTATATATATATTATAAAATTTATTTTTAATTGATGAAGCGTTTAAGAAATATTAGTAAGGATACCATAAGAAAACAAATAAAACTTGAAAATCAATAGAACTGCATTAGATATTTTTAGTCTGATTATTCGTCAGTTATTTGACATTTAATCTCTTGGTCAAAGTTCTGAGAAAAAATAAGGTTATATGGGACTGAATATGGAAATAAAATGGTAAAATACTTGTAGTCATATACGAAATGTAATTGTAAAAGTCAGTAACATTATTTTTGCTTCTGATTAATTATCATTGCAAGTGTTTAGTTTTATCCAATATAAAAATTTGATTACATTAATGCTACAGAAACATGGGACAATTTTAGTATTATTTTTGTAATACTAACGAGAAAATCAGTTATTAAAATGTATAACTAGATTTATTTTATTCAATTATTACCTGAATTTTAAAAAAAAGCCATGATATGACACCGAACTTAGCCTAAATTTCTCCTAAAAGCATTTTTCTTAACTGTAAAAATAGAAAAAAAATCAGTTTTCTAGATGATTCGCTATTTAGACACAGACAATCTGTTAGCTTTATCATAATCAACAGCTAGACGTCACACTGATGAGTAACAATGCGTTGAGTGTATATCATGATCCACAACTTTTAATGATGTCATCCATGGTAATTGAAGATGAAAATGTAGATAAAGTAAATAATGTGACAGAAGCAGGGTAGAATAAAAAAGGAAACTTACTAGCTCTGTGGCAAGTCAAGTTTTACAGATTAGCTTGATGTATTTATCTTAGTAAGTAAAATCCTTTTTACTTTGCAAATATTAGAATAGCTGAAATGAGAAACAATAATATTTTACCAAAGATCTCCAAATAATCTCAACGAACCAAGAAAAGAAACTGCTTTTCAAAGATTGTTAAAAGGAGAGAATAATTTGATTCTATACTTAGAAAAAAATGCTATATCATTGAAGAAATAAATTTTTCTAAAAAAATTGTATTCACATAAATACATATTTTTTACAGCTAAAATAATCTGTGATAAAAATTCAAAATCTTATCAAAGTAATGTTAAATTATATTTAACTGAATACCTATAAAATTGAATCATCATTAGTAAACTAAAGAATTTGGCTTAAATATGCTAAAGAAATGAAAAATCTATAGATCGAATAGCAATGGTACCTTAATGGCCCAAAAATACCGATTATGAACAAATGGTTTTTATTGTGAACCTATGATTATTGATGGTTTATGGATATAAATATATTTCAATTATTGAACTTTAATTTAGGTACGCTTATTTTAGAAAACGTTTCCTAATCCTCATCATACATTTTACTTGATTTAAAATGTGGTCTATTCACAAGAAACAATAAAATTTATTAAAGAAATTTCTCTTATGACTTGCAGATTTATTCGTGAAAGTGTTAAACGGCAAACAGGATTAGTTATAATTGCTCCTAAGTTAAATGTAACATTAATTTGAATTTCTTTTTTCTCAAGTGAAGCTTTCTTTAAATATTTTGGTAATAGGGAATGCAGGGCGGTTAAATGTTTGAAAGAATGATATATCAATAAATTATATTATCTGCCAATTTTGAATAAAGCAAATCCATTAGGCTGACCAAAAAATCCGTTCGGTTTTTAGTAAGATATCTCTAGTAGCGTTTAGTTAATTTTAATGTCATTAGAAACAATTTTGTTAGATTGTGTTGCAACATCTATCATATGAGAGTGCTTTTAAAGAAAAAAAATTATAGGAATTGGTAAATTTTTCTGTAGCCATTATATAATATTTAAAATGGAAGACTTTTTTGCATATTACATGTTGTGTTTTCAAGAAAGGTAAAAATACAACTAAAATTCAAATATTTTGTGCTTTATAAGTTTTTGGAAGATGAAATTAAGAAATTGCCTAAAAGAGGGCAGCAGGTAGTAGAGCATAATCGTGAACAAGTTGCTTTTGAAAATCTAAAATGTCTTTTACTTTTACTTCTCTGAAATGAGAAACAATAATATTTTACCAAAGTACTCCAAATAATTTCAACGAACGAACAAAGAAAGCTGCATTTCAAATATTGTTAAAAACAGATAATAATTTGATTCTATTCTTAAGAAATAATGCTATAAAATTAAAGATATAAATTTCAATTATTATCATTCAAGATAAAAATTGAAGATAATAATTGATTTTCAACATCTATCTAGAATTATCATCTTAAAGATAATAAATCAAGATAATAATTGATATGATAGGTGTTGATAATAATTATCATTCAAGATATAAGACGAACAAATTTTTTGGCCAACCTAATATAACAATTGGTAATCCACATTATGCAGTCTACGATATTAATTGGTATTTTCAATAATCTTTTACATTTATATGTATTTCATTTTATGTAGTAGCTTTGAACTATTTTAAAATCTCGTTGAAATCCAAATGTTCTACCGAAATAAACTTTTCAAATAAAAGACTAGCATCGAAAACTTTATATTATTTAAAAACTGAAAAATATGAATATTTTAAATTTAATAATAATGATAAATTGATTCCAATTAGTAGAACAGCAGTGTAATTAGTTAACATAAATCAGAGGAGTAAAGAAGGAATGAAACTGCGTTTTCTTCTTCATAAATTACGGTCCTTAATTTCTGCTTCGATGACGCGTGCAAAAAAAGGATGAAAAAAAAAACATTTTTGCATAAACATAATTACCTCGTAATTCAAAGTTTGAATAATCAAACAATTATAAACTTATTTATTTAAAGGAAAAATACAAGTGCTAACTGATGATTTTAATTAGAATTGCGGGAAATTAGCATTTAGAGCATTGGAAAATATGAATTAAATCAAAGACATTATTCTTGGGATACAAAAATGATATTTTCCAATAACAATAGTGTTTCTATTTCAGTAGACAATATATCATATTTATTTAAGTGTATTCAAAAGTATAGTCTAAAGAAATAGGCCATTTTATTGGTAAGCACAATTGCGAGAAATTAGCGTTTAGAGTACAGGAAAATATGAGTTATATCAAACCCATTATTCTTGGGCTGTGAACAATGATATTTCATAATGACAATGGCGCTTTTCTTTGGGTAGAGAATATTTCAAAGTAGTTTAAAAATATTTAAATGAATAGTGTTAAGAAATTGGTCATTTTTGGTACGCAGAATTGCGGGAAATTATCATTTAGAGTACAAGAAAATATAGATTATATCAAACCCATTATTCTTGGGCTGTGAATAATGATATTTCATAATTACGATGGCGTTTTTCTTTGGGTAGAGAGCATACCAAAGTACTTTTAAAATATTTAAAAGGATAGTTTAAATAAGTAAGTAATTTTAGTGGTAAGCAGAATTGCGGGAAAATTAACATTTAGAGTACAGGAAAATATGGATTATATCAACCCCATTATTCTTGGGCTGTGAGCAATTATATTTCAAAATGACAATGGCGCTTTTCTTTGGGTAGAGAATATAACAAAGTAGTTTTAAAATATTTCAAAGAATAGTATAAAGAAATAGGTCATTTTAATGGTAAGCAGAATTATGGGAAATTAGCATTTAGAGTACAGGAAAATATAGATTATATCAAACCCATTTTTCTTGGGCTGTGAATAATGATATTTTATAATGATAATGGCATTTTTCTTTGGTAGAGAATATACCATAGTAGTTTAAAAGTATTTAAAGGAATAGTGTGATTATATAGATCATTTTAATGGTAAACATAATTGCGGGGAATCAAAATTTAAAACACGAGAAAATATTAGTTATCTCAAAGAAATTATTCTTGGAATGTTAACAATGATATTTCATTATCACAAAAGTTTATCATTTTATTTAGGTAAAAATTTATCAAATTAGCTCAAATGTCTTTAAATGAACAGTGTAAATAGTAAGGTAATTTTAATGTCAAGAAGAATTGCAGGAAATTAGCATTTAGAGCACAAGAAAATATAAATTATATGAAAGCCATTATTCGATAAGAGTGAGAATAAGGATATTAAATAGTAACAATAATTCATTTTCTTTTGGTATAGTACATATCAAAGAAATTGAAATGTATCTAAAAGAATAGTATAAAAAAATAGGTAATGTAAACATTCCTTACGGCGGTACACAACTGATAATTTTCTTACGATTTAAACTACTTTCATCTCAGTTTATTTCAGGATTATCATCCGATAGCCGTGCATTCTTAGTTCTACTATGTGCACCTAAGTAAAAAAAAAATCATATTCCTTATCTTATTTACTGACTCAAACCACACCGCCTATAAATGATACCCCTCCCCCCCCCAAAAAAAAGAAGAAAAAGAATCACACATAGAGGAGGGAGCTATTGTCCGCAGAATGTGAGTGGAGGTATTTCTCAACAAGAGAACATCCATCTTTTCCAGGCCCCAGCCTTGATCACAAATCTTATAATAGAACAAAATCACGAAGTCAGTAAGGATCAATGATGGGATCTTGTAATGAAAGTGTTTGGAGTTATAACTCGTGGTGTACATGTCTAGAATGCAGTGTATTTTCCAGTTTAACTGAGCATACTCTTTTCGTTATATTTAATTAAGAAAATTTTAATATTTAGCAAATTGTTGGCTTTTTAAGGTTTTATTTGGTAAAGAGACGTCGATACGCGACGTGGCTTCAAAGTTATTTTAATGGTTTATATTTGATTTTCTCTCTCTCGGGAAAAATAAAAGGAAAAACAAAACCTCTCTGACTTAGACATGGCGTATATATATATATATATATATATATATATATATATATATATATATATATGTGTGTGTGTGTTTGTTTGTGTGTTTGTGAGTGTGTGTATATGTATATATATATATATATATATATATATATATATATATATATATATATATATATATATATATATATATATATATACTAGCGGACCCGACAGACGTTGTCCTGTTCAAACGTTGTAATTCTAGCTGAAGTACCCGGCGATGCCCGGGATTTTAAGAATGTTTGTTAACCAAAATCAATTTAAAAATTAACACAGTATAAATAACACAGAAAAAAAAGCATACGAAATATTATACATATTAATAATATGAAAACCCAATTAAAAATGTATAAATGTATAATAAACTCCTCAGATTTCAGCTATATTCGGTATTTCATCATAAAAAAGCTGAAAAAAATAAAAATAAATAAAAATAATAATTTAAAAAAATTAAAATAAAAAAATAATAAAAGAAAAGAAAATAATTAAATAATTAAAAAAATAATAAAATAAAAGCTGAAATAAAAAAGCCTTTAAAAAAAAGCTGAAATAGCAGGTTTAGCAAAATTTACACAACTCTGGATTCGAACCCGGGTCGAGAGCATGGCACTTTCCGAATTAGCGACCTTCCGAATGCGCCACGATGACACGGTGTTCTAGTGGGTAAAATGAAACATATTCACTATTGTAAAGTTGTTGTGGGCTGGTGATTATACATGTCAGAGGAGTTTTTAGTCAGAAATAAGTTAGCAGGATAGAAGCTTAGTCTTTAGCTCTTCAATCGACACAAAGATATAGGCGAGGAGGATTGCAGTAGCGATTAAAAAAGATCTCGTGACACTTAACGTGGTTGATTCGAATTTCTCATCGCGTGTCGAGAGTATCAATATGCCGTTGGATCTGATCCATTTTAGAGTATAAAATCTGACTTGAAAGATTATTATTTTTATTTATTAATCTGGTTTAATATATGACTTGAAACTTTTTCATTTTATTTATTTTTATTTTTTCGCTCGCTGTTTGGTAACTAAACCTAACGTGGACGCCATTATCTAGAGGGGTGATTTCACAAACTGTAACAGCTTCCATTTACCGGACGCACCCCCTTATAAATTGTTGTTTTTTTATTAATTAATTAAAAATACACTGCTGGCCACTGTAAATGCAACACCCTGAAGGAAACATGCAAATAACATGAAATTTACAACATGCATTAGCGGAGGTGAGATATGCAAATGACTAGAATTTCAGCGCAGACGCACATCACGCGCGCCTGTGGCACCACTTCAAAGCGCTATTTAAGACTTGGAGATTTCGACGATTTCAAGTTCGGCAATTGTGTTTTTCTTGTGGTTTAAAAAAAAAACCCGATCAATTATGCCTCGTCGAAAACAGCGATCATCTTTTGATCAAGTATCCGAGTTCGAAAGAGGAAGGATAGTGGCCTACCGAGATTGTGGATTATCTTTCAGGGAAATCGGTAGTCATGTTGGACGAAACTTAACAACTGTAATGCGGATATGTGATCGTTGGATGCAGGAAAGTACGACGGACCGGCGTGTTCGATCGCATCCACCTCAGCGCACCACTTCACGTGGTGACAGGCAAATTGTGCGCATGGCAGTGACGGATCGCTCAGTCACATCCCGAACCATAGCACAGCACATGCAGTCTGTAACGCATCATCCAGTGTCTGCGCGTACCATTCGACGCCGTTTACAGCAGAGTGGTCTGTCCGCAAGACGTCCATTGCTTTGTCTATACTTGACGCAGAACCACAGACGCCTCCGCCGCCAATGGTGCGATGACAGAAGGATGTGGACGGCAGAATGGAATGAAATTGTCTTTACTGACGAGTCACGCTTCTGTCTGCAACACCACGATGGTCGCATTCGAGACTGGAGACACCGTGAAGAGAGGATGCTGAACAACTGCGTTATGCACCGCCACACTGGTCCTGCACCGAGTATTATTGTATGATGCGGTATTGGATATCACTCTCGCACACCTCTAGTACGCATTGCCGGTACTTTAAACAGCCAGCGCTACATCTCCGAGGTGTTGGAGCCAGTTGTCCTTCCTTACCTTGAGGGCTTGTCCACAGCCATATTTCAACAGGATAATGCGCGACCACACGTGGCACGCATTGTCCAACGGTTCTTCGTCAATCGCTAGTTTGAATTACTTCCCTGGCCGCCTCGCTCTCCGGATCTTTCGCCGATAGAAAACATGTGGTCCATGGTTGCTCTACGATTGACCCAGATTCCATCCCCAGATGCCACAGCAGATGAACTTTGGCAACGTGTGGAAGCTGCTTGGTCTGCTGTACCCCAAGAACTCATCCAAAGTCTCTTTGAATCAATGCCGAGGCGTGTGGCAGCGGTGATCTCCAAGAGTGGCGGCTACTCTGGCTACTGATTTTGGCAGGAACCACACTTCACAGAAGTCTATAAATTTAATCATTTGATACTTGGTCAACATGTTATCTACAAAATAAATTTTGTTGTGATATCTCTTGTCTTTCTTGGTGTTGTAATTTGGGTGGCCAGCAGTGTATAAAAACATATTCTATCGGATCAAATTGTGAATCTAAACCATTCTCGAATCAACTAAATTGCATACACAAAATTTCATAAAAATCAGTCCAGTCGTTTAGGAGGAGTTCAGTTACATACACGCGGACAGAAGAAATATATATATATAAGATATATATATGTGTGTATATATATATATAAACTAAACTTACGGCGCAACGGTCCGATGTGGACCAGGGCCGGCGGTACCCATCTCCGCTTTATTGACCTTGGGGCTTGGGATGCCATACAGCATATGTCTCAGTCAGGTGGTCAACCTGACGTGGGACCCCCAGAGTTTAGTTCCCAAGCATGCTTGGTCCTCATTTTATCGACCCACTGAAGGCATGAAAGGCTGAGTCCACCTTGCCCAGACGCAGGATCAAACCCTGGACTTGTGGGATATGTATGTGTGTGTATGTGTGTAGATTTATAGCAAAGAAATTTTCTTAAAATATTCTCTATAAATAAGCCATAATATGGGTAATTTGGGAAATTCAAATTAAAAAAAAATTTTATGCCAGAATATGATAAACGAATCGAGATTTGCAGTGGTTAAGAAATTCCTTTGGTCACTGAACGCCTTTTGAGATTTGTTAGCTAAATCCTAATGAGAAAGCTATTCAGGGGTTTGAAATAACTAAAACTTTCCAGTCTATTTTACAGTGAATATTTAATAGGATTATCAATGATCAAGGAATTATCATCAAGCAATTATGTTTGCTTTAGTGTCAACGCTAATATAATTCCTTGAATTCAACTTGATTTTGCTAGGAGCATTCAGACAATTGGATATCAAGTGCAGGACCACGGCAGGAGAAGTTATTCACTTGAAAAGTCTAATGACCTAGCCAAGTTTCATCCTAAAAATCCTTGGAAAATTTTAACAGGTGAGTCTCTTTGTTAAACCTCCTTTTAATCATGTATTCGCCGCGAAAACTCTGCTCTCGAGTGAGTAGTGACAAAATTATGCATGTTGCTCTTGGTGACTCTTAGAGTCATATAGTAAGAGGCTTCAATGATACCTAGATATCTTGTAATTATACTTTATCTTTTAACTATGTAAATTTTTAGAATACAGATTTTCTATGAAATTTAAGATATGAAAAGAATAGAAAATATTTTTATGTAAATCTGTTCATCTCAAATTTGTAATCTGGTTTATATTTTACAATTTAATTTCCTATTGCCTTTTTAAACGAAAACAAAACAAAACAGAAAACAGAAAAGACATCATGAAGTCAGTGAATGAAGATAGGAAAGTAAAAACCTTTTAAAGATTCACTGTAAAATAGACTGAAGAGTTTTAGTTATTTCAAACGCTTGTGTGGCTTTCTCATTAGAATTTAGCTAAGAAATCGCAATAGGAGTTTAGTGACCAAAGGAACTTCATATCCACTACAAATCCCACGCATTTCGATTCTCGTTTGTCATATTCTCGTTTTTTTTAAATAAGTTTGAATTTCCTATATAGAGAATTTATGGCTTATTTATAGAGAATATGTCATGGAAATGTATTTGCTATAAATGTATTTTTATGCATTCAGTAATTCACAGAAATATCTCTTAAAGTAAAAATTCCTGGGAGAAATGTGTCTGAATATTGCATGTATCGAAAAATAATAGAGAAACTAGAATATTAAAATTTTAGATATAGCAACAGATATCAAACTCAGCAATTTTTTCGGCTAACAACAATGCATTCAATACACAAAACACATACAAATTCAATACAATCTTTTATTATAAATCATTGAAGATAACAATGATTTATATTAAAAGAATGTCGGAAGAAGAAACGGTGGAAGGAAACTGAATTTGTTTACAGGTTTATTTTAAGCCTAGTTTATTCATAAAACTTATTAGATTTAAATTGATAAATTACTTTTCAAAATGTTATTATTAATTTCTACTTTTTTTATTTATTTAAGTAATGCTTTATGGATAATGCGCATTGTAAAATGTTACAATTTTTAATTGAGAGAAATTAAATCCAAAATACGAAATCCCTTGTGCAGGTAAATTAAAAAGTAATAAATTTTAATCTTAATTTAATGAAAATTTTTATTCAAAAAGCAGTATGTAGTTTGGGGAAAAACATTTCCTTGAATTCATCAGACTTAATGATTTCAGATAATATATTTTTTGTCTTTTATTTCTAGAAGTAACATTTGTTCACTTCTATGTTTGCTTGAACCTCGAAAATGTATTTTCTGGTTTATTGAAGGCAAATGTTTACTAATTAGAAAAGATCATGAGTAGCTTTTAACTGAATTAAGCGTTCCCAGGCGAACACTTTTTTAAACAGCAATAAATTAATTTCATTGGGCACATTATTGCATTTAATTGTACAATTATTTTTTTTTCTTCCGGGAATATATGTATTCAAAATAAAATAAAAAAATAAAAACCGAATTTAAATATTTCATAGATTATTAGCCTCGTTAATATAAATAAATACAACAAGTTTCTTTTATTTGAAGATACTACAAAACTTTCGCCATATTGGGCGAACACAACAAGATGAATAATTGCAACATCCGGTGATTTTATTTAAAGTTAACAAATTATACATAACATACAAATAAATGGATTTTACGCTAAAACATTAATATTTAAATTTCTTTTTATTTAACTTTTAGCTTACGGGCACCATTTTTCTGATTCCCTCTTTAGAACGGGAAATTTCATACCCCCTCTGTTAGAACGACCATTAAGGGGGGTTATATGTATATATATATATATATATATATATATATATATATATATATATATATATATATATATATATATATATATATATATATATATATATATATATATATATATATATATAAATGGAAAAATAAAAATGAAAATTATTGGAATAAATAAATTTCTAGCCCTAAAAAAGAACTATATTTTGATTCATATTATAATAAACACCAGATAAACACAAATAGATTGAGGTTTGGGAAACTATTGCGTGTTTGTGTCAAATATTGAATGTTTTCAGGAACAATAAATTATTACATTTTGTAACATTTTGTAACATTTTGTACGTAAATAAACAATGTTTACACGCAAGTAATTCTATAATAACCATTTCTTTGAAGGACGAAACAAAGTTTATATTTACGAATATGTCCATTTTTCTATAAAGCTATAGCAATCAAAAGAATTAATTTTGGGGGGTTTGAAAGATATTTTTATGATTTCGAAATAAATTTTAATTTTTAAGCCCTCTTGCTTCTATAAACGGAAAAAAAAATGCATAACGAAGAAAAAATATGATACTTAACGACTAAGAACTACTCGAAGATTCTCCAGAGAATGATATTTAAACTTATTGATTGGATAACAGAGAATCCCCCAAGTCAAAGCGAAAAAGAATGTTTCAAATTTTGTGAAGAATTGATGAGAAGTTATTAAAATCATATGTCAAAGGAAACATTTTCACCTGTGTATCTTTAAATATCAGTATTTATTCTTTACCTTAATCTGAAAAAATATATTAACAAAAGATCTTGCTCTGTGGGTGTACTAATGAACAATCTCATAATTCTCGAAGGGTCAATACTTCTAAAGCGAGGGATGATATTTGTCGAATGAGATAGGAGAATAACAATTAATCGCTTAACATACCAGTCTTATTCATAGCTATGCAGTTTAAACAGGACTTAAAATTATTTCCGAAAGTACCCCTAAGACACACAACGAGAATCTAAACAGTGATACTTTTATTAAGGGCAGTAATAATTTCCATCTAATGAAAGGGAAAAGTTGATTCAGTAGTGAGACTTTCCAAGATAGCATATTTATGAAAAGATAATAAAGCCTATGAAAGTGACTGCCTACTTTGAAAATGTCATTTTTTGACTATTTTGGTAAATTTTATGTTTTGTAAGAATCGTGTAATTCAATCTTTACTCTTTTCAAAACTGTTTTGATTTTCATTCTACACCAATTAGAAGCAAAGTTATAGCTATTTTTAAAAAAAATCGTCTGCTATAAAATTCAACGGACAAACAGCTTTAAATGCGTTTTTTCTCAAAATTATGTTTTTTAGCATAAATCTCTACCGTTATCATGATATCTCACGTAATAATGCATATAATTTGATAAAATTTTCAGGAAATGTTTTAGATGCTATTGTTAATGAAATGACGTACAATAATTTATGTATAAAAAATAGTTTTTATTTGGGGCTGTTTTTATATGGAAAGGAATGACGAATCTGGGAAAATTTTCGAATTGGATCATAAAATTGTCTGTATTATTTTTGAATTTTAAAATTTGCCTTAGATTGTAGATTATTTTGAAGATAACTGTCCCATGTATCATGTGTGAGAAGGAAGTTAAAATAGTAGCATTAGAATGCAGTTAAAATAGTAGTATTAAAATAGTAGCATTAGTAATAGGCGTTTTAGCTAAATTTCATAAAAAATTACTTCAAATTGACCAATTCATAAAGAAGTATGGTATTTACCGGGAAGTTTTTGTTCATTTTTAAAAATTTTCAAGTACTATTCTACGATAAAAGACCAAAAAATCCTTTAAAAAATTATTTTAAAAAAAATGGCTTCGAATGTAAGCAGTCACTTGAAGATAAAAAGAAATACGATGTTTCAAGAAATGATCAGTTAGCTTTCAACAATGCAATCTATCTAATATTGTTTAACACTGTCCTTTCGACTCCCCTACAAATTTCGTATCTAAAGAGAGTATAAAAGAAATGATTCTCAAAAACTGATTGATATTTATTGCATTTAACAACGAGTAGGGAGAAATTGAACGGTGAAGATCGTCCCTGTATCCGAAATATTCGGGGGAGGGGGGAGGTTGTAAATTATGATGTTAAATAATTTTGGTATTCCAATACTTAACACCTCCAACAAAAACAATAGAATAATCAAGAAAGTCATTTGGTTTAATAACCTTGAGATGCTTATTTAAGGATTGTATTTTGATAGTGGCGAGTAAAAGACACTTTAAAATCGCAATATGATGGTTAAGTTTTGCGTCCTATGCTACTTTCTACCCTATACCCTCTATTTTAAATTACAGAAATGTTTTCAAAATAAGAACAAATATATGGTATGTATTATTAAAATATTCCAATGTGTTCCTATTAAGTCATAGATGGATACTGAAATATCAAATGCTATCGTAGCTATAGTACTAACACAAGTACGATGAATAGCATGCTAATCATAGGTTGAACAGAAAAAATTGAATCTAAGGTTCAATTTTTTCTTAAATTTTTTCTCTTTTTTGTTCAAACTCAAGAAGTCATGGGTAAATAATTTCAATGCTCTCAATAAAGCGAGAGTAGATTATACAGACAGTATATTAGGTAAGCAGTTTTTTTTAATAATTGCTTCAATAAGTGTCAAAAGCTAATAACTGAGGCAACAGGATGACAGCCGATTAGATAATCTCGTAAAATTCTTCTTCTGGAATTAAAGTAAATGTATTTAAAGAGTTTAATTCAAATTGAATTCAATGTAGGTTAAAATGTAGTAAAAGAGTCTTCTTCAGCTATCAAATCCTCCGCTACAAATAGGGGCCTCACTGTCAATGAGGATAAAACTAAATTTATGGAATTCTCAGCTTCCATGGTAAAGTATAACAAACCTCTGTACAACAAGGGATACACCTTTGAAAGGGATGATGAATTTAAATAGCTTGGCACTATAATTAAGGACAAAAATAAACTAAGAACAGAAATTGATAACGGAATCAAAATGGCTAATAAATGCTTCTTTGGGCTGAGAAGACAATTGAGATCTAATCTAATCTGTCACAAAACTAAATCAAGAATTTATAAGACACTAATACTACATATCTTACTTTACGCAAGTGAAACATGGACCTTGAACATAGACACGTAGCGCTCACTGGACATGTTTGAGAGAAAAATCCTCATTGCTATCTTTGGCTCAGTGCAGGAAGAGGGACGTCGGAGAACCAGATATAATTTTGAACTGTGTAGGCTTAATGGGCAATCAAAAATAACAGATGTCATCCGTAGTAACAGACTAAGATGGCTTGGCCCTGTTTGGAGAATCTCGGAAGATAATCCCACTAAGATCTTGACATTTATAAAACCTGAGGAAACCCGAGCTAGAAGTAGACCACAGACTAGATGGTTAAATGACGGTGGAAAAGACTTCGAAAGTTAAAAATTAGAGAGGAATCGTCACAGATAGAAGACGCTGGAGGGAGTGCGTGGTTGAGGCAGCCACGGTCTGTAGGGGACTGTTGTGCTTGTGAAGAAGAAGAAGAAGGTTTTAATTTCGAGTAAATCTTAAGTACTAAGGCTGAATTTGCCTAAATCTTCGACGTTGTTATGACATCAATAATATGGTTTTAAATTTCGTATGCCTAGGAGAAACCACTCATTATTTCTAAACAAAAATCTGATACAGGCTGATAGAGCAATGGAAGAGTTCCAGGAAACGAAGAGTACTTGAAATATTTATTTTTGAGAGTTCTATGAATATACAAACTATAATTTCTTCACTATGTTGCCGTACATTCATCCAAGGCTATTTCCATGCCCATGAAGCCTACGATTTAAGAGAAGCAAGCATCACTTGAAAAGAATGCATCAAACGTTTAAGGAAATTTGTAACCTCTGCTATAATGGGCTTATACAACTGCAAATTATTTATATAGATGGTATATAGCTGTGAAAACATTAATTACTAGGTATTCCAAAATAGTCTACACTTAATCTTCCTGGAAGCGGAAAATTTCTGTGATGTTGATTACCTTTCCAGAAGCATTCAGCTTCTCGTCAAACTACTACACCTATACTAGGTGGTTCAAAAAAGTAACTAATCTAATGTCTGGGCAGGCACATTCACAAACTTTAAACCCCTTCAAAATAAAAATTTTCCTAAAGTGTATTAGGTTTGATCAAAATAAAAAAATATATATTTATTAAAGATAATAAAATAAAATAAAGATTTATTTTCATTTGCCATTCTACCCCCGAGCAAAACTAGAAATGAACATTATTTTGCATAGTTAAACTGTCAAAAAGTAAGCTTTATTCATTCGTGAATGACAATGCGAAAATAATCTCGTCTTTCAGATAAATACGAACGATTTGATGTTCACTCATTTAGGATTTTCGACTTTTTCTATGAATATATCATTCTGTCGTTTATACGTGAAATGGGTTACGTTTAAATGGGTCAAAAGAATTATGTTTGAAGACAAGCGAGAAATTTTAAACATTTTATACCTTGCACACAGTATAAAGAAGGACAGCAAACTTAATTAAAGATTATGAACCATGTTGCCAATTTTTTTCCATAAAATCACGATATAAAAAATGGGTAATTAAGTTCTCGCATTTAGGTTAATATAGATAAAATTATACCAATTTATTACTAAAGTGTAACTGATTTAAAAAGAAAATATCTTCTATTATTCATGAGCGAAGGTATGAAATGTTAAAAAAAATTGACAGGAAGATTAAACCCTGAACAGCTTGGGAAATTAGTGGAAATTTAGGCTGAGTATCTAAATCTAAAAGTAAATTTATCTTCTAAAAAGATTTATGTGAAAGTTTCCTCTTTATTTATACGTGTTTCTGTTGATATATGTATGTAATTTTATCACTAATCTGTCTCATACATTTTTATTCGAAAATGCGCATTCTTACTCCATAATTTGCAGAAGAATGTAAGAGGCCCCTCTCATTCCATTTCAAATAGGTTTTAATCACAACCAGACACCTCCCCCACATGTATGCACTCAAACACACACACACACACACGCACGTATATATATATATATATATATGACAATTCATTTGGACAATTATATTTGAAAATTTCTCAAAATAACCATAGACATAATTAGTCCTAATGCTCATGGCTCTGAGGAAGAACTATTATTTACTATAAAACTGACTGTATTTGATGACAATCAGTTAATAATTCTTGTAACATGTACTAAATCTTTCAGGGAATTACTTAAAAATCAAAAATTTGAATACATGTTTAATCAGCTTAAAGGCTTATTAGTGATATTCATCTAAACGCTAATTTTAAACCTCCAGACTTCCATTAATCCCTTAAATGAATATTATGATAGATTATTTTTCACATATAAATCAATCTTCGCTGAACGAAAATTCCAACAGAATGCACGCGTATTAGAAGTTTTTAATATACTTTTCTCTGATATTCTATCACTAATTTTTTTTTCTTTCCCTTACGTAATATTTGCTTTTTCCTTGCTGTCAATGAACTTAAGAATTTCAAAAGGGAAATTTCTGTGTCATTCATCATCCTTTATTCTTTCAGGTGATTCAAGAATCCATGAATAGAAAATTCAGCCTTATCACTTTCAGCTCCATAGATACAAGCATCTCCAGCGAAAAAGAAAATACACAAAGAAATGTAACATTTGTGAAACCTGATGGAGATGAATGGATGCGTAGAAACTTACAACCCATTTCTGAGTTAAAGAAACAGGTATTTGGTGTCTCTTTGAATTTTGTATCATATGAATTAAACTATTCGGAAGAATGATCCGAGGAAAAAAAATTGCATCTAGACAGTATCTAGGCAAAAGGAAAAATTTGAAAATTGAATCTTTTTGCATTAGATATCTTTTATATTTCATTTCAACTGAACTTTTCTTTGCTTTTCTCAAGCGAGTAAAATTTCGTTAGACGTATAAAGTGGATTTTTTTCGAGGAATATTTTCTTTTCCCTGACGAGATATATTCAGTATCTCTGAAGCTCCTTTCACGGTTCGCGTATTAACTTGCTCCAGTCTTTAAACTTAAATTTTCGTCTATGTATTACATTTAGAGAGCAGATAAAATAAAAGTGCGTGTACTTCGCACATTTCAAGTATTTTCAGGTAACTTGAAATTTCAAATTGTACTTGTGTTCTCAGTTAAACTACTTGAATTTTAAAGAGTCAACAGGATACTTTTTACGACATACTTTTTCCGATTTTTATCCCTTTTAATCAAGTATAACTTTTTATCTTCCAGTTCTAACAAACTTATATTTAATTCAATGATGTAATGTTTTTGAAAAATACATTTCAACAATGTCATATCTCAAAAATCGGCGATATTTAGTTATGCCTGTTTTCAGAACGCCCTGAAAGAGTAGTATATCCCTGAAGGATCGTCATATCTCACTGCTCAATATTTAGCCACTAGAGAGCAGAATTAATATTTATTTTTAATAAGTTTTATTCTACTTTTAAACTTTAAAATCACTCTCCTGAAAAATCACATTTTTTTAGATATGATGTTGTTGAAAGAAGTGAGCGATTTAATAAAAAATTTTATCACTTTTAATCATTTCAGTCTGTCTTTTAAAGTCTATAACTGCCAAGCTGCATTTGTTATAATTATTCAATATGTAGATACCACGTTTCACTCGGCACTTTACTGTAGACTTGCCGGCAGTTGCTCTGATATGTCTTTACATGAAAGAAGCTTTAGGATATCATATATGTACATTGCGTAAAATGGATCTTTTCCTGATAAAATTATACTATACCTAAAATATTCACGATGTCAATATTGTATTATTATCTTTTGTATCTAATCAATTTTGGTTCTTAAAATCACTGTCATATATTCCTTTCAGGGCTCTGTATTTTCAAAACACGCCTGACTTTTATCTAAGGATATCAAAGAACGTTTGCAAGTACAATATTTCGGAAGTTGAATGCACGCAAGAGACGCCGTGTTTTCAGGATTAAGTAGTGAATCAAGGAAAAAGAGAATTTAGGGCTCGCCAAGGAACAGATATTTCCGGTTTGACGGGGCTGTTTGAACAAAGAATGACAACATTCTTCCAGGGCAGAAGATTTAGTGTAGATACGAGATTTTAGTTCAAATGTTAGTGTTCAAAGTAGAATATTATGAAATGCAAGGATTTTTTAAGTTAATGTTAAGTTACTTTGTTGGTGTGATCATCTGCTACAAATATTGGTGTTATCAGGTGGTTTTTAATATTTTTCTTTATTTAGCTGTAAGGCTTACTGTCTTATAAATTAATATTTAATTAATGTTTGTTACAGTTTTAGTTTCTTCTGTCTTAAACATTTTAGCTCATGTTTTTTAGTTAATTTCAAACAATAGACTTCTGAACAGACTTCTGTTAAAATATATTTCAATATTATGGTATAGTAACAACGCAAAATTTTATAAAACGGAACAAAATTATCCTATTGTTGATGCTTTGTTCTAAAATGTCTGTGATCACCAGGGCTGTTGATATATGACCTGCCTTTGATATTTCAAAGAAAGATAAAAATTTCTTGCATAAAATATGTCCTGTTTTTAGCGAAGAAATCAATGTAACCAAATTAAATCTAAGATAAAAGAGGTTAATCTAAGATATTCACAACATTATAAGCATTTACCTTACACACAGAAATATTGAATATACTTATCATTATGAATTATTGATGAATATACTTATATCATATTAATAACATTTTATTAACCCATTGGACATAATCTTAACAAGTGTTTGAGTATCCATATAAATACATGCTAAGTCCTTTTACGCTTGCCCACAGCTGCTTTGCAAACAAGCGGCCCTGAGTTATAAGGTAAATAAAATTGCTTCTCATGGTATAGTGCAGTGTGGAAATTTTCTTGAGGTGGTCAGGTCTTAAAATCACTGTACATAGTTGAATTTTTTCAGTGTGTATGTAAGTATAATGCATCAGCTTATTATATTAAATTTCATTAGCTATTACAGGACTGTGCCCTTTGGTATTGAATTATAACCTTGCCTTTTGATTAAAAAGAGAAAATGAAGCATCATAATAACAGAAATAATTCAAATATCATCCGTTTATTTGAATCCATACAATGAGTACATTCATTTTGTATATAAAAATATATACAGTTGAACCCCGTATAGCGAACCCGATATATAACGAACTGAAATATAAAACGAAAGAAAATTTTGGTCCCGCCGTCTTCCTATTGTACGTAATTTAATCAGTAGTGCGTCAGTTTAATGTAATCGGTTGTAGTCCATTTAATTCATTAATGATCATTTTTAATATATTTTATCATTTTAATACATTATTATTGAATACACATTGCAAATAATGAGTTATACATTTTGTGAACTCTAGCATTTTTCTTAACGGTTCGGATATAGCAAACCACCGGATAAAGGGAACAAAATCTTTGGTCCTTTGAAGTTCGTTATAACGGGGTTCGACTGTATTTGTACGAAAAGAATGCTTGTACAAACTTTCAAAAATAATTCTTGAATAAAATGCGTAAATACATTTTGTGTAAAAATGCAATATTATAGTTTTCAAAGTAGTATAATTGTGATAGAAATGTTGTTAATAACTTGATGATTATATTGGCTGGAATGTCTCCCCATCTGGCATTTACACTTCGCATTAACACATGCACTTTGATCATTTCCAATGAGGCTAAATGTTATCGTTCATAACACATCCTATAAATATATACGCATTATATATAACTTCAGCCTTATGTACTAATGAAATATCTGTACCACTCATCCTTATATATCTGTTATCCGACGGGTTAACCAAATTATCCTTCTTTATCTATCGTCGTAGAGATGTAGTATTCCGCTCCCGAGCACTCTTTTTCCATAAAAAAAGAAAACTTAAAACACATTTATGCGCTTAAGTGTCTAATACTCCATTTCAGTTTCAATAAAAATGCGAAATCCTTTCAACTTGCCGCAGTTTCATTTTAAATAGCCTAATAAACCTCTTAGAACAACGTAAAAAATCAATAGAGCTCTTACTCACTCCCTACAACAGCTCTTAGTTTTTTTTTGTGGAGATTCGAATGAGAAAAAACATCCTTCCCCTAAGGGTTTTTGGGTAAAGGGTCATCGAATTTCAAGGCATCTCAGTGAGATTTTCTATTGAATTTCGGTCTTCTTTCATCATTTGAGATACTACTCAAAAAGTCTTTTTTAATGGAACTCAGAAAATAACGTCAGAAAGGGAAGAAATTCACATTTAATGATATTCATTAGGGGGAGAAAGATTTTATACTTAATTACATTACTGCATTTAACTTCTTTTTTTTTAGGAAAATAACCTTTCGTTATCAAGTTTCCATAGCAAGAATGAGAATGATTAATTAATATTATTATTCTTTCGGTTTTGGACGCTTGTTATGGCAAAGAACTTTTATTGGATTTTATACTATACATCATTGAATTATCTGAAACAGGGATGCCCAACCTTTCTATATTTGTGACACCGTTATTAGAAATTTCGTTTTTTCATTTTTTTTCCAATATTGAATTAAAGTGGAATATACTTAAGGGATATATTACATTTTAGTCCAAACAAATACTTACTCCATCGCTGGTTTTATTCATTTATTGAAAGATATAAAAAACACACACGAAGAGGTTATGTTAATACAGTTTCAAAATTAGCCACGGGATTCAGTATATTACACTAGAGAACTACAATGAAAATCAGGTAAAATAGATTTGTTTTATTAACCTTTAGCTTATGGGGCTCATTTTTCTGATTCCCTCTTTAGAACGGGAAATTTTATATCCCTTTATGAATATATATATATATATATATATATATATATTTATATATATATTATATACAGGGTTTGTATAAAAAGTATAGGGAAAAGTTTCGGAAAAATATATTTATTTGAGATATTGCTACAATTCCTCAAAAGTCTTCAAAATGACTTGAGCGTCCCTTGAGCGTCGACACACTTTTGTCAGTGGCTTTTCCATGACTCGAAGGCTCCATGGTAGGCGAATTCCGGAACGTCCTTAAGGGTACGCGTGCAAGCTTTTTTGACGGCACTTACGGTCCCATGGTGGTGTCGTTTGAGGGAGGATTTCACTTTTGGTAGTAGGAAATTGTCTGCTGGTGCCAATTCGGGACTGTAAGAGGGTTGGGGAATCGTCGCGATGCCATTTATTGTCAGGTACTCGGTGATCTTGGAGCAGGTGTGGTTGGGTGCATTGGGCCATCCGTCAAGACCTTCGGACGAATTTAGTGCAGATCTTTCGCATTGCCAAATTTTCAGTGATAAGGCTGTACACTGTCATCTTATCAATGCCAATTTTATCTGTGACCAAGCGCTAACTTTACCGACGGTCTGAATGCAGCACTTCCCGCACTCGTTGCACGTTGTCGTCGGTTTTTGAGGTCGATGGCTGTCTAGCGCTGGGCTCGTCCTCCACACTTCCTCGGGCATTTTGAAGAACTTGTGCCACTTAAAAACTGCAGTTTGTGACATGCTTTCATACTTGAACACTGGGCGTCCACTTGCCCAACGTCTCCGCTTGCCCTACGTTGGGCGTCCACTTGCCCAACGTCTCCGTGTCCGATTTCCCTAGTCAAATTTGATGGCGTACCGCTGTTCAATCGTTCGCTGCATTTTGCGTTTGCACCAAGTCACTCGACAGGTGTCCACTAAAAACACGATCTAGCTTGAACGAACGATCGCAGGCGACTGGCGCTTGGTACGACTTGTAGGTCACATCCCCCACTACTGAGCATGCATGGTACGAACGTGCTCTGACGTACACTCACGTCAGGAAAAAAATGTTCCCGATACTTTTTATACAAACCCTGTATATATATATATATATATATATATATATACATGCTATCCCACCCTGTAAGAAAAATGTTATTGAGACTTCCCCTCTTCCCCCTCAGAAAAAAATCTCACTGCATCCTTGGCTGATCTCACGGCATCCTAAAGTGCCGCGGCACACCGACTGGGGATCACTGCTCCAAAAGATGCAAAAACTAATTCCTATTTTTACATCTAGTTTTATAGAGATAGATTCTTTATTTTCAACATCAAGAGCTCTATCTGTGACAGCTACAAAAGGCAATACATTAATTCAGAAGCTATTTTAGTTTTTCATACCACTGGTACTATAATTTAGTAGTTTTATAGAAATATTCCTTCCATATTGTTTGTTGTTGCATGCATCCAAAACAAGAGAAAGAAATATATAGCTGCTTTGAAATTTGTTTGACATTGTTTCCGAAAACTTCTTGAAAATAATTTTCTTTTTTGGTTCACTGTAATTATGTTTAATGGTGTCGAGAGTATTCTTTGTTAAACTCAGATACAACTAGGCACTTTCTTTAATTAGTTTATATACTGGATTTAAGAATTTGTTTAAAGCTTCATTCCCAGTCTGTATTTTTAAAAGCTAGGCTCTGTAAATACATCGTTCAGTATCATGCTCTTTCATTATTATTGAGAATTTTAAAGGCAGGGATTTCTTTTTTAGATCATAATTTTTCATTTACCATTTCAGGGGCAACCTCCCCTGAACTCCCCAACCTCCCCAACCTCCACCGTTTGCACGGTGCAAATTTTTTCTTGATTTTTTTTTAACCTAAAATATCTTGAGAAATTTTCCAGTTAGAGGTTGTAAAATTTCTATTATTTTACTTCTTTAAACTGATAACAGTTGGCAGTACTAGCCATTTTTATGCTCATTTGACTGGAATACATTGAATGCAAGTGAAAGAAGGACGAGAAAAATGGCTGTCCAAAAATGGACCATCCCCCCTGAAAGGGTATGGTAGTTGATGTTAGTGTCAGTACTCAAGATATTGTACTATGTAGTATAACTTACAATGAATACGAAATAATCAAATCCTATTCCTTATGGGACAAACATTTAAAAATTTAATGAGTAATATACGTTTCATTATTCAAGAAAAAGTAAACTTAGTTACAACACAATAGAAGGAGGCTAGTATATATGTACCGGCTGAAGACTTTTTGAAGTTTCAGTGAAGGGTACGTGTTTGGATAGTGAAATAATTCAATACCGTTTAAGACCATATATATCAGTAAAACACAAAATCAGTTTTGGTTGTTTATTCGTTAAACATATGTTTTGAATTTTATAAATCTCTAATACAATTATTAATTAAATATGTAAAAATTGTCAGATTCTCAGTGAAAACAATTTCATTGCTTGAAAATCATTTCCTCGATATGGATTCTGACGTTTACGTAATTTTATAGGTACTATAAGGTCACGTTGCATAAAATAATATCGATTTCTAGCATTCCTTTTCATTCTAACATCACTGTTCAAATAAATATTAATATTTTAGGGACTTCTACCTATAAGAATCGGTTTGTTTTATCTCTCTATAAGTTCGAACATTCGTGAATCCCAGCGTTATTTGAGAACAATATGCAAATAGGAGGAATTCTTCTCTAGGAAGTTATCTAAAGACGGACTCAGACTTAAACCCTGGACACGACTCTGATTTACATAGGTCTTGAAAACTTCCCTATTTACTAGAAATAATTCATAAGAAACTGCGAACGTAGACAGAAGCATTATGTATTACCCGGCCCCCTGATCGAAGACTGATAGCTAAGGCATCCCTTAGCAAGACAGTGATCATCTAGGGCAGAGGTCGTCAACCTTTTAATACCTACCGCCCACTTTTGTATCTTTGTTGATGGCAAAGTTTTTTTTTTTACCGCCCACCGGTACATATCCTCAGTGACTCAATTTAGCGCAAGTGCGAAGTAAATTTTAGAGGGGAGGGTTTAGAAAAAATATGTACTTTCATTTATCTTATTATTTATACTTTATGTAGTATATATATATTTAAATAGCTACGGATGGCTACGGAACTAATTCGTTGCTTCCTCGTCCACAAGTGTAATTAGAAGTGTCCGGTGAATTATTACATGCAATTCAAGATGAAAGATGGAATTCAAACGTAAATTGCAAAAGTATATTTTGAATAGTCAAACTCACGAATGTGTTAGCAGTGTATTCGATATAAGGAAGAATAACAAAATTTGTACCAACGAACAAAAATTCCCACCGCCCACCATGAATCACCCTCTAGTGGGCGGTGGGGACCAGGTTGACTACCACCTGTCTAGAGTAATTTGCACTTAATAAGAATTCTTAAGGTATTAAAACTGAGGTCACTCCTTCTCAACGTTACAGCAATACTGTGAAGCAGTCGTAAGTCAACAAGACTACCACAACAGAAAGAAAGTACATTATAGATAATGACTGTAAAAATGCTAATGTTAAACTATGGAAAAGTTAACTAGTTTTTCGGAAAGTATTTCATGGAAAACTCTAAAAGTCTGCTGAATAATACTATACATTATGTATATATAATATAAAAATGTGATAAAGTGTAAGTAAAAAGGTTAACATATTGAAGTTTGTCTCATAATGCAATGAGGTGTGACAAACAAATAATGATGGACAAATCCTGTATAGTTATCCAGTTGTTTGAAACAAAGGAAATACTGACCACTGTAGGGTGCAGTGGGAGGTGGGAGCAAAACATATGTACCTCTTTTGATAGTTTTCCATCCAAACACAAGCAAACGAAGTTAGCGCTTTGAAAACGCACAAAGAATTTTGTGTAAATAGACAACGTTTTTCATAAATTTCATGATTTTTTTTATAAATTTATGGAATTTATAAAGGTAAGTGAAAATAAGTTCGCTTTAAGTTAAAGAAATGTTCATTGAATTTGTAAAGACAATAAGTAAGATAAATTTTATCTCTCTAACGTTAAATTCATTTCCGACAGAACATAGAGATAGTTGTATCTCAAGAATAGAAACTTTTGTTTTAGTTCGATATAATTCGGCTGAATAGAAAGTCCCCTTTTAAGTACAGAACTTTTGTTCTGATTGAGAAAATATTTTTCTTATACATACCGCTTTGATAAGTGACCATTTAGTAAAGAGATTTCTGTTACTTCGAAAGACTGAAACATTTTAATAAAGAGGTGATCATGCTTGATAATTTTATGGTGGAAAGAGAAATAAGTGCTGAGTATTTACCTAAGATGTACACTGTACAATGTATCCGTTAAATAAACTACATTTTTCTAACAAATAAATTATAATTACTTGAATTAATTTTAACTCGCCGTTTACTTGAAGTAGTTTCCTTATGATGCTAGATACCAATATTAATGATGCCTGAACGAGTAATTAACCGGAGAAGCACGGACAAAAGGAAAAAAAAATATGTAGCTGTACAGATTGAGACGAGACGCACGAATGTGCGTGCCAATAAATTTTTTGAAAAAATGCTAAAATCATAGAAATTAATAGACGTGCTGGAAGCTAAATTACAAGAAACCTTCTTAAGAGGAACACGTGTGTTAAAACGCAGTAATTGCTGGAAAATTGGTATTAAAAATTAGGATTCCTAGAAAAATCCACACTTCTGTTACGATAGATTTAACTTGCTATTTTTAATACCGCATTGAGAAAACTTTCTGTAACATCGTGATTCCTTAAGCGAGTAGGATTTTAATTAACGCTAATTAACAGGACTTAAAACGGTATCTATAATATATGCAGGTTTATTAATAATTGATTAAATATTATTGTTAGCTTATTGTATATTATCCTTTAATTTCCTATCACTGTTTATGATATTCCGTCAAAGAACTTGGTGGTAAAATTGAAATATGATCTTAAAATGCATTAAAATTGTTTGTTTTGATAACAGAAAAGTTAGTATTATGATAGATTTCTCTTGTAACCTAAATAAAATTTTACTTTCTTGTTATTATTCATGCCCTCTGGTCGTAAGCTTTAGACCAGGTCCATACAGATATTCCCGGACTGAGTAGTGCGGCTCCTGTTTACAATAGCCCCACAATGTTCAGAGTCATTCTCAGTTAAGTTCCATCCACATTTTTAACGAGAACCCCCAGGGATGACATCTGAGGGGATCGTACCTTCTCCCACCCTCTCTGACCTCACTGAAGGACTTTCAAGGCTCCGGATTCAACTTGCTCATATCCGGTTATTGATACGAAGACATTTAATGGTGCTTTCCGGGCTTTGAACCGAGCACCCTCGGTGCCGAACCCGACACGCTACCACTAGGTTACCTCGAGCCCAAATCATACTCTATAAAATGAAGGCTTTATTTGAATAGTGGTCCAACTCCATTTTTGTTCATTTTGAGATACAGAGCCTTAAAATCTAAAGAGTACTGAGAAATGATTTGTAATGCCCACTGTGGGCAGCAGAAATAAGTTGGAGCTGTTCCAATTTAAAAATAAGAAATAAATGACCTGTATGAACATGAAAGTGAGGCTAACTCCATTTTTTTAAAAGTGGAGTTGGACCACTATTCAAATAAAGCCTTCAAATATAACTGTTAAACATTTACATTCTTGTAATAATGCAAAGTTTTAACAGTTACGAAAATATGTAAATATAAATGTAAATGTATATAAATGTAAGTGATAAAAATCATTTAGAATACTTAGTAACATAATCATTTTGAAGTTTTTTAAAGCATGAAAAGGAATATATATATATATGCTTATTTGATGAAGTGTTGTGATTCTAAGAGTTTTCAAATTTTGTTAACACAAAACGCAAAGAATGCTTAAAATAACAGAGATTCCTCGAGATCTGCTTTGACGCTGTTAAAGATTTTATATAAATTCATTAAAAAATAGTTACTTGATGAAATACAAATGAAAAAAAAATTAGGTTTAATAATAATTTCTTGCAAATCATTATTGGTTTGTTGTGTATTATTCTTTGTCTTCCAATTATTATTTACAATATTCCGTTGCAGATTTTAGGGGTTAAATTAAAATTTCTTCATAAAATTTATTATTATTATTATTATTATTATTATTATTATTATTAATTGTCGGAGCAAAAGTTAAAATTATTATAAAGTCTCTTTTAACGTAAGAAAAATCTTACTTTATAAAATGTAAGTTTGGAAAATTTGCATTCTTTTGATCAACATCATTTAAAATACATTGTAACATAACTATTTTAAAGATTTTTAAAACGTGGGAAGAAATATATATGTATTTTTAATGAAGTGTTCCGAATCCAACAGTTGTCAAATGTTGTTAACGCAAAACGCCGACAAAGTTCAAAATAACGGAGTATCCTCAAGACCTGCTTTCAACGTATTTGAAGATTTTATCTTAAATCATTGAAAAATAATTACTTCATGTAACACAAGCTGAAAAAAAAGAAACTTTTACCCGAAACCGTAGCTCCCTACCTCAATCTGCCCTCAGGAATATTGCATTCCTTTTACCGCAATAAAAATAAACTCTTTTCAAAGTAACTTTTCTTTTTACGCATCAATCGATCCATCCATGTGCTGACTTTCTTTGCCTTTCAATATGATTTCTGAAGTTACCATCTAATGATAATTTTTATAAATATCTCGTTTATGCCCGAGGCTTCAATGATTTGTAAATAAGCCCCCGTCTCAATATAGTTGCAAACAGCGATTTAATTTGACTCTTGAGACATTCTAGCTGATTTTTTTTATATTTCTTTTCCAAGGCGCGCATTTATGACAAATAATTGGCAAGCACTCTTCTACAATGATTTCGCTTACGTACGTACGAATTAATTTTTTTTCTTCCCTATTTCTTCAGAAGTCGAATTTCCATAGCAACAGAGAATCTTCGATTTACTATATTTAGATTGCAATTCAACAAATGAGGTATTTAATTAAATTTGACTTGTGAAAATCTAATTGAATATTTATACTTCTTTTCTCGAAAGAAGAGAGCGTAAAAAAAATGGTGATAAATATTTATATTTCATTTGGAAAATAGGATTTAAAGTTTTGTTTCAGAAAATGTGAAGATTAGCAATATAAAGAAATATTTCATCCCCTAATACTTTTGGAGAAATCTTGATTACTTTTCAGGATGTTTCTTCTTTTTATAGAATTGTGAGATTTTTTAAAAAAAATTGAAACAAGAAAATTAAATGCAAATACATTTAAATAAAATGTAATGCATCGAATGTAGAGAAAAATTTATGGTGGATTAAGCAACAGTCTGGTCAAATAACATAATGAGACTTACTTGGTGATTTTATTATACTAGAATCCGGTTAAGGCAGTTGTGTAAATAACCCTATTGAATTCGCTCAACGCAATGTTAATCTATGAATAAAATTTGTCTACTATTTACAGATACACAACTGTTGATAATCAAATAAAATAGGTATTTTCAGACAGCCTTAACTTTTCTGAACCTTGCAATAGGATTAATTTTATAAATTTCGTCCACCAAGGGAATTTATGAGTGTTTAAAACACACTATACAAGATTTTCCCCCAATAATTTAAATTTTAAAATATAAATTGCATTAAAAGAACTTTAAATGATCTAAGGTGTAAAATTTCTTCCTCTATTGCGGAGTGAAATTTTTTTTTTCAATCTTTAATTCCAAGTCAGCAATACTTGGACAAAACAATACTTTTCTCCATAGTTTCACATTGAGATCAGAGAATCCAATAGGGTTGGTAACTATTGGATTCTCTGATCCTTACTAATTCTAGACTTGTTAGTAACCTTAACACTTTCGATGCAGTGTGGGTCATCTTTGTTCCCGCTGAACTTTACTCATAGTCCGTTTCAAGAACTTCGTTTCAGAACAAACATTGTAATGAAATGTTTCGTAATACCAAAAACATGCATAATTTTCATGTTTAGTGCGGTCATATCGAGGGCCACCGATAGAGCAAGTGGCGCATTGATATGTTTAGCAATATGTTGGATCCACATGATGATATACAGCTACTGATTTCGCAATATATATGTTTCTTTTGGATTTATTTTCTTTTCCGTTTCCCATTGTTCTTGTGTCAGTAGCCACTTCATCCTGCCGCACATGGTTAAATAAACACGTTTTTTTACAGCACAATGTATAAGATAAAATGAGTGAAAATTCAATTCATCAGTTTATTCCAAAATAAAGATTACATATTACTAGAAACTTCTAGAAAACTCATACGTAATAAATGAAAAAAGATGGTTCTGTGCTTCAAACTACTTAATAGTTTATGTAGCCATCTTTCTTAATTTATTTGAGAATTGGTGAAGTGTGGATTCTAGGGGATGGTGGACATTATAAAGGGATTTTTGAAATGTTTAACTCAGAAATATGAAATTTTGCATAGATAGTCATTAAAGTATAACTATATTAAAGACCATATAAAATTTTATAAATATGTTTTAAAAAAATTTATATTTAAAAAAAGGAAATTATTTATATTTTTTATAAATACTCCGTGCTAACCAATTTTTAACTTATCCCCTTTATTTTGCATTTATGTTGCTTATAAATACATTTTGAACAGAATTATATATTATTTTGTACTTTCGTCGAACAGTTTATTTTTAGGAAATATTTTTATGCTTGAACTCTGAATTTCCGAGAAATTTTTGTTCTTTGGTACACTTAAGTTACTCTTTTGTAATCTGAATGATGTCGAAACCTAAAATGGATACATAGCTTTATTTTGAAGTATTAGATGTCTTTATTATAAATTTAATAAAATTTCGTCAAAAAATTCTGATGCAAGGAGCATTTAAAAGACTTCCAAATCTGGACATTACTCATTTTGAGAAAAAGCCATGTTTTTTCACCTAACTTTTATACTTATTTTTCTAAAGCCCCAAAATTTTCATTTTACTTTTCACTACGTATTTCAAATGCATTTTATTCCAATATTTACATATTTTAAAAATATTGATGCATTAAAAAATAAAATTATAATTTCTGTTCTATTTTTGGTAATTTGAAAGTCCACCATCACCTTAAAGATTACAGTTTTAGAAAATCTGTCCCTGCGACAACGAATGTGGAATTACATTTGGTAGCCACCGAGCGAAAGCCAAACTGTGACGATTGTCCAGATAAAACTAGTTTTTGTTTGCCTGTTTCAATAACACATGTCGTTTTACTCCCTTTAAAGTTAAATTCATACTAATAAAAATTAGTTTTTCTTTTATTAGACTAAATTACATATACTCCCTTTTACTTTATACTAATTATGCCTGTCTTAAATATCACATCTCACATCTTATAAATGTTAACAACGAATGTAAAACGTGGGTTCTCTAAGACCCGCCTGGAATGAGTTGGGAAATCACTTGAAGAGGCATTTAACGTGTTAGGAAATGCTTATTTGTCACCAGTATTGCCAACTTAGGGGTTTTCCCCCTAAATTTGGGGGTAAGTTAGATGAAAAGGGGTGATTTTGGGGGCCACATTTTTTAGGGGAATTTTGTGGGAGGGGGAACATTTTTTAATAATTTGTTCAATCGAGACGCGTTTTTTTTATTAGATTATAAGTTCCAGACGTATGTCAAATGTAAATAAACCTCCATTTCATTATGTGAGTGTGTATTTTCTATTTATTTCAATTTATCTCTCAAACAGGATGCATATTTGGAACCAGAATGTCTTTTAGGAAGGCTTAGGGTGATATCAAGTTGGTGTTAGGTTGAAAACAGGGAGATTTCGAGATGGCGCTAGGGGGAGGCGCTTCGTAGAGGTTGGCAACACTGTTTGGCACGGACAATATCGAAAATTTTACGACAATTCTATAAAATGTATATCATTTCAAATGCTTCTTTAAAATCAATTTAAAAATAAAAAGAAGTTGAAATCTGTTAATTTAAATGCAGAATAGGAATAGTAGCTTCTTAATAGCCACAATCTTTAAAAAAAGAGGGTTATTTGTTTCGAATTAATAACAGTTCATCATCAAGCCAAAGAGCGTAATATGTGATTGCCACTATGAATAATCTAATACAAATGATGGCTACATGTTTCGAACTAATGAATAGTTCATCGTCAGGCCAAGGAGCATTAGGTTGTTTTGTTACTATGAACCTCCGCAAAGTCCTAAACTAACTCGTACTTGCGTTACTCCGTGCGAGGTGGGATTGCATCGCGCCCGAAGAACGATAGAATCATCAGGTACTACGATTGTTGAATGCTGATATGGCGGGACGACGTAATACTTTAGACTTTTGTCACTATGAGCAATCTGATAAAAAGGATAGTTACATGTTTGGAACTAATTAATAATTCATCGTTAGGCCTAGGATCTTTAGGTGGTATTGTCACTATAAGCAATTTCACATAAAGGGTGGCTACATGTTTCGAACTAATTAATAGTTCATCTTCAGGCCTAGGAGCATTAAGTTCTTTTGTCATTATTAGCAATCTAATAAAAAGGGTGGCTACATTTTTCGAACTAATTAATAGTTCATCTTCAGGCCTAGGAGCATAAAGTTCTTTTGTCACTATGAGCAATCTAATAAAAAGGATGGCTACATGTTTCGAGCTAATTAATAGTTCATCGTCATGCCAAGGAGCATTAGGTGATATTGTCACTATGAAAAATCTAATAAAACGGATGGTATCATTTTTCAAGCTAATTAATAGCTAATGGTCAGTCCTAGGAGTATGAGGTAGGATTGTCACTATGAGCAATCTAGCAAAGATGATGACTACATATTTCGAGATATTTGATAGTTCGTCATCAGGCCAAAGAGCATTAGGTGGGATTGTCACTATGAAAAATCTAATAAAAATGATATCAGCATTTTTCAAACTAATTACTTGTTCATGGTAAGGCCGAGGGGAATGACAAGTGATTGTCCCTATGAGCAATCTAATAAAGATGATGACTACAGGTTTCGAACTACTTAAAAGTTCATCGTCAGACCGAAAAGCATTAGATAGGATTGTCACTATCAGAAGTCTAATAGGAAGGTATGATTGGCATTAGCTGCAACCACACCTAATACTCCTTCGTTGTGGTTATTAACAAACCTTCTATTCCTGTTGCGGTTCCACCAGTTTTCTGCAAGTGAAAATACATAATAGCGTTAATTCCCAAGTAAATAAGAATGAAATTTAAATGTTTGCATAGTTCCGCCCCTGAACTCTCCTTAAATACAAAAAAAGTGAGTGAAAAATATAAAGAAAGGAATCAACGTGATAAAACACAACTTTGAAAACATTTCCGACATTCAAAGAGCCGTTTTTAACAAAGTTAAATAGCGTACGTAATAAAGTATTTTCTTGTAATTACGGAAAACAAAAGACAGAAAGATTTCTCAGAATAAATATTTCTGTAGCAGGATAAAAGAAGAAAAAAATACCGTCGAGAAAATAAAGCATTTTAGAAACGGTTAACATAAGTGCCTAATTAATTGACAAAAGATGTTCAGAAAGCAAGAATTCATTATTAAGTACAATCCTACTTATATATAATTATGAACGAAGCATGTTAAAAAAAACAATCAATTTAAACTGTCTGCTATTCAAATTAATTTTACTTTATAACTGAAAAAAAAACAGTTTCCATTTAGTCATTTGATATCTCCAACTGTTCAAATAATTTTGAGCACTGGGTCACTCTAATCATTATCATAACAAATTGCTTTCTGGTTCTCTTTGTTCTCATTGCATATAACAGATATTTTTTTTTTCTCTCGGTGGCCAATACCGTATGCTAAAGATAATTTTAGAGCAAAATAAAAAAATAATCCCCACGGAAAAAAAATTCAATGGTTAGTAATTAGCAGGCTTTTCAAATTATATTCTTCTTTCTGCGAAAGGTAATTGTAATTAACGATTATTCTATGCACAGTATGATTACGTTTTAGCATTTAAGGGAAGGAAATATTATCTGACGCTGTTTAATGCTCACATGCTTTTACTGGGCAGCGGGTGTTCAAGAACAAAACAAAATGTATATGACATGCAATAAAGAATGCAATATATATGTATATATATATATATATATATATATATATATATATATATATATATATATATATATATATATATATATATATATATGTATGTATGTATGTATATATATATATATATATATATATATATATATATATATATATATATATATATATATATATATATATATATATATATATATATATATATATATATAATTAGTGTAGCAGTTTATGGAATGATAAATACATATGGTTTTAATAAGATTTGTTGATCGCTTATTTTATCATAAATTAAATATACTGAATAGAATGAAAACGAAATCAAAATGGAATTCAAAATAACTAACAGATATATTTATGGCAAAAATTTATAGCTATTCTGTTAAAATGCGTTTTTAATCAATTGAAATTATAAATTATTTAAGTCCTAAAGAAAAAAAATATATACCCCATAGGGATAAAATTGCAGCTACAATAAAAAAAATTAAGGAATGTTGAATAAAAGATACAGCATTACACCCGAATAATACACCGTACCAAAGCTCACATCACTATATAACCTCGCAGTCAATGAAGGGGACTAATATTTCTTGCCGCATTAATAGCCACATTATGGATAAACGAAACAAAAGCAGTATTTCTTTAAGATATTCCAAGAAACATCCCTGTAGAAATATAATGTGTTACTGCCAATAAGAAACTGAAGAATTCAAGTAATATCCAAAGCCTCTTTATTAAAAAATAGTTTAAGGTACCCGTACACCTTTAAAACGGCATTTTCGGTCAAAATATCGTTTTTTGTTTTTTGCAATAACATTAAAGCCCAATCTTTTATCTTTCAAATTCCGTTTGAATTATGCTTCTATCTTAATTAGAAGCCGAATTACAGCAATTTAAATATTACATGTCGCAGAATTTTACAACCGGAAGTGTCATTCTGCAAACCGGAAGTAAGCCAAAATGTTTGTTTACATCGTTCTTTTTTTAGATTTAACGCTGAAATTGGGTTATACGTCAAAGGAAATACTTAAAAATAAAAATCAAGGGATTTATAAATATTTGGAAACATATCTGGCAACATAATTTTCACTCTTGTATTCCTAAACTTGGCAACAAACTTATATTTCAAAAGCGATTGTTTACATATCTGCAGATTTGCCGCGTTGTTTTTATTGGCTTTTTAAAGTTTTTAAATCTATTTAGTTTTTACTTTTCTCTGGTAAAAATGGGTAAAAGTATTGGAAGAAGTCGAAAACGCAAGTTTTACGGAAATCGTTTTACAAAAAATGTCAAAAACGATGACGTAGATGAGTGTGTACAAAGCACTGCGAGTTGTATAAAGTCTAAAGTTGATACTGTTTTAGACTCGGATAAAACTAATGGAGCGATGTCTGGAAATAGAATTTTTGATTTAGATATTCTTTCCAGTGTTTTTTCTGAACTCTGCTGCCCAATGTGCTATTCTGAGAAGCTAGTATTTAAAGAAGAAACTAGATATGGATTATGTTCTCATTTCCTTTTGAGTTGTGAAGGGTGTGAGTTTCAGAAGGGTTTTGCCTCTTCTAAAAAACATGTAAATTTCCCTGAAGTAAATACGAGACTAGTATATGGTATGCGCCAAATAGGTAAAGGATTTTCAGCTGCTTATAAATTATGTGCAACTCTGAATTTACCTAGATTGACCAAAACTGCATATACTTCTCATGAACAAAAACTGTTGAAAGTTGTTTCTGAAGTAGCAGAGGACTCTATGAAAAAGGCTGCAACTGACATAGTGAAGAAGCAGGAAAATCTTGGCAAAGAAATTGTGAAATGTGGAGTTTCAGTGGACGGAACATGGCAGCGGAGAGGCTATACTTCTTTAAACGGATGTGTTGCAGCAATTTCCATCGACAGTGGAAAAGTATTGGATCTGGAGGTCATGTCATCATACTGTCCAACATGTAAAAAGCTAGAAAAGATGGCTAAAAACCTGGAATACGAGTCATTGAAAGCTGATCATGTATGCCAGTGTAACTTTCAAGGCTCAGCGTCAAAAATGGAAATCGTTGGTGCGTCACGTATATTCTCAAGGTCTGAAAACAGACGCCAGCTTCAGTATACTGAATATTATGGTGATGGCGATTCCAAAGGATTCATAAGCGTAAAAGACACATACGGTGAAAACAGTGTCACAAAATTTGAATGTATAGGCCATATTCAAAAGCGTGTTGGGTCCCGCCTGCGAAAATTAAAATCAAAAACCAAGGGTCTGTCTGGAAAAGGGAAACTGACCGATACATTTATAGACAGACTTCAGAACTACTATGGAATTGCTATACGTAACAATACTGGTAACCTAAACGCAATGCAGCAAAATGTTATTGCTGCATTATTCCACTGTGCATCCAGTTCACGAAAACATATGCATGGGCAGTGTCCTCTGGGCAAAGACAGCTGGTGCTTCTTTCAGCGAGCACTGGCATGCGGAACATCTGTTAAAGATAAGTATGCTGGTCTACCAAAAGAGGTATTGAATGCTGTAAAGCCAGTATACTTAGATTTGTGCTCAAGAGAACTCTTGAGTAAATGTCTCCACGGTAAAACTCAAAATGCAAATGAATGCCTGAATGGCATAATATGGCAACGATTACCAAAAGAGGTATTTGTTTGTCTGAAAACAATGAAACTTGGAGCATATGATGCAGTACTGCAATTTAATGATGGATACAAAGGTTGCCTGAATGTTTTAAATAAGTTGGATATTAGTTATCCAGGATTTTTTACATTGCAAGCCTACAACCATTTAGACAACATTAGAAAAAATGATTCCATACGTCATTCTGTTCCTGCGTCAAAGAGACGCAGGAAAATTCTCAGAGCCCTTAGGAAAAAAAAAATAAGTGTTGTAGAAAGCCAAGAGGGAGAAGTTTATAAATCTGGTGGATTTTAATATGAAAATAATTATTTTTAAAGTAAGAAATGTGTTATAAAGTTATTTTTAGTGTTTTCTCAAAATGAATTTTTTCATCGTTTCTCTTAACGCAATACATCCTATTATAAAAAGTTACACATAAAATGCCTTAAAATTTTGCATACTTTATTTATATATATTTATAAAGGGAATAGTGTATGCTCATGATTGCAGATTGATTAGTTTTTTTGTTTACATTGGTATAAATTGCAAGTGACAATGAATTTTAAGTGATTTTTATGAACATCAGTACTTTAAGTGCTACAAACTTTGAGGTACACATAGTTCAATCTTGAGAGTAGACTATTCCCCACAGACAGTTATTATCTTCATTTGGTTATTTATAAAATGGTAATATATTTGTTTGTTTTTGAGTTACCATGCAATGCGGAATGAGTTACCATGCAATGCGGAATGTCAAATTTTGACCAATTTTTTCCAGTTTTTCCTCCTAAAAAAATTATTTTAAAGAAAAGTATGCTGGTCTACCAAAAAAGGTATTGAATGCTATAAAACCAGTATACTTAGATTTGTGCTCAAGAGAACTCTTTAGCAAGTGTCTCCACGGTAAAACTCAAAATGCAAACGAATGCCTGAATGGCACAATATGACAACAATTACCAAAAGAGATATTTGTTTGTTTGAAAACAATGAAACTTGGTGCGTATGATGCAGTATTGCAATTTAATGATGGATATAAAGGTTGTCTGAATGTTTTTAACAAGTTGGATATTAGTTATCCAGGATTTTTTACATTGCAAGCCTATAACCATTTAGACAACGTTAGAAAGAATGATTCAATACGTCATTCTGTTCCTGCTTCAAAGAGACGCAGGAAAATTTTCAGAGCACTTAGGTAAAAAAAAATAAGTGTTGCAGAAAGCCAAGAGGTTGAAGTTTATAAATATGGTGGATTTTAATACGAAAATAATTATTTTTAAAGTAAGAAATGTGCTATAAAGTTATTTTTAGCGTTTTCTCAAAATGAATTTTTTCATCGTTTCTCTTAACGCAATTCATCCTATTATAAAAAGTTACGCTTAAAATGCCTTAAAATTTTGCATACTTTATCTATATATATTTATAAAGGGAATAGAGTATGCTCATGATTGCAGATTGATTAGTTTTTTGTTTACATTGGTATAAATTGCAAGTGACAATGAATTTTAAGTGATTTTTATGAACATCAGTACTTTAAGTGCTATAAACTTTGAGGTATACATAGTTCAATCTTGTGAATAGACTATTCCCCACAGACAGTTATTATCTTCATTTTGCAATTTACAAAATTGTAATATATTTGTTTGTTTTTGAGTTACCATGCAATGCGGATTGTCAAATTTTAACCAATTTTTTCCAGTTTCTCCCCCTAAAAAAATTATTTTAATGTAACAGCTAAATTTTATATATATTTTTTCAAGTTTTAACTTAAATGTCATCATAAAAAATAGATAAAAAGACAAAATTCAAAAAATTTCAAAAAATCACCCCCGAAGGTGTACGGATACCTTAAATACGAAAGATGTTGTTATTAGCTGATAAGCAGTTAAAACCGGACATCAACCTATTGCAGTAAATCATCTGTGTAGGGACGCATTTGGAAGTGTTGAATTTTTTAAATTGTGTAAAGAAGAAAAGAAAGCATGAAAATAAAGCACTTTTGAAAATCTTTACGTAAGGGCCTAATTAACTGACAAAAGATTTTCAGAAAGCAAGTACAGTCATACTTATATATAATTGTGAAAAAAGCATGTTAACACTAGAAAGACGGCTGCCGTCATTTTGACGGTTTCGGACATGCTATTGAGTGCTATGTCTGTATTTATGTTCTCAGGCTTCTGAAATTTTATGACTTTTTCTAATTTTACGCGAAATACGCACACACATTTACAAAATCATATTCGATAGTAAAGAGGTGGAGAAAATGTGTCGTATACCTACTAATTCTGAAAGCCCTCGATTTGACGGAAATACAGAAAGCTTTAAAATAATACCGGAAAAATGTTAGTTACATTTCGTCTCTTCCCCTTTTTGCAAATAACAGAAATATTGGCTTTTCGGAAATATTGGTGTTGAAAAATAAGGACTACACAAACCACGCATCTATTTTTACGGATAAACGATACCAGGTCTTCAGCTCGGCATACCTGCATAAAAATAAACCTAAATATATACTTATTTATTACATATTTGCATGAAATAGTTCAAAATTTAAAGTATTGACCCATTTTCTTAAACATTAAATATTTTAAATTCTTGATTTTATTTCTAACAGTCAAAATGACGGCGTTCTATCTTTTTAAGCCAGAAAAAAAAATTCTCGTCTTTCTAGTGCTAAAAAAAACCACAATCAAATTTAACTGTCTGCTATTCAAATTAATATTACTTTATAACTGAAAGAAAAATATAAAATAGTTTTATTTAGTCATTTGATACCTCCACTGTTCAAACAATTTTGATCGATGTGAAATAGCATAACTACACACAACTGTCTATTTAAAGCAAGAGAAGAAGAGGTTGGAAAAAAAAAAACAGTTTGTTAAAGTTGCACTAAACAAGAACCAGATATTTGGGAATAGTTTTCTAAAATTTAAATAATTAAATTAAAACAAATAAAATTAAAATAAGAAACGTTTAAATGAAACTGAAAATAACTGAAAATTTTATACGATATAAAATACCATAATTAATTTACAATAATATATATTTATCTATGCATATATTTATCATATTATTTAAAACAAATACACCTAACGGCATTCTCAATTTGGCATGCAGGATAGGAATTTTATACAAGTACCTTGATCATTACGTTTACATTACGTTACTTCTTATTGCATGTTTCCGGTGCATTAGTTCCGATGTCACGATGTCTTTCTACTATATACATAAAAAGCAATACCGAAACAAATACCACATTCAGCAGACGTATATCTTTGTATATTATTAAGAGTGCATAATCTACTTATCCTGATTAATTGAATTATTGTTCCATGTTTCAAAATATAATCCGTGAACAAGAGATGAAACGTTGAAATTTGTTCATATACAGGTAAATTTTTGTCATAAATATCGCCATCTGTTGTTTTATTGTACGGACTCATAAGATAATATTAAAAATATTATTTGTGGAAATTGTCTTACCAGCTGATAGACTTTGAAACGATAAGTTTTGGGGTGTTTGTAAGTAGAATTATGTTATTTATCCTTCAGTATGAAGAGACTCTATTATGAAATTATTTATTTTAATTGAAGTGTAAATATAGATCTGAAAGAATGTTTGATGAGTCACCTGCTTGAGAAACCTGTTACTCGCGAATATAAATTTAGTTACGTTGAAAAGTATTATTGTAGTTTATAAAAAAGTTAAGTATTGTATAAAAATATCTGTATTTTATTTAAAAATTCACTGGTGTGTTAAAAGATTTGCACCAGGAAGTAATTACGTTACCCAGATTGTTTTAGATTTATATTACTAAATCAATCGTTAAAATAAAATCCTCAATTAATTTTTTACTGTTTTTCGTTTCTTATATATGAGAGAGAAAAAGTAGTACATACGTGTTTAAGCTACTTGCATAGTTCACTTAATTATACTGATGTCCTAACGAAGTTAACGGATTAAACAAAGGTGTCTCGGTAATTATTGATCTCACGTTTATGTAAATGCGAGCTCTGTTTGAATTCATGCAAACCAGTTTAAAGAACTTGTCCTAGTTACATGTTTTTTTCACTGAGAAAGATTGAGAACTGCCTCTTACAAAAGCCCTTTATTAGGTACACAATAGGCTGGATTTTCCTTTAGAGGACTTCAAGAATTTCTGCTGGCATAATAAAACGTGGAATACTTTAACGTTCTTTGTCTTCCTCATAATGTCGTCTTATACTCCTGGAATGGATTTGCGAAAAAATAAATTGCCCCCCCCCCCTCTTTGAAAGCCATTTTTAGCGCCACCTTCCTCACATTTCAATAGCTTCCATGTTGCAAACCCAAAAGAAGAAAAAAAATCAGCGCATCTGAGTAACAGCGGGAAAAAAAATCGGTGACTCTAATGAGTTTAGGAATGAAGAGAAAAAAAAAAAAAAGTTTATTTCAAACAAGAGGATTTGGATTTGTGAGCTGATAAGATAGATCAGTAATTTAGTTTTATTACAACAATATAACAATAAATTGTTGCTCTTTTATAGGACATTGTTATTAACTGTTTAATAAATCTTTCAAGTAGATAAACTGTGCCAATAAGAAAAAGTAGTATATTTTTGGACATGAAATAATTAACAAATTGCTTTTTCTTTGCATAAACCAACTAAATTAACTATTGTCGGCGCATGTACATGAACTCACAAACAAACACGTATTACGACTTTTTTTTACTACAGTCTGCTAGCAACTTTCATAAATTAATGTATTTGTTCATATACAGAAAAAGATTATGTAACTTAACACTTCTCCGCTTCTCTGCACCCCGTCTTTAATCATTGTTAAGACCATTATAAAAGCATTTGGGATGTTGGGTTAAGAATCAAAAAACCGTTTTCGGGATGGTGCGTACTTTTTTTTTTCTTTTGTAAATAATTTTTGTAATTATGCGTATAGCACGAAAAGAAATTCTTTCAGAATGAAGATCTTCCAAGGTGCAACATTTAGGAATAAAATTAAGCACAAAAAATATATAGACACTCTGCATAAAATCTAGAAAATTATTATAAGTTTGTAAAAAAAAAAAATACTGTAACGTAAAATATGTGAGAAAATAATTAGTTAGATAAATCAAATGCTGAAAAAATTATCACGACAAATATTAATGACAGGAAAAAACTTTGTATCAAGCTATGAAAAAATAATACTTTTTTATAAATTTCTGGAGTTAATTAGTGAGAAAGTTCTTCTGATTTCCTCGATAAAATTTTAAATCAAGGATAGCAATAATAAGGATTATGAATTTAACGTGTTACAGAGTATCGCGTGCTTAATATTTAATAACTTTTGATGTAATGAGTTTGGATTTTTTTTCCTGCCCTAAAAGCAATTTGTCCTGAGGACGTTGACACATCTACTCTCTGATTGTTGGTTATTTTATTATGAGACCACCATATAGGTGAACCAACACTTCTACTTATGAGAGGTAAGCACAGGAAATGTCATGAATTACACGGGATCCGAAACTGAGCCCACTTTGTGAAACTTTGAAATGAAGTTAACTTTACTACATAGAATAATTTATTACTGTCATTAGTAAGCAAAAATACGTGGTTATCCGTATGTATGCATATTGCATGTATAATCTAGTTCTAATGATATCAATTTCCATGTACATACACTGTAGAACAGTAAAATTTTATATTATACAGTCGGACCTCTATTTAACGAAGTCGCTAAATCTCGGAAAAATGTTCGTTATATGGAGAATTCGTTAAATAGAGATACAACTTTTAAAATACTTAAAACTCATGCAAAACTTATTTAAAATTCATAAACACTAAATATTATTAAAAAAGTAATAAATCACAACTTTATTTTGTAAATTAATATCTATTTGTTTTATATATCTTATCCATCAAAAAGAAATCTGCAAGGAAAACAAGAATATGACAAAACATTGTCCGGGAATACACTGTATTTTCAATTTCCAGAACCGAAATTACCAGCACGACTCTGATCAACAATCTAGGAAACGGGAGACTAGTTCAAGGACACGGGACAGCTCCATTAAGGGGAAAAGGGATATTGAAAGTTATTTTAATGAAGTGGACAGTGGGCGGGGAATAAAGGTTGCACTTCCTGGATGAAATGCAAAGAATGAGAGCCAATTAATTTACTGCTCTCGGTGAGTTAAGCGACTGGTAAAACCAGTTCAAGGTCATTTATCACCATAAAATGTGTTAAAAGAAAGAATAAGTTTGAAATGTCCAGAAATATTTTGAGAAATATGGATGAAAAAATATTGGATCACAAGAAAAAGTTCGTTAAATAGAGAATGCACTTCGTTATTTGGAGGTTATTTTACGAAGAAATTCGCAAGATGTTCTTGGTTCCGAGGAAAAGTTGGCAAAATAGAGAAATTCGCAAAATAGAGGTTCGTTAAATAGAGGTCCGACTGTATATCATTTAATGTGTTCTTATGTAATTCATTAACGAATTAGTGTACAATTCATTATGTTCCCCAGTAATAATTTAATAAATCCATAATCACTTAAACTAATTTATAACTTTTGCATTGTAACCATGCTCCCGTTAGATTTTACTGTGAATTTAATTAAGGAAAATTAAATTCAGAAATATAATAGGGAATTTAATGCAATCTATTACTGTTTGGTTGCACTTAATCCCTTAACGGTGGCATAATTTTCAACAAAACAGTAAAAAAAGTGCTTATTTTTTCTGGAGGATTTTTTTCCGGAGTGCTTATTTTTTCCATAATCACTTGAAACTAATTAATAACTTTTGCAGTGTAACCATGCTAACGTTAGTTTTTTCTATGACTTTAATCAAGAAAAATAAAATTCAGGAATATAATAGGGCATTAAATGCAATCTATTGCTATTTGGTTGCACTTAAACCCTTACCGATTGCATAATTTTCAAGAAAACAGTGAAAAAATTGCTTATTTTTTCCCTTTATTTCTTGATCTGCCACATCTAGTTTAAAAAAAAAACCCATTACCAATTGCATTATAGTCTTGTGCTGCCATCTGGTACATAAAGTAAGAAATAAAATATTTTCAGGGTAAATGAAATGGTTTATTTTTCATCTTTTTGGTGCGTTACTTTTGAACACTCTAGCCCGGAAATATCACGGACACGAGAAATAGAGGGTGAAACCACACCCCGTGATTTTGACTGGAGTGAGAAGGAAGGAGTTAATAATATAAATGCAAGCCTGACAATTGCCTTGGAGCATAAACTTGGATTATTTGGCTCATAGCAAAAAATGTGTTACTATAATGTTGAGGCCGGTAGGCCGGATTTGGGTTGGTGTGGCTTGCTCCCAGGGCGCCAAGGTTTGATGTGAAGACCCCGGCGTTTGGTAACGGAAACCGCGACTGTGAGTCTCCTGGGGGAGTGGGATCCTCTGAGGGAGTCACTGTATCACCATCAACTCTTCGGTTGTCATCATTTCCACGCAGTTCTGTCTAGAAACCGGTTGATGTTCCGGACTCAGAGTGATAATGGACGTTGGCTCCTCGACTTTCGCCATATAACGTTAGCTACAGTTGCTCCATTAGTCCTGAATAGATACGGACGTGGGTTGAACGTCCAGACAACAATCAGTCATCATACAACAATCAACATCAGACAACAATCAGTCATCAGGTTTTACGTTTATCGCATACGTAATCGGTGGAATGACGTATTTATTGAGCTTACTTTAATGCTGATTTTGACCTTGAAAACTGATTGATTCTACTTTCTATCTACCTGTATTTTACTATTTGATTCTTCCTTAATTCTTCATATGAATTAAAAGTAAAAAAATGTTAAAGGAAGCTGTCAGGTTAGATGTTTTAGGCTAGTTTGTCATGACCACATAACTATTCGAATACTGATACCGAAAGTTGAATGGATCAATATATTATACTTTGACTACTCTATATGGGGTTTTACATTGGTGATATCTAAGTGTTAGCGATTCTGCCATGGGAATGTTCTTTTTGACTGTTCATTTCGTTTTCCATTTATATAAATTATTGCTTAATATTAATAACTTGATCTGTCAATATTACCATTCTCATGGTGACTTCATTGTAGATTCACAGCCTCTGATATTTTAGAAAGTATGTAGGGGAAAACCTTGTACCTAGGGCCGGCTGTTTTCAAATGGCAGTATCTTTACTTATAACTAACTTACAATAATAAAAATAGTTTGTATACATTACGTGCTTTATTCTCTTTAAATAAAAATCACATCAAGTGTAGAAAAAAAAACAACTTGTAAATGATATTGAAAATTTAAAAAAAATTACAAATTGCCCTAGGTACAATAACACTATTGTACCTAGGGCCAATTATTTCCAAACACTGAAATTGTTTACAATAAAAGAACAATTTGTATACATTATTTCTTTCAAGCACAAGTTCTAAAATCTTCGTAAAGAAAAAATGTTAATTGTAGGCAATGTCTTAAAGGAGGAAATGTTTATTATTTCATCACTTTCTAACGCATGTTTTTTCTCCATTGTCTTATTGATCCCACATAAATTTTCTGTTTCAAACATAGATTTCGTAACCTTTTTTTTTATCAATTACTTTTTTCAATATTTGTGCTTGATTTTCAGTTTTCTCGGGGGTATCAGTGAGAATTCCACACTTGCCAAGTTTTCGTCCACCTCTTTTCTAGGTACAAGATGTTGTTGCTTTTGGAAAAATGGCTTCCATAGCCAAAGACCTGCAGAAACCAAACTTTGTTTTTATATAATTTTTTCCTTTAATGATTACAAAAAGTATCTGCTAAATATTAAAACATAAGTTTGCACTTAATTTCACAAAATAAGACTTCAAATTGAAGTGAAAAAATTTAGTTTTGATCATCAAATCAATACTTTCTTTTCTATTTAACTATAGCTTCTTCTTGCTTTCATTAAAAATGGCTGTTATGATTTGAAACAATGTTGTCACTCACTTCAATGAGTAAAAATGCTGTAAAATAATAATTATTGAAATAAAGCATGGTAGCCCTAGGTACACGATGGCCGTAGGTACAAGGGTTTCCCCTACATAATAAAAATAAGAAAATAATTATTTCTCTATCGCTTTATCGCTATGCATATAAAATTACATTTACTACTATTTTTTAAAACAACTACCTAACAATTTAAAACGATATATAAACTGAAATAAATTTTGCAATAATAAAGGTTTTCGAATTTGTATATGAAGGTTTTATTTGGGTATATTGACAAATGTAAAAGTTCTCTTAGACTCCTATTCACAGAACTTATGTGTAAAGTTTTAAAGTGAGAAATTTTTAATTTTTAAACTGTCCTCTATTTTTTACTTTGATGTCACTTTTATGTTTATAACCTTTATTGCCTAGAAGATTCCTCTGTTAATCACTGCGCCTATTCTCTTGTACGTGGCTTACATCACTCAGTTTCGGTCTGCTTGGAGAGCTATACGCTATTGATTTTTATTCTCACTTGGTAGTTTTACATTCCCTTACCACCCTACTTTATTTTTAACTACTGTACTATGGCAAATTATTATTATCATTATTATTACTATTATTATTTTTGCTTACCTTCTTAATATGGTTTGCGGGTATCCCACTTAGTTACCTCAATTTTATATGAATTTTATTATTATTTAATTACAATCCCTAACTCACTTTTCATTATTCGCTCAGTGTTCGTAAGTGTTATTACCTTACAAGTGGAATAATCATTGAAGTTATTATTATTTATTTATTTATATTTTATTTTGCTTACCTCCTCAATCTGGCTTGAAGGTATCATACTTAGTTACCTTAATTTTAAATGAATTTTATTTTAATTTAATTTGCATTCTTCATTCACATTTCATTGTTCGTACAGTATTTGTATTAAAATGTTATTAGCTTACATGTGGAATAATCATTGAAGTCATTATTATTATTTTTTTTTTTGCTTCCCTTCTCAATCTGGTTTGAAGGTATCATACTTGGTTGCTTTAATTTTATATGAATTTTATTATTATTTAATTAACATTATTTAATCAGATTTTATTATTCGCACAATATTTGTATTAAACTGTTATTAGCTTAAAACTGGAATAATCATTGAAGAGTTTTTGTTCGTTTGTTTTGTTGTGTGTGCTTGCCTTCTCAAGCTTGTTTAAAGGTATAATTTTTAGTCACCTTAATTTTATATGAATTTTATTATTATTTAATTAGCATTCCTTATTCTCAGTTTAATATTCATAGTTTAAAGTATCCATTAGCTTAGAGGTGGAATACCAATTAATTTTTTTTCTTACCTTCTCAGTCTGGTTTGAGAAATCATACAAAGTCACCTTAATTTTATATGAATTTCATTATTATTTAATTACCATTCTTTACTCACACTTTAATATTCGTACATTAAAGTATCATTAGGTTAAAGTTGGAATAATGATTCCCCCCCCCCTTTTTTATGGTTTACTTTTCAATCTGGTTTGAAGGCATCATATTTACTTACCTTAATTTTATATGCATTTTATTATTATTCAATTAACATTTTTTATACATATTTTAATATTAGTACATTATAGTATTATTAACTTACTAGTAAAATAATCACTTAAATTTTATATTTTCATTTGTTTTCATTTAATTTAGTCTTTTTTAATGTTCTCTAAGCCTTCGCGATATTTCGCTAGGTTTGTATTTTTCTCACCGTTATGTTATTGGCTTCTATCATTTTATCGGTTTCTTCTATCTATTTTAACGGCTTTTCGATAAACGATTCCCCCTTTCCACGTTTTCCTTTTATGTCAAATGACAACATTTTCTCTCCAGATTCCCCCATGGCTGCATTTAATTGATAGTACAACGTTGCTTTCAGCCCCTGAAATTGTGGGCCGTTACCAAACAGTCTAAATACGTATTTATATTACCACAGTGAACTCATTGCTTCTTCATCGTTTTTTATTACTGATTTCAAGGTACTTCAGGGAAATGATGCTCGTACCAGTGGACAAGTGGGCACCCTCAGATAATACTATGATTTATGATTTTGAAGTTGTTATTTTTCTTTTAATTAGCCAGACACAGTTTTTGTAAAGGGTAAGTTTCCACAACCTGTGAGGTAAATGAGGCAATTTTTAGCATAGTCCTTTTTCGACATCAGCGTGTTTGTCTCGTTTCTGACCTTTTCTTGGAGGAAAACATATCAACAATTCATGTTGAACATTAAATATGCTAAACCACTTTACAGTGTTAAACTTATGAATCTCAAATTAACAAACCCTGACACTGTGCTGATTCACTTTGTTTTAACCTGTATAATTAAGCTATTAATATATAAATTCTCAACCCTTTGTTTTACTTTGCAGACATTGTTTCTTTTATATTATCTTGAAGTAGATTATTTCGGATTTTTTTTTCTATATTAAAGTACTGGCTGTCTTCGCTTCTAAGCTTTATTTTATTAAATTATTCATTGCATTGCACAGAGAAATATTGACTAGCCGTATCATTTTATTTCAATGTTCTGAGGCAAAGCAAACAGGAAAAAAAAATCTTGGGACAATAATATATCCATGTTTGATCAATCAACTCATGAAAAGTACGCATCAAGAATGAAGCTAGAAACTGCCGTTCTCAATGCAGTTACTTCCATGAATAATATCTTAACAAGCTATATTCCTCTTATTAACTCAGGAGCACACCCAATGGGATAAAATCTGTCTTAGTCTTTTGAACTGTGTCTTTTTTGAGTTTCTTTAACAATAGGAAGAAGATGCACTTGACATTTCTTGACACCTCTCAAGGTCGTAGTCACTAAAAAGTGGTAGAATGGGATTTTGAGTACTTCCGGTAATTATCAATTAGGGAGGAACGTAGAATGGAACGAAATCCATTCGGCCAGTAATGTCAAGTTTCACTTCATACTAGCATTTGAGAATATTGGTCGGTCAAATAACACTTTTATCCGAGCACAATAATGCTCTTGCAAGCATTAGAACTTACAGAGAGAATGAAGAATCTCTATATATATTAATGGATGTATGTGTGTATGTTCCAGCATGACTCTGGAACGCCTCAAGCAATTTCAACCAAACTTGGTACACATATCTCTTACAATCTGGAAAGAAACACTGGGGGGATAAGATACCCCTAGCACCCCTAGGGAGGCAGTTAGGGGCAGGGGGCACATGTGAAAATAATCGAAAACTAGTGATATTAGTGTCGAGTCTATAGTTTTCGGGGTCACTGAGATTTCGGGGTCACTGGGGGGACATTATAAAATGTCCAAATTGACCAAGAGTAGTGTCGAATCCATAGTTTTTGGGATCTCTGAGATTAATAGTGACACTTCCGATGACGTTTAAGTGCAAGTTCAGCCCCCTCCCTATCAGCATTGGGGGGGAGAGGGGGAAGAAGGGGTGCATATAAGATGCCCAATATACCGAAAGTAGTGTCGAAACCATAGTTTTCGGGGTCGCTGAGACGAATAGTGACATTTCTGATGCCATTTAATTGCAAGTTTAGCTCCCCCCATCACCATTGGGGGAGGGGGGGGGAAGGAATGGAGAATAAAATATGCCCGATGTCAGTGTCGAACCCATAGTTTTCGGGGACACAGAGATGAATAGTGATACTCCCGATGCTGTTTAAGTGCAAGTTCATCTCCCATCAGCATGGGAGAGGATGGAAAAGGGGGAGGAAGGGGGAATATAAAATGTCCATAATGATCGATTGTAGTGTCGAATCCATAATTTTCAATGTCGCTGAGATGAATAGGGACACTACAGATGCCATTTAAGTGAGAGTGCAGCCCCTCATCAGCATTGTTGGGTGAAGTGGGGGTAAGAAAGTGTGAATATGCAACGTCGAAAATGAGTGAGAATAGTGTCGAATCCATAGTTTTCGGGTTCGCTGCGACGAATAGGGATACTCCCAATACCGTTTAAATGCAAGTTCAGCCTCCCAACACCATTGGAGGGGGGAAGGGGTAGGAATAAAATGTCCAAACTTACCGAGAGTAGTGTCGAATCTATAGTTTTTGTGTCGCTGAGATGAATAGGGCCCTTCCGATGTCATTTAATTGCAAGTACAGCCTCCCATCACCATTGGTGGGGGAGAGGGGGGGGGGAAGGGTTAAAAATTGTCCAAATTGACCGAGATTAGTGTCAAATCCATAGTTTTCGGAGTCACTGAGAGGAATATAGGAAACTAAAAATGTTGTTTATAGTGAAGTTTTGAGTTAAATTAATAATAAAGTGAATTTGTAATTTTACTTTATCATTTGTATACTGCACTAACTTTTAAATACCTGTAAATTAAATTACTTAGATTTTACACTATAGGTAGAATCTATTCCTTTTTCTGTGTAATGAAAAAATTGGGATATATACCCTGGCAACGCCGGGCAAATAGCTAGTATGCTCATAAAATTCAGTCTCACGCAAGATATTGAGGATTTTCCTACCATGTAACCCAACTCTGGCGAAGATTATTTTGGAACAGATGGAACATTTATGATCAATTATTATGAACTAAAAAGTGTTTTAAGAGGATAAATTCAGGGAAATCTAAAAGTACTTTACGAATTCATAAAAACAGGACTTATGATTCAATAATCAAAGAATGATCGTGGAAAGGCTTGTTTGCGAGTCGAGATCTACATAACTTTGTGAAAAATGGCTTTTTTACCATCTTTTTGAAAAGGAAATTTAACCGAGAATGTAAAGATTAGATGAATAACAAAACGAGACAAAAGTCGGATTTTACTTTTAGCAGGAACAAAAGAAAGTCACTGGTAGATGGCACTGACAAGCGAGACATTCAGCAAAATTATACAAATCAATCTTGCAATAATTGACCGTGATATACAAGGATTCCTCATTCGCTTTCAAAATGTTATCATTGCACGATCGTGCTGTTTTGTTCAAGCTCTTAAGAGTCGCCTTAGTTGTGTCGTATAATGCTCTGGAAGTCATGCTGAACAATTGTTGAAACAAGAATAAATGAATGGAACATACAGTTGTCCTGTTCATTATGTTTCCGGTCGTCAGCGCCTTCTACCGGTGACTTTTTTGACTAATTTTTATTTAGCTGAGTAAACGAATCCGACTTTCTTGTGAGCCCTTTCGTGCAAACCGCACTATTTTATCATAATTTCTTCCTTTTTTGTGAATTTTTAAAGTTTTTATGAACTCTCGGCTCACCCTGTATATATATATATATATATATATATATATATATATATACAATGGTACTTTTGATAGTAAAATTAATGTACACATAGGCTTAAAATTCACTTTTCTTCATTTAAAAAATCCCATTATATAAGTTTCTGCATCACTAGCATTCGTATTTCAGTATGTGGAACATACTGAAATACAAATGTTTCCTTTTTTATGTGAACTGTACATACAATAAAAAAATTAATGAAACGGTTTTGTAAATAAAATAGAATTTTATGACCAGTCTATTAATGTGTGAACACATATCTTGTAGCAAATTACACAATTCCGTTCCCTTAAAAATATTTTAAAATTAAAATGCAGGTATTGTAGTTTCTAAAACCTTCCAGAAATTATATAATTTTGAAAAGCCAGAAAACATCAGAAAAATTACCGAGTAATTTTATTTTATGTTTCAAGATATTATAAAAGTAACATTTAAGTGACAATTCCACATACAGACTGGCTGCGCGTCCCAGTTTTTTTCGAAAGCATGCATTCATATGGGAAAAGTATAATGAAATAGGGTTAGCAATACAATTCAGTTTTATGCCCAGAAATGACAGAAATGACAGAATTATGACAGTCTCATTATTCATATCTATTATACCGAATTATTCCATCCTGCTATTTTTATTTTTTATATATGCATTTATGCATTCTAAGTCATAGCTGAAAAACTTAATTAATATAAAGTATTATAAAATTTTATGAATACAGTTCACAATATAGCAAAAAATTATGATTGTGCAACAATATTTAAAATTGTTAATGCCTATAATTTATCCAAACACGTGATTTTAAGTTGAAAATATTCAATTTCATATATTACTTTTATCTCCTTAAATAAAACTTTTAAACGTCATATATACGCAGCGTTGGACAATCTCTCTCTCCCTTTTTTTTCTGAATTAAATGCAATGAATTCTTTAAAGCCCATGTTAGAGGGAAAAAAATAATCTAGGAAAGAAGAATAAAATCCACAGTATCATTTTATGAATTGAAGCGCGAATTTTAGTTTCTCCCAAAAAGCGATGAAAAGAGTTCAAAAATTTTCAAATACGTAGAGTTATATATCTCACTAAAACCACTTGGATTATTTTCCGTATCATAAAAATCGAACTTAAAATTCCGGCCTGGTTTTTAATGAAGAGCAATTTCACATAACTTTCACCTTTCTACAGAGGAAAGAAATTGGCCCGAGGTATGGAAACGTGAAGCCGAAAAGCTGATTTTTAAAAATACATTCTGACTTACATTTTTTTGCCGTAGCTATAAAAAAAACACATTTCTTAAATCAACATGAGATATCTTTATTTATTTATATTTTTATAACTTCTGTGTTACCTCAGGCGGAGGATATTGGATACTGTAAAAAATATATATTACTCAGACTACGACAAATCTTATGTCCAAATAAAGTTGCACCCTAAACTGTAGCAAATAAATATTTACTTCTTGGATGGTATTAGAAAACACGACTTAAATAAAATTATGTCGGAGGAGAGGACTTTCCCAAGGTTATGCAAATCATTTCAGGTTATATACACACATTTATGCATAAATTTACCTCCCTGACTGCAAGGCATGATTATAAAATCAGATGCAGCCCCGGTCTATTCTGTTGAAGAACTGTACGTATCGAAAGCGAAAATTGTTTTTATTTTATTGGCAATACAATTTGCATGTTATATTTTTAGTGAAAGCAACTGGAAAGTCGGGGATGTTTGAACTTCTCCTCTGACCAAAAACTTAGTTTTCGTTGACAAATTGTTATTAAAGGTACGGGGTTGTAGGATTCCCCCTGAAATGAATTCTAGTGTTCAGAATGAAATTTATTCTCCCTCTTTACAATCTAATTTTTGAAATTTTTTTTTATCTTATAGCAGATACATCATTACTACTTCCAAACTTTACACAATCCCTAGTAATAAAGAAGTTGGAGAAAGTTTCATAAGATGGTCCACTAATATGTATTTTTTTATGTCAAACAAATGTTATGATAAATAATTAAAAATTCATCTTAAAATACTTCGAAACGTTTAAAACGTCGTTAGCATTTGGTGCTGCTCCGTAATATAAAATCAGTGTTTGCATTTAGTTCTTCGAGATATAAAATTGGTAGTCAGAATTTCCTTCTTCATTTTATAAAGTTCTTAGTCAGAATTTCATTCTTCATGATATAAAGTTGTTAATTAGCATTTGGTACTCGATGATATAAAATCGGTAGTGAGCCGTTGCTTATTCATGATATAAATTTAGTAGACAGCATTTAGATCTTCATGATACAACATTTGTAATCACCCTTTTGTTCTTCATAATATTAAGATTTTAGTTAGCAGTTGCTTCTTCATGATATAAATTTAGTAGACAGCATTTAGATCTTCATGATGCAAAATTAGTAGTCACCCTTTTGTTCTTAATAATATTAAGATGTTAGTTAGCA
>OU015497.1:49969093-49981593 GCA_907164885.2 Dolomedes plantarius | reverse complement strand
TCTTATGTTACTCTTTAGGAACAAATTCCTTGAGTATTTCTAACAGATTTTAAACAAAAAATATTTAATATACTTTTAATTCTCCACTGTCAAAAGCTATGTACGTGTATGATATTATATGTCAAGCAACATAAAAATAAGAGAACAATAATGTACAAAAGACGTTCCATAAAAACTGAGAGTAAGTTTTTTTTTCAGTTCGCAACAATGCAAAAGTGAAAAATGAAACTACAGACGGCTTTCTAAATTACATAAGAATCTGGGGCAAAAGATTTTAAACATGGTACATGTTTCTGTTTGCATCGTTTAGCAGTTGTTTAAAGAATGTTTGCGTGTTGAATACATCAAAGAAGATGAGTCATTCACAGTTAAGAAATTAAATGCATTGTGCGATAAAATTTTGTTATACTTAAAAAAGGAAATTTTATAAAGTTTAATGTTAAAACCCTGCCACGATTTCCTCACAGTCCTGACCTCTCTGCATCCCTTTTCTGGTTCTTCCAGACTTAAAAGGCTGAGCTCCGTGGAAGAAAATTCAGATGCTGACGTTATTTTGATGTTTAGGCTTCACTGAAGCAACTTCCACAAAATGCCTTCAGTACATGCTTTGGCAAGTAAAATGAACGACGGGAAAATTCTGTATCATCTGGGGAAAGATAGTTTGAAAATAAATAACTTTGTTTTACCTGTACCTGTATTTCTTTGGTTTTTGTGACTCTGCTCTCTTTTTATGGAACGCATTTTGTAAATGACGATAAAAAGAATTTTCACCAGGAATACTTCCCTTTTTGACAAAACATGAAATTTTAGTTTTATTAGCAGAGCTTTTTTTTTACCAAGAAACCAGAATTTTTTAAACTTCTTTCACCAAACAATGCATTAGAGAAACTTGTAATGACGCAAAATTTTCAGATTAAAACTCTAGAACCGTAAGATTTCGTATTTCCTTAGAGTTAAAAACGGATTCAAAGGATGTTTTTTTTTATTTTTCGAAATACACGTAGTGAAATAAAAAATAAATATTTGTAATATGTTTAATTAAAGTGTAATTAAATCAATATTTTTGTGAGAATTACAGGTACATTGTTGGTTGATTTTAAGAAATATACTGCTTTGAAGTAGGTAATTTAAACGTCTAAAGTCTGCCAAATTTTGACAGCATGACACATATTATATATATATATACCCTGAAGTTTCAGAAAAACTGGGATAGATGGACTTTCGGAACATGTAGCAATACTCACTTTCTCGTAAACACTTTCGTCCTCATAAATCCTTTACAAATATATATTTTTGATGCTATAAACGCTGATTGGACAGTGAAAGGACAGGTAATCATGATTGTAATAAGCGAGATGTGAATACGCGACAATCTAAATGAGTAGGACCACACAGCCTGAATTGTGAGAAGGATTTATGACTCTCAAGCGGCCAGGCTCCGGGGAACAGGGTCGTCGCAAGCGAACAACGCGTGCAATAAAACTATAAAAGTTAAGAAGACAGCAGCTATAAACCAAAGATCAAGATTAGGAAACAGATGCATGGGAGCTGAGAAATTTCTCAGACGATGTGAGGCTTCCAGTGTAATTAAAATGCAAACATAAAAACAGGAGCCAGCCTATGAACATGATGGTTCATCCCCCAGCACAATTAAGAGGCGGAGCGAGCGAATCACAAGCCAGAAGACAAAATCCAATCAAAAAAAAGAAACGACATATATATACAGGGCGTGAAACGTTTTGGAGGACCCCGTTATTTAAAAAAAATGACAAGAAACTAAGCTGCCACAGGGCCGACAAAAGATCCCCTTATTACAAAAAGAACGACAAATACCCTAAGATGCTACAGGGCCGATGAGAATCCAAATAATACGAAATTGAATGCCCAGCGCGAGCTTCTTACGAAAAAAAAGAAACAAAAAACAACGGATACGCTACTACAAGGTCGAGAAGAGAATCCAGTGACGACGTGGAATTGATTGCTTAGCGAAGGTCCGCAAACTACGAAAAAGTGCAGTATAAAAAAAATAAGCCGAATCAACTAATGCTACTAGGCCGCTACCTGAAGGTGACGCATCCTCTTACAGTGGTTTGAACGCGCAGACGACCGCCGACCAGTGCTGACCAACCCGCAGATCGTCATAGAGGTGATCAACGCAAAGTAGAGATACTATTTTATAATTATTTAAATACATATATTCTTGATTAATGCTGTGTACTATTGCGGTGAAAATTTAGCATGATGCTATGTGTGTAGATGTATATATAAGTGTGTAAATAAATTGTATATATATATGTAATCGGAGTGTCTTTACTGAGAATTGTAACCCTTGACTTAATTGTGGATAGAAAGAGAGTTGGTCGCAACGCGACATTAATAGCCTAACGATCATAGCCCAATAGCCCCAGAGAGGGTTATTACAATGATTTTCATGAATTTTAACGAGGTGTGATAGTTGGTGCTCGTGCGATAGGTCATGGCATTTCTGAGATACAGACAAAGCTGTATTTCCAACTTCGACCATTTCAAGGGTGTACCTTAAATAGAAGAATTCTGTTAAAACATCCAACCTACAGCAATAGTGTGGCCATTGAAAGACTTATGACCATGACCAGCGTCTTTTGTCGGCAATAACAGCAAGCAAACGAAGTACAATATTGGTACAAATAACATTGAAAATTAATGCTCCGTCCTCTGCAAACATAAGCGTGAGGACTGTGAAACGTTCAACGCATGGTATCGGCTTCAGTAGCCGATGTCCAATATTGACACTTCAGTGTATATATCTATTTCTCTCTGTCTCTTTATTTATATATATATATATATATATATATATATATATATATATATATATATATATATATATATATATATATATATATATATATATATATATATATATATATATATATATATATATATTATATATATATATATATATATATATATATATATATATATATATATATATATATATATATATATATATATATATATATAACACTCGAAAGACGGGAATTTTTTCTTACTAAAAAGACTGAAGGCCATCATTATGACAGTTAAAAATAAAAACAAGAATTTAAAATATTTAATGTTTTATTTAAATGATTAAATAATTTAAATTTTGAACTATTTCCTACAAATATATAATAAATTAGCATATATTTAGATATATATTTTATGCAGGTATGCCGAGCCGACAACTTGGTATGGTTTATTTGTAAAAATATATGCATGGTTTCTGAAGTCCTTATTTTTCAACACCACTATTTTCGAAGAGCCAATATTCCTGTTATTTCCAAAAGGTGGAAGAGACGAAAAGAAACTAACATTTTTCCGGTATTATTTTAAAGTTTTCTGCCTGTTTTCTATATTGCCGTCAAATTGACGGCTTTCAGTCATAGTAGGTATACAACACATTTTCACCCCCTCTTTACTATCGAATATAATTTTGTAAATGTGTGTGCATATTTCACGTAAAATTAGAAAACGTCATAAAATTTCAGAAGCCTGAGTACATAAATATAGACATAGCGCTTAATAGTACCTTCGAAACCGTCAAAATGACGGCAGCCGTCTTTCTAGTGATAAACACACAGAGACAGGTCTACTAACTGTTGGAACTATTTTATATAAATCCCCTAGAATAACTGAATTTCATGATAAAAATTAGCAAACAAGGGAGTTTGAGCACTATTAACGGGTTCTTTCATTGTGATTTTACCAAAAGCAATTCTTTTTGAGCAATCTTTAGCCTTTTAATAAAAATGCAAAGGATTAGTCCAAATTTTCTTCACAAAGTTTCGTCCTATAAAGTAAGAAATTAATTGAACACTTGCTGCACCGAAAAAAATCAGTAAAAATATGTTCTCACTAAGATTTTCGGCGAAACATTTTTCCATATTTTTAAGATCTAATATTTTTTCAGAATATTTTCTCTTATGAATCGTAAAACAGATTTTGAAGCTAACAGCTGGTTTAACTAAGAGCATTTTTATTGAAAGGAAATGTTTTGTGCTTATGATAAAGAGTTAACAAAATGAAATAAATTGGTTATGGAAAACATATATCTAGTTCCCATAACTGAGAAATCGTAAGTAATAAAAATTTAAACGGCAGATACAGAATATATTGGACATTTAGAATAAAATCCAGCATTAAAATTTATCAAAACAGTAATTTTATAAACACATTGATATATTCAATATAAGTGCAATGAAACGCTATTTAATATAAAGTCAAAATTACTAAGTCTATATTCATGTTTTTAAAAGACATTATCATAAATATTTTAATCAATATTTGTTACCATCCGAAAAATATATATATTTTTTCAATTTTATCTTATAAATAAAAGTTATTTTCTTAAGCATTTGATATTCTCCTCCTTAAATTTTACTCATACATGTAACGATAAAACAATTTACTTTAAAAGCTTTATATTTTATTTTTATTTTTTTAAAATTTGTTTGCAATGTTCTGCACGTAACCAATAATATAACGTAAGTTTATTTAATATAGATTTAAAATAACGTTTAGTTAAAAGGCATTATCATGTATTAGTGCCACCATATTCATTGCCACCATCCACGCAAGTTACCGTAAAAGAACTATTTTTCAATTTTGATATACAAATTGAAGGTTACGTTTTACGTCTTTCACATTTTTTTCCTCAAAGACTGTTGATACATGTAACGATAAAACAATATACTTTAAAAAATTTGCATTTTATTTCTAATTTTTTTATTTCGTATTCAATGTTTTGCACGTAACCAACATTATAATTGTGTTAGAACAATTAGGCAGTTTCTTAAATTTAATTATTAAAAAAACTTTACATTTTATTTCTAATTGTTTAACTTCGTTTGCAATGTTCCGCACCTCACCAACAATGTTAGATTGTTTGAACGATTAGTCAGTTCCTAAAATTTAACAATTCAACAACATTGCATTTTATTTCCATTGCATTTTATTTCATTGCGTTTAATTTCGTTTGCAATGTTCTGCACCTCACCAACACTATCACATTGTTTGAAAGATTAGTAAGTTTCTAAAATATATAGATATGTTTAACAATTTAACAACTTTATATTTTATTATCAATTATTTAATTTCGTTTGCAATGTTCTGCCCACTGCCAACGATATCACTTCGTTTGAACTATTAGTCAGTTGTTAAATTTAACAGTTAAAGAAACTTTGCTTTCATTCCGATACTTTCAATTCGTTTGCAATGTTCCGCACCTTATGAACAATATCACTTTGTTTGAACGATTAGTCAGCTTTTAAATATAACAAATCAAATAATTTTGCATTTTATTTCTAATTGTTTGATTTCGTTTGCGATGTTCCGCACCTTGCCAACAATATCACATTGTTTGAATGATTAGTCAATTTCTAAAATTTAACAATTCAAAAGACCATTCCTAACGACACAGAGAAAATCTACCAAATTAATTTTCTATTTCTGAGATTCAGAAAAAAATTATATCGTAATATATCAAAGAGAATGTATTGTTAAAAGAAAAAAAATGTGAGCGAGGAACATAAAACTGACTTTCTTTCTCCTTTAATAAATTTTCAAAGATATAGAAGTTTTAACAGTATTTCTAATCATTATTATTGTATCTTAAGTCAAAACGCACCAACTAAATCAGGAATAGAGATAATACATGTTATGAATCGTGAGAGATAACCATTTTCAAAGGAAACATGAGATCGACATGTCAGGAGAATTATCAATCAATAACGACATGACCAATGTAATTAAGAAAGGAATTTCTGTATTAAATTATATTGCAGTCCAGATGTAGCAGGATTTGCTTATGATTTTTTTAACGACGCAAATAAAGAGAAGCTTTTCGTTTCGACAATACAGTTTAAATTAAATAATATATTTATATATATATATATATGATAACATTAATGTGATGTACGTGAAAGATTATTCATAAATATTCAAGAGATTCTATGTTATGTAAATAAAATTTTTTTTTATCTTACTCAAGATATTAAATAAAATTTCAAGTCTAAAACAAAGAACATAATTATCTGATATTTGATGTGTGCTTAGTGACTTTAAAATAACTGTCTATAAATAATATGTATACACACACGAATACACACACGCACACGTATACACACACATACACACACACACACACACGTACACACACACACACACATACACGTACAAACAAACACACACACACACACACACACACACACACATATATATATATATATATATATATATATATATATACACACTCTGTGACAAAAAATATATGCACCCAGAAGGAAACGAGCTACTATCACGAAATTTAACATGTATCTAGTGTATGAGGAGATAAGCAAATGATTACAAATTCAGAAAAACAGACCGTTTTATTAAGAAGATATGGCATGAAAAAGGTTACAAATCAGTAAGTAGTAAATCCACCTCTGGCAGCTATACAAGCCGAAACAATTACATCGAATCAATGAGGTCACCTATGACCTCCTGCAGAAGATCATGCCATAATCTTTGCAACTGGGCAGTCAATTCACCAGTATTCCGGGATGGGCTGCAGTTGCCTTCCAAGCACGTCCCAGACGTGCTCTATTGGCGAGAAGTCTGGTGACCTGGCAGGCCATAAGAGTACGTCATATCCTTGAAGACATTGTTCGGAGAGTCGCGCAGTATGTGGCCGAGCGTTGTCTTTCTGATAAATGGCACCGGGGCGAATTGATAGCATAGGCAGTACAACTAGCGTTAAAATCTCGTCCACGCAACTGCGTGCCGTCAAAGTGCGTTGAAGGACGACTAGAGGTGATCATGTATCCCAACAAATCGCTCCCCACACTGTCACACCTTGTGTAATCGCCATATGCCTCTCGACAACAAATGCCGGATCGGACCGGTGGCCTGGCCGCCTCCGTATGCGCTGGTCATCAGGATTGAGACTGAATCGGGATTCATCGCTGAAGATTACACGCCTCCAGTCGGTCACAGTCCAGGTTGCCCGAGCTCGTCAAAAATCCAACCGACACTGCCTATGATGTGGGGTCAGTGGTAGGCGTCTTAATGGACGTCGGCTCCTTATACCTGCGTCGGACAGTCGTCTCCGATTGGTTTCCCTTGATACCACCGGATGTCTGGAAGGTGGTAAATGGCGTCGAACCGATTCTAGCGACGTTGTTGTTGCAGTCGTCGCCGCTTTTATGATTCCGCTATCCTCGGGCGCATTTGTGTTCCTGGGACACCCTGACCCTCCGCGACGGTAGACTATCCGGTCCGTGATCCATTGTTGCCAACAGCGAGAAACTACCCTATCACTCTGACCGAGGTGGCAGCCAATATGCCTGTTCGACCAACCTGCTTCTCTGAGCCCTACTATACGCCCCCTCTCAAAGTCCGACAATTGTTCGTACTGCCGCCGGTTACGTCTCAGAGGCATCTCTAGTCACAATACCGTCCATCCAAGTCGATATATTTGTTTTAATAACCCTATGGCACGAGTAATAATGCTTTTAATCTTTCCCAGCTGCGCATCTCATATGCGCATAGTGCGCTTATTCTCCTCTCACTGGCGTCGAAATTTTAATCATTTGCATATCTCTTACCAGACTACATTCCTGCCAAGTTTCGTGACAGTAACTAGATTTCTTCTGGGTGCATATATTTTTTTTGTGACAGAATGTATATATACAAGGTGTGAACATAAAGTAACCGGACAATTTTTTTAAAATTAAGAAATATATTACTCAACTGGAAATAAATTTATCTCCTTCAAATTAATCGTTAAAGGAGTCTATACAATTTTTTCAACGTTTCTTCAAGTCATCGAAATACTGTTTATAGGCGTTGGAACTAACCATCCTCAAAATACGCGTAACATTTGATTTAATACCCGAGGCGTTTTCAAACCTCTGTCCTTTCATGGATTTTGCATTTTTTGATTACAAAGGACTTATTCACCACGAATTTGCTCCTGAAATTCAAACAATTAATCAGAATTTTTACAAGGTGGTGCTTTTTTCGTTTAAGAAACAGGATAAGGCGAATTAGGAAGGAACTGTTTGATTCTGGGCAATGGTTTCTTTTACATGATAATGCTAGGCCCCATGCAGCAATTTTTGTTCAACAATATCTTGCTAAGCATTCAGTGATAAATCACGCACCCTATTCTCCCGACTTATCGCCAGCTGATTTTTTCCTTTTTCGGAAGCTTAAGATGGCCATTAAAGAACAGAGATTTGAAAAGTTCCGGATATTAAATCAAATGTTACGCATATTTTGCGAACGGTTAGTTCCAACGTCTGTAAACAGTGTTTCGATGACTTGAAGAAACGTTGGAAAAATTGTATAGACTCCTTTGGAGATTATTTTGAAGGAGATAAACTTATTTGGAGGTGAGTAATATTTTTCTTATTTATAAAAAAAAAATTTCCGGTTACTTTATGGGCGCACCTTGTATATACATCTGTGATAGCATTATTGCGACATTTGGGAAATATGCTTGTTAAGAATTAAACAGATTGCATTCGAGGGTTTTATGTAACTTAACAAAACGTTTGTTCTTGCATAAGACATATTGAATAAAATTTTAAATTATAAAGTAAAGACCTTAATTATCTGACATTTGAGGTGTGCTTACTGTCTTTATAATAATTGTGTCTGAATTTATGCATTATGTTATGTGTCTTTTAAACACAAAACGTTTTAAAAACTCAACATTCGATAAACGTTAGTATGTGGATAGATTGAGAAATATATTTTTTCTACTTTTTAAGAATTCAACTAATCAAATTGCTGCCCTAATTTGTAAAACGTCTTATTAAATATTTACAAAATAAATACTTGATATGCGGAAAGGTTTGTACTTACCGAAATTACTAGTATGTGACCTAGTTTAATGAATACCCTTCATGATTTTTTAAAAAAATTACTCAAATACAACATAAAATTCTACTTTCCATACAAAAATGCGTAAAAATACAGTAATGGTGTTTGGACAGCATTGCTAAATAAAAATGCGCACAATGTGATATTGCAAAGTAATCATTATTTAACCCTGTTTCTCTTTGTATACCTAATAATTTTTTTTTTCTTTAAATTTTCGCACTTTGAAATATATTCTTCTAAATGAAAACATAATTTTGCCCCCCAAAAACGAAATTTATAGCAGTTACACCAAAAGCAGCATTTAATAATTACACATAAATTCTCATGCATCATTATTTTTAGCCGCAATTTACATAAAAGCAAAAAAAAACTGAAAAGCAATTAGCGGTGAAATAAATTGCTGCAAAGACTCAATTAATTTTGGTGAGGTTATATCCTTTATTTTTTGCTCGCTTTGTGGCTTACATGATATACAGGATGAATATTATCTACTTAATCCCCACATTTGTCTTTCAAAGACCCTTTTCTTATACCAATGAAACTTAGATATTTTTACACATTTTAAGCCTTCTTTAATATTTTCGTGAATAAAAGGTTATTTTATAACTATCAGCTTGTATGTATGGAATTGGAGTGAATACTTTGGATATTGTAAATAATAGAAAGAGATGAATTTCAGAATATATATATATATATATATATATATATATATATATATATATATATATATATATATATATATATATATATATATATATATATATATATATATATATATATATATATATATATGTAAGTATAGTGCCCGGTATAAAGTGGTCAAACATAGTGATTTAAAAATACCAAGTTATTGACTTTTATACCAATAGCAGAACAATAATTTCGACTTGGGTCTTTTTTACAAAGAAATGTACTTTTGTAAACGAAATTGATAGACTTAAGCCTTTAATACAAGTCAAAAGATTTTTGTTTTGTTTTTATCAATACTAACAACTAAATACAAGTCACATTTTGACCTAAGCCCTTTATATCAAGAACCATATATATATATATATATATATATATATATATATATATATATATATATATATATATATATATATATATCGTCACCTGATTGCAAGACCTAGGTAACTCGATTTTTTCAAGTTCTTGAAAATCTCAAATGTTTACTTCTTCCAGTGAAAAAATACTCGTCGTTCTGTTTGTCTAATTATTACACTAGCCAACAGATGGCATTAGGTTAGCAGCAAAGTGAGTTTTCTAGTTATTGCATTCACTTCTTATGTACTTTAGCTATAAATAGCCATTTATCTCAAAAATAATTTTTGGCAATTTATTTAGTTCTCACATTCACGTGACATTATATATATATATATATATATATATATATATATATATATATATATATATATATATATATATATATATATATATATATATATATATATATAAACAGAGAGAAGGAGAGAGAGAAAACTATATAGGTATTTAGGTAACTTATTGAAATAAATATCCCTATGATATTTCTTTTTTTGTTACAGGAAAATCGTTGTATTAGGAATCCACCTAGATGACCTCTTTACGTTATATAGATTTTCATGTAGAGCTATCTGAAAATAGTATTACGTTATCCAACAGCATTTGCACAGGAAGTATATGATTATCTTCAAGATGGATGGAATTATTAAAGAAGATTAAACTTAACAGAATTTAAAGAAGTATTACTTCAATTTCCCTCTGTTTTTCTTTGATAATTTTTATGGCAAAATCGTCATTTAAAAATCATGTATTATAACCTAAGCGTTAAAATAGTGTACCAGATTTGGTATACATTTCGAATATGGAAAGGGATATAAATGCTAGCTTGTGTATATATGTATATTACATACATATTTACAAACATACTTACATACGTATATATGTATATATATATATATATATATATATATATATATATACTTATTAACAGAGCACTGGTTTGCCGGTATATATAGCCTGTATATGTTTCGTAATTTTTTTCCGTTTGAAAGTGGGTATCATATTCTGCTATATACTGACAATGAAGTGTCACAAATCGAAAAAGGAATACATATACTTAAGTTTCATTTTTCTTTTTCCTGATTGATAAATTTATTTCTGTGCTAATGATGGTTTAGGGTTTTTAACGTAAAAAATTCTAACTTTCATTAGTGTTCATTTTCTTATCTTTCCGGTATATTATTGATTACACTTGGATTGCTGCATTAAAAAAATGAGCAAAAATGATGTAAAATAATATTTTTTTTCATTCGTGATAAAATATGTTACTTTGTCTTACTACCTTAAAACAGAAAAAAATCAGGTCCTATCCGGAATGAGAAATTTTAACCTTTCATGTGAAAGTTTTCTCTTGGACATATGCTTTGATATTCTAATACTTTGGATCATTAAAACTAGTTTTAGAAGAAATTCTGTTATATTTTTGAAGAAATGAAGATTTTCTAGCCAAATGATCAATTACTGAAGAGCTGTGAACCCTAGAGGTATTAGAAATTATAAGGAAACTTCCTTGTGATATAGCTAACGAATAATTAAACTTTACTCTAATAAACGTAGATTGCCTGAATGTAATTCTAATATGTTATTTACATTGTTGATTGATTAAATATATTTCATCCGCACTATTTATTTTGGGAGAAGGATTTTTGCTATACCTCTATGGACATCAAATTCCTTAATTATGCATTTAAGTAATATGAGGGATTATATGCAATTAATAATTATAAGGAAATTAATATATTCCTGTGTAATATAAATGGCAAATAAGAAACTTCACACTGAAAAACATACATTATTTAATATAAAACTTGTGACATTTATATTGTTGAATGTTCTTTTATATAGTAAATTACAAAACGTGTTTTTGTCAGAGTTTTTACCGTAACTCTGTGGATATCACTATCCTAAATTTTGCAATTAATGAATATAAGTAATTATATGCAATTAAAAATTATAAGGAAACTTCCTGTGTCTTAGTCATGTAAAAAAATTAAACTTTATTCTCATAATGTACTTTGCCTGAATGTAATTCCTATATGTCATTCCCATTGTTGATTGGTTAAATATTCAACTACACTACTTATTCAGGATAAAGAATTTTTGTCATATCTCTGTGGACATCACGTTGACTACACTATAAATTTCTATATAAAGTATCATTAAAGGAAAAACCTTATCTTTAGTAGAAAATTTGTATACATCATTTCGAGCAATATATGTTAAAGGAAAAATAGAAAGAAATGAATTTCAAAATATGCGCTAAGTTCTACTGAAATAGTCATGAAATCAAGAATAAATCCTTTATAAATTTGTCTAAACCTACAAAGAAGTTTAAACAAAAGCCGTTGTTTAGAACTTCATTAAAACTAAACTGAACTACAGTTGTTGTATTTGTAAACTACAATTGTTGTAATCTAAACAACAATGTCTTTAGTAGAAAATTTATATTTATCGTTTGGAGCAACATCTGTTAAATGAAAAATAGAAAGAAAGCAAATTCCAAATATGCGCTCAGTTCTACTGAAATATTCATGAAATCAAGAATAAATCCTTTCTAAATTTGTCTAAACTTA
>OU015497.1:49931593-49961593 GCA_907164885.2 Dolomedes plantarius | reverse complement strand
ATTGTGTAATATAAAACTCAGACGAAGAAAATTTAAAATGAAATTATGTTCTTTATTTTAAGTACTATTCTACATTCTTCAGAAATAATTAAAGTAATATAAATGAAATAATTTTTCAATTTTTAATGCATTATTTTATAACTGGGGAAAAAATTTCCTATGCGGAGGCACTTTGTCGGATAGACATTCGCCTGTTTTTAATCACCGCAGTTTCTGCGGGCCATTTTATTTTGGGAGCACCATACAGGCGGACCAGCATTGCCCCCTATGTATTTAGGGACGACACCATTGGAGGTATTTTAGTGGAAGAGGTCAGCGCGCTTACCGCAGGTCCACCTCGGCCGATAGTTGGGGAACATGTAATAACATTTATTTCAATTACTTTGACTGCTGAAAGTAAAAAGAATTTCGATAAATAATTTTTCAGATGTCCTATGTAGCATCGTCTCGAAGATTACTAAAATCACTTCTAGTATTATTGCATAAGTTAAGATTAAGGTTTAAAACTAGTTCAAATCAGTCAAGTTTGTTTTGTTTAAACATGATAGGAAAACTGCGCGGTGCGTACTTGACGTGGCGATATTCGCCTTGTTTACTTTTATCTTGTAACTTCCTAACATGCGGTTATATATTTGAGATGTCAGCTTTTCAAACATCGCAAGAATGCGATGGAATTCAGCTTCTCGGCTGTCGCAAATATGACGTCATATTTTTTTTTCTCTTACATATTTGCCATATGAAACTACTTATTTTTAGCGGAATATGTTTGGCCGTATGTAACTGTAGAACGCGTTTCTTATGCATATGTTTGATTGTACAAAAGAACAGGTTTGTTAATGTCTGTCTCGCTCGCTCACTCAGTCAGTCAGTCTTTCTGTCTGTGGCATCTGTAAATCTCACACTCTCAGTTAGAGGTGAGGAGATAGTATATTTTTCATGTACGAGCATATTATTTCTTTGAGCAGTTGGCTCGCTATTATGTTTTTCATTTGTACATATTCATCTGTACATATTAAATTATTTTAACCTCAACGAACTGTGTCATAATTCAAATGTCCCTGTTTTACTACGCCCCCTGTACAGCAAAACAAATACGAGAAGGAAATATATATAATCTGAATGCAATTTATAGTACTTTAACAAGAGAATCTGCCCCATGTGGTTTTTCAAACCAGAATCTCTCTGTCAAATTTGTTGGCTTTTGTTCAAAACTCTTTTTAAAAAGGTCTTTGGAGGAATTTTATCTTACTATATCATGTATACATTCAAAGTGTCATAGCTTTGTAGTTAAAAAAAGTAAACTAGTTAATTTTTTTACGCTTTTACATCGACGTAGAATGAAAATATTTTTCATCATAACACTGTATTTTTTATATATTTGTATTTAGATTAAACATAGAAGAAAAAGCAATTTTAACACTTCAGATGTTCATTTCTTTCAAATGAAAGAAAGCCTTATTATATATGTTTTATATAACAAGATATTCCAAAAAATCTTGGATTATATAAAATATTTTTGTTTTTACACCTTGTTGTTAAAAGTATGTCAATAAAGTTTGTTTTCCTGAAAAACACAATTATGTAGTAAATCTAAATGGCTCGCCAAGAAATCAACTCACAAAGAATGACTCAAATAGAAATATAATTTATGTGGTTGGAAAAATCATACTGAAGAATAAAAAGGACATGAATACATGACAATGAGATTTTTTTAAATGTGAAAATTCTTTTAGCATTTAAATTTTGTATTGAAACCATTCCGTACAGCTCGAAAGAATAATTTTATGGCCATATAAATGATTTCTTAATGTCTATGTTTTGGTAGAGCATATAAGTAATAATTCAGAGAACACCTAACTTATTCTATACGTATTTAAAAAATTAGGAATAATTTATTTAGAATTACAAATTAATTTGGAAATTTATACTTCTAAAGAGAGAAATCTATAGATTTTTTCTAATGTATTCCACTTTAAAATCAATTAGTATATCACTATATAAAAATTTTAAGATATTTTATTTAAAGGGGGGGTAGTTTTTTTAAAATTTTACTAGCTTAGTAATAAATGGGAAGAACATAATTAGACCTACAGTAATTTTTAAATAAGAAATTAATTTTTGAAAATCCTTAAAAGTAGATGTTGAAAAACACCCATTCAGGCACTTTATTTTCTGTCAGATCAGGAGAAAAATATGAAGAATTTCTAAAAAGTACGTTAGAAATTTATACATCTTTCAAGAGAAACCTAGAGATTAAAGTATGACACTTTAAAATCAATTAGTATATCACTGCATTAAACTTTTAAGCTATTAATTTTTAAAAACGGGTAGTTTTTTTGTCTTGTTTTGCTATCATAGCTGTTAATGGAAATAACAGAATTAAACTTAAAATAATTTTAAAATATGAAACTTGTTTTTTGAAATCCTTATAATTGCATTTTAAAACAGCCAATCAGCCACTTTATTTCATGTAAGAGCAATAGAAACTACATTGTAAAAAATACCGAACATATAAACTATTTAGTTTAATTCTGATTTTGTTCAAACGTTTTGTGCTACTTTCCATTAGATTAAAAATCTTTCAGAACTAACACTTTTACTCGTAAATATATAATAAAATTAATTTAGAACTTTTAAAGTAAGTTTATAAATTGAATAATTTGTTTTAAAAATGAAACTGTTTACTTCCAGTTCATTACAGAGAAATTTTATCTTATTAGTTAAAACTTAACTTATCTTTAGTTGAAATGAAAGAAAAATAATAAAAGTTTCAAGTATTAAATTTAGGTAAACAAGTTGTTATATTCTATTTTTAAGTTACTCAAATTAAAGATCGGTATTTTTAGCCTAGAATGATTTATTTTCAGTGATTGTTTAAATTTATCTATGATAAATATATTATCTATATATATAAAACAGTTCCGTAACTGACTCACTGACATACAACACACAGACCAAACCGCTGGACCTAAAGGGCTGAAATTTTGCATGACGATTCTTCTTATGGTGTAGGGGTGCACTAATAAAGATTTTTGAAAAATTCTTCTTAGATTTTTTAAAATTTAATTTTTAAGCTGTTTTAGTAACTTTTTTTAAGTTTGCATTCAAAATAATAATTTGAGGGTTATAAAATTTATATCAAGAGAAAAATCATGAAAATTACTTTAAAATGAAATCTTTTTCGAATCTTTACGTCTATTTTCTGATTTTTGTTGAATTTTTAAAGATTAAACTTTAGAATTTAATTTATTAAATGCTGATCACGTGTTTTCTTTTATGGTACCTTAAATAAATTTATCGTCACGTGCATAACAACTAAATAGACAAAAAAAAATTTCTCTTTCTAATGCAGCAGACGATTGGATATTATCCAAAAAAAAATAAATATCCCTTACGATTTTTTATATATATATATATATATATATATATATATATATATTACATCAATTGTATACAATGATCGTTGTATTTATTAAAAATATATATATTTATTTTTTTTGGCATTAATTGCATACATTGACCGTTGTATTTAATTTGAATGTACTCCGTAGCGAAGTGCGGGTTTTCAGGTAGTCAATCTATAAAGCATGAAACTTTGTAGTTTCTCTCATTAATTAGATACTTCTGTGCAAATATAAAATTGAACTTTGGTTGGAAATTAAAATATTTTATACGTAAATGTTTTTCAACAACAAAATTGGATTAAGCTGCGGAAGATTGTATAACTTTATCTTCTGCATGTAATGGATAAAAATATAATCCGATTGTTATTAGATAATTTAAATAAATTATTTTGAAAATGTCATATTTCTGTTTTGTATATAATTTTTCGTACACTATTAATTATCAGAATTAGTTTTAGTCAACAAGTACCAATCTTTTGAGTAAAATAAATTCTGTTACAATCACATATGTTTTATGAAATACATTAAGGAAATTATTTTTTTTGTAATTAACAAGTAAATTAAAAAATGTTGAAGACTGTGTTTAAACTATTAATAAACGATGATTACCGCTTTAAAATTTAGGCTGGCAGAACGGCTGTGATCAAAGGTAGTTTGATTATTATTAAAAAACGAAAAATATTGTGTAATTTTGGGGATATTGAATAAATGAAAAGTTTGAAAGCAGCCATATTTCTTTTTTGCATACAATTTTGCTCACATCACTAAAGATAATAATCAGCTTTGGTCAACATACATAAGTGTTTTGAGACAGAGAAAATTATGCTATAAACAGATATGTATTATGAATTATCTTGCAAGAGTATATTTAATTTACAAGGAAGACGAGAAATCTTGATTAGGGTGCACCGGAAAAAACTTTTTACGATTTTCGATTATGGCTAGGGCGAAAAAGTTGCTATTGGTAACACTAAGTTCACACAAAAAATTTGAGAATATTTGAACAACTCCTTGATTTGCCGAAAATGTCTTGAAATTTTGGTAAAACGATGATTTTGAAACTTTTTTAGAAAATTTTTTCAAGATGTTAAATTTAATTTATTGTGTATGTAATTACTTGTATAGTAATGTTTAATGCGAGAAATACCTAAATAAGCTCTGATTATGCATTATTTAGGTGCTATGTTCTTTGAAAAGGTACAGCTTTTAGTTTGTTTTGCGTTCGGGACCAACGAGAAAGAACCAAGAAATCACCACGAGGAGGTTGCTATACTGCGAGTTCCGACCACCCACTGAATGTTGTATTCAGAATGTGTACCTTTTTAAGCTACCAGTTTAAGCTACCTTCTTTGAAATGAATTTTGGTATGATTTTTCGTGATTGCCCCTTTGCTCTAATGAAGGCATCTCTTCTTTCATTCCCACATATATTTGATGCAGCTTCCATCACAATTTTAACGGTTCTTTCCATGGCCTGGGTGTGACTTGGAAAGCAGACTAATGATTCATCTGTTATGGATCCTGAATTTATGTTGTCTTTATTTTTTTTCTGAAGATATACTTCTGGTGATTGGACTATCGCTGATTTCGGTGGAGACCCAGTCAATGCAGTCACAGTACTCCGTTGCCTTCAGCTTTGAAACCTGGATCTCTCGCACTCTTGGTATTGTTCTTCTTGGAATTGTGACATCTTTTAATTCTTCTCTAGGCTAATCTTTTTATCATAGTAAAAAATGTGATTGTTTAGTGGTCATAAAATCTGAGAAACTTTCAAATTGCCTCAAGGTGGGCGCGGGCATTCAAGTATCGGTGACGCATTGACTCTCATCAGTAGCAGTGGATGGCTCGGAAACTCAGGTTCATATGCGGGGTTAATTCTCCTCAGTCGTAGCGGGCTGAATCGGGAACTCAGGTTTTTTTGCGGCGCTGATGCTCATCAGTTGTAGCGGAGCTCCTCAGTAGTAGAGCCTATTATTCTCGTCATTGTTTGCTCTTATCATCAGTCGATCGTGAGCATCGGTTGCGGGACTGCTGCATACCGTCTCGGCTCTAAAAACTTAACTATTCATAATCATCATCGACGTTAGCTATCCTCGTTTCTAGGCTCCTCGTTTCTAGGCTTAATTACCAGCTCCCAGCATCGGAGTATGTTCGTTGCTGTGTAGTACCAGCTACCTCTTATTAGCTCAGACTCCGAATATCTATCTGTCAATAATTCTCTGAAATCTATATCATATATTCTCTAATATTGTCTTCTAATCTTCTTAGTTCCTCCTTGCTTTTACCTTATTGGTTAGCATCTTCTTTCCCTTCTTATTTTATTGGTCTGCATATTTATTATTTTTTATTCCTTTTCCATTCCTGGTCTTGGGGCGAGCCGCCTTTAATTTTCATATCTGTCGCTCTCATCCTACAAATCGTTTTAAATTTTCCCTTCCTTTTTTTTCATTATCACCAATTATCTGTATAATTCACCTTTGCTTCTTCTTTAACTATTTGTTCCACTTACACACCGCTTTATATCCTTGCACCAGTAATTTACTTACTCTCATTTCCTCAGATCTCAGATCCCTTTTCGCTCTACTTCCTGTCTTTGCTAGTCTAAGCTATTACTATCTTTTCTCCTAATTGCCGCATTCAGGATGCATTTCCTATTTCAATCTTTCCTTCTGTATCCTCCATTTGTGGTTTTCTGGTCTTTAACGATATGCCCTTCCTGTTCCCATGCTGCTTGTCTCTAAAGCTTAACCATTGTGTTTTTCCATGCATTTCTTAATTTAAATCTTAATTCTTTGATGTCACAAACAAAACCGCGCGACACTTTCAATATCTTGGTAATCGTAAGTTGCCATTGCTACCAGTAAATTCTCGGGATGGGCATAGTATCCATTTGCTTGAACTATTGAGTGCACTGTCTTCTTTATCTCATCCGGGAGTAAAGTTGAGAGTTGAACAATCTGCCACACATTTCTCGGTCCGTCTGCGCAACCTGGTCATTTTCCTTATGCCAAACCATATTGTAGAATAAACTCATATTAAGTACTGCGAGAGATCTTTCAGAGTTTCGTCAGGATTCGAAATATTGAAGTACTAGCGTAAAAATTGGGAAGTAGTTGTAATCCATCTCGATTGCACAGTTGGCCCTGGCTTTCTGTTTTGAAGTCCTCGAGAGCACTGTACAGTTGAAACCGCTGTCTAAATATCAAGTAAATGCTTTTGATCTGTGCTCAAATGATCTGTGTTGTGCATTTCTGATGTCCCTACGACAGTAATAGGCCCGAACGAAACAACACGTAGATTTTTGCACCCCATTAATCTATCTCCGATTGCGCCGGAAAAGGTTTCAGTTCCCGTGGTTCTTCCGTCAAATTAAGACAGTAGATGTCTAAGTGAGAGCTCGTTCGTATGAATAATACAAACCAAATGTTGCAGTTCTACTCTTGAATTGTCCCCAAGACAGGCAATGACACCGTTGCTTTTTTCTGTATTAATATAGGTGCCGTCACACCCGACTGATGTCAGTTCAGAAATATCCACTTTGTGCTGGCTTAAAAAATTACGAGGGTTGTAAATAAAGTAGTGGCAACGTCGCCCAGAAAGTCGTAGGACTTCGGGCATGCTCAAACAGGATATCGGAGGAGTGAGGTGGAGCTGTAGTCAATGTGTAGAGTACATAAAACCGTAGATCCAGTAGAAGGGGTAGTTGCTGCCTGACGTTGAAGTGGACAGTGTCGTCTCTACCGCTCTAAATCATGTTTACAAAAAGTGATCAGAGGTCGGGGATTAAAATCAAGGTTGTCAGTGGCTACAGCACCAACTGCACCCGAGAGTTGTTGGAACAACCTCCGTACTCCCCCTATTTCCTAAGTTGAAAGAACCCCCTTCGAGGCATCAGATTTTCCAAACGTGCCGTCTGTGTTCCGAGCATTAGGGCGCTCCGTCGCTGACATCAACACGCGCCTTCCTGTCGGCATCCTACGGCTTCCTGACGTCTGACAAAAGGTAAATGACTTTGCTGGTAATTATATTGAAGGAATGTAATGTAATTTTGTTTGTATGTACATAAAAAAATTTTCCGGGTATGTTGCCATTACTTTATTTACAACCCTCATATGTAATGATTTCGCAATTTATTTGTAGTGACTGGAACGAGGTGTCAAGTGCCCCAAATGTCCCAAACCAGTTTCGACAAGACAGTCATATTGTCTTTCTCTCGACAACCTCACTTGTCCTGTTTATTTTCTATGAAGATCGTTTTAGCTTTTCTGTCATTAAAGAATTTGCTCTTAATTTTTCTCCCTTCAAGGTGTTCTTCCACCTTTATCTCCATTGCTTTCATCCAGAAAATGTAAACAAACACCATACCACCCCCACTCCACCACTCCTTCTCTTCCGGACTCGCTTTAAAGGCGTGCTACAATCCGTCACTGAAAAATATGACACATCGACGCATCAAAAAGAACAAAAGAAGGAAGAGCAAGCTACATAAAATTACAAAAGAGAGAAACCGGCGGAAAATTCAAACAAAACTTACAACTTTTGCCCACTCATACGCTAAAAGGCTATAAAAATCAACTAAACTAGAAGGCACACATAACTCAAATTATTCCTAATCAGAGCTTATTTAGGCATTTGGCACACTAAACTTTGCTATAAAAAGTTCCAAAATTAGCGTTTTATCAAAAATTGAAGACATTTTCGGCAAATCAAAAAGTTGTCCTAAAAATCTCAAATGTTCAGTGTAAACTTAGTGCCACCATTAGCAACTTTTCCGCACTAGCCATCATCGAAAATCGAATTATTTTCTCGGCATACGTTAATGTTGATATCTTAGTTAAACTTTTTATAAGACATTAATTATGACTATAATGAATAATTTTGGCTGAAAAACTGGGAATACACGACAGTTACATGATTAAAGTAATTTTTCTTAATGTCACAGGTACTGACAGAACTTGATTCTTGAATTACAGAACTTGTTTCTAGTATTTCGAAGAAATTTTATGTTAACTATAATGTTGAACATCAACGATAAAAATTATGTATCATTCCTTACAAGCAACAAATTTGTGTCTAAAAAAAATAATACACAATGAAAAGAGTTTAGAGAAATTAATAATATATTATGAGTAAGTCAGATATTTATTATAAAACTGCACACTTAATATCATATTAATGCTTACCTGTGTCTAATGCAAACTGTCTATTTATTTTCTGCAAATAAATAGATAGTTTGCATTGAGATGAAGTAGTGATATTCATAAATAATTTATGCTTGTTTAATTATAAGTATGAAACAGGAGTAGTTCAAAAAATCACGATATATATATATATATATATATATATATATATATATATATATACATATACATATACATATACATATACATATATATATATATATATATATATATATATATATATATATATATATATATATATATATATATATATGTTAAATTATACGTTATATATATAATACTTTAAATTCAAAATATTAATTTCTAGGTGCTAAAAACTTCTCTACAAATACGAAGGGTAATATGAATTTAATACAAAATATTTTAAATCCCTATACTTGTTTACTTTTTTAATCCCCAGTCAATGTATATGAAGCAGAACTGCTAGAAGACTTTTCCCCTGAGATCATATGGTCTCTAGATCTCCTATAACATAAAACGAGTTGGCCGCCACGGCTAGAATTTCAGGCATTTCCGTCCATGCCGTTTATCAGACGGAAGCCATCCGTGACAAGAACGTCATCCTGGCCAAGCAGCATCCCATTTTCTTTCGGTGTAAAGTTTGGAAATGTTGTTAAGTTCGGTTCTGATAAATAAATCTTTCTTAGATATCGAATTTATATTTGTGAAACTCCTGCACATAAATGAACTTATTCGGTTTCACAGGTGAACTGGAATAATATATTTTGTAAGTAACTTGTTGAAATAATTTTTGTTTCTAAGTTTATTTAACAGGCATTCACTGTTTTTCAAATATGTATGTCTTTCTAAATGTCTTGTTTTTATATTTTGCTAAATATATGTTAGTTTTATTTAAGAACTAGCTGAATAACCGTGCATCAATACGGAGTACATTCAAATTAAATACAATTGTCAACGAATGTAGTTAATGCAATATATATATATATATATATATATATATATATATATATATATAGCAATATATATATATATATAATTATATGAAAATTGTAACGGATATTTTTATAGACAAAATAATGTAGAATAAAATAAAATATTGAAATTAAATCTAATACAACATACGAAAGAATATAGTGCAGTTTGAGGAACATTTCTTTTACTATATTTTAATATTTTTTTGGATAATGTCCAATCGTCTGCCGCATTATCAAAAAAATATTTTGTCAATTTATTTTGTTGATATGCACGTGACGCAAAGTTAATTCAAAATACCGCAAAAAGAAAAGAAACCACGTGATCAGCATTTAATAAATTAAATTCTAAAAGTTAATCTTTAAAGATTCACCAAAAGTCAGAAAAGGGAGGCAAAGATTCGAAAAAGATTTCATTTTAAAGGATTTTTTATGATCTTTCTCGTGATATAAATTTTAAAACCCTCATGTAATTATTTTAAATGCAAACTTTAAAGAATATTTCGAAACAGCTTAAAAATTTAATTTAAAAAAATCTCAGAAGATTTTTTTAAAAATATTTCTTAGTGCACCCCTACACTATAAAAAGAATCACCTTGCAAAATTTTTACGCTTTAGGACCAGCGGTTTGGTCTGTGCGTTATCTGTGAGTCAGTTAATCAGTCAGTCAGTCAATCAGTTACTGTTTTATATATATAGTTACTGTTTTATATACATAGAACTGTTTTGTAATATAGATTATTATTAGTTACGTTTGATATTTCTTCTTTTATAAGAGTTTATCATTCATATGAAGATAAGCTTAGGAAATATTCCATTTAGGATGACAGCTGGTGATAAAATAAATGCAGTTATATATGCTTATTTAATATATTGAGTTTAGTGGTAGACTATCATATCGAGTAAATTAAATAAATAAAAGTGCTGTTTTATATCACATTAATCGATCTAAAATTGCTTCTGCCCAAAAATGAACTTATTCGGTTTCACAGGTGAACTGCAATAATATATTTTGTAAATAACTTGTTGAAATAATTTTTATTTCTGAGTTTCAGGCATTCACTGTTTTTCAAATATATATGTCTTCTTAATTGGACGGGGGATCTACCACCTGGAATTTTTTATTTTAAATTTTTAGCTCTATATACTGGATGAGAATATTAAATAATCTTTTTAACTGCATTAGAGACTATTAGAATTCCAAATGGGGATTTTTTTATCAGAAGAAAGTCAGCTTTTCAAAAGAAATTTACAAAATCCTAGCCTTTTTCAAAATGCTCCATGCGCATTCCTTATCAATTAAAAACCTTATTTTTTTAATATTAGTTTACCACATATATAGATAAATTAAAGTGCGAATTGCCCATTTTTGATATGAATTTAAAGCAATAAATTTTGTTGTCTTTTAATCTGTCTGTATATTTTTATGTTTTTGCACGTTTTTACTTTATTTCATGTTCTATAAATTTGGAAAATATTCACGGTTTCAAAGAATGATGCACAGTTTTTGACAAACACTTGCATTAACAATACTGAGAATCTTTTAAGAAATCAGAAAAATATGAAAGCGCATGGAGCATTTTCAAAAATTCTAGTATTTTTGAAGAATTTTTTGAAAAACAGGCCTTATTCTTACACAAAATACTTATTTATGATTTCTAAGTGTCTTCAATGTAGTAAAAAATAATAGTAATTATTCGCATTTTGTAAGTAGATTAAAATATCAAAAATCTTAAAAAAAAACTAGGTTGAAAATCCCGTGTCCCCTTAAACGTCTTCTTTTTACATTTTCCTAAATATACGATGGTAGGCTGAAAAGCAATGCACACGTGTTTGTAGAGCGCGAACGAAATGAGCTTCAAAGCCGCGCCAAGTGGCATATGGAAGTTCCATTCCCCTTCAATACCCATGCACAGGTTTGAAGTCGTTGCGTTCATCCAGTGTATTTGGAACAGCGGTAGTATGGAGAGGTGTTCTAGTGCTATGTCAACGCGAGTTAATCCCATCAGGCGGTGGTTCATTTTTGAACCACCTATTTTCTTTATTTTCTAATATCTAAATAATTCGGCAAATTTATCTATAAATTCCTGTAAACATTTGGCACATTAGTGTGCTTCTTTAACAACAGATGTCAGCACTCTACGGGTCTGTATTTTCAGAGAGGATAATTTTTTGTTTCAGACCAGAAATTTGTAATGTGAGATTTTTCCAGTTTTTCTAATTTGTTAGTATACAGATGGATGGAAGTTCTGGAATGTCATTTTACGATTGTTACTTATTTATTTTAAATAGAAAAGTTTAATTTATCTGCATAATTTCTTATCTTTTTTTATAATTCAATGCTGGTGGTTCAAATATGGCACTAGGTGTCACTAGCCTGTCACTAGGTGGCAGAACTGGTAAATTAGGTTTTCCCAGCAAAAGTTCATAAAAAAACATATTGCTGAACTAATTTTCCTATTAAATTATTTTTGTTATGTTAATCATTGATTGTTACTGATAATTTGAACATATATATATATATATATATATATATATATATATATATATATATATATATATATATATATATATATATATATATATATATATATATATATATATATATATATATATATATACATATATATATATATATACATATATATATATATATATATATATATATATATATACATATATATACATATATATATATATATATATATATATATATACATATTTTACCTATAAAAATATCATGTGTGGTGTTTTATACTTTTTACATTCATTATATACTTTCATTTAGTACTGTGTATAAATATAAATAAATGAATGCATATGTATGTATATATATTTCAAACTGATTAGTCTTATTGTAACTGATTTGTCAGAACGCCTGCTCTGACTGGTATAGCTAGTCAGAGCAGTCGTTCTAATATAGAGTGCTCTAGGTGCGCTGTGGTTCAAAAATGGACCATCCCTCCTGCCTAAACTAAAGCTACAATTTTTTTAAAATTTTTACAGAATATGTTCCTAATAGTAATATTTCTTCAAATATAAAGTTTTGCCCTCCCCAATTTTTTTTTTCATATAGTGCCCCGGAAGGGGTTAAACAGCACGCGGTTATCGAATTTTTAACTCCTGAAAAAGTGACTCCTACTGAGATTCATCGTCGTTTAAAGGCTGTTTATAGTGACGATGCTGTTGATAGGTGTACTGTAAATCGATGGGTAGTAAAATTTCGTGGTTGCGAGCCTGGAAAAGCCATAATTGTTGATGAAACACGCAGCGGACGTCCGATCACTGCCACAGACGATATCGTAACAGACACATCGTAAACTCGTCGACGATTTGATTCAAAATGACCGGCAAATCACTCAAAAGCGTATCGCAAACCATATTGGAATATCCAAGGAACCTGTCAGCTTCATTATTGAACAATTGGGATACCGTAAAATCTGTGCATGATGGGTACCACGCCGTCTCACAGACGAGAACAAACAGCGTCGATTGGAATGCTGCGAGCAACTTTTGCAGCGCTACCGTGACGAAGGAGACGACTTTCTTTTGAATATTGTGACGGGGGATGAGTCATGGGTCCATCATTACGACCCAGAAGAGAAAAGACAGAGCGCTGAATATCGACATTCGTTTTCTCCTCAGGCGAAAAAGTTTAAAACACAACATCTGCAAAAGAAACTTCTTTTGACTGTTTTTTGGGATGCTCACCGAGTTTATGTGACCGATTTTCTGGAACGAAGGTCAACGGTAAATTCTTCTCAGTACATACAGACTCAAAAACACCTCTGACGTCGTGTTAGAGGCAGCCTACCACCAATAATCTTGCAACATGACAACGCTCGTCCACACACGTCGAGCGCAAATGGAGAGGCTCTGTGAAACTTGAAGTTTGAACCGATTCCACACCCTCCTTATTCTCCCGATCTTCCGCCTTGCGATTTTTATTTTTTTTCCTCTACCCAAGAGAGACCTCAAGGGTAATCATTACACCTCGGACGATGAGGTGAAGTCAGCTGTCCAGTTATGGATTCGAGAAAAGTCGGAAGAATTTTTCAGTGACGGAATGAGAAAACTTGTTACACGTTGGGAGAAATGTGTTAGCCTTAACGGTGACTATGTTGAAAAATAAATGTATGATTTTGAAGCTTAAGAATTGTACTTTAATGTCCTTTTTGCCCGATCTCGTTATTTCGTTTTGTTCGCGATCTACAAGCAGGTGTGCATTACTTTTCAGCCTACCCTCGTATGTTAGTTTTAATTAAGATTTACTATTAGTTACGACTGATATTTCTTCTTTTAGAAGAGATTATCATTGATATGAAGATAAACTTAGGAAATATTGCACTTAAGATGACAGCTGCTGATACAATAAATGCAGTTATATATGCTTATTTGATATAAAGATTTTAGTGGTAGAATATCATAGCGAGTAAATTTAATAAATAAAAGTGCTATTTAATATCATATTAATCGATCTAAAATTAAAAAAATATATACATTTGGAAATTTATTCTATACATCAAAAGTGCTTTTATGTTAAGTACTAATTAGTTTTAAACACTGAAATCATTTTTAATTCTTTTATAAAACTATGTTTTCACTTAAATGAATAAGACAACTTGTGTAGTCGGCCTCATTATAATAGTACCGAAAATATAAGAAATTTTATACGAGAAATGGAAGCTCCTTACATCGACGAAACAGCGCAAGTTATAGAATAATTCTTAAAAGATTAGATATCATGGTTCGAATGCATGTTTCGGTAATTGTTGTTATAGTATCCATGTACATAAGTATTTCAGTTACATGTTTTATTGGTTTTACTGCGATGTTAGTTTTCCGTGTTTTTTAATATTCATCGATAAATGATGTCTCGAACTTCCAATACGCTTCTTGATGAATAAACCATTGGTCTATAATAATCAATGCGATATCATTTCTCACTCATAGTTAAGGCTATCGTGTACTACTGTAGAATTTTCTTAAAATAAATAGATAATTTGCATTGAGATGAAGGAGCGATAGTTATAAATAATTCAAACTTGTTCCATTAGAAGTATGAAACAGAAGTAGTTCGAAAAATCCCTAGTTGACTCGAGTTGCAAAAACATGTAACACAAGCAATATAATAAATAACTTTCTTATGAGTTTCCCATAATGATACATATTGAAATTTATTGATTTCTTAATATGTATCTTCTCAGTAATCAAATATGTTCTCGAAAATCGGAAAAAAGGTATATACATGAACCTTTTTTAAAAATCTTAATCTAGTTATTAAGGTATTTCTTCTTACCCAATTTATATCATGAATCTTTATAAAGTGTACGTTCACATTGTATTACAGTAAAACATCGCTTATTCAGCCCTCGGTTATCCAGATTTCCAATTAATCCTGATTGGATTTGTAGACTTTTTTTTAATTTAATGTTCACTTTAGATAATAAGTTTTAACTATGATAGCAAGAACATAACTACAATACGCCAAATACTCGCTTTTTTGGTATGATTCATTGTACAGTTCCTGCATAGATTGTACAATGAATTATGATAATAAAAGGCTTTTTGTCGAGTTTAAGAAAGATTTACTAAACTGTCACAGGGCGTTGACGTGGACTGACTCAGAAAAGTTGTTTTTATATTCGTTAACGTCTTGCAAACAATACTAAGTATTTCTATTAAAAAGCATAGTTTTTTTATCGTAATAAACCGTAAGTCTGCTTAGTTGTTTTGCTTATTACTCAAATTACCCGAATTATCCGGACTGCCTATGGTCCAAGTTAGTCCTTATAAACGAGGCTTTACTGTACTATCTATTTTTGTTTTTTCACACTATTTTGTTATAAAAATGTTTAAATATTGTATATTACGTATTTCAAAAATGGGGTTTGAATAGCTTTAAAATTAAAAAAAACTATGCATGGATTTCCAGTTCAGTTCTTATTTTTATATCCTACAGTGTCTAAATAAAACGTCATAATAAATGATTCCGTGACAGAAACTTTAGCCCACATAACGTATGTTGCAAATAATGAGTTAATCAAAAGAAATAAATATTATTTCATTTTTTATGTAATGTCGAGAAAGCAACTCTTTCATTTATAATCTTCGTTTCGATAAAATAAAAAAATGAAAAACATGAAACACTTCATTCGATATTTTTAGGGCGTAAAATTTGTAAAAGACGGATGAAGAGTTTCAACCTTAGTGTTACACTGTAAAAAATATTTGCAGAATTAAATAACATAGTGTAATAATTCACTTTGGCGCTATTTATATCTTTCTCAATGGAACCATTAGTTATTCAGAGGCTTACTTTACCCTGGTAAGCAATACATATCGTTTCATAAGCGAGTTATTATTTTATTATATATTAGGCCACTGAACTGGATTAATTTGATTGTCATATTTTAAGTTCAATCTGCATAAGAAATTACTTGATAGCTTACATAAATAATAATGCCATTCTGGACTTCTTTTTTTCATCATCTCTTCTTTTTTAAACTTTTCGTACATTCCATAGATAATAATTTCAGGATTTATCTTTTCTGGTTTCATAATTTTATAATCGATATGTAACTTATCATTAAACTTGAACTCCTCTATGAGTTTATCCAGCTCTTTTTCTTTGTCCATTCCCAAGAGCAGGCCTCCTTTACTGATTACAGGTATTTATCCCAATCTTCATTCTTCCAGGATCAATCATCCTTTGTACTTTCTATTAAAATAAATTTTGTTCTGAATTTATTTAACAGGCATGTACTGTTTTTCAAATATGTATGTTTTTAAAACTTGTTTTTATATTAAAATTGTTTTTATATTTTCTCAAACAAATGTTAGTGTTTTTGTAAGATTAACAGTTAGTTTTGACTGATATTTCTTCCTCCGGATGAATGAGTTTATCAATGAATTTAACATAAACTTAAGAAATATTGCATTTAGGACGACAGTTTCTGTAGAATTTTGCAGTTATATATGCTTATTTGTTATGTTGAATTTATTGGAAGAATATCATAGCGAGTAAATTAAATAAAAAATTACGATTTAATATCATATTAAGGGATCTAAAATAAAAAAAATATTCATTGCAAATATTATTTTGTACATCAAAAGTGTTTTCATATCAAGTATTAATTTGTTTAAACACTAAAGTCATTTTTATTTCCTTTGTATAGTCATTTTTTCACTTAAACTAATAAGAAAACTTGTAAGTCAGCCTCATGATAATAGTACGGAAAATATAAGAAACTGCATACTAGAAATGATAGCTCTTAATTGCATCTGTACTTTGCTCCTTTTCAGGTTAAATCGTAACTAGAAAATTGCCACCGCTACGTTTCATTGATCTAGATCTCGTGCTTTTCTTAATCTCGTATCCTTTCTTCACAACTTCTGCATACGTTGTCTCCTTCCTCTTTTTCCAGAATTGATACTTGTCCTAACAAATACAGTTTTCCGCTGTTCTTGATATAAATTCCACATTTGAGTTGCCACTTCTACTAAATTTTATCTACGAAACGCCGGTGCTCTGCTAGCACCCGTATTGTCTTATAGATGATCACGTCTATCAATAAATTTCTTTTGATTCTCCTTACAACTCTCCTCTACCTCACGTCTAGTCATGCTGAATGGGATGCATGTTTGCCCCACGTCTGGCATTTGCTGTTGCGCCACTGCTCAACACCCTGGGCCACCACATGGAGGTGCCTGTTGGTAATTTAGAACATAGTAGTATTACAAGTAAACGATAACAAAGCAACCTAGATGCGAACGATATACTCAGGGATATTGTCGCGGGCTAAAGACTTTACTAACTACTTAGTGGATGGGGAAGGCCTCTGATCCTTCAGAAAAATTAGACTCAATTGCGGATAAAATAAACGAAGCATTCTCTTGCACTCCAGTGGTGCTAGATGTAGCAAGCAGTTGCGGTTGTCGCAAATCACGACAGTATCTTGATCCTAGGTATACTAGTCCTAAGTATGTTGATTCTTTAAGGGAACTAATCGCTTGCAAAAAAGCTGTTCTAGCATACATTTCAATCACCAACGACTTCAGATTCACACTTCTGAGCTCTTATTTTCAACGGATATTTCTGTAATGTCTATATTTTGTTTACTATTCTACCAATTTTTGGTTTCTTAGAATTTCACCATATTATTTCAAATTAAGTTTCATGTTCCTAACATCAAGGTACCTTTATGTTCTGTAATTTTCAATGAAAATATACTTCAACTAAAGATAGATGAAAAATTGTAAAACATTATTTTATAATAATGAAAATGTGTAGGTTCAAAATTCTCAAATGTTCTATAATCTCCAACGACCATTAATACATATCTCCTATACATTTATTTCGTGGGGTAAAAAAATATATAAATAATAAGTCCTTGTGGTACATTATAAATGAAATTCGAATATATGTGACGCTTAATACTATTATAATGTTAATCTTATTAAAACTGAAGTTTATAGCATTATATTTTTATTGGTTATTTCGGATTAATTACAAACCTATGGCAATGTTGTGCAGCAAACATTATTACAGAGGGCAAAAAAAAGGAAATAAAATAATTTCTATGAAATATTTTATGGCGGTATATTAACTACATAGCATATAAGTGAAATATCTTGAAATAACCTCAAATAATTATTTCAGGTAAAAAATTAATTCAATTTTTAATAGTAACTACAATTATGTGCGCAGTTATATATACATATATATATATATATATATATATCGAAATAATATCACTTTCAACATTGAACGCGAGAGGGTGAGGTAGACATGTGACGTTAATAGTCACATGTTTACCACGTGTCATAGTCACAGTTTAATTTGTAGTGTCAGCAGATTTAGGGGCTCGTGATGCTAACCCACTCTTGAATTTCATACACGTGTAGAAATGCAAAGGCATTCAGGAGAAGTTCTGTGGCTAAGGTTTTTAAAGCGATAAATTAATATTACTGGGGATAGCATTTAGGAAAGGGAGTTTAAATGCTAGAATAGAGGGCATAATACTTAAACTATTACATATATATATATATATATATATATATATTTATTTATTTATTTAACAATAATAATTTTAATTGATATCGAATGATAGAAAAATGTCTCTTTCTTGGTATCTTTGTATGTTCAAATAATTCCATATATTAAAAGACTAACAGAATTTCATCTACACTATAAGTAAAACCAATATATGAAAAAAAAATTTTAATTCTCAAATCTTTTATTGAATTTCTAAATTCAAATTTCAGCAATTTGATGTCTTATTGTTAAAAGAAAATTCAGACTTTTTTTCTTTCATGCATGAATAAAATCGTTCAAAAGGATATATTTACACCTTTAAAAGATTCTTTTCCAAAACTCTCATCTCAAAAGACTTGAGAACCAACGTGGAGCCTCTGTATTTGCCTTTTATGCGGTTTATTTGGAGGACACGGATGTCCACTTCCTTAGTGGGTCACATTTTATTTTGGACCAAAGTTCTGGTAGGTATGCCTGTGATAAACAAGACTTTTGTAGCTATTTGTTTCTCATGTTTTTTTTCTTTGCATTCGGGTAATCTAATGCCTTGACTACGGTATACTAGATATTGTAACACATGTAGATAATGAAAGGATTCCAAATTAGTGCGCATTGTTTATATCCTTTAATAATATATTATAGTGTCTTTTAAAATGTGAGCAAGGTTAAAATTTTAGTTCCAGAAGAAATAAAAATGTCAATTTTCTAAAAATACTTAGCTTTTAGTAAGAAAAAATATATACTATATCATAAAAAAGAAAAACTCTATCCTGATATTAGTGGACTTTCTTACATAATTCAAGCCTTTTTCATATATATTATCAAAGTAACATTCCCTTCACCTTCCAAAAAAGGAAATAACAATAAGAGGGAAAAATATTGAGGACGATAAATTTTTATGTTGGAAATAATTATATTAACAATGCATACTGAATTTTTTTTCCAATGTGTTTCAAAGGCAGAAAACCCCATTTCTTAGGTTTCTTCGTTTAAAAACCTGAGCACGTGACCCGAACCTGCATAGCTGCTGTAACTTTAGAAATAACGCTGCGACGCAGCGAAAAAGGTTACATTAAGTCCCAGAGTGACTGTGTCGTTTGCAGAGTCGTCACACGACGCTACTGACATGTTTCATCCAGGTTGCACCACAGAAAAAAAATAATTGTAGAATACTCTAGATATCGATTTCGAGAGTGGCTGAGGACTGTGTAAAGACTTTCAAAGAAAGTACCTAAGAATGGATTTCGGAAATTGAAGTTGGGGGCAACGGGGTTAGAAGAATAAAAAAACTTTTAAAAAAATAAATTATTGAATTTTTTAAAAATAAGAATTTTTTTAATTCATAAAGCCTTCTACGAAGTTTTTACGCATTGTAAGTAGATGACCAGCAATTGGGACTCACATTTAAGGAGGCATGCATGTCATTGCAAACTTTTTGAAAACTTGACATCTTTTCGTTTGACAAAAGTTATTGGAACATGTGTAATTTTAGAGTAGCAAGGAACTCTTCACATGTTTTGCTACCAAAAGTTTGTTCTTTATTTTTATTTATGTTCTTCGTGAAAACGTATCTTTTCTGTTGATTCTAGTTTAAGATTACTTTGTTTATTCTTAATACAGAAATAAAGTTTAACATTTCATAATTAATGGCCCTTTTCAATAATTAGTTTAGATATAGTTTATGTTTAATCTTGTTGGCGTCTAAGTTGGCCATGGTATGTCTAGAGTAAATTTGCGTTAATAAACGATCAGGATTAATAAGGCAAGACAACGTTGTTTCACCAGACATCTCTATTACTGATCGTTCAGTACTAACAACAGCAGCCACTTGGATTATGTGTCCAGATTCACATAAGTAGATACATAGATGCATGAAGTATAATAATACAAATATAATATAAATAAACGCCTTATTTGAATAGTGGTCTAACTCCACATTTAAAAAAAAATGAGTTAGCCTCACTTTTCTGTTCATACAAGTCATTTCTGTCTTATTTTTAAACTGGTACACCTCCAGCTTATTCCTGCTGCCAACAGAGGGCATTATACAACAGACTTCATTAGTCATTTCTCAGCACTCCTTATAGTTTAAGGCTATGTATCTCAAAATGAACAAGAATGGAGATGGACCACTGTTTAAATAAGGCCTTCAAATAGTTCATGAAGGTAGTATAAATAACAGGTAATACCTGGACGGTTACATGTTTAACGGCTGAAGAGTAACATTTCCAACTTCTCATAAGAGTAATGGTAGAATATGTGATAAGAAAAAAAAATGCACACTCCCTTTTTCAAAGCTGTCAGCGGTATTGCTTCCTTCTACATTTTCAGCCCACATTTAATTTAAAACTCTTTCGAAATTCAACTGTCAGCATGACTCTGTTCAGAAGGATTCTAAAATGTAGTTAAAGGGCTACCTATGACCCACGGGGTTCATGACCCCTATGCTAAACAATTAAAGGCAATCAAAAAGGAAGCTAATAACAGCGAATGTTCTATTTTCTTCATACCATTCATCCTTTTCCGTTTAAATATTTCTGTCCTTAAAATATCCGAGAATTTATAAAAGTAACTTATGCATAGAAACTCCCCATTTTCTTCTAAAATATAGTTAATTAGATTTTGAAGCAGTATGAAAAGGAAATACGTATTATCTGTATATTAATATTTATATTTTTATTGGTATTATATTTCACCAATTTATATATAAATATATTTAAATTTTAAAATAAATGTTTTGGTAAAAGTTTACTCGGAATATCTATTTTATTTTTATTCTAAATACTAGGAATTATCTATCTTCTATAAATACCCTGTTTATACTTCATTATATATTATTTAGAAAAAATATTACTAATGTAAACATATTTTGGCATGTGTATTTTTAAAGCAAATAACATTATATATTAATGCAAGAAAATAGAGTGTTGTGTTCGGAAGAGTATCGGATAATGTTAAAGGTTTATATACTAATTTTGTTATTTATCTATTTAATTTTTTAAATTTGAGAAATTTGTAAGCATCAACTAACTGCGTACTTGTTTAAAATGGGGAATTATATCTCAGTCTTATTAGCTATCAGGTTTTCGGTATGGCATGACTGATTAAAAATTGAAAAATAATTTCACATACAGAAATAATGGAATTTTTTTTCTAGAAAGAAAATCCTTCCGCCTTTGAACTTACCTACATCAAAAAGAAAAACGACTTCTCCGAAATGGAAATAAAAAAGTACGTTTTATATTTCACTGAAACGTTTGCTACATCAATGCAATGAACTGACGTGGTATAAAAAAAAAAATCACACACTAAAATATTGATTATCTAAGAATCTTCCCAAATGAAAAAAATTAAAATAAGTTTGGATTTATATTTATTTTTTTATACTTACTGCTTTCGTTGAAGAAAATTTATTTGTTTGAATAACGATTGTTGAATCCAGTACTTTGTATATGTTATATACACATATGAAACAGAATAAAACTTTTCGGTCCGAAAAAAGTTTGATTGTAATATATCCTCTGTATCAGTCTCAAATGTAACAAAAAAATATTTTCCAAGCTGCTGTTCATTTTTCAAGTATAATAAATTTTCGAAAAAGGCAATTTTATTTATTTTTTAATACTTACTATAGACAGATAATGTCTACAATAGACAGATGGTGGCTAAGCTGTAAATCTGTTGGGATATTAAATGTATATTTTAAAAAGGTTAAATCTGGTATCTCATGGACTTCTTCCTAAATGGAATATAAGTACTCAAATATATAAAACCTGTTAGAAGATTTAATAAATATACATATCAAAGGTAAAATGAATAATTATGGATTTTTGATGAAGAAAAATATATTTCGACAATATTTTATTAATAGTGTATATAATTGTTTTTAAATAAGAAATTATGTATATACATCTTGTATTATCTTTACTATCGCGTAATATGCGTTTAAAAAATTATTAATCTCAGCCACCATGAGTCACCTACCTTACACAGCATCTGGTCTATCAGAATTTGAATGTCGACAGCATAAATTTTACATTATTCAGTCGACAAGGAAATGTATTAATTTCTCTTTGTTTTATGGACATGTAAATGTTCCTCGCAGCTTAGTTAAAATATTGCATTAACATTCAGTGACTTTTCTATGTGTTTCAGATGGCCTTCAAAGAGAGGTGATAACTAACCATCCTATTCGGCAAAGCAATTCGTGACCACTAGAAGAAATGAAAGAGTTTTTTGCTGTAACTGTGATGACTGCGTAAGACGATTATTATTCAATATAGGATAAAGATGATCAGTTATGTTAAAAATAATGTGAAAATTACATTTTCCTTTTACTACAAATTGGCTGAAGTTTTCGGGTGAATTTAGATCAATAGTGACACATTTACGAAAAGTTTTAACTACTGGACGCGAAATCTATGACATGTCTGTAAAGCCCGTAGTACGCTAAAACAAACAGGGCAGCAGAACACATAAGATTGCTGTAAGGGATGACAGAGCGTTGATCCTAATAGAGTAGTTATAGCAAATGAAGGTTTCCTCTTCTTTCATTGGTCGACGAGAATATTTTCTGTTCTCGGGAGCAATACTACTTCTGAAGTAATACTGCTACGTTAAGCGATTTTTTTTCAGGTGCTAGAGGCTTTACACACACGAATTAATCCCAAAGATATAAACAAGTACTCTTGAGGATATTTAGGAAGCCTTTGCTAATTTATAGTCCGCTGCATGGGATAATTGCACCACTGCATGGAATGACTTGCTTTGAATAGAGAAATTTAAAAAAAATAGAAGGAGGTTACAAGTGTTTTTTAACTGTATAGTTTCATAGGGAGAGTCACAAAGAATATATAATGTGAGGTTGAGTTTTTCTGGGAAACGTTTACTTGTAGCTACTCAATCTTCGTACAACAACTTCATCCTCGAAGGTCCTGTAATATGGAACTTTTATATTCTGTTTACTTTTGTTGATGAAGAATTATCGATCATCTGCAATGTGCTAACGAACACGTGTAATCGTCCTATAATCAAAAGTGCACAGACCAACCTTCTGCCAAAGAGGATATTCCGATTTAAAACCCCGAGGGTTCTCACTTCCTTTGATCTAATGTGAAATCAAAAACTGTTGCTGATGTTACATATAGCCAACTGGAACTTAGTCCATACAAGTCTGGCCACTCACCCAGCATACATAAAATATAAAAATACAGGACAACAAAAAAGAAACCGCAAGATACGATAAAAAGAACTACCAAAAGGCATTAAAACCAATTAAAATCATTAAAGTTCTAGGATAAAATGTTAAAAATCCAGAGGCACAGTAATTGAAGACCGTGAGATCAGGATAAGTTCTCTGGCCCTCCAATAGAGAACAGACAAATAACCATTCTGTCGCAAATCAAAAACTATAGGTGTCAATTTTGCTTTTAAATGGATTTATCAAGGAATAAATGAATCTTCGTAAAACAAATATTACGTTTGCGTCCTACACATAACTGTTGTGCCGTTGATGTTGCAGATCAACCACATATTTGTTGACCGGATATGACAGCAATGAATCTGGACACTATGTTAGTACACAGTTGCGGATATGTACATGCTCCCATGATAGGTGTGTCATAGATGTTGTATTGCGTCTATGTGATAGCTATCCAAGTTTTTACAAGCTATATCAATAAAAATATACACTGAAGTTCCAGATAAACTGGAATAGACGATCCCGATTGAAACACGTAGCTATACACAGTTTCTCGTACATAGTGTCATCCTAAAGTATTGTATGTAGAACGATATAAATTTTCAGAAGCTTAAAGAGCTGGTTACGCACTAAGCTTAGCAGATAATTGGGATTTTAGCGACTTTTAATGAGGTATTATAGTTGATGCTCATGTGATAGGTCATGATATTTCTGAGTTAAGTCAAAGTATATATTTTTCCATTCGACCATTTAAAGGGTGTATCTTGAATACAAGAATTACCTTAAAACATCGAGCCTACTGCAGCAGTGTGGCCGTCGAAAGACGCTGGATGTTTATGATTGGCGTTTTCTGTTGAGAATCATAGGAAGCGAAATGAGTACACCATTGACGCGAATAACATCGCAATCCAATGCGGGGACATCTACTAACAGTTACTTCAGGTCTGCACAGCGTTAACTGCATAATATGGAATTTAACAACCGATGTCCCACCCAAGGGCCATTACTTTCCCCAGAAGACAGAGCTCTGAGCTCCGTTTTGGCTCAGAAACACTGCCCGTGGCCTCTAGAAGACTGGAACTAGTATCCTGGTCTGACGAGTCTCGTTTCCAACTAATTCGGGAAGATGGAAGGGTCTGCGTGTGAAGAACATGTCATAAACGAAAGAATTCAGCATATCAATGAGAGACTGCACAGGTTGACGGGGCCTCAATAATGGTATGGGGTGTGTTAAACTGGTATGAATAAGGAACCCTCATACGTCTAGAACATCTCTGACAGATTAACTTTACGTTAGCATCGTTTCTGTTGTGTTACAGCCATTCATGCCATGCATTCACTCTAAAGGATTTGGGCCTCCCCCAGCAAGATAATGCGCCACCGTAGCCGCCAAATTATGGGTTGAGGAGCATTCATCTGAGTTCTGAAACATGAAATATCCCCCTTGTCATCCATATCTCAACGTTATTGAACATATCGTAGATGCCATGCATTGTTTCGTTAAAAGCAGAGATCCACCATCTAGGAATACTACAAAATTGTGGACCTCATTTTAGAAAGCATGGTGTCCATTGTATATGGACTTCCTTAGAGAGCTTGTAGAATCCAAGTCCGGTCGTGTTGCTGCAGTTCTATGATCCAGAAGTGAACTTACCAGGTATCAGACCGGTATCCCAATCCTTCTGGCACTTCAGTGTATATTTCAGAGTTTTTGACACTGTCGATTATGGAAGAAAGATAAGGCATTGTTCTCTGTGATAAGTTAATGGTATATAAATAATTTATACACTTCAAAGGCATAATACATTAAAATAATGTAATGTAGATAAAAAAATGTACCTCATTCGATGCAAAATATACAATATACAAATATACAATATACAATGAAATCTGTAAATTTGAATGCTTTTCATTCAGTTTAGATAACTTATACAAAAAATTTATGATGCACACAGAAAGGAGAAGATAAATATGAAATTTTGCGCATAAGAATAGTTCATCGATTTATTTTGTTAGAATTTGCATTCAGTATCATCTACATAATTTTATGCATTTGGTTTCTCATTTTTCTTCTTCGTATAAATTCCCGCACCCTTCTATATTAAAATCAAAATTTTAGAAAGCAGAGAATACAAATTCTGCCTCTCGGTAAGATGGAATTTCCTTCCCACAGGGGAGAGCCCTGTTTCCTCGTGTACTTCCTGAAAAGAGCAGTTACTCTTCTCAAATGATTGCGATAAAAAATGGAAGATACATCACGTTAAGTCACAGGATATGAAAATGTGACAGAACAGAATTTCACGTGGTTTTTATTCTCCTACGCTCTTTACCCTTATTTACATTTTTCAAGTCTGCTAGATTTCTTTTCCTATGTGTGTAGAAATTCTAATATTGACCGCAAAAAAGTCTCCAGTTTTCTGATAACATTATTTTGACATATGAATTCAGAAACCATTATGGCAGTAAAATGAAGAATGACTGAAATACACTCGAAAATATGATTCCCGTTATATAATTCACCTTTAAATCTCGACATAGTTAAAATAAATGTCATTTTTCTGTGTATTTGGTAGCAGCAATTTTTTCCCCAGTTCATTTCATTTAATCACACAGCTAGAGTTTTATGTATTTTGAATTGATAATTTTTTGTTACCAATGAACTCAAAATATTGTCCTTGTTCGTATGGGCATTTCTGAAAACCGCTGTCGAAAATATCACATTTTTCAAAAAAAGTGTGATATATCGAGTCAGAGTCAATAACTGTCCGTCGTGCAGGTATGAAATTTATTACAAATAGTATGGATAACTTAGAATATTACCATTTTTGAACAGTTCGTGGACTTTGCCTATCGTTCCACATGTTTCTTCATGCCTTCAGAAAAACATCTGAGGATGACAGGTGAGTCCGACTGCATTGATTCCTTTCCTTTTTTGACCTTTGCAGTAAAAAATGGGTTTGATGCAAATTGTTAGTTTTGATCATACAAAGTTCATATATTTTCCTTCACATATTTAGACTAGGAGATGAATCCGTTTTCTATATGGAAAATAGTTAATATCAAGATGGTTGTGGGAGAAGAAAATTAATTCCCGAATAAGGATATTAAGCATATAAGCAGTTGATTTGTCCAAGATCATCTCATTCATGTGAGCTAACACATGATGGGTGTCAATAATCCAAATACACCTACATACACCTGTTCTTACATCATACTGTCAGTGACCCTTAAAGAAAAACGAAAGATGATTTAACAGTAAACATAAAAATAGAGTATCAGAAACAGGAGAAAAAAATACAGTATCAGAAACAGGACCTCTTTTATTCCATATTTATTCGGACTGCATTTCAGTTATTTTTTAAAGAAACGTTTATTAGACTACACAAAAATAAAATTACAACTATCAAATCTACAAGTGTGATTAGTCAACTGGTCAAAACTGGGAAAAAAACGAAATTTCATTTACCCATTCATCTTTATCTGTACTCAATACGTGGGCTATAGAATCATGCGCCAAAATATTTCTCTCTGACAACACAAGCCATCAGAATTTAGAATTATGCGACATATAATTTTGACTTGATCTTGTCATTAATAGGGTGCCATTTATGGAGGACAGTTCATTTGTTAAGTGGAGAATATACACTGGCGCAGTCACATGATTAAACGATAATGTCCTGTTCCAATTTGTTTCCGGGTATATGTTATTAGCATATTTCTTTAGTGTCGATGAATTCTAGTTTTATATGGTCCACATAAGACTAATTCAACTAGATCTCACAACCTCATTGACTATAATATATTTATGAAGTGTAAATTACGTACGATGTTGAATCCATCTCAGAAATTACAGGCTTTTCTCTTCAGCACATACCAGATACAAATTAGAAATGCTATTCAATGCACTAATCGAAGCAAATCAATTCATTTTATTCAATATCTCATGTCAAGCAATGAAATTACTTTTCAATAAAATGTTACACCATTCACAAATTGCAAAATATTTAAATTAAACCCAAATATTGAAAGGAAAAAGGTTTTGAAAAAAAATCAGTGCATGCCAGTTTAGTTCACTATAGTTTTTTCACAAAATAGTCGCATCAATATTTCATTGGATGGATAAATGCATTCCAGAAGTGGGTTGCTAAATTATTCAACAGGTATGTAATATATATATGATAAAAAATGTATAATGTGTGAAAACTGTAAGTTTTAGATGTTAAAAATAGCCTTCTCCTTTGATTATGTACAATACATTCTAAGAAATAAAGTACTGTGTTCCTAAATTTACATATAGTTCGTTGATATTTCCTTTTATACTTATTTTTTTACAAAAAAGGGAGGTTATACACGAGAGATTCGTGTAAGATAAAAGCATTGTTAATAGGAAAGATATCGGCAGGATATATATCAGTTATTGTATTTAAATAAAAATGTTCCAAGCATGCATTTCTACAATAATTCCCACCTTTTAGACGTTTTGTATACACATTACTATGTATGTGTGCGTGCGTGTGTGCGCGCGCGCGAGCGGGAATCATGCGTTTAGATTCTTTGATAAGTACAAAGAAGAATGATTTTGCTCTTTGTCAATTTCATTAAAAGTCCCGAAATAGGAATTCCTTATATGTCTATTACTGTTTAGGTTGTAGTATTCCTTGATATTTGTAGATGTGTTTTCTAATCCTGTTTGTGGCAGATCTTCGTTATTGTGGCATTCGGCTTTTCAACAAATGTTTATTATTGGAAAACTTCCAAATGGTAATACAGTAGAAAAACAATAAATGCATTCAGAGGATTGGAAAAAAAAATAGGAATAAAAATTATCCGTTCAAGGCGGCCTGCCTCAAAATATATATAGGAGGATATGTTACGATAATCACTGAGAAATACCATCGTTACACCGCAGAGATACTGTAATTATAAAGTATTCATGTCTCGCACTTTGGGTTGATTTCTCCGATTGTAATACAGTCGTTAAAACTTGAAAATGGAAATTATGTATTAAAATTATACGAAAGCAGATATTGAAAAATTTTCAGCACTACTAAACATGTTGAAACTTCACTAACAATTTTGATGCATGGCTACACAAAATTGCTGTAAATCGACTCATTTAAAGTACCTCAAATATTAACAGAATCCCATCATGGAATCGATAGCATGGTGAAGAGAACACAAAAATTAAAGAATGCAAATCTATTATACTTAAGATAAAATCAGATGAGGTGGGAAACTAATTACATGTACATTAAGAGTATTTGATCTCCCTACCTCGTGCCATATAATGCGATTCTAGACGTGCAAACAGTACCAGTTTTGTTGTAGTTGTTCCTAAAACCCCCTGGCTGGATGTTCCGGACTACGTCCATATAGAAAAGACAAAACCTTTGTGCTCGAGGAATAAACAGGAAATCCAACGTAAATAAAGCACAAATAGCAGTAAGGTGCAATTTTCATATGGCCGTTTCGAAGCTGCAAAGGAGCTTCTTCATCAGTGCAAAAAACTTAGTAGCAGCTCAGAAGCCGTATGCAAAATTGCACCTTACTGCTATTTGTGCTTTATTTACGTTGGATTTCCTGTTTATTAGGTACATATAGGCTTCGGGCTGAAGTGCACGGCTCCAGTTTATATAGCACCACAAAGGTCGGAGTCCGTCTTAGTTAACTGCCACCTCAGTTTTCATCTAGCATTCTCAGGGATCACAACTGGCGGGATCTTACCCTCTCCCACACTCTCTGACCTCATACAGGGACTTACCAGTCCCTTTCCCAGTCCCTCTATACCAGTCTTTACGTGCCCATATCCATCCTAGACACGAAGGTATTTAATGACGTGAGTCGGGATTCGATCCAAGCACCCTTAGCACCAAAAGTCCGCGCGCTACTGCAAGGCTACCTAACAGTACCAGCTTTTTAAAAATAGGTTATCATTTTGAATCTATATGACTTATTAACAAGTATATATCTCAGTCGTCACAAAATTATTTAGATTAACAAATGCATCCAAGTATAGTTTTAAAAGTTAACATGTGTTTATCAATTCTGACGTAGGTAGCAAACAACTAGTCATTTATGCTAATGTTAGTTCTTCCAAAACAGTGAGAAACTAGAGGAAAAATTAAAGGCACATTGTTTTTACCTGTGAAAGGATTATAATCATATTTAAAACGGTTTGAAATCATAATTAAAAAGGAATTACTTCCAGTAAAAGTATAAGGCCTGAA
>OU015497.1:49494093-49929093 GCA_907164885.2 Dolomedes plantarius | reverse complement strand
CAAAGGATTATGATCACTGACGATTATAATTTCTGAGCCGAATACATAAGTCTCAAACTTCTTTAAAGCAAAAATTACGGCATAAGCTTCCTTTTCGATTACAGCGTACTTTTCTTGCACTTCAGTCAGTTTCTTGCTTGCAAATGCAATAGGATGTTCGATGGCCTGTTCATCTTTTTGAGCTAAACATGCTCCTACAGCATAAGAAGATGCATCTGCGTATATTATGAAGGGAAGCTTGAAATTCGGGGAATAACACTTAGGGGCGTTACATATTGCTTTCTTAAGATTAACAAAAGCAACATCATGTTCGTTTAGCCACACAACATCGTTTGGAGCTCTTCGTTTAGTTAAAGTAGTCAAAGGACGAGCAATTTCTGAAAAGTTTGGAACATAAGCTCTATAATAAGATAATAGTCCTAGGATACTTCTTACATCTTTCTTGGTTTTAGGCGGCTCTAAATTCTGTATAGCCTGCACTTTTTGAGGATCTGGTTCGTGTGATCCGGAACCTACGATATGACCAAGAAATTTGATCTTTCCTTTAGCAAAGTCACACTTTTGAAAATTAATAGTAAAGTTAGCTTCTTCTAGGGTCGTCATAACTGCGTCAAGATGTTTGAGATGCGTATTCCAATCATCTGAATAAATCGTAACATCATCAATGTACGACTCGGCGTACTCTTTGTGTTTAGAAAGTGTCTTATTCATAGTTCTTTGAAATGTAGCGGCAGCGTTACGTAATCCAAAGGGAAGGACAACAAATGCATACTGTCCTCGGTGCGTGACGAAAGATGTTAAGTCCCGGCAATCAGGGTTAAGCTTTACTTGCCAGTAACCTTTCAGTAAATCTATGAGAGTGATGTACTTTGCTTTAGACACTTGATAAATTAAGTCCGTAGCATTTTTCATCGGAAATGAGTCTGTTTCAGTCTGGGAATTCAAGTATCTGTAATCCACACATAACCGAACAGTTCTGTCTTTCTTCGAGACACATACAACTGGATGTGCATATTCACTTTCAGAAGGTACAATCAGTCCCAGTTGTAATAATTATTCAATCTGGCGATCGACTTCTTCCTTCAAAGCTTCTGGGATTCGAAATGGCTTTTGCTTCTTCGGTACACTTCCTGGTTTCAATTTGATGTTATGCTCTCCAACGTGAGCAATTCGTGGAACACCTGACCTAAGGCTGGAATGTTTCCGAAGGATCTTTATAACGTCCATTCTCTTGCTAGGTTCTAAGTGTGTCAGGTCCACTTCGGGATCAGGGCCTAAATGAGTGATCCTGGGGACGTTTTCAATTTCTCCAAAGTCAACATCAGCATCATAAATAACACCGACATTGTTAGCTGATGCCTGGAATTCCCTTATCTTATTGGCATGGATATGTCTAATGCCATTATTAGGTAGTTGCACCAAATAACTGTACGTGTTTTTCCTTTTCACAATCGTAGCCGGCCCGGTCCATCGTGCATAGACTTTATTGTCACTATCTGGAATTAGGACAATTACCTTGTCTCCTTCTTTGAATTCTTTATGACGGGTCTTCCTATTACGATAGTGTGCATAGGCTTCCTGTTTTCCTGCAGCAGTGAGACCAGCATGTTCTGCAGAATTCTCTAATTTCGTCTTTAAATTGTTTAAGTAATCAGTAACTGATTTCAACTGTCCAAGGGGAATCAAGGTTTCATCGGTCCAAGTTGACTTTAAAATGGACAGAGGTCCTGTTGGTCGTCGACCATAGAGCATTTGAAACGGGCTAACTCCAGTGGTGGCGTTTGGAACTTCACGATAAGCCCATAATAAAAAAGGAATATGCTTGTCCCAGTCTTCCGAATATTCTCTCATCGTATGATGAATCATCCCTTTTAGAACAGCATTAAAACGTTCAACAAGTCCATTCGAGCTTGGGTGACCTGGGGTCGAGAATCTAGGGCATGACCCAAGTCTCTTCAAAAATTCTTTCGTCAAAGCTGACGTAAAGTTGGTTCCTTGGTCCGTCGCAACCATTTTGGGTATTCCTGTACGTGTAAAAATCTGTAGTAAGGCGTCGCATGTAGATTTTGCTGTCACAGTCTTCAACGGAATCGCCTCTGGCCATCTAGTGCATTGATCCACGGCACAAAGAACGTACTTGAAGCCTCGGCTACTTGGTTCCATGGGGCCTATTAAATCGACATTTATCACTTGAAACGGTTCATCGGGACGTGAAACTGGTGTGATTGGGACCTCATCAAATGGGTGTTTCTTGGCTTGAAGCTGACAGGCAACACACGAGTTACACCATTCTTCTATGTCCGTCTTCATACTAGGCCAGTAAAAGGAGTACTTAAGACGTTCGGCCGTTTTCTTTTTCCGTAAATGGCCTCCCCATAAACTAGAGTGAGCAAGCTCTAACAACCGTTTTCTACGAGACGTTGGAACTACTAATTGATCTACGCGTTCACCTAAAATTTTATCTCGGTGGTACAAAAAATTGTCAACCACATAGAATCGATTAATTCCTTTCTGGGCATCTTGCCAACATGACTGTAAACTTTGATCATCCTTTTGTTCGTTTCGAAACTTTTCTGAATCAGATATTTCATTTTGATCAATCTTGTTAACGGAATCATCCTTATTTACGTTTTTAGACATAGTTGCACAACATTCAATAGTACTCTCGACAATACTCTCGATTAAATCATTACATTTATACACATTACCAGCATCTGAAATATTACTTAAGTTCTCGCTTCTATCATCATAAAGCATTTGTAGATTAAAATCACTATCTTCTATCAAATAAAATGCAACATTATCTGGAGTATCACATTTCATTTCATTATTCTGCAATACCTTTTCTCTACCACTTCCGTTTTCATTAAAAATTAAATTTACTTCTTTGACGTTACAATTTAATTCATTTAAAGCACTTACAGACAACAATAAATCATTTGACAACGTAGGTACCATAGCACATGTTATATAAATGGGTTCTTTAAATTTTAAATCATCTTCTACCTTTGTTAATGGTAAATTAATTAATGGTGCTCTTAAACTCTGGCCGAAAGCACATGTTAACTCTACACTGCCATGAGGTGTTTTATACTTTTCGGGTACTAAACTACTTTTGACGACAGATATTTGCGTTCCAGAATCTGCAACACCGATCAGAATATTAGAATCTACTTTCAACTTAATCATTGGCAAAGTGTCAACAAAACTTCTTTCGTTTTCGTTTTCGTTTTCCGGGCTTACGTTAAAGTACTTGTCAGACGAAATGCGAGCGGTTAAAATACTATCATTTTTGACATCTTTATCTTTACCCCTTTCATAATTAACGTGTAAAAAAGTTCCATGATATTTTGACTTACATGAACCACATCGTTCTTTCGAATTGCAGTTTTTAGTTCTACAGCCCAATTTGTAACAGACAAAACAACGTTTCGCTTCTTTTAACTTTTCTTTTTTTTCCGTGGGAGTCAGCGGGCAACATTCAATCTCATGTGATTTATTGCAAAATAAACAACCCGATTCTCGAGCATCAACCACAGATACCCGATTCACCCTCTTTGACTCATCAATGCTATGCGGTTTGGCCTTGAATGGCGCCTTATATGTATAACAACTGTCGTTCCAACGCGAAAATTTTCCGCCATTTTTTCCTGCGTCTAAATAAGCAGAATTTAAAGACTCTGTACGTTCCCGGCTTTCGATTTCAATTCACAAAAAATCAATTAAATCTTCTACATCAAAATTATCGTCAGACCCTTTTTTGCGCGAATATTCCAAAGCTATATCTTTTGGCATAGATTTCATCAATAAGGGAACTAATAAATTTCCAAATGTTTCTGTTTTGACATTCAGGGAGTTTAAAGAACGTATTTGTATGTTAGCAGTGTCATATAATTCTCTTAATGCATAAATGTCACTCGAATTCTTAACCGGTTTTAGATTTAAGAGTTTTTGCATATGCATGCTAATCAAAATATCTTTTCGATTAAATTTGGCTTTCAGGAGCTTGATTGCTTCATCGTAATTCTCTGGGGTCAACGAAAATCCCTCAACGACTTTTAAAGCTGAACCTCCAAGTAAACTTATCAAGTAATTAAACTTATCAATCTTCGATAAATTCTGGTTTAGTTCTATTGACGTGTTATACGAATTATAAAATGTTTGCCATTCATATGGGTTGCCGAAAAATTTGTTCATTACAATTTTGGGCAGTCGAACATTTAGTTGTGGGGAAACATTTTGTTCATCGCTTTCTTTCTGTGAAGAAACGCTAGAATCTGTAGAATTGTCAATACTATTTTTCCCTTTCAGAAATTTAGAACCTCGGTACTTCCATCTTATTATTGTATCTTCGTATTCTTGAACTGTTTCAATTTCGGTTTCGATTTTATTTTCATCTATGAGTTCGCAAATTTTACTATCTAAATCAGACAAATTTTTAGATTTTAACCTTAGAAATTCTAGCTGCTCTTCGACATTTTCAACATTGTTCTCAGCGATAGCAGTTTCAATCAATGAAGTGATTCTAGTGACGGCAGTTCGAACGATTTTTCTTTCTTTCTTAAATTTAGATAGCATTATTTTAAGATCATCGTTTGTTTTTGTTACGTTTTGAACATTATTTACATCATCGTCCGCCATCGTTGCATGCATTAAATATGGATAACTTAAAGCTCTTACCTTGAAAAAGCTTCTCAGATGAACGTGTTTATCATTCAGTATATCGTAAAAGTAAGTCCAGTTTATTTACATGACCCCTCTATATGACACCAATCTGTCGTAACCTGGCGTGGTTCTTTTGTCATGTACAACTGGACACATAAAATCTTCATTCGTAAACACAAAGTCGAACGTTTATTGACGCAAACAAAAACACTCACACAAAACAACAGGATAGGAATAAAACAGAGACGTTCGTAAGGGGTCAGGCTACCGCTTGTCGGTATGACCTGCGTGATTGAGTTTCTCCATTCAACTGAACTTAGGATGCGCTGTGCCGATAAATGGCGACAGGGTTATGCGCATGAGAGGCGGAGGGGCGCTATCATAGCATCGTCCCTGACATATATGTATATATGTATATATATATATATATATATATATATATATATATATATATATATATATATATATATATATATATATATATATATATATATATATATATATATAGACTAAGGACGACATGGGAAAGAGTTTCGGTGGAAAAAAGTTTCTACAGTCGCCGATAGGGGAAGATATGGCGCTGTTGTTGTCGCTGCACCCGAGAATTTGCACAAAACGCAAGTAAAACATCAAAATGCAAATTCATTACTATTTAGACCCCAGTATTTCGAGCTATAATGATAAGTGATCCGTGTCGTCCTCCTCATAGGGATCAATGCTCGCTCACCTGTTATATGGTGATCCCATAATACAGTAGCCAGCAAATCGTGGTGAATAACAAAAGGTGAATGTCGCACGACAAAGTGCCTCCGCATTAGGAAAAAATAGCAGTTTCAAAACATTTAATAAGTAATAGTAAGGAAATGTGATATATTTTTAAAAATTTTTTAAGAAAATATATTTCAGAAATTCGACACATGAAATATGATCTATAAGTAATTATACTATCATATAACTTGGAAATAAATAAATAAATAAATATAAATATATATATATATATATATATATATGACCAAAAACAAAAGAAAACATTTCATTAAAATGATAGAAACTGCAATTTAATGAATGTTTATCTTGTTACATTCTTTGTTTGGTTGAAAAAAAAATTAACTCTTCTTAAATCGAGACTTACGAAATCGTTCCGCTGCAATTTTATGTTACCATTATTTAGAAACTATGGTATCGAGTATTAGTTACGAAAGATAGGGAAGTGTTTCCAGCTTAAGTCATACTTTTCCTGAAATCAAGTCTTTTAGGAGAATATAATACGCCATATCAACGTATGAGGAAATTTAATTTTAAGACCCATTATCTACTAATTTTATTGTTGAATACATTTTGAGATTTTAGTTTAAGGAATAAATTTAAAATTCAAATTTTCTATTCATTCAAAACTATCACTAGATTGTTTCGAAATTGACTTTTCCCATTGGGTGCAAGCCTTGCTTTATCAAAATGATTTATAAGTTTCAAAGAAGTTTAACAGAGGAGAGATCTAACGAGTTTCGAAAGACAATAACGCACATAATAGCTGTAGAACTAAGAACTTATCTTACGAAAGATTGGGGTTAGGGTATATTCAAACAATTATTTTCTAATCACTCTTTTACTTCCTAATTAGCCTGATAGCGATGCAGAATTATGAAGTTTTAAAATTTCCCAATCAGACTTTCCGTGATGTGTTTTGCAAAATTCGAATTTGTTCGAATAAAAAAAAAATGTGCCAATAAATGCTTCATACAAATTTTCTTTTAAATTCGCCGGAGGGCTAGGTAATTAGCAGTAAAACATAAAAATAGTTTTTAGGAAATAGTTATTTTGTTTGATACCTGTAGAATCTGTTGGTGGGGCATTTATTCGAGGTGTATTCATGTTCTAAGGTCTTCTATTTTGCACCCTGATAATCACATACACTAAGAAAAAAAAAGTTGAAACTACTGTCACTTCTCAACATAGTCTCCCGCTAATTGCACACACATTTCGCAACGTAGACCAAGCTACGCAATAGCGTCCACGTCACGACTGCTTGGACGCTGTGGACACTTCTTTGCGGGTATTTTGAGACCAATGGAAAATCGCTCATGGAAGGACCTTTGGGCTGTTGCAAGCTCGAGAAAACTTCGGTTCATTATCGTCTAAAGCTCTCATACTAGTCAAAAATATTACTTCTCAGTAATTATTTCACACGAAGACAAATTATTGGGAAGAGTTAACACTAGAAAGACGGCTGCCGTCATTTTGATGGTTTCAGACGTACTATTGAGCGCTAGATCTGTATTTATGTCCTCAGGCTTCTGAAAAATATGACTTTTCCTAATTTTACTCGAAATAAGCACACACATTTACACAATTACTTGTTGGTACCCGTCAAAACATGACGGCTAGATAGTAAATAAATGTACTAATACACAAATTACACTCAACACATCATTGCCAAATGTTGAAAATCATAGTAATGCGCAGAAACAAATTAATGTTTAAGCGGCCACGTGCTTAATGAGTATCTAGAGCCAGATTTAAAAATGTCACTGAGCATGCGGAGAAAGCAAATTTTTAATTGTAAATTATCGCCAATTAAACAGCGCAAAATAAACAATTTCCATCAGGTTTAATCTTATATTTCACAAACATGATTATCATAAAAATGGCAGAGAGAGATCTAGAGAGACTCCTCGGCATTGAAAGATGTCACTGAGCATGCGCAGAAACAGTGAGTTTCTAAAGCCAGATTGAAACATGCCTCTGAGTATGCGCAGAAATCAAATTTTAACTGTAAATTATCGCTAATTAATAGAAATTGCGTTTACAAAAACCAAATTTGACAAATCTACAGATTACAATCTTTCGTTTAAGACCAAAATGAAGTAAATGGATACAGTAGTTTTCTCTCACGGGCTGCCCAAAAAGTCAGCTTAGCAACTTAAATATATAGATATTCAATAGTAAAGAGGGGGAGACAATGAGTTGTATACCTACTAAGACAGAAAACCGTCGATTTGACGGAAATATAGAAAACAGGCAGATATCTTTAAAAAACACTGGAAATATGTTAGTTACTTTTCGTCTCTTCCCCCTTTTGCAAATAACAGAAATATTGGCTCTTCGGAAATATTGGCGTTGAAAAATAACGACTGCACAAATCATGCATATATTTTTACGGATAAACCATACCAGGTTATCAGCTCGGCATGCCTGCTTAAAAATATATCTAAATATATACTAACTTATTATATATTGGTAAGAAATAGTTCAAAATTTAAAGTATTTAACTATTTTTTTAAACATTAAATATTTTATTTTCTTGATTTTATTTACAACCGTCAAATTGACGGCATTCAGTCTTTTTAGTAAGAAAAAATTCCCGTCTTTCTAGTATTAACAATCCAAATGTAAATTATATACAAACACTACATACACTATTTTCCATTGGTCGTTGGTATGATACGACGGCAAAATAATTTGCACCAAGATGTGTTTACAAATCTCTACACAAAGAGATTTTTTTTCTACTCGACATTCACGTATCTCCACGCAAGACTCAAGACAAAGGAAGAATACTGAGATGACGCTACCACGATCGTACTTGAACGGGACAGTATATGCGGATCTGTGATCACTTGATCCACCCACACATTGCCCCTCCCCCGAAATAATCCCAAATGTTATAACAATTGGCAGTTGGTGCCAAGAGCATTCTCTGAGTCGGGTGGTGCTGCTATTTATCCTTCATAATCTTAATGAACACCCGAATCTTTTAAAAAATATTCCCAACTTCTACCACTATTCTCCTGATACTTTCTATCACATCTTAAGAAATTAGCTTACAGATATTTTATATGTGGTTTAATAAATCATATTTTCAAAAATAATGATATACAGCAGATTTTCTTTAAACAATTTCTAGAATGCACTTAAGAGGATCAGGATAGTAATTTTCTTAATTTCGTGATTTCAAAATATTTATAGCCTCTGAATATCATATTCGTTCTAACATCGTAGAAATGATAACGTCTAAACAATGTGCAAATGATATTAATGTTCTTTTTCAATTGAAAATGTCCTTTTATCTAGGTTCATCTTCTGCCAGTAACATGGTTATAAAAGCATTATGTTTTTATATAGTTTGGGCTTATTAGTTTATTTTACGTGTTTTATTTTATAGCACTCAAAACAGTTTAATTCAATTTACAACGCTGGCCTTATTTTTACACTCGTATGCTTTTAAATGCTGTAAATGCATGTAAGCTGTGTTTTATTCTATACCGATGAAAGCGTTCTTGCTAAGCTTTATTGAATTTGACTACTGAAATGCAATAACCCCTGAAATAATAACAAGTATGATAATTGTTGATATTAAAAGACAAACCGTTGACTGTTAGACAGAATCCAAATTTCATGTCCATTATTATAACATAATGGGTATTATATTGATATAATGAAAGCTTTTTACGGTTTTATTTTGCTCATTTTCGTAGGGAAACTATTATGGCACTGCCAATTAAATAATATTGTTGCTTAAATTTTTTTAGAAAACAATATAGTTATGATATATAGAAAATATCGTATCTATATGATCTGTTCATCCGCAGTAGTACATATTTATACTTATCCATTGCGTCGTCTATATTTACAATACATTTATACTATTTATTTACACTATTGTATTTTTTTAAACATATTGAATCACATAATGCCAGTGAATATGTGAATGTAATTTTTTATTCAAAATTTTTAATTGTCCACATAAATAAAATTATTGCTTTCAGTAGTAATATCGCTGTTAAATTACTTGTAACTAATGAATATATTAAATGCAATTTAAAAGAAATACATCATTTTATACAATTAAATCATTTGCTGGTAATTTTTTATTGAATAATGATCTAAATATAAGAGAGAAAATACATAATTGTCAATCAATTGTCAATATAAATTTATTTAAAATATGGTCGAGAGATACCATCACATAAACTTTAACCTATCAAATATTTACTTAAACTGTAATTAAAAGAGTAGTCTGGAATGAAAATAAGGACTTCTTGTCCTAGACTATAAAACAAAAGTTCTTAGTCTAGCTCTTTCAAATGCATTGGAAATTAAATAAATTCATGATATGACTTTAGTTTGAATCCCACGGGGTCTAATTTAAACGACACAAAAGTTTTACTTAGACCACTAAATAACAAAAACGCTGCATGTGTTTTTTGAATACACGAAAGAATCAATAAAAACAACATCGGTTAAATTTTGAAACAGTTAATGCCCTAAACCGCACAAATCTCGCTAAGAATCTAGAGGAAGTTTCTTCTACAGAGTAAATTTAATTCGCCATTTCGATGACTTAGAAGATGTTTTCTGCCGCGACATCATCCAAGAAAATTCACCGTTATCCTTTATTGCCTCAAACGTGCCCCCAAGGGAGTGACCTTTCTCTTTACCTAGAGCAATCATTCTTCATTTCTGAAAAGAGTTTGAAAAATTTATGGCGATAAATCCAATTAATTCTACGAAGCTCTAAGGATTCTTTTTGCTAGAAATCCTGAAGGCTTTTCATTTGTTTTCTCTCCTAAATAAATATGCATGCTAAAAAATGCCTGTTTTCTAACATGATATTTGAATAAATGTCTATATAACTGTCATTTTTATTAAGTTGATAAATTTGAGCTATTTTTGAAATTATAATGATATTACTTAAAATTTCCTCTTATCAACTAGGGGTTCATATTTTTTTCAATGATTCAGTGTATTTTATCTCTGCTTAACTGCAGTTATTAGCTTTAAAAATATAAGATAGCAGTATGTTTAATGTTTAACTTTTTAAAAGTCTAAACATTACTTTAGGCCAGTCGTTTAATTTGAACACTGATGTAACTCGAGCGATATGAGAAAGGATAACAGCTTTGCATATAATGCACTGAACTGTTACTAGATATTCACATCTCGTATACTATTAAGTTATTTGCTTAGTGTTGTTAGTTTGTGATTCTTTTCCTCTCTTACATACATCTCAAATCTTATATTTTATGACCAATTTGCTTATAAATGAATACAGGATATATAATTTCTTAAACACATGACTAAATATAGATCTTAAATAACTCCTTCAATTAAATTGTTTTAGCTTCGCTATTGTCTTTCTGTTTTATCTATTTTTACTTTAAACTATTTCTCCTTCCTTTACTTGGTCACTTCATTTTATGAAGAAAGGAAGTTTCATTATTTATTTTATTCCCTACAAACACTAACACTCATTCTTGCGTCAGAGCCGCAAAAACGCTATTTTAACCCAGGCCCTTGGATGACCAATATTGTAGAGTAGAGATGACTACCAGACGTTATCCGTCAAAGTCGTATTAAATTTTTGAGGTTATCGTGTTGAAGAATTAAGGGTGCACAGTACCTTTACTCTTGTCGAAATTGCTGAAAACATAGTCATGTTCAAACTAATGACACTTTAATAAAATTACAAAAAGAAATGCCGTTTTCAATTGGTATTTGATTAACACATTTATAATTATATACTCTGCAAAAATGAAAGGTTTTCTTTGTAAATTAATAGTTTTATTACATGTTTAGAAAATGGATATGCGTCTAAAATACGTAATGCCTTAAATCACTGCACGCATGGTAGAACATAAATATATACACACAGGAATAAAACGGTCTTTGAAATATATTTACAATACACCTATCTTTAATTTAAAACTAAAATACTGGTAAAAAGTGTTGATTAAATTTTTAAATACTCATAAATTGTAAAAATTTTGTAATAGAAAAAAATACACGTTTTTTCTTTGAAAAGCAATTTAATTTTTTTTTAAATGATAATTTTTTTATTTTAATTTATATATTGCCACAGTATATACATATAGTTAAATTTTTATCAATATTGCACAAATAGTTTGGTAGTAGCAGAGCGCACAATGCTAAAAAATTTGCTGTTTTGAGAAAACTCAGTTTAAAGTTTCACTATCACTTTTACCTTTTATTTATTGGACTGAAATAGATCAAAAGGCTCCCGATGTATAATCAGAACCTCCTTTTAGATGATTCTTTTCATTTAATTTCTTTTCCTTCATCCTTTTAGCTATTCGAGCCTCGAATGTCACTTCTATTTACCACCCCTTAGAAGGTCCTGTGTTCCCTTAAGTTATTAATAAGTTATCTTAAAAATGGGGTTATCTTTAAATTTTTCATAACAAACATTAAAAAAGTGGTCTTGCGTACGTTCAGGCACAAACTTACATAAAGCCATAAGCTTATGATTTGGAGAAAAAAAATTCACTTTAAAAACAGCAACTTAAATATCTAGGTAAGTACTTAAAAATAAAAACTATACCTATAAATAGTTTATACATACTGCTTACATACCAAAAATGCGACAGTTTTTGCACGAAAGGAGTTATAAGTTGCTTAGTACTCAAAGATATACTACTGAATAGTCAAAGCTGTTGGAAGCTAACTTATTTCTACCTGAGGGAAGATGCAACATTTTTCTGAAATTTTAAATATTATCGTCAAATTTTTCAGTTTAGATTTCTGATACAAATATTCTGAAACTTGTTTGTGAGTAATACAACACGAATGCGTATTCTGTTAAACACAAAAAGAAGAAAATTATTGCTTATTTGTTCCTTATTGTATTATTTACCAACCATTCTTCAAATGAGTTATACAACCCATATTCCTGGATATTTTCCCCGGTTTCTTTAGCCTTCATATAGTAAGAGATGAAGATAACGCTTTAATGACCATACACCCAATTACAACATTAAAAAAATCTAAACTCTTTACATAAGGCTTTCATGGATGGAATGAGCAGTAAAATAATCATTGCCGTTGAATTTCAGGTATTTTCAATTACTAATCTCGGCAGTTTTATCCTGAAATGCATTCACATGTTTTTTTTTTTTTTTAATTGGACCATAATACTTAAAAATCATTTAGTGGTTACTCCGGTATTATAATATATCCCCGAAACTTGTTTTAGCCCTGATGAACAAGGATTCAGCTGAATAAATACTACGTCTTTTCTATTTAGACTTTCCTTTAAAAAATAAAAGTAAAAATTGCAGATATCTTAGTCAAGAGGAACTAGTAGTATTTTATGTAGTGTTATGATTTTTGGAGAGTTGTGGTGACAAAACTATCTTTCTCGCAAGCGACATTTTTCAAGTGAGATATTTCGTTACGTTGTTAGGTGAATTGATAAAGCAGCCATTACTGCGCGATATCACATATAAATATTACACGAGTTAATTTTCTCCCTTTATCCGTAATCCCGCAAATTTGTCAGTTCCAGTTTAAAAACATTGTAATATAACTATATAGAGAGTTGCGTTTAAATAATTGAATTCCTTATAATAGATTCTAATATAATTATCAACTCCTAAATGAATATCTGAATTTTCAAGCATTTCATTTTCATAAAATTAATGGGATATTAAAGCTAATTTCAATAAAAATATTAGGAGAAGCGAATGCAAAAATCTGTCTTTAAAACTGCTAATGCAGCAGTGTGAATAACTACCTTTGTCATCTCTTATCACACACTGATGTATGTTTCCTGGGATTTATCCAAATCGCCAACTTCAGAACAAACATAAGAACTTTATTTAGCAAATCTAAAGCCATATAGCTCGGTATAAAGGCAAATCGTCTCGTAGTGTATTCAGTTACTTTTTTTAATTAGAAAAATATTTTATTTCCATTTTCTTCCAATTATTGAAAGGTACGCAACAGATGCTGAAACTCCAGTTCCTCTTGTATAAGATATCTGGAATTTTAAATTATTTATTTAATTAATTATTTTTTTTTCAAGGAAAGACTAATAAGTAAATCGCATTATCTAATCAGCTGAACCCTTGTTCGGTAGGACTAAAGCAGGTTTGAGGGAATAAAAATTAAGCATGGGATATTTCTCACACAATTTTTCGATAAGTCCCACTGAAACTGCAGGTTAACAAAACTGCCAATTAATATTTTAGTCTAATTTCATACTACCTAATTCAATCGGATAGAACATAGTATCACAGTTAGTTAAAAAAATGAAATATGTAAACTATCCCATACTTTTAAGTATTATTCATCAGTAAAACCGCGATTGAATATTTTCGCTCGAAATATTTTAATAATTTTTACTGAAAAGTGGTGCTGTGTTACATTTTGATCTCATGCTTAATACCGTTGAAAATGCAATGGGTTATAAACTATGACTGCAACCAATGAATGTAAAACTAATTTATGCGCAAAAAATAAACTTTTCAGCACTTTTAAAAGGTAATTATATCTCTGGCACCAGTGATGTAATAAATTACTCGATGTTAAGAATTCAGTGAATCTAAAGATTAATCAGAGTAGTAAAACATACGTAAATCACAGAAAATATTAAGAGATCTTAAAATGATGCATATCATTTTAAGCTGTATTTCGATAATATACATACAGACATACAGACAGACATATGCATATAGACAGACATGCAGGCACACACACACACACACATATATATATATATATATATATATATATATATATATATATATATATATATATATATATATATATAGAGAGAGAGAGAGAGAGAGAGAGAGAGAGAGAGAGAGAAAGAGCCTAAACCATTTATCAACGTTGAATACAAAGGAAATTAATTTACAAGCAACAAATGATTTCTGAAAATAATAAAACGAAACATAATTAACTAAAATCTGCAGAAAATTCAGTAAAATGTAATATTGGCTGATTTACCAAAACGGTATACCTATGAACTCTATTTAGTCTAAAAAAATTAAAATAAACACTTTCATTCATAACCAGACAACCCCTCCTCACCAGAAACAATCACATACAAAAATCATATACTGTCTCTAACACAAAGCAAATTATATATAATGGATGAGATGATATTACGTTAGATACTTCGTAATAATAAAATGAGGTCAAGTGTGTCTTTTATGTATCTATTGTCAGGTTTGTGATCGATTTTGTTTAGTTAAGCATTTATTGATTGATACCTACATATATCTTCGTCCACAGGGATTTATGGGTAAAGTTAGTTTGGAATTATCCATTTATGTTAATAGCCAGACTCGAGATATTGCCGTAACAGTTTTGCATAAAAATTAATTTTAATATTACTCTTCTAAATATTTTTTATTTGCTAAATAATTGTGATACTATTTAATTTTATGCATTTAAAATATTCTCACTAATTATTTCTGCAGTTTAACAATTCTTTTAACAGGCTAAAAAAATTTTTGAGATCACAACAAATAAACTCTCTAGAATAAGTAATAATGTTAACTTAACTCCCAGACTTTCCTTTGTGTAAGTGAAATATACATTGTTAAACGCTATATATTATTCAAAGTTTTTATTTTTTCCTGTTGCCATTTTTTGAAGGAATAAACCCAAAATTTAAATACAACACTTTATGTGATTCAAAACTATTTTGTAAACGATTATATAAACGGTAGGTATATTTTCCAAAACTGAGCTGATAAGATTAAATGCCAAATTATAAAAAAAAAATTATGTTTACATGTTATATATTTGTTATAGTCATAATATAATTTTAGAAACAATCGGTAAATCAAGCTAATTAGAAGTATGCGTTTGAGTCAAAATTTTATTTTTACACATATCAGTTTCATCCCCAAAATTACATAAACTTTCTCTTTGTTTCAATCAATGTCATGGGTAATAAATACCTATTTTTGTTTAAAATTCTAGAACAGAATTTAGAGTTATATAGAAAATTTTCATTAAAAAATGTTACGTTCATAAGCACTTAAAAAAAATCCTTATCTCGGAAACACGAAACGAATCTATGTATACTCATAAGCATAAATTGGAAAATATACCGAGTGCTTTGAGCTACGTTTTGAATTTAATGAAATAAAAAAAGTAACAGTACCACAGAACGAAAAGCAAACGCATATTCATTTTAAGTTTTAAGGGTATAAAAAAAAGAGTTACAGAAACTTTCTTTCAAGTCGTATAGAATATGTTGCAATATGTATTTCATCCAGATCAATAGATTCTTTCTTTCTTTTAGTGCAGAAATGAATTTCTCCTTTGGGTATAGGCTTGATATTTCCTATTTCATATCATGTCATGCAAGCGTATTGTTTTAGTGATCCATGATACTCAATTTTCGGAATATAGCTGTTATGTTTATTCGCTTCTGTTTCGGATAATTACAAGGAAATGCATTCATAGAAACCAATAATTCAGGTAATTATTGGTTTTTATGGGTACTGTTATTTAGATGTTTATTAAATTTTAGTACATATAAAATATGATGAAGCGGATATTTATTCTGGAACAAATTCTGATGGCAAAGTCTTTAAAAAATATGAAAAGTTATGCTACTCATAAAAATATCTGTTTTTTTATAATATAAATTATTCAATGAGTCTTTGAAAATATTACTCATTAATTACTCCTTCTAAAGTCTTGATATGAAGGAAAAAATTATTAAATTTCATACAGTTATTAATAATTCAGACAATTATTGGCTTTTTGCATACATTTATTTATATATTTAATAATTTTAGTGCATACAAATTGTGATAAGTCAAAAAAATTATCTGAGGCATGTTCTTCTGGAAATACTTTTTAAAAAGTATGAAAAGTCATCTCAGTCATGGACCGTAATTGTTTTGTTATACTTGAAACTTTTAAACGAATCTTTGAAAATATAAATTTTTAATTATTCCTTCTAGAGGTTTGATATCATGAAAACAGTATATTTAATTTTCTGTCCGTAAGGCGTGCAGAGGATTGTATTATGAAAGCATAGAAGAAAAAAAAATGTTAATAAATTTATGATGAACATTTATTTTCTTTTGTGACTTACATTATTACAAATTATTGGATTAGAATAACGTTTCTATGAGGGGATTTTTATTATGTCCTTTTGAGTACTTATTTTACATTTTTTCAACAAATAAAAAAATGGCACAATGTAAAATAAATTTTCCAGATAATTTTAAAAATTTACGACTTGGTTTGAAATACCCATGGTTGTGACAACAGTGATAAATTAGTTTGAAAAAATATATTGTTTTAAAAATTTTACAGTAACGTATAATATGACTATTATATTAAATATCTGTAACAATTACTTAAAATACGGTGAATGTTTATGCTTTTAGGAAGTTTATGTAATGCACTTTAGATCCACCTATGTATTAACGTTTCAATAACTTTTTCTCAAATATTAAGAGAAGTAAAATTTTTTTTGGCATTTTATTATGTTGAAAAACCCTTTATATTGATCTAGCAACTTAATACATTTGTCATTACACAAAAGTAAGGGGGTAGGTTCACGATCCAGATTCCCTATGTCAGTAATGTTAAAATTACTCATTTTTAAGAAACATTTAAAAAAATCTTTTTGAATATAAGTTTCTAATTTTTTACTGTATATTGCCTAACGTATATTAAATACTTTAACCAGAGCTTTTATAATTTAAATAACTTGTTATTTTTTTTTAAATATATAACTTCTACTATATGTTTTTTTTTTCAGAAACACCAAAATTACATGGTTTTATGTTACTCTAAATTAATTTTTCTAAAAATACCTTCGTTAAAATATGTAATATTATGTATTTATTAAATATACAAAGTTTGAAAATAATCACAGCAATAGTTTTTGAAAAAAAATGTTCCTTAACTGTGTAAGGTATACACAAGATTCGATTCACAAGAATCGAACTTTTGAGTGAATTAAAGAAGCTGCTTCAGATATGCTAATTTTGGCATACGCGCTTAGTATAAATACCACGCAGCGTCATTAATGAAAAAAAAAGGGAGTTGTTGTTAAGGTTGAAAAGGTGTTATCCTGCGCTAGTGCTTTACGGGCCAGAAGTTTACGTGGCAGTACTGCTGGTTTGACTTACTGTTCGTGAGTATAAAAATATATTGTCCTTAAAAGCTGTATTTACATTCCGTACAAGTAGTACGCATGCTTATTGCTGTAAAAGCCAATTATATGTGCAGCGAATTCAATAAACATTATTTCATGTATAAACTGTGTTTGTATATAATTCAAATAGAGTGCTACTTCAAATTATATACACCCAAGTCTGGGTAGAAGTGAGCATAGATTCTCTATACTGGCGCCCGAAAAATATATATACCCTGGTAGTTAGCGTTACATTTGTAACGAACAACATAATTGAAATTAAAAACTGTGTACTGTGTACGTATATTGATAAAATTGTTGCAAGTACTTATATACTATTTAAAAAATGAGTGTTGTAGAACAAAATCCTGCTGGAAATTTTCCTCGGGTAATTATGGTTCAGCAAATTGCGCCATTCGAAGCCACCTTCAATGGCGGCCCCTCAAGCCAATTCCTAAAGAAAATTGAGCATTACTTTCAGCAACAATGCACCCCAGAGGGGGATAAACTTAAAATTGCTCTAGCCGCTTTAAGAGGTAGTGCATATCAGTGGTACACTTGTATGAAAAGCAGTAATCTGATTTTTGACTATTTGTCATTCAAGCAACAGCTTCTTAGTGTTTTTCCAAAGACCTTTAATCAAAGTGAAATTGAAGCGGAAATTTATTCGCTAAGGCAACGTGAAGGTCAGTCTGCATTAGATTTTGCTATGGAAAAGATTTTCAAGTGTGAGGAATATTTAGAAGAGTTGACGGAAGCGATAATCTTAAAAATAGTTATCCAACGTTTGAAGCCAAGTGTTCAAGATTTTTTAGATAATCAAACAATTACAAGCAAGGTTACCCTCCTTCAAGCTTTAGCTAAATATGACAATAGACATTTCTTCGCTACCCCTCACCGTCATTCAGGTACGAGAAGTTTTATACAGCCGCGCCAAAATTTTTCGCGAGTTTCAAACCAGCAGCGTAAGCAGTACCGCAGGCAAAATAATAGAAGCGCACGGCGTTATAATGAAATTAGTGCACTTAAAGAAAATAATAGGGAAGCACCTTACTTGCACTGGCAAGTTGATTCACATGATATGGTTCAACCTGTTGAAACTGTTTGGTCAAATGTATTATTTTGTCCGAGCAGTAATCATTATTTTGAGAATAGTGAAAGTCAGGGTATTTTTGTGGCTTATAAAGAAAGTGAGTCTAGCTGGAATGATGAGGTAATTCCAGTACAAATTTCTGAAAATAGGGCCGATACTAATGCTAGTGGTTTAGAAAATAAATCATCGGACACTTCTATTAATGCTATACCTGATATTATTAATGCTATACCTGATATTATTGATGCTATACCTGATATTTTAGATGATATTCACACATCTGTTAATGAAGGAAATTTAGTAGATGACGAAGTATGCGTTACGGAAGTTAGTGAATACTTATTAGTTGACGACAATAAAAATTCTTTAAACGATAGTAGGAACTCGCTAGGTAATGATGATATTATTTCAAGTTTCCATCCGAATGAGGATGCTGTAGGCCAGGTTGATAATATGGTTTTAAATAAAGTACATGAAAACCAGACTGAGAATCAGGATGAAAAGTTGACACAGAGTTATACTGTAGGTAGTTTAGCTGATGCTTCGGAAGTTATAGAGAAAGTTTGCAATAAAACGCACGAGTACGAAAAGCTTAATCTTCCTAAAACTGAAGCAGTGTTAAAGAATTTAAATGATAACGATTCTGATGTCGCAAGTTTCAAAGAAACTTTTTCGTCAAAAGAGGATAAAACTCAAGTTAAGGGGGATAAAAAACGTGAAAAAGCGCCTTCAGGTTCCAGCATTAAAACTGCTAATACTGAAGTAATTAAGGCGGTAAACAAGAAGTCGTATAAGCACAAATACGAAAAGCAGAGTCAGGTTGTTGAAAAAATAGAATCTGCATTAAAATTTAATACCGATACAAGCAAAAGTACGAAGAAAAGTAAAGTGTGCACTACAAAACCTCCATCTAAGGATGAACGTGGCACACATAAGGTACACAAGGTTATAAAAAGGAAGAATGACAATTTTAAAGCTCCTTTGCATAAGTACAGGGAACGCAAGATTTCTGCCGCCCAGCAAGGTTGGCCTCCTCCCAAGAGACCTCCTGTCCATCGTCAAGCCGGACCAGCGCCTCAGGACCAACGACCTGCTGCACGAAGGATGCCCACACGGTCAACGAACCCCTTTACTAGGACTGCGACCATCAAGAGAGGTTCAGCGGATTGGACAAACTGGTGCAGTGAAGTTGCTGCATTCATGAGGAACAAGTCTTGTATCAATTCTTTTATTTTAACTCCCACCCTTTAATAAAACCGAACCAAATTGGTTTGAAGTTCCCCATTGTATATACTGTGTAAACATTTTGAGGGGAAGTGGTGAGGCACTGAAAAAAAACGGTATACTGTTGTTTTATAAATTTTTGAAGGGGACATGTAGTGGAAAAAAATACATACTAACTACAGATAACAAACAACTAACATACTAACTTCGCAAATCATAACACATGTACATTATAAATTGGGGGAGAGCAGATACAGTCAAGAAATGTCATGCTGTGCAATTGTGTTGTCACTTTTAATTAAAATAGATATTTTAGGGCGCAGTTGGCATCCCAGTATCCGCAACTCTGCATATCCACTGTTTGATGGTGTCACCTGGACCCTTCGGGGTTAGTTTTGTAAAATGGTAGTGGCGTTTTTCCTCCACACAACGTGTGGAAGGTTTTTTGGCTTTGCCACCCATTATGTAAAAAGTCAGACCAGCACGCGTTTTCAATTAGTTAACTGAAGCCGTTCAGACCTCAGTTACCTAATTTTTTTTTTCGAGGGAGGCCAGTGTAAGGTATACACAAGATTCGATTCACAAGAATCGAACTTTTGAGTGAATTAAAGAAGCTGCTTCAGATATGCTAATTTTGGCATACGCGCTTAGTATAAATACCACGCAGCGTCATTAATGAAAAAAAAGGGAGTTGTTGTTAAGGTTGAAAAGGTGTTATCCTGCGCTAGTGCTTTACGGGCCAGAAGTTTACGTGGCAGTACTGCTGGTTTGACTTACTGTTCGTGAGTATAAAAATATATTGTCCTTAAAAGCTGTATTTACATTCCGTACAAGTAGTACGCATGCTTATTGCTGTAAAAGCCAATTATATGTGCAGCGAATTCAATAAACATTATTTCATGTATAAACTGTGTTTGTATATAATTCAAATAGAGTGCTACTTCAAATTATATACACCCAAGTCTGGGTAGAAGTGAGCATAGATTCTCTATAACTGGTAAAAAACATTGTTTTGAGAAAATCAACATTTAGTGAATCATTCACTTGTGCTTAGTGCATGCCAGCTCCATATCTTGGATCATCTGTGTCATCAGCAAGTCTGTCTTGTAATTTACATTTGTTCTGCCTTCTATTTACTCTGGCTTCCTTGATTTGCTGTGAAACATCATATTGATCTTTTATTAATCTCGTCCGATCAGCTGTTTGCATTACTCGAGAAATATAAAAACCTGAAGATATACCTAACGTTGAAAGAACTTTGCATTTCGTAATATTTCCGTCATTATAGGATGCAATTGCTTCAAATACACCTGTTTTAAAGTTTCTAACTGCGCAAGAACATTCTTTAGGATCCGTGACAATATTATACTATTTACACTCTCATTGCTGTTTTTTGTTTTCCCATGCAGACATTTGGCAAGTATATCAGAATCTGCTAAATCTCTATAAATGTTTTTTATGTAATTCAGTACTACTATTGCTAAAATGGTTGTTTTGGTTGGAGCAAGGGAAATTTGAAAAATGCAGCTATGACTGCAGCGAAAGGTTTGTTTTGGTTGGGTAGGTTGTGACACCAGGCATTTTGACAGATGGTAATAGTTTTTTATAAAAATATAAAAATACTTCTAGTGCAGCTAGTCCAAATATGTAAATATCATCAGAAGCACAAGACTATATACTTTTCAAAAATGCAAAAATTGGAAAAATGCAATTTTTTGTCGAAAATCGTAACCCTACACTCTTAAGGCAAAAAAAAATCACAAATAAATTAGAATTAAAAAATTAATTACTACTAATAAACCTTTAAAATTCATACATTTGCGAAGATAATGAGAATTAATATTGCAATATATTTCTACAAATGTTTTATTTTATCGTTGATACCGAATGCAATGAATTAATAAAAATTTTGGTAATCGTTTAATCTTTTTCCTATCTTTTGTATTTTTTAACCTTCCTATCCTTATATAAACATTCGAAATCCCATTGAAAGGAACTTAAGTCTACCCTTATTCCTCAAAATTACTATCGATTCATCAGTTACCATAAATGCTATCGACTTTAAAATTATGTTTACTTGATTAGTCAAAACCTAATTGCATAAACAGTTTTATTTTTTACGAAAATATATAAAAATTATACTTTTACAAATTACTTTAAAAAACTAAAGCATTGCTTCAAAGTTAATAAATATTATAAAATAGTGCTCAGAGAAAACGCATGTTTTTCAACGTTTACTGAAGCATAGGTTATTATACAACATGATATTACTATGAGAAAATAAAACGTCAATTTTTATATCAGGTGAGACAGGTTATCAGGTGAGACGGTACTTTTATAAACTAGCAAATGTTCCCCAACATTTTTCTGGTATTTACCAAAACAAAGATTTTAAGTTTTCTTAATTGAAAACAGCGTGAATTCATGATATTCTGAAAATTTTGCAAATTTAACAATTGCTACAAATTCTTAAACATGTCATCACTTTCTGTCTAGATAATTAACTATGTCCAAAGCTGAGTAATTTTTAAGAGAGTATTGAAAATAAATTTTCAAAAACATGTTACTTATAATTAGTGAAATGATAAATAACATTTTTTTCCCTCCAACTTGCACATAATTCAGAATTTTGTTCTTTACTATATTCACTTATTTGCAATTTTGTTATTAACTATTTTAAATGGGATTCGAAGTAATTGGCTTAAGTTCGCTACTTTTTGAATGAATTTCCCTGAGGTCACTTTTTAATTAATCAAAATAAGTTGAAATAAACAAAATTATTCAATATATATAAATTTCAAAACTATGCACAAAAATATATTTTTAGCATAATTATCAATTTCAATAAAGTCATTACCGAAGCTTTTAGAATTAATATGGAAAACATTTTAAATAATGATTTCTATCAGGAATTGTCTTGCTTTATTATTTCCTAATCATTCATCATATAAAAATTAGTTACACAAATGTGAAAAAAATCGAAAAATTAACGATTTTTTTTCCACCGGATAATTAACTGAAAACTTTTTACCGAATTTGAGTAATTCTGCTTGAATCATATATGTAAGAAACTTAAATTTCTAGTGTTTTTAAAATCCTCTTGCTTTGAAACGTGAATTAATTTTCACATCCATAAGAAATTTGAAATTTCTGTAAATTATCATATGCGTTTTGTTACAGGTCAGAAATATCACATACAGTACGGAATTTATTATCTGCCTTTAACGCAATGTTGTACAATAAATCTAGCCAGTCAATTCTGCGATTGCGCAGTATTTAAGCTACAGGAAAACTTTTAAATATCCCGCAATTTCAAGGACACCCACAAAGTTATCAAACAATTAGTATTTAGAAGAAATATAGCAGTGAAAAAACTGTGTATCATTACTCGTGGGAGGTGATAAATGCATTATACTTCCGCATAATCATCATAGAAACAACCATTTACAACAAGAGGTCATCTTTGCAAAGTTATACCGAGTTCTGTGTATTATTTTGTATATTTGATTAAGTAATGCCACTAGAAAGCTTTAATCGTGTCAATAAGTTTACGATGACTTCCTAGGGGCATTTTTGGAGACATACCGGGGCAAGGTACGCATGAGGACCAGATCCTAATACTTGGATTTCTAGAAGACATATCTGTGACTAAATTTAACCTTCCAGCACGCGCGCTGGATTTTTTTACGACAGATGTTATTTTACCGTTTAAGGCACGAAAAATGACATAAATGGATGAATATTGATAGTAAATTTGTTAAGATTAAAACATTAACCTTATTGCTGCAAAATACAAATGATGTCACATTCATATGAAAGTAAATTATTTTTAAATGCTCATATTAGTCAGGTAGAAAGGCGATGATGCACTTCGTGATAGGAAATTTAATTTTTTTTATTTCAGAACTATAATTTATATCCAAAATAGTTTTAATATTCATCCTATTTCATCGTCTATATCCTTGGCATGGCGTTTTAGGCCAGGTAACACTTTCACAATAATCATCATTTTCGTCTTTGAGCAGTTTGTATACTTCTCTTTTCGCCACTTAGAACATTTATCCTTGCTAAGATAAAACATGTCATCATCATATCTTTCGTTTAAATCATTATTATCATCATCATCCGAAATATATTGTTCAAATCTACTACTGATATTATTTATTTCTATATCTTCTTCACTCAAATCGCTATCGCTCTCAAATCCAAATGTTCCTTTCCTTTCGTTTTCTTCATCGGATAATTCTTGAAGAATGCGGGAAAAATCAGCTAGTTATATGTATATTTTCGAAATGAAAACCGATATAAAATTTGTTGATTCGACTTTATACAAATTAAAATAACACACGTCAATTATTAACACTAAATTATAAAATACTTGAGAAAAAAATTCCGAATGTTCACCCACGACCACGTGCGTGTTGTAAATTTTACGAACAAGCTACCACATAGGACAAAAGCCCGGTTAACAATAGAAATTGTCATGTGATTTCCTGTTAGCACATTCCTCGATGTGAGGAAGGGTTGAAAGGAGAAATAGAAATGACCTTCAGATGTCCCAGCTGCGATATGCGAAAAAAGTGCATTGAAAACCGAATTTGTCGTAAAATTTGAGCAGACGCGCGTACTGGAAGGTTAATGCGACCAAATGCGCAAGAACTTTAAAACTGGTAAACTAACCGGTAATAACAGAAACAAAGGAGAGCAATATGAAAGTGCACCCATCTGGACTAAACGTAGACAAACTTTGGAGAAATGTTCAAGAGAAACGTAAAAGAAACGTACGAGTGGGAAAGTCACCGAGTGGCAAGAAAGATGGCCTGACACGCTACTGACAAATTATCCAGTTTCGGCTTAAAGGAAAACTTGAAACGTCATGGTTATACCATATAAACTGACTGATCGTTTTTTTTCTCAGATGTGGAGGCACTTGTCGTCTCTAGACATTCGCCTGAATGTGAATTACCGGGAAGAAGCCGCCTTAGACACCAGACTAGTAATGTTCAACATCGAATGCTGACGGCCGCCCAAACTCACACCGCAAAACTTCTGGTTATTCATTTAAGGGGGCAACAAATAGGCAGCCAGCCCTACCCCCTACAAGCCGGTTCCGGAATATAGAAATGACTGATCGTAACATCTACTTGTTGATTCAGTGGAACGATAACATATAGAACCTAAAAAGCAGCAGATAGAGTGATCGTTTCCTTTGCATAACTTCAACTAAAATGAAGGATTTTTACTGTCCACTTTTAGGTTTCAAAGCCACGGTTAATCTTCTTTTCCCGAGCCATCATCTAATAATGAATCGAAATTCCATCAGCCGTGGTATGCTAAGTTGTGGATTACCGTATATGCTTACTAGCGGGTGTAGGAACTTTAAAGTTATGGGACCTTTCATCCCGCATAATTGCTTATGAAAGAAATAATGCATTATAATGTCTTATTCAGGGAGTTCATATCCATTTATTTATTTGTAATCCTATTTTCTGATTTGTGTATCGTATAATAACATAATATCCATATATAATAGAATGCTTTAAATTACAGGGTAGTAGTGTAGTAGTGTGTAATGTAATGTGAAAACAAACGACTATGACAGAAGCGCCAAATGTATGTAAATCGGTAAACTAAATAAAGTTATTCAAATCAACCCAGCACCGATTGCCATTCAACCAATGTGGGAAGTAACTAAAATTAGATTAAACATGAATGAACATCTTTACTTCAATTTCCTTGTAGTTTGGAATCACAGCTCAGTCCACTTGAAGATATTTATTACAGTTTCACGAACAGTAAAATGTTGAGTAGAACAAACGTTGTAAGATTACAGCAATTCAACTCAGTGACAAAGAAGAACGCGAGAACGTGTCCCAAATACAAAAAGCGTTTAATACCATAAAATTTTAAGTTAAAAAACTACGCCAGCGTTAAAACCTCCACTGAATTAAAACTGAATCACCGCGCTAAACATTACATCACTAACAAAAATGCTAGTTGCAAAGGTATTTAAACTGAACTCGAAAGCTTAACGTGTTGCCACTTCAGAAAAGTGAACATTAATTAACCTATAAAATCAACATATGAAATGCAAAAAATGAACAGTAAAAATGTCTTTTAAATCCAAACAAAAGTTATCATGAATCTATGAGGTTGAAATAGATTACTAAGTGAACAGTCTAATACTGATTAAGAATGAAGCGAACGAATTAGTTGCCAAAAGAGAAAATTATGAGTGATATGAGGGCTAAATTTTTCTACTTTAAAATAATAAAAAGCATAAATTGTAGCTCAAATAAATGTACTGAAATCCAATTATCTGTGTGAAGAAAAATTTGGGATAATATCCTAACATATTTTCATCGATTGAAACTATGAAAGGACATTGTAAACCAGATGACGTAAATTGCAGACAATAGAAATAAATATGATCCCTCCCTTGAGATCTGCAAATTTCTTTGAAAATGTATCTTTGCATAACACAATCTCTGATGCGATAATTTCAAAATTTACGCTTAGAAGTTTTATATACAACAATAGTTATTACAGTTATTAATGCATTTAGGACAAAATTTATATAAAATATTATATAACCCGTGTAAGAATTAGAACAGAAAGTCCAGTATTTTATAAATTTTGTTAATCCTTTTAGCTCGATTTCACAACTCAGAAATCCACGACTAAATAATTGATGAATTGTAATAAACATTTCCACCTTTTGAAACTATTCCTCCTTTTTTTGTGAACAGCCTTTAATTAATGTTAGTAGGCATATCCAATGCCACTCATATTCTACGCTTGTTAAAGTCTCGTTAGGCAATTCCTTAACTAATACCTATATACAATTTCCCTTTGGTTTGCACAGAAAATTCTTCTGTATAAGCTATGATGGAGAATGTTATTAATAAATTCTTCAACATCAAAATTTAAGATAATTACTGCTACTCTATGGCGTAAATCAAATATGTCTGTATATATATATACACACACATATATATATATATATATATATATATATATATATATATATATATATATATATATATATATATATATATATATATATATATATATATATATATATATATATATATATATATATATATATATATATATATGCGTGTGTGTCTATACAACACAGCTAACAATTTTAAATGTTTTCAATTTATATTTCAGTGATTTTGGGAAATATTTCAAAACGTTTTTTTTCAGAACATAGTTAAGTGTCACAGTAGTATATAGTATAAAGAAAATTAAAATATATTGTGTTGAATATAAGGTGTCTTGAATAAGTACTAAATTGTACTAAACATTTATAAAAATACACTGCTGGCCACTGTAAATGCAACAACCTGAAGGAAACATGCAAATAACATGAAATTTACAACATGCATTAGCGGAGGTGAGATATGCAAATGATTAGAATTTCAGCGCAGATGCACATCACGCGCGCGTGTGGCGCCACTTCAAAGCGCTATTTAAGACTTGGAGATTTCGACGATTTCAAGTTCGGCAATTGTGTTTTTCTTGTGGTTTTTTAAAAAAAATCGACCAATTATGCCTCGTCGAAAACAGCGATCATCTTTTGATCAAGTATCCGAGTTCGACAGAGGAAGGATAGTGGCCTACCGGGATTGTGGATTATCTTTTAGGGAAATCGGTAGTCGTGTTGGACGAAACCAAACAACTGTAATGCGGATATGTGATCGTTGGATGCAAGAGGGAACGACGGACCGGCGTGTTCGATCGCATCCACCTCAGCGCGCCACTGCACGTGATGACAGGCAAATTGTGCGCATGGCAGTAACGGATCGCTCAGTCACATCACGAACCATAGCACAACACATGCAGTCTGTAACGCATCATCCAGTGTCTGCGCGTACCATTCGACGCCGTTTACAGCAGAGTGGTCCGTCCGCAAGACGTCCATTGCTTTGTCTACCCTTGACGCAGAACCACAGACGTCTCCGCCGCCAATGGTACGATGACAGAAGGATGTGGACCGCAGAATGGAATGAAATTATCTTTACTGACGAGTCACGCTTCTGTCTGGAACACCACGATGGTCGCATTCGAGTCTGGAGACACCATGAAGACAGGATGCTGAACAGCTGCGTTATGCACCGCCACACTGGTCCTGCACCGGGTATTATGGTATGGGGCAGTATTGGATATCACTCTCGCACACCTCTAGTACGCATTGCCGGTTACTTTAAACAGCCAGCTCTACATCTCCGAGGTGTTGGAGCCAGTTGTCCTTCCTTACCTTCAGGGCTTTCCCACAGCCATATTTCAACAGGATAATGCACGACCACACGTGGCACGCATTTTCCAACGGTTCTTCGTCAATCGCCAGATTGAATTGCTTCCCTGGCCGCCTCGCTCTTCGGATCTTTCACCGATAGAAAACATGTTTTCCATGGTTGCTCTACGATTGACCCAGATTCCATCCCCAGCTGCCACAGCAAATCAATTTTGGCAACGTGTGGAAGCTGCTTGGTCTACTGTATCCCAAGAACCCATCCAAAGTCTATTTGAATCAATGCCGAGGCGTGTGGCAGCGATGATATCCAACAATGGCGGCTACTCTGGCTACTGAGTTTGGCAGTAACCACACTTCACAGAAGTCTATAAATTTAATCATTTGATACTTGGTCAACATGTTATCTACAAAATAAATTTTGTTGTGATATCTCTTGTCTTTCTTGGTGTTGCAATTTGGGTGGCCAGCAGTGTATCTCCTATATATTAAAATGTTATGAAAGTTTTACTAAAATTATATTTGCCGTCATGATTTTATATCCCATTTGAACTAAATTTATATGTATTTAATCAGTATATTTTTGAAAAAAAGTGTTTGGAATGTAGGCATGTCGTAATTTCATAGCTCGATATTTTTATCTTTAAGGCAGGATTCAGAAGTAATTATCACATATATTTATTAATTCTTTAAGCATTTTTTCTTTATGGTTTATGTATTTGTATGCACTTGTGTCACCCGATTTCGTATATATCATTTGCTTTATTTTAAGCAATTTGAGATACTTTAAAAATACTATTCAACAGAGTGTGTATGGGTCCCATAAAATAACTAATAAACAAAAATATTAAATTAAACTGGCCGATAATTTTTCACTCTTTTCCGGAATGACAGTGTTATTATATTTAAAGTATCAAATAAAGGACTCGTTTTTATTATTATAAATCACTCACTAGCTTCCAGCGGCAGAAGCAAATCATTTACCAGCTCTATACTTAATTTGCGTAAGTGGCAGCTGTCATCTCAAACAATTAATTCAGGATGAGGGATGCAATATAATTTCATGTTTCATGAAAGAAGTTTTTCTATGGAACAGCATAGTGAGGTATATAAATAGCAATTTTTTTTAATTTTTATACTTTAACACGTCCTTATGTAAAGTGCGGAATAAATGATAACATGAAGGTTGCTATATTTTTATGGCTTTAATAAGAATGACATTTATTTTTAGAATTCATTAAATATTTTGAAAGGATTTATAATTTACATAAGTCATAAGAGTATGGTTAATTGAATTTTTTATAGCAGCATAGGTTTTTGCATGAAAAATATTATTCTACAGAGAACAACGTTTGAATAGTAACTACATCAGTATTTCAAATTTCTCATTTTTTTAGTTAAATTTCCAAAATTAGTCTTGATTTGTAAAGTATTATTTATTGTAAATATATTTTCTTATTTCTGGCGATATCGTTTTTTCGTTTGATTTGATATTTAGAAGCTATTCTTATAACAATTGTTTACTTGGTTAATGTATTAAACTGTTGAAAATGCAGACATAAACACTATTTATAAAACCAAAAGGTATAGAAACAGAAAAAACAGCTAAACAAACACATCCAAGAAATACAAGTCCCAAATAACATAAACATAAATAGGATACAAAAACTAAGGAACGGGTAAACTAATGTAAAATGGAGAGACGAGAAGAGTGCAAATCAGATCACGGAATACGTAACGAAAAACAAGGATTTGGAGGGGAAAACGTAGCGGTAAAATCCCCACGACTAGAATGAAAAACATAATGTTGACACACAACCCGAGCAACACGACCGAGGAGCACAGAACCGAAATAATACACCATCGGTTCTCCATAAGAACACCATATACAGCACTTGACCCCCCAAAATCCACGTATCAACACTCAACACTGGGAAATAAGAGTTCCAGAGAAAATAGTTTACGAGCTTGTAACTAGAAAAGATTTATATGTAGGCCTATAAAAACGTAAATTTAAAAAGTACATAGACTTAATAATGTGCCAAAATTGCTATAGGTACGACCATAAAACACACGGGTCTAAAAACCAAACAGTATGAGCAAAATGATCCGCCTAGGGGCACACCATAAGCCAGTATTCGGCTGCAAAACTGACATGCATGAACTGCACAATAGTAAACGAGGGAAGAAAACAAAGAGACCCGTTAACCCCAACCTCCTTGAACAGGACATGCGGCGAGCTCAAAGATATGCACCAAGTCAAACAATTCCTAGAAGAAAAAAATTGGCCACACAGAAAAACACGGCGGCTAGCAATAGGAAACGAGGTAGACCAACTCAAGGGGGCTCAAATCAAACACAACAACAGGATGCAAGACTACAAACACATTAACCAATGCCATAACCCAGGGAAACACAACCCGGGTCACAATCCAGGCAGCAAACTAGGCCAAGGTAAAACCGAGCCAATAATAAAGGAAGGGGAGCCCATTCAAAGTAACCCCCAACAGTACAACAGGGTAATAAAATTTCGACATACACCAGGACCATAAACATGAGTACGGGGTCAGAATTCCGGACGCACACATGACACAACACCTTAAAAACTTACTTCTCACAACTCTACACTAACACACACCCACACCATCAAAATAAGCAGGACTACAACAATAGCCAAGTATTTTCGACGAATATGAGGGAAAGGCTGGGGAAGTTATCCAGTGAAACATCATAAACAACTCCCAAAATAACACAGCTGCAACGACTGAAGTAATACCGATACACTATAACAATCAAAACAGCCAAAATAACGAAACTAACCAAAATAATCAGAAAAAAGCACGTCTTTTAAAAACAATACCAATCAAATTAGGTGCAGATCCCGACTGCTTTTACAAAGAATAATTCCACTTGTGCAGTCAGAAAACGATAGAATGATATTTAACCCTTTCGCGGCGAACGTCACGTATACGTGACAGCAGCTATCCGCGTTTCTGGCCGATCGTCACCTATACGTGTCAGTAGTTCGGAACGTTTTATTAGTTAATTTTTGGGGCACAAGATGGCACCGCATGTCTATGAAATTTGGAGTACACGTAGTTGGGACCTTCTATTCGAAAACAAGACTATTATGAATCACATGCGGTCTATCGTTTTATGTAAACAAACGGAGGAATGGATGTATTGCGTTTGGCTGTCAGCGGATAGGGCATTTTAACTTTGCACGTGGTCTTTGTTTACGAGATATCTTTGTTTATTTTTCTTTTGCGGTGGGATTGTAGCATTGGGTATATGGGTTTTGAGTCAGAATCAGATTCTGTTGCAGTGAGATTTCTTTCCTTTGATGATTTAATATGGAGAAAAGGAGAAAATATTTAACAGAAAACGAAATTTCTGAATTGATAAGAAATGTGTCTGAAAATGAAAGTAGTGACAGTGATACAAAAATCTCGTCGGGTGAATCTGTTTATTTGGAACATGGAGATCAGAGTGATTATGAAGATATATCAGACATTTCTATTCTGAGTATATCGCGAGACGGTACTTCTTTGTGGTCTTCTCCCGTAAGGGATTTAACTCTACTAACATTCACAGCGGCATGCGGAATAAAAGTCGATGATGCTGTATCAAATGAATTGTATTATTTCAGATGTTTTTTTGATGAAACTGTAATGGATTTAATAACTAAATTAATGCGTATTATATTATACTAACCAAATTAATGCGTATGAGAGGTTCATAAATCCGGAAAGTGAACAGAGTTTATCCTCGAAGTATTTTTGCCTGTAACTAAAGAAGAAATGTTTGTTTAATTTGCTTTGACAATTTTAATGGGTATCGTTAAAAAACCAAAAATTAAGATGTACTACTCAACGAATCCAATGATTGCAAAACCTTTTTTCAGTAAGGTTATGAGTCGGGACCAACGCATCGAAATTCTTCGATACTTGCATTTCACTTCTACTAATGCCAAAAAGATTGAAAAAATTCAACCTTTTTTAGATTTAATCATTCAAAACTTTCAGAGTTCTTGATATATTATTGACATATTCTGGATATATTCCTGATAGGAATATATCAGTTGATGAAAGTATCTTACTGTGGAAAGGGAGAGTAGGATTTCGACATTATGTCCCAGCGAAAAAAAATTTTAAACTGTATAACAAAAATTTTTTAGTGGAAAAATAATAAAAGAATGTGTAAGTAACCCATATATAGCTTAAATAAATAGATTTGTTTGAAAATGTTACTATTTCGGAATTTTTCGTAACTTTAGGCTTAGCTCTTAAAAGTCCGCCGGCCTGGAGGGTAAGCTCACGAGAAAAACTTCCGGCCTCAGAGGAAAGCGCGTGATCGGAACTGCCGTCGCGAAAGGGATAATAGAGAACTGAGACATATAAAAACACCAAATACGCGAACAATAATAGTAAAACAAACAACCTAAAGCAGAGAAAATGCGGGAACTCAGCGGCCAGGTTCCCGCAACCCCCTTAGCCGAAGGAAATTAGCAAGATAGCGCAATTACACCTCCATAGCAGCAGGCTAGGAACGATCCAGATCAACCAATAGGCATATCCCTACTCCAGGACGCCTCAGTAGCCAGGAGAACAGGACGTCCAAATGGAATCCCTGAAGGAAATTAGCAAAACCCTCCAGCCGAAGGAAATTAGCAAGATAGCGCAATCAAACCTCCATAGCAGCAGGCTATGAACGGTCCAATTCAACCACTATTTGGCATAGAATAGTATAGGCATATCCCTACTTCAGGACGCTTCAGTAGCCAGGCGAATACAACGTCCAACGGACTTATGAAAATGTAATATATATATTTATACACACACACACACACACACACACACACACACACATATATATATATATATATATATATATATATATATATATATATATATGTATACAGGGTGTCCGGACTAAAAGTATCCAAAAGTTATGAATTATTTTGACGGAATTACCCATTAGAATTTTTTAAAAATTATTTAAATAGAAAGAACATCTCACCAAGTTATAGTACCAATCATTAGATTTTGTTCATAGTATCATAGATTTAGATGTGTGTACCTTTTGTATCCCGACTAACGCTTAGATGGTAATCCAGTTCTCTTCAAGCGTTTCGTAGCATATCAGGAGTTATCAGGACTTTTTTGCTTGGGGATTCATTAAATCCGTTGTGTATAAAGGAAAAATTGAAACTGTGGATGAGTTGAAGAACCGTATCATTCAAGCAATTCGTGTGATAACTCGTGATATGCTACGAAACACTTGGGGAGAACTGGAGTACCATTTAGACTTTTTTTGTGATACAAAAGGTACACACATCGAAATCTGTGATACTATGATCGAAATCTATGATTGATATTAAAACTTGGTGAGATGTTCTTTCTATTTAAATAAATTGCTTTATATTATAATGGGTAGTTCTGTAAAAATAAGCCATAACTTTTGGATACTTTTAGGCCGGAAACCCTGTATCTATAAACATATAGGTTCCATTGTTATGTAATTAAACATTTTCATAATTAAAGTGGAGTTACTAGGTTAGCAAGAATTAATTTAAGGAGTTACATAATAAGTGTTTTTTATCAATTTTTTTGCAGGAATTAAATTTTTTTGAGTTATGGGGTTTGACAGAGTTGTACACGGACGACAAAGTAATGTGGTAGCAGGAAAATCCCAAAATCATATTTTTTAGAGTTACGTGGTTTGTTAATCAGTCCAACGATTTGCTGCTGACCTCGCGAGAGGACTTACGAGGCTTTAATATGGAAAAAAGTGCAGTCGTTCATGTTAACTTTTCAGCAGACATAAGACTCAGTAAGGATAATGTTGACATCATTAGAGTTATTAGCTAAACCGTCAAAAAAGAGTACACGCTTGAGTGATAGTTTTATGTTTCTTTAAAAACGCTCTCCAATTAAAAGTCTTGATTGATTCAAACTTCCTCCCCCTTTGTAATCAAAAAAAAACTTTGAAGTTTTATAGTAATCTACTTTGCAAGAGAAGTACTTTTTTGGCGGGGTCCATTGCAATAGTTAACTCAAACCAGGCGTGCAATTAGTTGAATTCCATTTAATGGAAAACAATGAATTGCATAATGCGTATTTACGAATCATGGTTTTAATTTCAATTAAATAAATGGTAAGCTCCTATTTAGATTGTGGTTGTGTTTCGAGTATTATTGCGAATTTTTACTGACCATCATAAAAGAAAATGAATGATAATACCTTTATTCGTAAAGATAAGTAATTTTCAGCAAACCATGGTTGTTCATCATATAAAAGAAAGTAAAATATTTGATTCCTTAAGGGCTATTAACATAATGTTGCTATGCCTATTAATTTTGATCTGCGACTATCTAAATATGTTGCCTCTGATTCCATAACCAACCAAGCGGAAGTAAACCACTGTTCTCACTTTCATGAAAAGTATTAATTATGTTCAAAATATCTAATTTGCCAAACGTTCAGACGTAAGGGCAAGTAAATAGTAGCTATGGAACAAATCTAACACGTTAATATTTGGATTTGTTTGGATATTAAAAGCTGGCATCAAAATCTCTTCTAAAGCATTATTGGTCGAATATATTCTGAAAGGTGTTTCATTTAACATTTGAAATCACTAAATACATTTGATATGCTCTAAGAAGCATATATCTTCTGTTGTTTAGCATGTCCCTTACCCGATATTCATATACATTGCTCTAAAACGTAACTGTTCATTATAATAGTTTTAATAATATGTATCTCGTCCCCGTTAGAAATTAATACAGTCTTTTATATCTAATTGCATATTTTAGTATCATCATTGCTTGTGAAAAGAGTTATTAAGAGTTATCACTGTGCACTTTAATTATTTTTTTCAAATATTATGTTTATGTCCCACCTACTTTGTTTTTATCAATATATATCATAATTTAGATGATCTCAAGCATCAAACAATATTTTCATCGTCCATTAATATATTCTGACAATAATTCTTACCAGCTTCCTGCAGAATGAGTATCCTTATGGTTTTTGACTTATTTAAAATTAAGCTATTATAATTCAGAGTAATTCCGAGTAATTGTCAGTGAAAGATATTCGTCATAGTATTTGTACACTCACTTCTGTAAATAATAAAAAAAGTACAGAAAAATTCTGTTGGATATAGTTAACCGATGACGTCTTTTGACCATCGGCTGCTTCAAATTTTTAATTTTAAGTTACTTTCATTTGTTTTGCTAAAGTGGCAAAGTTTATTTTTCCCCCATCCGTCGACCCCTTAGAATCATACATGTATAAATGTTAAGGTCAGAAAACAATGTTTTTGGTTTATTTAATGCTTACTTGATTGTATTACTTGTTTATGTTGTTTGTTGCTGTAATCATCTCACGATGCCTTAGCAGTTGTAATATTCCTGATGCCCAAGATTTCCTGAATTGTATAGAAAATCGGTTGTTGGTTGTGGAAAACGGTAAACCTCGATTCATTTTCTATAAATATATCACTATCATTTTTGCCTTCTTGCTTACCGAATAAAGGGTGATGTTTTCAATTGAAAAAAAGAGTAATTTATCGTACCTGCTGCCTGCATTAGAAGATTTTCTAGCTTTTAACTTTTACAACAACAAAGATTGTTTTAGACATATATTTTTGACATGGCTTTTGCCATTAAATTCATACCTTCATCATTTATATATAGCCGAAAAATCGCGTGATTATTTTTCCGTGCACATAATTTTAAACAATAAAAGTAATTCATTTTTAAATTAAAAATATATTACTGTACTAATAAAATCACCAAAATTTAATAAAAATTTCTTAGTGATCAAAAGAGAATATTCCGCTTCAACAATAAATGATATTCATGTATAGAGTTTTAAACATGAGTAAAATATTTATAAATAAAATTTAAAACGATGAAATGTAAACAATGAATGCCTTAAACTAAAGAAACCGAAAGTAAAATAAAAATATCCCTTGATTCAACAGCCTTTTTTGTCTTAGTAAAAATAGAAGTACGGGGAAAAGAGCAACCGTGAAAATATTTCGTAGAAAACTGTACCTACATGAATCTTCCCACATCTTTGGTTCTGCTTAGCTTCAAACCCCAAAACAGTCTTAACAACACACACCTTTAACCTTTAATAATTTTTCTTTATTATTTTTCCCATAAGACTGCGAGTTATTCTCTCCAAATTGATTTTAAGCATTCGCCCTGAAAATCGATTCATTGTATCATATGGCTGTGAGCAAAAGTGACAGTATTTAAAGAATGTGTGATTTTTTCTTCTTTATTATGAAGAAAACAACCCATTAGAGTTTTGACTTTTATTAACAGAGGAAAAAAAGCAAACAGTAATCGAGCTTTAAAAAATACTTGTTACTTTAGTCCGAAAAAAAAATATGATTATCTAACATACCTGGATTCTTATTCAACGAAAGCTCTCTCCCAAACATTTTATCTACTTAAACGAGACATTTTTGTGTTACTTTCAACGGGAATATTTTTAACGAAACTTTTGAATTACGCAATACTATTAAAAGAATTTGTGACTTCTATTTCAGGAATCAAATCTAATTTAAAAAGAGGAAAGATGAATCAGAGTAGACGGCTAATATAGAGATGCTGTAATAATAAATTAATGCATATTTTTTTCATTAGTTAAAATAAGATTAAACCAGGAATCCTGCTATATTTAGACGATAAAAAATGCATGCATTAAGCATGAAGGAAAATGGGTGAATAGTATTTCATCAATAATTTTTCAGGTGTATTTAGGATTTCTTTCCAGGGACTATCACTAGGATGACTATCATTATATACTGTAATGACTTCGGCATCCCTCGGCATTTCACACGTGGAAATTCCATTTAAGCCGACACCCCTTTGTAAACTAAACTGCTTCATTAGTGCCGAAAGGTGACCTTTCAGTTCAGTTCCACAAAAGACCAGGCGCAGAGACTCTTCTGATTGCTTCTGGAAAAAGAACATCATTTGATAGCGCATACAGATTGGTACAGAGTTATCTGCATCTGCAGTGATTTATGTTCCTCTCTGTACTCCGTATATGCGTGGATCTCCTCCTCTGGCGGTCCGATGCATAGCATCAAAGGAGAACCCGAGGTCCCGGGGGTCAAATGGTGACAGTGGGGGCGGTTGACACTAGATCAAGAAACACGAGGAACCTTGATGGCTTGAAAGGGGGGGGGGGGGTTCTAAATAGGGGAATATCTGGAAGACACGTGTTCATTGGAATGGGGGGTGGTTCTAAATACCGTGTCTAATGTTACCGTGACTAATGTGATGACAGGAGTCGGGGATCTGCAGGCAGAGAACTCTGTACCAATGTATATGCACCATGAAAAGTCTCTCCTCGTTGAAAATGCAGTCCAGATGGCAAAGCCTAGTGCCGATTGGCCGGAGCCTTCGAGGCACGTGGAAGCGGCAAGCGGTAACGAAAGGGGCGTATTATACAGACCCCCAGAAGGAAATAATAAGATGATACACTCGACACCTTGAGCGGTTAGAGTGCAGTTGGTTTTTTCCGAGGTGATAAGTGATCTTGTGAGAGGATCCCCGGACGAACGCGTGCCTCGCTGGAGCGGATAATCAAGCCAACTCATCATGACATCGCGAACCCTAATATCTTTGTAAATTTAATATTATTTTGTACAGTGTACAGTTGCCTTATTTAGCCTAGAAAATTTATAAATGTGTTGGTTAAATGTAAAAGGCTGTCAGTCCCATTTTAGGCAAAGTGCTTACAATATAAATATATATCCGTCTATACTTCTATTTATCAGTCTTTATTTCGATTGGTTGTTCTCAATCTTTGAAATTGTGCATGTGTGGCTAGCTAGTGATGCCAAATGGGTATGTACTAAAATGCAGGCCCTCTACTGCCACACACTATCTGATTCCATTACGTAAGGTGCCTACTTTGCGAACTGAGATAGGTGATTGGCTGTGAATACATTAACACAAGATTAAAACTTAACAAACTTAAATGACCTTAAAAACATTTGAACCACTAAACTTAACAATTAAAAGCAATCTCTACTAGAGGAAAAAACACCCGCACATCACGTGCGATTGGGAAAATAACTGGCTTGTACATTCGAATATAAGATAAGATGAGCTAGGAAAAAAATCAGGTTCTTCCATTTACTACACCTGAGCATAACACTCGCATCATGTGCAAAACTAGCTGAATACCCGTACTTCGCTACAGAGTACACTCAAATTAAATACAGCGGTCAATATATGCAATTAATGCAAAAAAAAAACCCAAAAAGTATAACCCAAAAAAATCGTAACGGATATTTTTATAGACAAAATAATGTAGAAGAAAATTTTTAAATTAAATCTAATAGAACATACTAAAGAATATAGTACAGTCAATATAGCACAGTTTGAGGAACATTTCTTTTACTGTATTTTAATATTTTTTTGGATAATGTCGAATCGTGTGCCGCATTATAAAGAAAAAAAAATGTCAATTTATTTTGATATTATGCACGTGACGTAAAATTAATTTAAAGTATCCCAAAAAGAAAATAAACCACTTGATCAGCATTTAAATAAATTAAATTCTAAAAACTAATCTTTAAAAATTCACCAAAAATTAGAAATTGGTGGTAAAGACTCGAAAAAGATTTCATTTGAAAGTACTTTTTAAGATATTTCTCGTCATATAAACTTTATAACCCTCGGATTATTATTTTAAATGTAAACTTTAAAGAATGCTACAAAAACAACTTAAAAACTTAAATTTAAAAAATATAAGAAGAATTTTTCAAAAATATTTCTTGCGCACCCCTACGCTATAAGAAAAATTGCCATGCAAAATTTCACCCCTTTAGGTACAGCGTTTTGGTCTGTGCGTTATGTCAGTCAGTCAGTCAGTTACGGAACTGTTTTATATATATAGAGAGAAAGAGATTGGAAAGTTCTCTTCTTCACAGCGAAGCCACCGTGCGTGAGGCCAAATATTTGAGCTAATTTTTTAACTACTGTACTTCCTGTTTTTTTATAAATTTTTCCTTTTAATTAACTTATATCAAAGATAAATTTTCTCACCTTAGCGGATGGTTCTTCTAATTCTTACTCTGGACAAAATTTTTACCGCTCACCATTGCGCAAGTTAGCTTTTTTTTACGCAATCTACACAATTATAATCTGCTAAGCGTCTGGGATTCACAAGTATTGTATTTTCATCTTCTATGTTCTTGACGTTGCAAAATACTTCTAGTCCTTTAACTATGCCTGCTAATAAATCCGCATTTTGACATCACTTAAAACTAATTTTTGCATAAATGGGCCGGTGTATTATTCGCTTTTAAGAATTCCAAAATCTAATAAATTCAACACGACTCTTAAAAGTTTACAAGAGACTACATACAGTATCAAGAAAATGAAAATGGTATGATAATTTCAAATGACCTTTGTTTTAAAATTTCTTCTAAATAATCAATTCAAAAGCAGTCAAATATTTCAAAGATAATTAGTGCAAAATGTGTTGCAACAGAATTGAATGAAGAAAAGTGAACATAGTTTAAGGGGACTGCCTACGTTAAAATGGCTGTTTTGTTGCAAAATTTCGAAATTATTTTTATTGCTTTGTTTCAAAGGCCAATCATTTAGGATTCTAAAACTGATTTACTTTTATTCGTACGATCACTGGATGAGAACTTATGACGAATTTGATAAACAGAAAGCCATGTTAAAAGACCGGAAGTAGCAAGTTTAAATGCATTTTCTGGAAAACTAATTTTTCAGTTACATTTGTAAACAAGAAAGCTAATAATTTAAAAAGTTTTCAATATATTTCAGTAAAATTTTGCAAAGTGTTTTACACATTTGTAATTATGCTTTGAACTAAAACTAAACGATATGGGATAATTTAATCCTTTTACGGGTACCTGTACTTAAAAAAGGTAACTTTAAAAAAATCTGTGTTTTTCACTTTTTTGGGTATATTTCAGTGATGTTTTGAAATATTGTAAAACGTTTAGTTCAGAACACAGGTAACTGTTCCAGTAGTATATAGTATAAAGGAAATTAAAGTATATTTAGTTGAATTGAGTGTAGGGCATCTGGCGTAAGCATTAAATTGCCCTAAGAATTCATAAAAAATCCCCTGTATTTTAAAATGTTATGAAATATTTTACAAAATAATATTTGTTTTCATGATTTTATATTTCAATGAAATTTTTCAAAAGTGATTTACATATTTGTAACTATTCTTTGAACTATAAACTAAACGATATGTGTTAATTGAATCATTTTACGGATACCTGTACTTAAAAAAAGGTAACTTTAAAAAAAATCTGTGTTTTTCACTTTTTTGGGTATATTTCAGTGATATTTTGAAATATTGTAAAACTTTTAGTTCAGAACACAGGTAATTATTCCAGTAGGTATATAGTTTATAGGAAATTAAAATATATTTAGTTGAATTGGGTGTAGCGCATCTGGCGTAAGCACTAAATTGCCCTGAAAATTCATAAAAAATCCCCTGTATTTTAAAATGTTATGAAATATTTTACAAAACAATATTTGTTTTCATGATTTTATATCCCCTTTGAACTAAAAATATATGTATTTAATCAGTACTGTATGTTTTTGAAAAAAAAGTGCTCCGAACATAGGCAGATACCTTAAAAAGTACCTCATCCAAAAAATTCCTTAAGAAATATCACGTTGTGTAATTTCCTCTATGAAAAATAGGACCTGCGGGGTTAAACAATATACTTCACTTTTAATACTATCTCAGACCTCAAGCATTCCTTAGGGATACACTTCTTAGACTACCAACTTGTAAGCGATCAATGAAGCAATTTCCAAAATTGAATCCTGGTAGTCCCAATGCGCGAATCCCTGTGAATGATTATCTATATGGTACGAGCATCCACAAGCCAACGATTTGTTAAAATCGGTGAACTATTCAATATTCACATTACAAATTCTCAAAACTTAATTTAAGTTATCAATGATAAATGTAATTATTAAACGTATCCTTCCCTTTGATATATAAAGTAAAACCTTATTTCCAGAGATGTGGAGTTTCAGCCTGGCTAAGTATTACCACAAATGAATGCAGTTTAGTCACACCTATAGTTTCATAAAGACTTGAAGTTGCGTTTCAAATTTTATTCAGAGCACACTTTGGCTCGATATTGTTTGACAAATAAATTTTTCGTAAGTGGATGGTTATTTAGGTTGTACCTAACTAATTTATGTTAATTAATGGGAAATTTTTTAATTGTTTATTCAGTTAAAAGGAAATTGAAGTCTAGATAGAAATAAGAAATTATTGAAGGGAAAAAATGCAAGGAAAAGTTTTTTTTTATATTAAACAACATATATCAAATATTTCGTATCATGAAAATACAAATTTTGATAATTTCAATTTTATAGGAACTGCTGTTGAAAATTATAAAACTCATCTATATGTCTTTCACTCATATAAAATTATTCAGAACGAATATTTAAAATACCATTAATCCTTCCGTATTTCAGACCCTTAATAAAAGAAATGATTTCATAATGCTGCTGTAAATTTTAAGCTTAACTTTGAGTTAAATCTACGTAAAGTCACCCTATAGTATCTGTGGAACATCACTTTCACAGTAAATTATCAATATTGCATAATTAAATTTAAAATTAATAGTTTCATGAAAGTATTAAGGGAAATATTAAAGAGGAGTATGCGACGTTTAAAATGCAGGGAATAATCCAGTGACGATATAAATTGTTATTAAGGCTGCGTGATTTCGTACTGAAAGGTTTATCATTGCCTATTTGTATAATCTATCAGAGCACCTATCTAAAGAACAAAAGTTAATTTTTTCACATTTTTAATTAAAAAAATAATGAAAATACATGTTAAAAATATATATATTACATTGAATTATACTTTAAAACACTGACAACTTTGTACGTTACAGAAATAAAACAACCTTTAAGACAGGTAAACGAGAAACTCACATTATCAGTGAAAGGTTTTCGTTGCCTTTGAACTAATTTCAAAGGAAACCCGATCGTAATATATTTTTTTCCATTTTCTAACATTTAAAACTCTGTATATAGATTTAAGGTCTTTTATTTTATTTCGAATGTGGTGTTGACCAAAAGTAGTTTTAATTTTCTAAGAATTTCCAGAATTCCACTGGAAATTTATTTACTTACACACACAAACATATCTATCTACCTATCTGTATATATATATATATATATATATATATATATATATATATATATATATATATATATATATATATATATATATATATATATATATATATATATATATATATATATATATATATATATATATATATATATATATATATATATATATAGGTCAGGAATCAGCTGGCTAAGCAGGATAATACAAAAACCACAACATTTATCTAAAAGTTCTTCGACGACTCATGTACACATTTGCATTTATAAAATAGGTCAATATAGCATTATGTATTGAAGATTGCCTCTTTTAAAACAGTAAAAGCCGTCGTTTAAACCTGCACCTGATATTACACCCAAGTCCGTCTTATCAGCACTCGTTCTGCACTCAGTCCGCTGGTTCTGGCTGTTCGGCTTGCTATGCTCACGATCTGCCTTCGTTCCGCCGCCCCTGCTTCTTCTTCTCGCTGCTGCCTCTTCTTAAATGGAGCGAAAGTTTCCCATCAGCATGACGTCATGGGCGAGTAAATTATGAATAATGAGGAGGGGAAATGTAGCTCAATCTACACTCGGCCATTCCTGCTTCTCGGCAGGTCCTCCTGACGGCGGGAAAATATCTAAAAAAACAAAGAGAAACAAAGCAAAGCAAACAAAGAACACAAATGAATGCTACCATAATCACAGATAGCCCTTGATGAACGCAGCTGGTACCTTTTTTGTTCTCTTGTCTTTAAGGTGAAACCAAATTAAACTTTACATTGTCTCCAGGTAGCCATGCTTGATGAATTCAGCACAGGGGTAGTGTGAGTAGGTCCTGCTAATAGCCTTCCTTAACCACATCGTATGTATTACCACCTTTGATCTTTGTTATTTTGTAGGGTCCGATGTACTTAGATTAAGTTCCAGGTGTGGTCCTGACTGTGTTTCGCTTGATCGCGACCAAATCACCGACGTTGTAGGGTTGTTGTTGAAACAGAACTTTACAGGACACTAATGGCCCTAGATGCCGTTAGGTGTCCTATCATAGAACCGCTTGTTTATATCCCTTTTTTGATATTTTGTATATTTGCTTGCTGTGCGAAAATGAGGTCACAGCTCTTTTGCAGAGAATCTGTTACTACGCAGAAATCGCTCTGTAAGTTCGCTATGTACGGCGCGTCAATTTTTATGTTTTATAAAGGATATATTATGCTGATGTATCTTCTTTTATTTGAGTTAGATTAATGCGTCGTTGCCGTTTAAAGTACTGCTGAACTACCCAGGTAAGTCTGAAAATGATTTCGTTTTCCAGTATGGGTTGATTCTTTGTTTGGGCAGTAAAGAGTGTGTCATTTTTTGGGTTTCTTTGTTTGCCTGCATATATCAGGTCTATATAGACATTTAGTATATTGAAGTTTTATCTCTAAGTGCTGGGGAAATACTTTATTGTTACCTTTTCCTAACAAGGGTCGTGGCTGCCGTCCTCGTAGATTATATGACCTTTTGTTTTCTTCCTGAATTTTAAAGATCTGTTTTTTGGTGTTTTTACGAAGTTCATCTCGCTGGGTCTCAAAATCAGCACGAAATTCGGTTTCAATGATTTCCGTAAGGCGGTTAAGCCCTTTCACATGCATTTTGGCACCGAAGAGTAATTCAAAGGGTGTGCAATCTCTACTACGCTGATAAGTAGAGTTAATCGTCTGTTGTAGTTCGTTAACATGCTTGTACCATTGATCTGGGTTTTGTAATGATAATTTTGCAAGGACTGAGATTATTATTTGGTTAACCCTTACAACCTGGCCATTCGCTCTGGGTAAGCCCGTTGTAATTAAGTGATGTTTGATGTCTTCACTAGCGCAGTAATCTGTGAATTCTTTGGACGTGCACGCCGTACCTCTATCTGTGATTATTTGGAAAGGACTCCCGAATACGGCCTGTTGTATATTTAGCTTGGATATCACTTCGGCTGAAGATGTAGTTTTCGTAGGGTAGATCCAGACGAATTTTGTAAATGCATTTATCACTATTAAAATGTACTTGTAATATTTATGCGTGCACTCTGAAGGTTCTAGGTGATCTATATGATATCTATATAGCGGAAGGTCGTCTTTATTCAACGCGTGTAGGAACCCCTCTTTCTTTCCTTTTTTACGGTTAACTAGAATGCAATGGACACAATTAGCTATAATTTTCTCGACTTTGTGCTTCACTCTTGGAATGAAATAGTATTCCTCTAGGTATTTCTCTGTGAAGTTCACTCCCTTGTGGCCTTTCTCATGTGCATCTCTGATTATTTCTGTCTGCATACTTTCAGGTACTGCAATAACTTCCTTTCCGTCAATAGATTTGTACAGAATTACGTTTCGCTGAATGTATTCTTCGTAGTTATAAGTTTTAAGTATTTCCTTTATTGCTTTGATTTCGGTGTTCTTCTCTTGTTATAATTTCAATTTTGGGGAAACATTTTCAGATAAAACGCATATTGAGCTTATCTCAAGGCTGGCGTCCGTATGGACTTCTGTTTCATAATTGGGGTTATAAATTCTTAAGACAGGCTTCTCCGATAATGAAATTTTAAGTTGATTGAAAGAGTTTCCTTCGTCTTCATTAAATCTTAATTTACTATCTTTCCTCAAAAGGCCACTTAGAGGTCTAGCTATTATACAATATTTGTTTATATGTTTTCTAAAGTATCCCGTGAGCCTGAGGAAGCTCTGAATTTGTTTTAAGTTTCTAGGCTCTGGAAAATTTATGTCAGCCTTGGTTTTCGCAGGAGATGGGGAAATTGTACCTCCTTCTATCATATGGAACTCGATCCGTCGTTTTAAAAACTGAGACTTCTTGAAGTTTATCTCTAAACCGTATTCTTTAGCCAAATCCAAAACCTGTTTCAACCGTTCGGTTCCTTCTTCTTCGTTGGCAGACAGAATGATCACGTCATACATGTAGGGCAAAACAATGCCGTCATTAACTAAAGTTTGGAAAATAGTGTTAATAAATCCCTGAAATACTGCTGGTGAGTTACAAAAGCCAAAGGGTACCTTTAAGAATTGATACTGACCCTCGTGGGTCACAAATGATGTGTACGTTTTACTATCCCGATGCACGTCAACGTGAAAAAATCCGTTCTTCAGATCGAAAGTACTGAACACACGGGCTTCCTGCAAACGGTCCAGTATGTCCTCGATCAACGGGAGAGGGAATCTGTCCTTAACAACAACTTTATTTAATTTCCGGTAGTCTATACAAATACGCGGCGATTCATCCTTCTTCTTGACAATAACTATTGGACTAGCATATTCCGAGGAGCTTCATTCAACTATTCCCTGCGTCAACCACTCGGCCACTTGTGTTTCAACTACTTTCTTTTCCGAAAAAGGGAGTCTATGAGGGTGGTGAAATATGGGCTCCTGATTCTTAACTAAAATTTTCAGGTCAATATTCGTTGATTTAGTTTTACTTGCACATAATTGAGAACTAATTTGCGTACCGTATCCCTGAAGACTATAGGAACTTTTGGTTCAATCTCAATTTCAAAAACATCGTCATCTAACATTTTAGAAGAGATGTGGTATTTACAGGTACATTATTTTGAGGTCTATTTTGAACTATAACTCCATTTTCATTAATTAAAACTTCACCCTGCATGAGCAATTGTAAACCAATTATTACATCATAAGGTAGACAATAATCGTTTAAAACATATATATCAGCTGTACACTTAAAATCATCAATAACTATTTCACCAGAAAAAGATCCCAATGGTTTAACTACACATTTCCCAAGACCAGTTACAGTTGAATTTACCGGATATAATTTCTTAACTTTTAATTCTTCATAAATCGACTTTCGAATTAATGTAACTCGACTTCCAGTATCAATCAGGCTATCTACTTTTGTATTATTGATTTCAACAGTTTGTTCATGTTCGGAACGACGTTAACACATAAAGAGTTTACTTCGGGTTTAGTTTCTGACGTGGTTTTGTTTCTGGGTTTAATTTCTGATGTGCATTCTGACGCCTGATGCCCAAACAGAGAACACCTAAAGCACTGTAGCTCCTTAAATCTGTGTTCACAAAACTTTGCTATATGATTTCCAGATCCACAGTTAAAACACGTTTTACGCTTGCGAAATTGAGGATGACCAGAATTAAGTTTCACTTCTTTAACATTACCATATTTCGGTTTAACTCCTTCAAAATCAGACCTAACAGGGGAAATGACATGGTGTTTATCAAATTTTGTTCTCGTTTTTTCAAAATTACTTCTATTTTGCATAAAACCAACATTCGTCCTTATTCTTTCATTAAATTCTGAGCGGCTTTTAATTCGTTGTCTATCCTCCCACACTTTCTGATACAAGGTAAAATTTTCTTTAAGTTCAGCTAAATTTCTAGATTTATAAAGCACGTACTTATTTGTTGGTGAATCCTGAATACCATTTATTATATAATGAATTAAAGCTGCATCTTCGACGTTACCTTTAATCGCGATTTCTTTCATAACATAAAAATATCCTTGAAACAATTCATTAAATTTCATCTTTCTGTTATTTAACATCATATGTATACCCGCACTATTATGTTTATTTCCAAACTCTTCTATTAACAGTACTTTTAATTTATCCCATGATTTAACATTACGTCCACTCTGTAAAAATAATTTTGCAATGCAACTTAAAGATTTTTTTGCAAAAATGAGTTTCTGAATATCATTCCAAGATAATAATGTAGTGGTTTCCTCAAAATCAGAAATTCAATTTTCTACGGAGTAATTATCATCACCACCAAAATGCTTAATTGTACCTTCTACATCACGGAAACTAACCATTACTTCTTTAAAGTTTGGAACTAACCCAACGTTTGAAAAATTTAATTCACCAGCATTTACTATTTCACCAGTGGCTTCTTCGTCAGTTTCGTCAACGTCAACAAAACTAGAGCTTAGCAGTCCTAAATCATTTAAATTTGTAACAATATGCCCAACAAGTTCGTTTGGTTTGCCTTCATCTCTTAAATTTAGTAAATTACAAACGGTAATGAGGTTATTCACAGTAAAATTATCAGTTACACATTTAATTTTATCTTTTTTCTCTTTTGAATAAACCTTGTAATTAAATTCTGGAAATATTCTAAGTCTTTCCCTATTCTTTCTGTCACACGGATCAATCTCAAAAACAATTCTATGCAATAATTTTATGGAATTGGCAGAAAATAACGCTAAATTGTTCTTCATACGCGGCACTTCGCCTAACGTAGCCATCTTGAAATCACAAGTAAAAATTAGTTAATAAAACAGAGTTACTCACGTTTAAAATCAGCAAATTCGGGAGCACAATAATCCAACGGAGCACAACGCAGAATTATAAAATTAATCTTCATTTAACTTCTCCGAACGAATTTAAACACTTCTTGTTTCGTCGTAAAACAAAATTCTTCTTCTTCACATTTGGATACAACTATCCATGCACAGTTCATCAAGTCCTCATCAATTTAAAAGTTCACACTCTAAAACCTAAATACACAACGCCACAATTCAAGTGCTATTATTCTTCATTAAACTTCTTCGAACGTCTTGAAACACTTGAAAGCAATTGTAGGGCTATAAATCTATCTTGTTTCTGATATAATTGTGGAACTACAAATCTATCCCGCTTCTGATATAATTGTAGGTCAGGAAACAGCTAGCTAAGCAGGATAATACAAAAACCACAACATTTATTTAAAAGATCTTGGACGACACATGTACACATTTACATTTATAAAATAGGTCAATATAACATTATATATTGAAGCTTGCCTCTTTTAAAACAGTAAAAGCCGTCGTTTAAACCTGCACCTCATATTACACCCAAGTCCGTCTTATCAGCACTCGTTCTGCACTTAGTCCGCTGGTTCTGGCTGTTCGGCTCGCTCTGCTCACGATCTGCCTTCGTTCCGCAGTCCCTGCTTCTTCTCGCTGCTGCCTCTTCTTATATGGAACGAAAGCTTCCCATCAGCATGGCGTCATGGGCGAGTAAATTATGAATAATGAGGAGGGGAAATGTAGCTCACTCTACATATATATATATATATATATATATATATATATGTATATATATATATATATATATATATATATATATATATATATATATATATATATATATATATATATATATATATATATATATATATATATATATAATATATATATATATATATATATATATTATACACGTCTGGGTAAGAAATGAATGCAAACTGAACAGATTGAAACATTCGTTACATTGGAATGAATCACTCTCAAATATACTTGGTATAAATATTTCTATTAAGAATGCAAAGCTCAGATGAAATATCAAGTCATAATAACGTATTTCAATTGACAAGCGAATATCGCAGATCGGAATCAGATTGACGTCTTTTAATAAACTTCAGCGAATAGTCTTTTAAAAGGTGTAAATGGCATCTTACTGGAAAGGAAATGTTCTCTTCAGTAGAATCAAATGAAACCGAATAAAAATAATTCGAAAAGAACTACGTCGAAGGGAATCCCTTGGGACTCCTCATGCTGTGAAACTCCACTTTCATGTACATGCATCGGCTGCAACCAGCTTCCCCCGCTTTTAATGTAATCCCATTTGTCAAGAAGTCCTATGGGAGAAAACTTCCATTCTGAGTGAGGAAGCAATCAGGTATTCTTTCCAAATGGATTTTGAGTACGTCTGAATGTGAGACCTGATAAACGATTCTTGGTATTACATCTTTATGTACAAAATGGTGTTAAACGTATAAATGTAGGAATAAATAAATAAATAAATAAGTATAGACATCTATATCTATCTAATTTTGTCTCTCCCTCTTTGTATATATATATATATATATATATATATATATATATATATATATATATATATATATATATATATATATATATATATATATATATATATATATCAGGTGGGCAAAAAGTCCATAGAAACTTTAAAAATTTATAAAAACCGGAAAAAATAACCAAAATAGGAAGAGGTTTGCAGGGTTAGCATCACTAGGTCACGGGAATTTTTTTAAGACAGGGAAAAATAACTCATAAAATAGCCGACAGGTGGTGCTGACATACACAGGTCAAAGAAAAGATACGCAAATAACGAAAAGAATGCGTCTAAATTGTTTGTTACAGCAATAGGTGTTCGACATGACCCCCACCACACGGGTTATGGGGAATACATTGCAGGCGAGTCACAAAAGAAAGCAACGGCAGAGTGCAGCAGGTCCGGATGTATACATCACACCTCTCGGCGGATCGCATCTTTCAGTTTCTATAGATGGGATGGACTGGATAGATACACCCGGGATTTCAAATATTCCCATAACCAGAAGTCTGCCGGTGTCAAATCTGGAGACCGAGGAGGCAATGGGAACCTGCAACGCCTGCTATTGATTTTGTCTTCCCCGAACGCCTGTATCAGGAATGCCTTGACCAGAGTAGCAGTGTGACAAGTTGCTTCATCTTGCATAAACATGATGGCAGACAACGCATGTCTTTCACGCAAACATGGCACGACCTTCTCGCGTATTCACAGTATCCGTTTTCTACCTCTTTCCTGGTCTCTGCGTTTCAAAGAAGAATAGTTCTATGATGAACGAACCTATAAACCAACACCACACTGTCACATTTGGGGAATGCAATGGTTACTGCATGTACTCACGTGGATTACACGTCGCCCGGATGCGACAGTTATGGGCATTAACGTCGCCATGAAGCGAAAAGTAAGCTTCCTCTGTCCACAAGATTTTAAAGACCCAAGTGGGATTCTGTTCGGTTTTGGAGAATACCCACCTCGCAAATGCATGTCTCAGTACTGTATCCGCTGGTAAAATTTCATGATATGACTGTAATTTATATGGGTACAGATCAAGGATTCCATGAAGAATATGGCATACCGAGTATGGTGGTAAGCCCAAGTGTCTGGCAGCTTTACGATCACTGCTGGTCCCTTCAGCTGAATCGCCCGCTAGCGCTTTCATTTCGGCTGGAACACGCGGCTCAAGTGCCTTCCTTAAACATGGTCATCCGACTCTTACACGATCCTCCAGCGTTCCAGTTTCCTCAAACCGCTATACAAGCTTTATGAGGCTTGTCGCTGTTAAAGGTCCTTTTCCACTCCTCACAATCCTTTGAACTCTGAATTTACGCAAAGCAATGGTCACTGATTCCTGGTTCATGTAAAACAACTTCCCTAACAAATCCTTAACCTTCGCACTCAGCACCCTTGTTCACATACACCGTTTACAACGGTGAACTGGTTGTGGATTAGGATCGCACATTCTTATTACCGTCCCATTTGCATATTTCCACAGAAGTCGCTCCTACCAGCGCCATATACTGGCTGTTTTTTTAGGATTTTTTTCTGTATTAAAAAAATTCCCGCGACCGAAGCTAACCCTGCAAACCTTTTTTATTTAGGTTATTTTTCCGGGTTTTAGGAATTTTTAAAGTTTCCACGGACATTTTGCCTTATATATATATATATATATATATATATATGTATACAGTCGAACCTCCATATATCGAACTTCCCAAAATCGAAATTTTCTATATATCGAACTCTTGGCAAATCTCCATGTTCATTACATAGAAAAACTGTTTCTATACATCCAAAAAATCTCTATATATCGAAATTTTTTTCAAGACATATTGGGAGACTTTATTCCACTTTAGACTAAAATCTCCCAATTTTCGGCGTTTGAAACAATACGTCATGGAGTTCAATTCGCTGAAAATGTCCCTGATGAAGTTTTTAGTGGACTGAATAAATACGAAAATTTCTTTGATGAACTTTCCGCAAAACTGGCTGTTCAGCAAGATATTCGTAGTTTTTTTTAAAGGATGTAACTGTGATCATTGTAACCACTGTCTTGTTTATTGTTTTTTTAAAAGGTATGTAGTACTCAATAAATCTTTCATATTAATTCATTTTTTAGTTATTAACTTTCATTTAATGTGATTCACATATAATTAAAAAATGGAGTTTCGTATACGAAAATTAGCTTTAATTTTAATGTTTTAGAAGAATTATGATAGATCTAAGATCAATTCTAGATATCGAAATTTCTATATATCGAATTTTTTCCCCGCAATTTGCTACTTCGATATATGGAGGTTCGACTGTATATATATATATATATATGTATATATATATATATATATATATATATATATATATATATATATATATATATATATATCCTTCCTAATTTGCTTTTTCATTAAACTTTTGCAGTTTTGAAACCATAGTTCTATCATAATTCAATACACACGCATATTTACCATCGTTTGAAGAAAATTCTACAATCACACTTTAGTTAAATGAAACCCTATCAAGTGGATAAAACGAGTTTAGGTAAAGGAGAAAACAAATGTGAAAGTTAAAAATAAATTACTTTTCTTAGGAATAAGAAAAAAAAAATTCCAAATAAAATATTTTGAGAAAAGAAATAGACCTGAAAGAAAGCCTGAAGCGAAAAGATTATTAAAATATCGACACTTGAAGAAGTTAGAATCTTAAGAAAACATTTTTTTCTCCAGGGTGAAACAATATTCTTTGCCCAGCTGTAAGTAATTAATATCACTTTATGCAACTTTAACTAATGAATGATATTCGATAAGTCATTGATTATAGTAAAATATTGGCCCTTTGTAACAAATACTGGAAATCGATATCCGGGGGGAAATCATAAGTCATAGTGTCAAACGATATCAACTTCTATAATGATGATGATATAAAGTTATTTTATTGAAATATTTAGGAAAATTTCATTTTAATAGCCCCTGTATTACGTTTATTTTTTAATTTCAGAATTCATAATTATTAGAGAATTAGGTATTTTAAATATGTTTTATACTTGATTTGTAATTTTAAAAAATCCTAATTCACATTTAATGCAGGCTAATTTCTACCAGAAATGGACCTAAATTAGTCGCAAACCTGTTCTTTGAAAGTTTCATTCAAAAAACTGAAATTCCATTTTAAATTTTTCAAAATTATTTTTTATTACACTGAATTTACTTGCTTTCCTCATATTTGTAACGACCTTAATTTGAAACAACAAGCATTAGAGACATTAAAGTAATGTAATTTGTTCCACAATTTTTTTTAAATATTCTAAATTACTTTTCAACAAATTGAAGAATACCCTTTCGATACTAAAGAAATATTCCTTTTCATGAAAAAAAACTTTAAATGTGCAATCACTAAAATCTCTCTAATTACTTAAATCTTAAACTTTAATTTTGTGTTATATGGTATTGATACGTATGTTCCAATGTTGTCAGATAAATCAATTAAATATGTAAAAAATTTGAAAAATGCTAATATCATAGGTTTTAAATCTTACATTGTTTAGAGAAAAATGTTATTATAATATTTTCAAAAAATAAAACATATTTTATAGAAGTTCCTTTGTGGGGTTGTATTATGGTGGGAGGAGTGAACGAGCGCCCCAAATGTCAGCTCTGGCGTGGGGGGTGCTCAGTTTAAATTGAGATGTTACAATTGGGTGCTACCGGTTCACCTACATGGTGCTTCCATTACAAGCACCTAACAATTTCGCAGTGTAGAAAGAATGAAAGATGCCCGTTAAAAGTGACTGTATATATTTTCTTGTTATTAAACCATTGTGCATTTCTGGCATACACAAAATTTTACATTGGAAAAATTATTTGTTTCTGAAACAATATTGTAGCATAATTATGTAAGTCCATTTGAGAAAAAAAATAAACAAAATCTACTTTTTCACGAGTTTTATGAAATTATATTTCTGAAAGTAAAGGTCTATATTCTTCACATCACTAAAATAAATAAACATTTAATTTTCATGCATGCAAAAAAAATTAAATTTTGATGCGTTTGTTTATAGTTTGTTTATATATGTATCTTTCCCTATGTATGAGGTCTAATTTTTGCTTATATTGTAAGATAAATCAAGTTTGTTTATCGTCATTTTGTGATGCAGACATAGGAAAAACGAAATAAAACATTTCAACTACATATACAAGTAAGTGCATTTTTTCGCATTTTCTTTTGATTTATTGGTTCTTATATCCATCCGCTGTTTTTCGACAACCTTTGGATAAAAAGTAAACTATCTATTAAACAACAAATTAATAGGAAAATATACCATCAAACTTGAGTTCCTCACCTCCCCCCCAAAAAAAAATCCATTTAAGGCAAGAGAAAAAATATTTTTCCTGTAAAAAGTTTTCCCTCGGAATTAAATATATGATATGCATTGAATTCTGTTTAAGTTTAAAAAAAAATAAATTCGCACGGCAGGACGACATAAACTGACAGTGAATTATGTTGCTTGTAAGACGGCAAGAAAAAAAAATCGATTTAACTGATACAGTTAGAAATTCTATCATAACATTTGTAACCGAGTTAAAGAACTTTCTTATCCTAACAGAAATAAATGTTGGAAGTTTTGAATTCTGACAGCCATTCGATAAAATTAATTTAAAGATGCTTTTAAACTTAAAATTTAAACTTTTCTGGGCAATGCCTTGTCATTTTATCAAAGGAAAATACTTTTATAAATTCGATCTATCGGTTTTGCGTGTTCCGGCTGCAATCATAGTTTTGTCTAATACTTTCTCCGATTTGAAAAAAAAAGAAAATTGTAAAACTAGAAATACTTTGTTCCATTCTAGAGGTACTTATATATGATATCAGATATATTTAATAAAAATAGGTTTAAAAAATGTAAGGTCCGTGATAAAAAATGAAATTGTTTAAAAAAATAAGAGGATACTGTACTGTAACTTCAGACCTGGAATGTCAGACATTTCAGAAACTTCACATATAATTAACGAAATTTTCGAATTAAATAAATAAATAACATCATAAGTAAAAAAATAAACTAAGGATTGCATGTTTGAGTCGTCGAATGCCAAAATAAGTTGTATCCATAAAAATCAAAAACTGAGATTTTAGTTGCTATGGATACTTCTATTCATCTACTACATGTTCCGGTTGAGAAACAGTTGAAAAATAAGCCCAATCCCATTGAAAATAAATGAAGAATAATGATGAAAGATGCGAGACTGGTTATATCCAAAATGACCCCAGTTACAAAATCGTTTTATTCATTGACATTTCCAAAATAAGTTACAACCGACAAACAATAATGGCTGCCTTCTAAATGCAGTAGCAAAACCAGTTTAATCCCTCATTAACTATTAGACGTACCTTAGTTTCAGTAGTGGAGTGTTAAATATAGTAATATTAGTTTTAGCTTAATGTAAATGCTGCAGATATTTAATAACGTTGTGTTGCCTACCATCATCCTCAACATATAATGTTTTGTAGCTTCAAAATAGAAGTCAGTTCCTCCACATGTTTATTAGCTTGTTGTTCTATAGTTTATAACCCACTGCATGCTTTTCTCATTATTCCTTTTAGTTTTCGTTAATTTTCTACCTTAATATGGATCCAGATTTGAGTGGCCCAAGCTAAAATAATACTGTACTGTAAACAATGACTTAGATAATGACTTGGAAATGATTATTGAAACTCCAATTAGATGGTTCAAAATGGCAGACAGATGATTTCCAAAAACAGTTATATCTAACCCTACAGGTGCAAAACAAGTTACGTGAATTTTATTTACTTAAATATAAGTGTCTATGCTTTCCCTACATTATACAGATTATTACTAGGAAACAACACGAATTTAATACGTTTTTTGACATCAAAATCATACAATGATTTATTATTGTATCGTAACTAACAGTTTTTGTTAAATAACTCAAAATCATTTGATATGGATACAGCAGGTTATGGTATTGCGCTACTTATTTCTGGTTTTCAGATTTATTGCTTAAGAGAGACTAAATTAAGAGAGAGGCTTAAGAACAAGGTAATCCATCATCTATAACGACTGAAATGTACAGAGAGGGAAACTTCTAAAGATTATAAGGAACAAAACAGACAAAAAATTGTAAATAAATACTCAAAGTATGTTAAATGACCCATTCAGTTTTAAGATATACAAACGCCAGAAAGCAAAGCTCTGAAGAATAAAATACATGGGCAGATATTTTATACCTTTATTTCTTATACCTCCTGAGTTACACAATTTTACTCCTTGAATTAATCTCAATTTTTTTTCTGCAGCTGAGATTTACTCCCAGTATTCCATTAAAAAATGCTTTGGTTTATATTTACCAAAAAATCGTATAAATAACAGAAAAAGTTTCATAGATACCTGAACTTATCCTCAGCACATTTTGAGCAAGAAAATATAAGTCTGCCGTAATCTAAATATTTAAATATGTGTTATATCATGTTTCCCCCTTAAAATATTCAAGCAAGGATACTTTAGAATATATGAATGAATATATATATATATATATATATATATATATATATATATATATATATATATATATATATATATATATATATATATATATATATATATATATGTATATATATATGTACTCCAATATTTACACATATACTTTTCCCAATATCTTCCTCTAAAATATATGAGAAAACAATCTTGTTTAAAGCTAGTCGTGTATTTTATTTAGATGTCCTTTTATGGAAAATATATTATTTCAAAACTCAAAAAAAGAAGATAAAAACAAACTAAAGTACATTCACTCAACAAAATGTAAAGGCCAATAATAACTCAGGGTACCGGTATGTTGTAAAAGCCGGAATTTCATTTTACATTATATGCTGTAACAACTTCTGATTTAAATTAATAACGATCAACAAACCTTTATGCTAAAAGATTTTCCTTGCTATATATATGAGGCAACTGGTTCTCGAAAGAATTAATAGTATTCCAGAGGACGCTATTCGGGTGTTTACGGGCGGTGGTAGGGATGATAAAGAATGTACTGTCAGTGGAATTTACATCAAATCACAAAATCAAGAAGTATAGATTCAGAAGAGGAATCCCAACTTCTGCTCTGTTTTTTGCAGTGAACTAATAACCGTAAACGAAGGTCTTTATTTCATTACGTCACTCACTCAAAGAAATGATATCTGGATTCTGTCGGATAGCAGAAATTTTACCTGGCCAGTTGGCATAGTGTAAGGGATAATATAGGAGTGACTATTATTAAGAAGCTGAAACGTCTATTCTTTTCTCATAGTATCCACCTACAGTGAGTTCCTTCTTATGCTTACATCGAGGGCAATGAGATCGCAGACTCGCTGGCGAAAGCGGGTGTTCGTGAAACTTCGGTGCCTTCTGCCTCTCTCACCTATATGGAACTTTTTTCAAGAACTATATGCAAAAATAAAATCGCTTGGCTCGTTCCACCGGCATCAGAGTACTCGACCGGGAACCCTTGCACTTAGTTGTACAAGCAAGATCAAACCATTCTTACTCACTTTTTCAGCGGGCATCTGAGATATTTGGCATATTCTGAAGGTTCCAAATGTTTTGGTTTGGAGGGCTACGGCAAAGTTTTACTACACGAGGTTTAATTATACCGGGATCTACTTCTTAAAGCCGATTCGTAACGGCTACAAACGTCCATGCCAAGAGTGGGATTTGAACCCACAGACTCCGGCGCCGCATGCCAGGGCCCTAGCCATTCGGCCATCATCCAACTGCTTTGAATTCTGCTCGAAGTGTTCTTCTTAGCGGGCTTCCCCTGAACATATTCTTGCGTGTCTGAGGATCTCCATGCGGGATCTAGTTGCCAATCCATTGATGGTTCTGGATTTCCTCACAGTGTACAATGTTATGGACATGATAAAGCTCTGGTAGTCTTTGGGGATGTGCAACAACAACAACAACAACAACACGAAAATATTTTAATGGTAATGTTAGTAAATTCCTTTTATGGTTTTTAATTCATTTTTTGGAAGATATTCGATAAAAATTTATCTGAAGTATCTTCAAACTACATGTGTTTGACATGGGATACAGATTAATGATATCAATTTATATATATTATACCTTAGTATTTTACCGTAATAAAAGAAGTTATATACAGAACACCAGAGACCATAGATTTATGCAATATAATGGTGTACGCATGATTGTAGAGTTGAAAAGTAAGCTATAGTGTAAAAATTCAAAAAGCAGTATTCTTTTAGATTTTACTAGTGACTGACAGGTGGAAGTCAATAAGTAAGGAAAGATTCATCGTCCAAGTAGGCTTATTTTGGGTTAACCAGGGAATAAAAAAAATTGTTGGTGCTTACGCCACTTTACCAACAGCAACATCAGATCAAGAACCAAAGGCTATGGGCGATGAAGACCCGTAATTTTGAACCGAGTCAATTGAGAGAACTTGACCTCTCACCAAAAGAGGAAATTTTGAGAACTTGGAGGGCATTGCAGCCACGGAATATTTTGCGTGCACCAGCCGCCATTAGTGTACACGTCAGTAGATTTATCGGCTACGAGAATCGAACCAGTGACTTCCAGATCACTAGCTCGCTGCTCTTGCCGACTGGGCTACTGCGTCCTAGCCAGAAGTTCAAAACCTTAGTCCATGTTCGTTATTTACGCTGGAGATGCATATATATGCGAATGCGACGCCACTTGTGTGTGCCTGTTGCATGCAAATTTATGACCACAGAGGATAACACCTTTTATAAGTTATTTTTAAAAGAGAACATCTTTTATATTAGTTTAAAATTATTCCGTCTATCCCATCGCAATATGTATGGAATTACAGTATTCGTTAAATCCCAGTTTATCCCGAGCAAAATTTATAGTCACCTGAAACACGTGTAAAAGTAATTAAGAATATTTGGACTCATGTTAAATATCATAATCCGTTTATGTCATAATCGTGTATACTAGTTTTGAAGTGTAAAACTTTGTTGTTTTTTTATTGCGTTTATGTGAAGTCTAGGATTAGTCGAATGAATAAAATATAGATGACAATAACCGTGAATTTAAATATATTAATGGAAAATAACTTTTTCGTAAACACGAGTAAACAAAGATGCGAAATGAAATTATGTCAAAACAATTCAATAAGAAGGGAGTTAATAGAAACTTTTGGAACATAATTCAATTTCTCTAAAAAAAATGATCGATTTCCTAAGGCAGAATACCGATGTTCTTTCTGAATAGATGAATTTTGATCATGGTTGAAAGAAAAAGATGGCGAAAAAATATCATGTTATCTGAATTGAATATAAATATAACAATAAAAGTAAAGTGCGTTTCGCTCATAATTTTATTCTTTAAGAGAATGTTGCATTTTCCATTACGGTAACCCAAAAAGATTAAACAGTTAGTACAAAAAATATAATTACTAGCTTTATATATTTTTATAGGAAAATGAGATTGTAAGTATGCATGTATTCATAACTTATTGAGTGATGCAACCATAAAAACAGATATCCTCATGCACAATTAGGAACTCTTAGGCAAATAAATAAAAATATATATATATATATATATATATATATATATATATATATATATATATATATATATATATATATATATATATATATATATTTATATATATATATATCCATATTGCTAACAGACATTGCAATATTTTGTGAGTAGAAGATTTATAGGTACACATCTTGACAATGCGTGTATGTTGTTGCTACATACGCATCCTGGAATATCATCTAATCGAATACTAGTGTACTTTCCCGAAATTGTAAATCAAATATTTACAAAGCAAGAAGTTTTGTTACAACACTTAAATACTGCTACTCCAATGCAGAGCTTAATATTTTTGTAGGGGTCACATAGAAATAAATCTAAAATGATGTTTTTCATCCTCAAAAGCAGGGATTGTTATTGGCAATTTAATTCTTGAAATAAAATGTTGCATGTGTTATTGTATCGATTCCACAAGACTAAACTGTATGGAATTGGAACTGTAATATTAATCTACAAACAGAAAAACGGTAATAAACATCTATCTACTCTCCTGTTTCGATTCATCCAGGGACATACGCGTAAATGCATAAATAACTACTGTCAACTATCGATTCTTCATTCATTATTTCAAAGATTTAAAAGCATATCACAAAAGATTGAAATGTATAAAAATAAAACTACAGTGTGTCCAACACGATGCCTTTCCAGACCATGACATCTGCGCTTCCATAGCGGTTCCTTTCTTGGATGTTGGAGTAAAGCCCAGGTTTTCTCCAGATGAAAGTTCGTCGAGAATCAGTGTACACCCTGAATCGCGAAGCGTCTGTGAAAAGAAGGTCACCCCTCTGAAGTCTGGTCCACGGCTGATGTTGTCTGTACCATAATCTACTGCCACACAACTCTCAATATATTTGACAGAGGATCTCTTATTGGTTACGAGTACAGGAATGAGATCTTACAGCCCCATGTTTGACTTTTCTGAGGCGCAGTTGTCCCTCGGTTAATTTTTATGGACGGAAACGCTCATCCACGTAGAGCTTATCAGGTTGACGATTATGTTGAAAGTGGTGATATTTTCCCGATGGATTGACCAGCCAGATTGCCAGTCTAAACCCTATTAAACATGTCTGGGACCCCTTTGTGAAGCCGATTGCAGTTTGCCATCTCCATCCAGGAAGAAACAGAACCATCCAGGACAATCATTTGCAGAACCATCCAGGAGCAGAAGAATACATTACTACAGAGAAGGTACCGACTCGCAAAGGGACTCATCAATTATCTCGTTTCTTGAAGAAAATGAAGAATATATCCTAGAATACGAAATGTGTTAGGTGCAAAATAACCCGTTAAAGTCCTTGATGGTCGTTTTATACTTTTATTTAATACCACACATGACAAAACATATAACAATTAAAATTAGATTGAAATTATTTCCGAGTATAATTAATGAAACTTGGGGAGCAATGCCAAGATGTGCTCCATTCACATCAAACCTAGCAAGCCAAGTAAAAGCATAAACAGCAAATTTTTATATCGTTCTCCGGGGGTCACGTGGTATCGATGAATGCCAGTCGAACTCCACCCACATAATCCATTCGATTCATTCGCTTCGTAACATTTCTAGTATGGCAATACGCTGTGAGATCTGAATGACTGTGAGAGGAGACCAAACCCCATTTTAGTGTCGTATTAGAGTCATAGCCGGTTTTGGACATCCTTCCTCTGATGAGCTTGATCGGCGATAATGGTGCGTGGGCATTCTGACTGAAACCCCATTTTGCAGTTTACCCCAAAAGACCGGTCCAGCCAAGTACAAGAAGCGTATTTCCCTTCCCCCACAAAACATCCTGACGATTGTACTGAAATCTGTCACGGTGGGTTGCCGCCCCACTACCAGCATCAGGTCATAAAGTACGCCGGGATCGGTTCTAGACAATAAAAGAACGACTGTGCGGTGACGTGGAACTATTGGTAGAACGACCACCTACCAGGCACTTGGGGGGGGGGGGGGGAAGCAATCTAGAAGAATTTCGGCAGGGCGTCTGGACTTCTGAATGTTCAGCCGGCTAGGCAGGTTCGGCCCTCAGAGGGTTTAAATCAATCTGTCCGTTAGTTTTCCAGAAATTCGACAAAATGTACAAATTCTCTTAATTTTAAACACCAGTAATATCCTGCATGTAGAAAATCAGGAATAACAATCTATCTGATCTCCTGTTTCAATCCATTGCGGGATATATACGTAAATGCATGGATAATTACTGTGAACTATCGATTTTTCACGGTTACAATATTTTTTGGAAGATTTAGAAACAGCACTACCATTAAAAATATATAACATGCCTTATAAGTATAATTGCTTAAAAGATGTGACTTGCCAAATTCATAGAAAAATTTTTTTTCGATATATCTTTGTTCTTGTTTATCAATACATGGCTGAATTCAGAGAATAAAAATGCAATATTTAATTTAGTAATAGTTTTTCCCACTCCTTTTCGTAATCCATATATTGTCATATTTAATATACTAATAGTTTTTCGCTCCTCCCACTCCTTTTCAAAATCCATATATTGTTTAGGACCTGCATGTATAAATATCTATTCTTACTAACCATAAGCTTATTAGTCCATTAGTCTATTAGCAAAATGGTTTGATGTGGATGTTGATTTTTCACTCGTAACATCAACTTGATGCGGTGATGCTCTTTAAAATTCTGGAGATAAACTGCATTTAACTTTGAATATTGAACCGTGATGAAGCATTTGAATATTGTCCCACGTAAAAGAAAATTATCGAAGATTGCTCAGACACAAAAATATATAAATAAATATGTGTATGATAACATTCTGTGTAACTGTCTTTAAAAAAAGAAAATGAGAATATGTAAGATAATTTATTTAAAATAGATTTTCGTTTCACCGCTGGTTATCAAAATTATTTTTAAAAACTAACTAATTTGTAGTTAAAATTTAGTTTTACATTTTATCATTATTTTTAACGTTGCTTACATTTGACCTTTATAATTTATATAGATTCATAGGACAATTTATATACATTCTAGGAATTTATATATAATCATGAATCATTTACTAAAAATTTATTATGGTTCTTGAACCTAATTCCTTAGTGTTTCTTCTCCCTTTTGAGAATGTAAAAGAAATCGTCGATCATAATCGCGAAAATAGATCTATGATTCATCAATAGTAACATTATATTTTTTTCATCGTCTAAGTTTCATACAAGTTTCTACAACATGTCCTTCCCCTACACATGCATTTACGGAAGAAAGTAAAAAATATGTCTCTTGTTTGTTTTGTATACATAAGACTTTTTATTACTTTGTGTATTGATAAAAAATATTGAAATTTACTGTTCTTCAAAACTGGATTTTCTTCAACACTTGTTTTTGAGAGAAGTTGTTTTTTACTGCTATTTTTCTCATTTTGTTCTCTCAGCAAACATTTTATTATTTGAAAAAATACTTCAACCGTTTTTTGCTTGGATATGCTAATTCCACGACATTCTCAATACTATCATCCTGCAGTGGGAGACACAGATGCCATCATGGTATGATTGGTGAAATGTTTGTCCGTTGTGTTGATTTCATAACTTGCTCAGGATACTCTTCACAACATCATTCAGCACAATATCCATTGTGAAGTTTTGAACATTATATTGTTTCTTATTGCACGGGAAGAGGAAAAATGTACATTTCCTAAGGCCCAGAGAGTAAGCCATTTGCTCCAAAATTCAATTTCAAATTTTCTTGTCAGTTTATCGTAGGCCGTACGAGAATATTTTAATGTATTTCGTCGATTTTGTCGGGATTTCATGGCTTGCTTTGTACACCTATCCAAAAGATCCTTTGTATACGCATGTATAACGCAATTTTTTTATGTACATCTACCTATCCCAAGGCTATATGCGTAGTGTAATGTCGCCAACCTTCCAATTCTTACGTAACGTTCTCAGGACGATATTGCACGAAGAGGAATGATACTGAGGCTTAGAAACCAGCATTCCAGGGATCAAGCTGACTTCAAATAGAAAATATCAAATAATAGCTCTTTGTCATTCTAGGGAGAAATCGTTAATTTCAGGTGATGTGGGGATGAACCAACCTTTTTTCCTAGCGATACAACATGACAGGGATCGGCAGAGAACACTTAGCGGATGCCATTTATCAAGGGAGATTTTTCAGAGGCTCGCACTGAATTGAAGGTGGATGACCAACAAAGAGACAAGACCCCCAAAGCTCCGATAGCCGGAAGTGAAACCCAACCCCCGAGGAAGGGAATATAAATCGGGTGCAGAACAGGACTTAAGGAGAGAACTAGATGAACTGTCCAGAGTACGGGAGTGAGACGAGCAGAGAAGAGACTAGCGGTTGGTCAGCGTGAGAGGCTGAGACAATTTTTTTTAGACCAGGGGCTAGTCCCATGCATGCCTAGCGGTCCTTATGCAGCGTTAATAGTTTAACGGCTACTGTACATATCTCTAAAAAGTATAGTTCTAATAAAATAACTCAATTTTTATTTTAATCCGTGCCTCTGTTTAACCATGTTGGGTCTCACGTATATTTTATCATTTGAAATTTTGGCTGTTGTCGGCTACGACGTGACAATAGCATTGGATAATTTTTATAAGATAATTAGGTGATCTACGCTCGATTGTTTTGCTATCAAGTTGCTCGTGACACCTCAAAATGACCTTGAAGGTCGATCAGCACACGGTGTGCATCTATCCTCAACATATTATTATTTTTTATGCGAGTCAGACGACTCAAACACCTTTCTCGTCAATCCGGAAATTTTTGTTGCTTTTCGTGGAAGCCTAGTTGGCAAAAGCAGCGGGCCAGTGATCTGAACGTCTCTGGTTCGATGCTCGTCGCTGCAAATCCACCGCCGTGTTCACTAATGGTGGCCGGGGCACGTAAAATAGGGCGTGGCTGTAATGTCCTCCAAGTTCTCAAATTTACGTGTGGAGGTACGGGGTCAAGTGTTCCGGTCTCGTTTCTTGACTCGGTTCAAAATTCCGATCCTTGTGGTGCTAATTCAAAACAGGAGCCGCACCTTCATCGCCTTCGGCACTTGCTCTGATGTTGCTGTCGGTCAAGTGGCATAAGCAACTACAAAAGCAACAGTTTTTTTTGCTATTTCGTCCAACAAAAACAGAGATGTAGTGTAGCCCATTGTCGCAGTGTCTGATCCAGGTAGGATGTGACAGGAAAAAAGTCTGCTCTGTTAGAGATGGATTTATCTTTTAGAGACCAAACACCTTTCCTAGACGTCGACACGGAGTGTCAAAAACTCAAGTCTCTTTTACTTTTATAGTGTTAGGTTAACACTATATACTAACTGATATAATACGACAAATATATATTACCTTTCGTGCAAATCTGTATTAATTTTTCAGATAAATATGTTCAAAACTTAAAAAGTACAGTGTTGAAAGGATACAGTGGTTTCGAAATGATAATAATAGTGATTATTTACAAATTCGAAAATCTTAAACTATGAAATCTAAGCTAAACTCTAATTTATATACCTGAAATAGTATGCAAATAACTATTTAATATCTTTATTTTATTTCAACCAGAAAGATATAGAAACATATTTTTGATTTTTACGAGTCAAAAAGGGAAATAAAAAAATAATCTCACACATAAGGCGAAAAAAAAATTCCCCTTCAATAAGATTTCTTTTTTGGTTGGAAAACTCTTACCCCATGAAAATTTTAAGGTAATTGATTCAGAAATTCATTTCTTCAATATCAGAAACACAAAAATAAAACACCGTTCATAAAGAAAAAAAGTGAAGCCACAGTGGTTTGGATTGCCGATCAATATTTATGATGAAATATTGCTTAACCTCTTTTTAAGAATTCAGGTGGACTGATAAAATAAAAACCGCTGGAAATATATTTTACGACGGCAACCTCATCTTTTGATTGGGGTATTTTTGTTCCCTTTATCTAAAAAAATGTATAATTTACTAATTTCTGACTTTATATTATCTTTTTTATGGTTTATACATGTTGTTTAGTGTGTTTTATTTATTAGGATTATTAGTAGCGTCATTTTGCTTGGTTTTTCAGGGAAATGACGTAAGCAACAATAAGAGCATTTATTATTTATGAACATGAATTATCCTCAATAATTATGTTAAATTATGGTATATATTATCGTCCTTATCAATACACGCATTTTTTATAAAAGAATATAAAAGAAAAAGTAGTCCCCCTTTTCAGAAGAGGAATTTTCTTTCTATTCGCCTAACATCACTTTTAAAGAACTTTGCAACATTAATGTTGATGTGCCTAAAACTCTCAACTTTTTAATTGAAATACTTTTGCAGTTTGCGGATGGGTTAAAAAAATTCAGGATTTTAAAATACAAACTACAGGATTTTTATAAAATAATAGAATCACTAAGCTTTAAAAAGTGAATTTCGTTCTTGCTGATTATAGAACTAATTACACAAATACCACCACATTTTTATGAGATCGTGTACATTAATTTTTTCAAGGCTGTGTTTGATTGCATTTTGAGCTGTGCTTTACAAAAAATAGCTGAAATTAGAAACAGAATGAGCAACATGATAGAGTTCCTAAAACCACAACTTGTAGGCGTGCGCCTACTATTTGGTGTTTTGGAGACCCGGGTTACGAAGTTATTGGGGCTATCGAGAGGTATTGTGTCTAACTTCCTGACAGAGTTATTGGGGGTATCGAGAGGTATTGTATCTAAGTTACTGACAGAGTTATTGGGGGTATCAAGAGGTATTTTATCTAACTTCCTGACAGCGAACAGAATTCGTGATAAAACATTATCTACTAGACACAATTGTGGAAGAAAAACGAATTTCATTCACAGAGATGGGATGATATTAAAGGGAACATTTACCTCAAACACACAGATCTCTGGTACAAAAGTGACTGTTGTGTTTAATAGGTATGTAAAGAATCCAGTATCGAATCCCAAACTGAGCAGAGAACTGTATAAGAAAATATTTACAACAGAGCTTATTTTTCTAAACTCCGTGTTTCAGTGATAAATGTTAAACGTAGACTACAGTGGTCCCGGAAACATAGGACATCGATTGCTGGTCAATAGAAACATGCATTAATTTCATAGGAATCAAACTTCCCAGTACAGATTTTCTTCGACTACGACCGAGATAGGGACCAAGACATTGGTCGTAAGTCCAGTTTCAAACAATTTTTTTTGGTTTATGTACATACATATTTTTTTTAAACTTTCATGCATACATACGTAATTTAGAATACATTGTGCTTTATTTAGAACGCATAAATTATTCTTCTCAATCACTACTTATTATGTTAGTACAACCACTGGTTCAGAATTTGAGACAGGATACGTTGCAAGTTTTTTTTAACAAAGTTTTCCAAGGTAGTTTTTAATACACATGTAATACATATAGGTGTGTACTGTACATTCAAGGAAGAATAGTTTTGAGAAAAAGATAAAAATAAGTAAAAAATAAAATTAAAATTTCGGCCGTAAATGCGAGCAGTTGTAAGTCGAGTGGTTGTATGTCGAGGAATACCTATATTAACAAGCTCAGGATGTGTTTACGTATGTAGAACCCACTTAGAAGCTTACAACCAAAACTTTATCCTTCCAAAAGGAAAGCTTAGTCAAGGGTCCAACATTCTTTAAAAGGTCTTATCGTGGTTTTCAGCATGTTACATTATCACCTAAGAAGAATAATAACTGGCATTGACTATTTAATCATTTTGCAAGGCAATGTCCATTCAGTGGTGTAGACATTGTTTCGCGTCAAAAATTACATCTTTCAAAATGATAACTCCCCTAGTTACAGAGTTGGAACTGTTAAATCATGGTATGAAGAGCGTGATGATGGGATTGGACACCTCTCCTGCCCTGATAAAGCACCAGATTTAAACACAATAGAGCCATTGTGGTACGTATTAGGAAACGATATGAGGTCCATTTATCCTCCTCCAGTAATTCATTAGGAATTTCAGCAGTTTCTATCTGAAAAATGTGAAACCTTAAACTTATTACCATCCAGGACGTGTATGCGTCCATCCCAAGGAGGATTCAAGCAGTTTCAAATACCAAATGTGTTCCAAAACCATATTAGGAACGTAATACCTGCTTCTGCAAGGCGTAGACATAAAAAAAAACATAATTCATCACACAAAACTATTTTTATGAATTTTTTCGAATAAAATTAACTCTTACACCAGATAAAACAAAGAAGTAATTAGTAAGAAGTACAATACTTTGAAATTATAAACCATTTTATTAACCAATATAATACGTCATTATATATTTTATACGTGGTTGTATATTTTTTTGAAGTCGTCCATATCAAAAATGGTTAGCTTCTCGGCTTTGCGGTTCGAATCCCGGACAGCATAGGAACAAAATAAGTAAAAAATAAGTAATCCCGGATTACCTATTTTGTCCCTATGCTGTCCTCTCATAGGGAGCAGTGTGGAGGCAGTTATACGGTGCTCCTAAAATAAAGTAGCCCCAAAAAGGCCATTCGAGATAGGTTAAATTTCTAAGGACAAAGAACTCCTCGCAAATGAAAAAAATAATGCTAATTCAATTGAGACTTAGACAAATAGTTATTTCATCAGTATGTGGAACAGAAAGTACTGTTATTACTTTAACAATCTATATAAAAGTAACTTAGCTATAAAAAAGCTTTTTAAATCAGTCTACACGACATTTAGAAAAATTATAAAAGCATTCCTAATTATCGAATATATCTCAGACACACAAAAAAAAAATATGTGTAGGCTAACATTCTGTGTAACAGTAATTAAAAAAGAAAATAAGAATATATAAGGAAATTTATATATATATATGTATATATATATATATATATATATATATATAAATTTCCTTTTAAATTCTTATTAATATATTTTCACATTTTCACAAATACCTCGAATTCTTTGATCATGATTGCTTTATTTTATGTTACTGAAAATGTTCCAAAACTATTCTGAGGATAAATTTATAAAGTTGTATGAAATCCAGATCATATTCAAAATCAATTGAAGGATAAAGTATGTTCGGTGAAGTTCAAGTACTGGCAAAAAAAAAATTTCTCCAAGGACGATAAACTTTGTTACCCGTGTTCTCTAGATCGGACAACTGCTCTATAAATTTTGCACGGAGCTATACAGTTTGAGGCCCGGGATATGTTGTATAACATTTCCCGAACGTTTAGTTTTTTTTCTTTCTTACATATAAAATATGCGAAAGAAAAACTGGATTTTTTATCAGAGTAGAAATGTGCTTGTAACTGGATTTTCCCCCCACAGTTCAATGCGACGTCGTACCAGCAAAATTATGTCTTTTGCTATGTTACTGCTTACAGACTCTGAGTGTGGGAGTATATATATATGCATTTTACAGAAAAATACCATCGTTAATGGGTAAGTAAAATACATTTCAGTTAGGATAACAGGATATGGTAATCAGATAAATAGTTTGGTAGGCAAATAATTTTTATGCATAAGTAGCAATACACAATTTTCGTTTCAGTCAATCTTTAACTCTAAACTAGGGGTTAAATTAATTCGCCTGATATGAGTTACAGTCTGAGAGGTCATAGTATATAAGCTTTCATAGACATAAATGTCGTCCATCTTAGAACGTTACATATATCTCACACTGTAAGCTACTACAGTTTGGATATTTTATACTTTAATATATCTGCATATTTTATTTGTTCAATGAAAATCAATCCTATCCAAAATTAACAGTTTGTAGTAGTCTTAAATAGAAAGTGTAATCTTAAATAGAAATCTCTTTTTTAATTTGAGATAACATCTAGTAAATATGATTGACGTACCCGAAAAATACATGAAGCTGCCGATTTTGAATGCAAATATATACACGAAAATGCACAAAAAATGATTCAGTTTGTAAGCAGAATATTATTAAAAAATAACAAAAGGTATTTAGATTTTCAGGTCTTTATCTGAAAATTCTTGTCATACTCCTATGTTAGTGATTTAAGTTGGCAGTCAATGGAGCAATTAGTATCCTATTCTGCCGTAGATTTTCTAGTAGTTATAATTTTAAAACTGTCAGATTTTGTCAAGGAATAATATTGCACCCATGCAACTATTTAAAGAATAGGTAAATTAACTGGTTGTGACAGGGATTGTTATATATATATATATATATATATATATATATATATATATATATATATATATATATGTGTGTGTGTGTGTGTGTGTGTGTGTTTGTTTGTTTGTTTGTTTGTTTGCTTCTTTGTAGGATTTAAAGTTTCAAATAGTTCTTTCAGCATATGTCACTATCCTCTATGTAAAGATGTTTAGTAGGTTTTTTGAAACTAATAATAAAAATTGGTATGTTTTAGTCTATATAACAAACTACCTATAAGAGGTTTAAACTTGATTTAAGATTCATATTTGTATAGTGGTATAACGTTTGCAATGTAGACTGTAATATTGGCAGCGTTACAGTCTACAGAACAGATTATCTATATACTATTTAAACTAGATATTAGATGCACTTTTTTAGTGGTCTATTAAAACAAATCCTTATTTTTTCATTCTTTGGAAACAAAGAATAAATCCCAATCGCTTGATGAATATAAATGAATCAGTTTACAACAAATATCAAAGCATCTTAAGGCAAGTTTTCTGGGAATTTTTCAGGGATTTCAGGATGAATGAATAGCTGATAATAGTATTTTCAACGTATAGCGTCACTTAAGCATGAAACTGAACATGACTATTATACTAACTGATCCCAAAACGACGTGCAAAAATGCTCCAGAAATCTTTTTGAAGAAAATTATCTACTTTATGTCTTTATATGCTTTTCTTCAGCAAAAAATCCCGTTTGTTTATGATTCATATTTGTCAACTAACAAATGTCTTGTTATAATTTTTTTAATCAAATTTCTTTTGAATCATAGACTAATGATTAATATGCAAGGGAGAAAAACTATAGAATTTAATTCCGTTCAAACAGAAAATTAAAATCTATATTACATAGAAAAGGTCACAAATAAGACAGCTGTGCACCACTTTTATTCCAACTCTTATTACCAGAATTTTTAGCGAAAGCGGAAGTGATTAGGCGAAGTGATTTGGCTGATACGTTGTTAGAAGAAAATCGTTATATTTCTCGTTAAAAGTTTTTTTCAATTTTTTAAACTGCAACTTTCCAAAGAATATTGAACTATATAACATATTAAACATAGTGATTCCCTAGACAGAGAATTTTTATGAATTACATTTTAAGACCTATGCATACGAAGTTCCTTCCTTTTTTACAACTTTCACATTATATTTTAACATATATTTGGATATATTTTATTCCTCATTATAAAATGTATTTCACGCAATGTACATGTTATGTAAGTCTTCTAACTTTAAAAAAACGGAGATGAACGCCTACCAAATTCATCTTAAAATTGAAGCATTGTCGGAAGAATACTTTAGAAAGATCACTGGTTAAAATAAAATAAAAAATAAAGTTTTAAAAGTGAAGTGAAGAAAATAAGAATACCACTAAGTTTCAAATTAATAAATATTAATTCCTCTTCTCTTTTTTGGTTAGGTTGCCTGTTTAAACAATAGCTCAGAGTAATCTAAGTAAATGCAATGTATATTGAGTTTAGGAACAGATGTCTTTAAATGCTATTATGCGACTAAATAATTCTACAGCAAAAGTTATTCTATTTAAAAAAATATGCATGATACGCTTTTAAATTTTTCCATTTAACGATAAGGCTATTAAATACATATTTAAATATTATGCAATGTATACTTTGTATGTTTTCGTCCGTTAAATATTAAATATGCTTTCAAAAATGTTATAAATCGTATTTGTAAAGGATATTGCATCAAATAATCTTTTAACATCATAAAAACCAACTATATGAATAATTTTAAAATCATAACAGAAAATTCTGAAAAATGTAATGGATAAGGCGGGTGATTTTTCGTAATAGATGTAATGTTTAAGCTAAAAGCAATACGCGGAGTGACTAGTTTTATAAATGCAGAGTTTAGCGCAGTGCGATCTATATAATGTCTTAAGAATATGAGGAATATTTATCTCTACGTACATTGATTTATATGAACTTATAAAGTTTAGATATTACAGTCTAGACTAAAGATCCAACTCCTTAAGCAAACGTTTACAGGCGATATTTAAAATATCAGGCAACTAGAACTACATCCATTGCAGATGCTAAATAAGGGTACTTCATAAATTACTGCGTGAATTATTTTTCTTAAACAGAAAATTTCAAGGGAATCTGGCAGACCACTTAACTAAAATATTTCTTCCACGAATAATCATGTAAATCTATGTTGACTATTGAACTTATTCTACCATATGGAGTTTAAAATCTGGTTGCGTTTAGAAGAAGCGAATACTCAGCAAATAAATGCATATGTCTGCATCATAGAGAAATGAAAATACTTTTATTATTATATTATTTTATAGCAAATGCCCAGAAGATTGGCTATGACGCCTTTTGTTCTCGGTAAAGGGCGAAACTGTTGTCCATTCATTCAAGGGGGCACAGTAAAGGTGGCCAGCATTACACAGCACAAGCCGGTCCCGTAATATACAACCGAATCGAGTGACGAGACCGGAATACTTGATCCCGCACCTCCAGAGGTAAATTTGAGAACTTGGAGGACATTGCAGCCTCGACAGATTTTACGTACACTGGCCGCCATTAGTGAACACGGCGGTGGATTTTGTCAGCGACCTGCATCGAACCCAGATCACTGGTTCGACGTCTTTGCCAACCGGGCCGAAATGAAAATACTTTAAAATTTCTAAAGGCAGTTTGACTTACTGAATTTGTGTATCTCAGTTTTGATAGTTTATGCAAGATAATCAATTGTACCATCCCAAGATTAGTTCAGTAAAGTAGAAACTGGCACAAGTGATATTATCTAGTTTGATAGACAAGGTGTTAAATGTTGGAAATGAATCATAATATTGCATTATCCTATCGAATTTCTGATTTAATTTTTTTAAATGATAATTTAATTTATATAAGAGTATGAAATTTATAAGTGAATTATTTTCCTCATTTACATAATATTAGGTCTTCAAAGCTTTAACTGTAGGAAATCTCTCCAACTACCATAACTAGAGTAACGTTTGCCCTCATAACATTCTGCTACATTTTAGATTCAATGTCATAAGTATGATTTACAGGATCAGTTGTAAAATTACAAAGTTTATATATGACATTTCAAAACCAAAAAGAAATTCATTCATTTAAGTAAATTCAATTTTAGCTATTTTACAAAACTTATTTTAAACATCGCGACCAGGTATATTTTTGTGATATAACATCATAATTTGCTATTCAAAAGAAATGCTATACTTTCTGTTACTGCTCCGTTTTTATTAAAGACATTGCTTACAACGTAAAACCAGAGGTAATTAATAAAATGGAAATGTAAGCATAAGCAGTTTATATTATTAGTTATGAGTTTGTTAATTCAAATTAGTGTTTTAGTGACGAATAAAAGTTGTATTAATTTTGTTAGAGTGCTGTAAATAATCAAGTAAAAGTTACGAAAGCACGTAAAACATAAATTTTTGTATGTTTCATTGCAAAGCTGCTGCTTAATTAAAGTGGATTTATTTCTATTATATAGTGTATCCACTTAATTATTTGTTGATTGAATTAATACATAGTTAAACGTAAAGTTTTGCACAAACGTTTTGAAAATTATAGAATAAAATACCTTCCTAGAGTAAGTTAAGATTTGCATGCGGTACTCTTTCAATGTATAAAAAAAGGTGTGTGTATCAGTGTACACGCGTAAGAGGTGAAACTTCTTCAGGTGATACTATATATCATTGCTTTTTTTGTTGTTGTTTAGAATAAATAGGATAGATGAGGTATGAGCAAAAGAAAAAATCTTTTGTTTTAAACAAAAACTATTTTATTACAGAGCTACTTAAAAAAATAGTATGATTATAAGCATTATTATTATTCAACTTCGTTTATTAAAAGAGAATTATTATTATACACTTTTGCAATCAAATGTTTATGATAACTAAAATAAGAAATATATGTTTTACATTCAACATGATCCAGGAACCTTGTGAAAACTCCATCAATTGTTGTATTTGATTTTGTTGTTGAAATTTTTGTGGATTGTTTTGTATGGATAAATTTAAATTATCTTTTAAAAATTCCACCAGCTTCGCAGATTTGTCTAATGCAAAATTAACATTAAAATCCCCACTTAAAATCATTGGTATTTTATCATTATCGTTACGGAGTAAAGCGGCACCTCCTATCGTATACAGTAATAATTAATGATGAATGAAACCAATAATATCATTTAGCTTTTGATTAGGATAAATATGCAATGCTACAATAATAAGGTTTTACTCATTTTCCATTTGACATTGAGCCATACACAAGTCACCAACTGTCAGGCCCGCCATCAGGGTGGGGCAGTGGGGACAAAATCTCCGGGGTCCGGGGGCCCGGTTAAAATAGGAGTTGACTAAAAAAATGTATACAATGTTCAAATATTGAGTGGGGAGGGGGATATTTTTCATCTTCATCGGCTTTTTCATCTTCATCGGCGGCATCTTCTCGAACGGATTTTTCATCTTCATCGACTAGCCAAGTTTCAAATAAAAATAAGACATTTGAATTTTTTACAATTAAAGACGTTGTTGAGGAATTAAAGAAACATCACTCGCTGTCTGAATGTTATTCATTTTCCAGGCTCTAGACTCTCGCATACGCTCTGCTGCTGTATTTGGACGTTTATAATTTGTATTCTGAATAGAAGTAATGGTTTGAGAGCAATGGCGGCGATGGACATCAACTTCACCAACTATTTCATTCGGAAATTCCATTGAGTTTGTTGTTTCCTAGATGAGCCAACGCAATAAGAATACTACAATATCAACATTAAATCATTTATTCACCAACTAACGTAAAAGAGCCAGCGCTTATCTCACTGTCCCTTGACTCCCCAGTTATTCAACGAAAGCCTACTTTTAGCGTTCAGGATGTACACACATTTCTTATCAGTAAAATTCCTCTTGCGGGTGAGAGAGGGTTGGTATATTACGCTACTACAAATTTGGCTACTTCTCGCTTCTCCTAGATACGCAAGCACAGACGCTGTCGCTTTGTTTTTTAGTTTTTTCTCGCCGCTTGGCGAATTCTTGGCCGGAAGTGCAGCAACGCGTTTCCGTAACACAAAATCGCAACATGAATGACAAAATTTCTCCCTCACCACCGATAAAAAAATTTCACTTCCAAAAAATAGCTATAGTTTTGTTTTATTGTAAAATATGATATTTAAAAGTAAGTACACAAACACATTTCGCAACTCTTACATCGTTTTTGATCATGTATAATTCTCAGATCTATTTTGGTAATGCCTATAAATTTTATACGAATGAATGCCCTGTTCGATTGGTTATTAAGTTTAATTTTCGAATGCTTTGCGCATGAGAAATCTGTGATTAAATTTGCATGTGTGACTACCAGAATAGTGACCGCTATCCAACAGATTTTATAATGAATATGTAACCAGTTGATAAATATGGGCGTGATACATGTGTGCATGATACATTTTGTGGGTGGCCATATATATATATTAAATATTACATCTTACGTATAGTGGAGTACATTAGCGTGGTGTAAAGATCTGATAACATTTTTTTTTTACATTTAATTAGCAAAACTACTTATCCGCAATGGGAAAATTAAAATATTTGTTGAAACCTCAGTTGAATGGGGTGAACTCCAGGGAGAGTGGAAAACAGTCCAACCGCACCTGTAAGAAATCTGACGAGGAACCGGCGAAGCTGGAGATGTTTTATCTAGCTGCTAACAGCCGGGGCAGCAGTTATTATTAATGAGTACAGACGAATACTGGTGGACAGCTGAATGGTCGATGTTGCTGATTTTTTTCATTTTAGATGCAGCAGCAAATATGGTGGTAAACTGGGTGGACAACATTCTTGCGAGGAGGTAGGGACTATACTAGGAAACGAACTGTTGAAGATTCTCACGTAGCTGTAGTGATCGACACAAAATGGCACGGATTGTTCTCGTCAAAAAAATCGTTATTTCAGATTATAACATCTTTGCACAAGAATTCTTACAGCAACGGACAAGAACTCCATTCCAAAAACAGTTAACATAATAGAGTTTCAAACTAACATTCCAGCCAGTGGTTCAAAGAACCATTTTGATACGGAGACAAAAAAATGATAAGTGAACTAGCCCTGCATCGAGCACCTACTCTCATCGTGACAAAAATCGCTCTTTGACACAAAAAAAAAACAATCGTACCTTCCTCACGCTGCCGACTCACAACATAGAGCCTGTGTGTATGCGCTCTGATAAGTAGATCCCAGCTCCTTTTACACAAAACAACAAAACAAGGCATGTAGGAAGGGAGAATTAACCAAATGATAAATACTAGCTGTAGCAAAAGAGAATATTAAAGCATAGGACTAAAAAAACTGCGATTACATTGATATTATCTTTTCCTCTAGAAAGTTCGAGAAGGAAAAATCTGCGTATGAATACATTGGAAGCTATATTACACGCAGCTTGCAGTTTTCTTACAGTTAAGAAGTAAATTCGAATCGCCATGCGATTGCGAACATGATTATTGATATTGTTATTGTAGATTATTCAAAATGAATATGAATTTAATGGATAATAACAATGTAATTGCTTTTCAAGAATTCAAAGCATACCTGAAAAATTATAGTTATATTTTAAGGATAAGGGAATAATTAAAAAAAACTGATTAAAGTTAACCGAGCAAAGTTATTTAATAGAAATACAGCTAGCAAGTAATTAATTAATTAGATGATATTAATAATTTGATAATGATCAATAAAGTTAATAATAATAATAATAATAATAAAAGTTAATAATGATAATTATAATTAATATTTAAATTTTAAAAAGTGATTAATTATTTACTATAGTGACGTTACGTCACACCGGTGGCTCAAATACATATTACGGGAACATTGAATCTGGAAAATTGCAAGAAAACATGTTTATTTTATGAATTAGTATTTCACCATTATCTTGTAGTTATGTGTTCTTGATGATAAAGGATAGGCAGCTTCCCTCCCACCCAGGCATCTTTTTTCACCAAACCAGTCATTTTTCTTTATAACTATGCAAAGTTAAACTAAAATATATTTACTTTTCTAAATATATAATAATGACTTCTAGTAGACGCGATGACACATTTGGCAAGGGCAGCGGGCCAGTGATCTAAACGTCTCTGGTTCGATGCCCGTCACTGCAAATCCTTAGCCATGCACACTAATGGAGGCTTTTGCACGTAAATTCTGTCGTGGCTGCAATGTCCTCCAAGTTCTCAAATTTACTGATGGAGGTGCGGGGTCAAGTGTTCCGGTCACGTCACTTGACTCGGTTCTAAATTACGGGACCGGCTTGTAGGGGGTAGTGCTGGTCACCTGTATGGTGCCCCTTTGAATGAATGACCAGCAGTCTTGCGGTGTGAGTTAGGACGGCTGTCAGTATTCGATGTTGGCCACTACTGGTCTGGTGTATGCAAGGCTTGATCTGCTCGGTAATTCGCATTCGGGCGAATGTCTAGCGACAATTGCCTCCGCAATTGAAAAAAGCAACTTTCTAAATATATTGGTTTTTCTTTTGTTTAATAGTTTACGCATTGTTTTATATATTATATTAATTTAATTTATAGTAGTCAAATAAAACAATACTTCATCAACTGTTTCATTTTATTTTGAGCTACAATATAAATAAAACATAAATTTTCAAGCATCAAAATGTCTGTTTTTTATATTAGTTAAATAAAATGTTAAAGCATGGAATTGTATTTTAAATTTTACTGAAAAATAATCGTATTTAAATCAAATGTTAAATTTACATAACTTTTGTAGTGCCTAGAATGTTATTTATTTAAAGTTACATTGATTTCAACATAGCATTATTCAGCTAGAAAAGTTACAATATAATATTGTGTTGTTGAATCTATTTTGAGGAAAGATACTGTGTTTCGTTAAATGATATACAGAAAAATTTCAAAATTTAATCTTAATGTTAAACGTCTGCATATTTTCCAAAGAAAAAAATGTTTAAACGTAAAATTGTATTTATTTAACTGTCAAGTCATGTTTTCAAAATATTTAATGAACCATTTAAGGAAGGTTTACATTAAAATTATTGTAAACATTCTTAGGTTTTATTTCCAACTATAAAATTTCATGACACAGATGAGTTTGAACCCCGATTTCATAAACCTCAGAAAGAAATCTTTTAACATTAAAATGTTAAAGATATAAATTTTATTTAAAGTGTTTTGTGGCAATGTAAATACAGTGTATTGAATGATAAACATGGAAAATGCATCATGATGCTTTGAATTTTTGAAATTGTAGCAATTCTTAATATCACATAAAATATGCATAAAAAATACATATTTAAATTTAGGGACAATGTACAGTGACGGATTAATTCATTAAGCCAAATCTAGAAAATCCAAAATTAAATTCCTTAAAATGTGTTAATTTTCCTAACTCTTTAGTGAACAAAGACGGATAAGTAAATCTTCATCAATTTAATTTACTTAAAAGGAAAAACTATCTCATCCTTTAATGTTAGGTTTACTGTAAAAATAAATATTTTTTCTTTAAACTACAACTGTTACCGACGTTATAAAATATTAACACTCTAAATTTTAGAAAATATACATTATTTATTGAATCAAAATTTTACCAGAGTGAAATACGCTATAAACTTAGTATTTTATAACTGGTAATGTACAAAATTACATATGAACAATAATATCTAGGATGGTAAGATTATGTATCGTCTGAATTCTGCTTACGATATGCATCTAGAAAAATAGCGAAAATAATGCCGTTTAAAATATATTTTTGGAGTAGTGTTCTGTATCTGTTATTGATGGTTCCTCAAAATTTAATCTTATGTGATTTTAGAATGATTTTTTGCGCTTCAATCAATAGAACATTGAAACATAAAATTTTATTAATTAAATTAACAAGTAGAAATTTCTCAGACGTTAATGTTAGGTTTATTTTAAAAAAACTTGCTTTCTTTAAACTATACTTGATACCGAAGTTATCAAATATAAACACACTAAATTTTAGAAAATGTACATTATTTATTCAATAAAATGTTTGGGACTGAAATTTTACTTTAACTTTCAAATTTTTATCAAAATGAAATACATTATAAATTCACTCTTTTATACTGCTAATGTACCATGTTACTTATTAACAATAATATCTAGGATGTTAGGCATATTGCTCGTCTGTATTCTGCTGACGAAATGCAACTAGAAAAATAGAGAAAAATAGTTCACTTAAAAATATTTTTTACAGTGGTTTCTGTATCTCTTATATATCGCTCCCCAAAATTTAATCTTAAGGACTTTAGAAAGAAGTTTTACGCCTCAATCAATAGAAATTTGAAACAGGAAATTTTATTAATTTACTTAACAGAGAGAACTATCTCCGACATTAATGTTAGGTTTACTGGGAAAAAAAACTTTCTTTCTTTAAACTATATCTTCTTTAAACTTACTTTTTTTACAACTATATGTGATACAACGTTATCAAACATTAACACACTAAATTTTATAAAATATGCATTATTTATTGAATAAAATATTTAATGCACTTTAATTTTCAAATTTTATCCAAATGAAATACGTTAAAAATTCTATCTTTTATGCTGCCAATGTACGAAATTACATATGAACAATAATATCTAGGATGTTACACATATGGCTCATCTGAATTCTGCTGACGAAATGCAACTAGAAAAATAGAGGAAAGTAGTTCGCTTAAAAATATTTTTTACAGGGGTGTTCTGTATCTCTTATATATCGCTCCTCAAAATGTAATCTTAAGGACTTTAGAAGGATTTTTTTACGCTTCAATCAATAAAACATTGTAACATAAAATTTTATTAATTTACTTAACAGGGAAAATTTCTCAGATATTGATGTTAGTTTTACTGTAAAAAAAAATTGTACTTTCTTTAAACTATATCTGATACCGACGTTATCAAATATTAACATACTAAGTTTTAGAAGATATACATTATTTATTGAATAAAATATTTGAGACTGAAATTTTACTTTAATTTTTAAAATTTACCAGAATGAAATACTTTAAAAATTCTATCTTTTATACTGTTAATGTACGAAATTACATATGAACGATAATATCTAGGATGTTACGCATATGGCTCATCTGAATTCTGCTCACGATATTCAACTAGAAAAATAGAGGAAAATAGTTCGCTTAAAAATATTTTTTTACAGTGGAGTTCTGTATCTGTTATATATCGTTCCTTAAAATTTAATCTTAAGGACTTTAGAAGGATTTTTTACGCTTCAATCAATAAAACTTTGAACATAAAATTTGATTAATTTACTTAACAGGGAAAATTATTTCAGATATTGATGTTAATTTTACTGTTAAAAAATGTACTTTCTTTAAACTATATCTGATACCGACGTTATCAAATATTAACACACTAAATTATACAAGATATACATTATTTATTGAATAAAATATTTGAGACTGAACTTTTAATATATTTTTCAAAATTTTATCAAAAGGAAATTGGTTATAAACTCATTCTTTTATATTGTTAATGTACATATTACTTATAAACAATAATATCTAGGATGTTAGGCATATGGCTTGTCTGAATTCTGCTCACGATATGCCACTACAAAAATAGAGGAATATAGTTCGCTTAAAAATATTTTTTACAGTGGTGTTCTGTATCTCTTATATATCGCTCCTCAAAATTTAATCTTAAGGACTTTAGAAGGATTTTTTACGCTTCAATCAATGAAACATTGAAACTTAAAATTTTATTTATTTACTTTCACTTAATGGTCTAAAATAAAAAAGAAATCTTAAAGAGCCATTAAAGTAAGGTTACTTGATCGCTACTGAAGATAGAACATTCAGAAAACGGATTTTATACAAAACTTAATTTCCTCACCAGCTGTGTGTAATAAATATCCCATTCTGGAGGATCAATGAAAGCATTAAAGGCACGAGATTATTGATCGAGACGAAGTTTCACTCTCTCATTTGATATCATTTACGAATATTAAAAGATTGATAAAGTGTTGCTGCCTTTTTTTCTAGCTTCTATTATCGTAAATATGTGGAGAATTATTGCCAATCGCAGAGTTTTATAAATCTCAAGTTCTGTAATTAAGTTAAGGCATTTACAACAGATTCTAATTTTTTTTTTCCTCCTCCGTAATGGGCCTATAATGGATTTCCAAACTAGATATTAGCACTTTTAAAATTGTAAATTAAATAACATAATTTTCTGATTTTGTGGAAGTAATTTGACGGTTCGATCCATCCGTGTATTATTGATAAGAAATTAATAAGAATGGTTAAGTTGTGAGAAATTATAAATGACGTAAAATTATACATTTTTGAAACCAGAAAGAAGTTTTCGGAGTATGATTGATAAAATATTGATAAGTGTGGTTGAGTTGTGAAAAACGTTTCAACCTCAAGAAAGAAAAACCACAAATAACGTAAAACTAGCCATTTTTGAAACGAGAAAGAAATTATCGGAATCTGATTGATAAGATATTGATAAGTGTGGATAAGTTTGGAAAAAAATTTCATCCTTAAAATAGAGAAATTATTAATAATGCAAAATTACAAATTTTGAAACCAAAAAGAAGTTGTCTAAGTATGGTTGATAAGGTATTAATAAGTGTGATTAAGTTGTGAAAAACATTTGAACCTTTAGAAAGAGAAAATATCAAAAAGGCAAAATTACTCATTTTGTAAACGAAGTTATCGGAGTGTACTGAAATGATGAGTAAGTGAGCGTTAGGATTCCTTAGTTGTTATAATTTTTTTTATTTTTGTATGATATAATAAAAGTAAGGTTATTTTGAAAATTATCCTTTTGTAATGTTTTTAAAGAAATATAAAGGTCGGAACAAAAGAGTTGAAACGATCTGTTTTGATTTTCACTCTTTTTTAGTTTACACAATAAAAGATAAAATTTCACCACGAAACTTTTTCCATAATAAGTTTCAAGGCAACTTACAAGTAACTGTGTGTTATAGAAAAGATAACCTTAATACATTATTAACTTTCAAGATTAGATTATTAAAAAAATCTAGTTTATTCTAGAATATTCTAAATATTTTATTCAAGTCATGATAATTAATCTTCATAACTATAATCCTAAAATTATTTCTTAAAATATAAACCAGAAGAAACATAACAGCTCGAAGAAAGAAAAAAATCTAGGCATTTAATAAGCAACAAAGGAAATAAAGAATTCGTATGTACCAATTATGTAATTAAATGAAAACAATTATAAATCATGTTAAGCAGTAAAAGCTTAAAAAATTTCAGAAATCTCTCTATTTACTAATTATACATTTAAAAATCATAATTTAAAATTGCATCCTGGATTTCCTTAAAATGATCTAAATGTTTATCGTCGGTTAATGAAGGCGTTGAAATCCCCATACAGCACGGGAATATTTTTAAATTAGCATCATTATTAGAACTTTTTCAAATAATCGTCTTGTTTTCCGTATAATTTGACTTACTCAAATATCGTTTATTTTAGTATAATATAACTTAAATAATTCCAAATTTTGAAAACAATTCATAGAAACCCTTAGTTGGTCACCTCTTTTTTTTATGAATGATTGCAAATTGGGTGCATTGGAAAAAAGAAGTTAAAAAAGAGAAATTCAATGCTAAAATAATTACTTTTTTGACATATTGTTTCATACACCTAATCAAGAGACATTTCGCTTAAGAATTAAGAAAATAACAAAACAATTACTAGAAGCATGTTGCAATCAGTTAAAACGAAGTTAAAAACATAGGAAATACACAATATATTTACAACGTATGTGAACTGGTTAATTAAAATAATGATGCAATTCAACAGTTGATTACATCACTATAAGAAAAGAATTTAGCAAATAAATTAAAATGACTCTGTTTAATTAAGGTGTAATTAGCTGTATCACCAAAATATCGTAATGAACAGTTCCGTAAAAAATTGATTAAACATTACATTGATATATATATATATATATATATATATATATATATAGTAAGAGAGAGAGACAAAAAATAAACTTATTGAGCTCTAAAACTACTCCGACTTTATATTAAACGCCTAAGGAACGTCCGCTGTTATTGTTGATTAAATAGCAGTAAATATTGCTAAAATATTTACTATTAACTACATTTAACTAAATTATACCTTTTTGTATAATATAAAATGTACCAAATTCACCAATGTGAAAAAATTAAAGGTTGTTTAACCAAACCGGAGAAAATTTAAACGAACATTGTTACAGAATAGTGTAACAAATGTTTATAATTTCTAAAGTTAATAGATTATTTTAATACAATGAATAAAATTACGCGTGATTCTTTTAAAACGAAATGTCGTAAATTATCCACTCCAGTAATATTTACTTTAAAGTCATATTTAATATTCTAATTAAAGGGAATATTGTTTCTTTATAACACAAATTCTTGTCTATACATTTTTAATAAAATTTTCACATTACGAAGCTACAGGATAATTAAACAGGCATTAATTCTCCTTTTATGGCTTTTAATTTTTTTCAAGTGATTAATTTGTAATTAAAATTGATGCATTAAAAGCAACTGGTGCCAAATTCTGTTTAAATGTTTATTTTGAAAATTAAAATTAACTTATTCATTCTTTTCATAAAAAAATAGATTGTTTAAGGAAGTTATTTAATTTACTGAAAAAAAGCATCTATCCAAAATAGCTATTAAGAAACTAATTAGATGTAGTGCCGTTCGCGATTAATTAAAATAAAATGCAATGTTTTAACGTTCAGTCTCGGTAGAAGCAAAAGAAAATTTGTGAAAAACATGTTACATTGTGTTATTAATGAAAGTAGAATGCGTTGGATAAGAATGAAATTTAAGTTTTATTTATCCAAGAAATATGTTTTAAGTAAGTATGCTTATATTTTTTTTGTTAAGTTTTTTTTAGAAAAAATAAAATCTTTAAGATAACCTCCCGTCTTTCTAGACGAGATCTAGATAATTTTTCAATTTGAGCTTTAACATGTACATTTCTAATTAATTTCAACACAAAAAAAATGAAGAATACTTCTATAAAAAAATTTAAAAAATTGATGAAAGATAAGGAAGTGGCACTATAATAAAACATAATAAACAAAAGTATGAATATTTTCTAACACAGATTGGTATTAAATATTTCTGTAGAATAATTGTTCAAGAATTTGTCCAAAGAACTATTTTGTCTGCAAGTTACAAGCTAACGGGAAGATAAACATCTATAGATTTTTTTACCTTTGTTAACGGGGATACATTCATTTAGAAAAATGTTTTTAAAAGATTGAATCGGGGATTTTAATCTCATTAATATACAAAAAAACACTCAAAAATTTATTTATTGTTAAAAATGATTTATTAACAGAATATTTTCATAAGTTTTTAAAGCTAAGCATTTTCATTCACACAAAATTATGATTCTAGTCCTTGTTCATTAGATATTTTTGTAAGTGTCAACAATGGTTGTATAGAGTAAACTTTTTTTTTCAAGTTACTTTTCTTGACGGGTTTTATGACTTTGTAGATATGAGAGAGCAACGAAACTAAAAGAATGTCGATCCTAACTAAGGGTTCACGGTAATGAATATAATGCAGACTTATTTTAGAATTGTTGCAGAAATACAGAAGGGTTTCTGCGTATAAAACAAGTGTTAATTAACCTCGATATAAAGGTAACAAAATCTATACTACTTAATCTACATAACTGCGAGAAAATATTATGTAATTGTATTGGTAAACATTCTCACTTATTTTTCAATGACAGACTTTTCTAATCAGAAGATGATACATTAAAGAATCGAGCTTCAGGATATCGCTGGAAAGACAAAAATGCACTTAAATATATTTCTATTACTTTAGAACGGATAGGGATTTTCAATTACAAGTATTAAACTTTAAAATTTGCATTGCTTTTTCCTTTCTCTGTCTGTTGCGGAGAAAATATCTTTAATCAACCGGACCGTTTTTGCCTTCGTTATTGTATTATGAGGACATTCGACCTACATGTTGACCTTCCAATGATAATATCATCCGTTATTATCATTCGCTATTATCTTTTCTCCACATTCCTTCAGATAGTTCCGTCAATGAAGTTCTTAATACATCTTTGCAGTTTATTTACTTCACAGTGAAATCTTTGCTAGAAAAATTACATTTACGCCGATTACAAAAAAGAAATGGTGTAATATTTCGTCGGCTTAAAGATAGCTCATATTAATATGAAGGAATTCTATTTTCAAGAAATAGAAAATGTATACATATGTGACTGATACTTCTGTGTATGATTTTTAATTTCTCAATTGGTTAAGTTTTGAAAAACTATGGTTTCAGGTACTCTCGAGATTTCATACTGTTCAAAGCATTTAAAGTCTTAATACCGAAAAGCAATTTAATATATTTATGGAAAATATTTTAAAAAAGGGAGGTAATTTAAATCTCATATTTTTGCCAGATTGTAAGAAATAGTTTTAAACAGGATAATACATTTTTTTTCTCTTTTTAACCCCTTTTTAAGCATACTAGAATTTTAGTTTTGAACCAAAATGTCACGTAATTATTTAAGTGCACATTTTCAAGGAAATTATACAGGAAAATTCAAACGCCATCCAAAATGTCTTTACCAGGTTAACAACTAATTTATCTTATTTTCATCAGTCTGATATCAACATCGCTGTAAAAAGAGACGTAACAATTTTTCCACTGTTAACTTCAGACACATTAAAAAATTAGAAGTAATGTTTTTAACAAAATATTTTGGTAGAACTGAAAGTAAATTAATATTACATACCACTGCTTAAAACCTTAGCTCTTCTGAAGACCTTTGCGTGAAGTTTGTGTCTAACTGTGATGAAGAAATACCGATTTTTTTTACATATGTGAAGATATAAATAATTAATCAAGAGAGTATTATCGGATATTCTGTTAATATGCATCCCAGAAACTGGAGATTTTCTTTTGTTTAAAATTTGACAGTTACATTTTTTAAAGTGTAATTTCTACCGAATTTAAGTAGTTTTTGAGTAAGATTTACTTCAATTTGCTCTGAGAATCAAATGACAACTATGGCGTCCAAGGTGGCTATTGTGTACCAAATCTATCAAGCCCTTTCTCGAGTAAAAGAGGTGTAATGATGCGCCTTCAAATATGAAAAATGTCATAAAAATATAAAAAGGTTAAGTCGATCGAAGGCTGTCATCATTACATTTATTTGATAAATTTGGAAACGACTGCTGAAAGCGGTACGATAATTAAAGAACGGACCGGTCCTGTGTGATGTAACGTATTGAATAGTCTTACGGCGGCGGTCAACTTGGGGGTTGATCGCCAGACAAGATTAAGCGAAGATGTCGCCGGGGTTTGACATTATACGACAATGGACGTTGTGTAAGAATTTACGGTAGCGGCGTGAAGAAAAACCACGAGCGTCGTGGGAGGTTGTTGTAAGCTTGTTTTCCGTGGGGGCGTACGATAGTTGAGCAGGGGCGGCAATTGAAATGATGGTGGAGTAAAACAAGCGAATGAGATGATGGCAGGATCGGGAATGGAGGAAAACGTAATTCGAAGGGGGAACCAAGGAAGAAGAATGGGCTTCAAAATAATATAAATTGAGGAGTTTGATTGCCTTATTAGATTCGTGTGCTACGACGTTGGGAAGATACTTTAAAATTCCCAAATATAGTTTGTGAGATAAAATATTGGTGTGTGTGCGCGAATTTGATAAAAGGCAGCAGCAAACACCCCGGCCATAGAAGCAAGATTTCCCCAGCCCACAATAAGAAGTAGATCTACAAGTGCACCGAAATACAACGCATCGAGTGAGTCCAAATATTTCATTTTGTTGAGATCAGTCTTATTCTTTTGGTATATTTTTTTATTTTGTTTTTAGATTTTGGTTTACGAATAGGTGTGGAAATAATTGATAGGGGAATTAATTGGTATTAGATGTTTTGGTTAGTTATTCTGTGCTCCCTTGCCTTCTTTTGAAAAGTAATCTGTTAGAATTGTATTTTAAAGGACGAGAAATTGGTTTTATGTATGAATAAGTGTTTTTTTCGAAAGTGTTATTAAGATAAAATGTATAAATGTATAAAATTGTAAATAAATTAAGTTTAATTTAAATTTAATTCATTCTCTGTTTTAATTGTTTTCAGTAATTTTTCAGTTTACTTGTTCGTCATTGCTAAATACGTCCTGAACTACGGGTTATAAACAAATAATTTAAAACACAACGCACCCAATTACCCCTTTATAAATAATTAATGTACTACCCAACTAATTCAAGCCCGATTAAATAACTTTGGACGAGAAATACGACAAGAGGTTTTTAAGAGAATTCTGATTCAAACCTATATATAATTTCAAGACTGTACTCTATTATTCCAACATGACTCAAAACAATCAACTTACGAATTTACAGCATATTGTATTTCATGGTGGTTAATAATATAGAAAATATAAATGTCATTTAAAAAACATTGCCACCCCGTTGGAGAAATTAATAGTCCAATGTGTATTATAGAAAAAAAATTCTTCAAAAAAAGTCAAGGAAATAAATTAAGTTTTAACCGTCATAAACAGTTCGACACCAGGATCGGATCTCATCCTCTTAACTGTTTGAATATCCCAAACCACTATCCATAGAAAAGCGCCCAATTCTTTGGCGTACATTATGATTTATATCTTGCAAGTCACTTCTTTCTATCATGCTGACCAGTTGAAGCCATGCGGTTAGTTTATTTTCAATTTGATTTATATCGTTTGCTGTGATACCTTATTAATAAAGTGTAGCTATTTTATTTCGTGCAAAAATTATACAATATTGAGAGCGTCTATCACTAAAGAGTTGCTTTATACACATGTAATGTTATGTTGCCTAACAGAGAGTAATAAAAAGGAAGGAAAAAGACAATATTTAATTTTTTCTCTTTATTATTGTTTTTTTTCATATGCGGAGGCACTTGTCGCCAGACGTTCGCCCAAATGTGAATAACTGGGCAGACAACACTCTGGGCAGACACCAGATCAGTAGTGGTCAATATCGAATGCGGACGACCCCCTAACTCAAACCGCAAGACTGCTGGCCATTAATTTTAGGGGGGGGACGATATAGGCGGCCAGCATTACCGCCCCCCCCCCCTACAGGCCGGTCCCGTACTTTGGAACCGAGTCAAAAGACCGGAAAACTTGACCCCACAACTAAAAAGGTAAATTTTAAAACTTGGAGGACATTGCCGCCACGACAGATTTTACGTGCACCAGCCGCCATCAGTGTACACGGCAATCGATTTGTAGCGACAGGCATCGAGCCAGAGACATTTAGATCACTGGCCTGCTGCCCCTGCCAACTGGACCATCGTGCCCTGCTTTATTATTGTAATCTATTCTCATGTTTAATCTGTCATTTTTCTTGTCGGGTTCTTGCCAGAAATGCAAAACTCTACTGTCAATGATGTAGAATCAAACAGAAAGAATATACCTACTCCAACTACCCATAGAAAGAAACACCACATCAGGCTGAACTAGATTTAATGTGGCTGAATTATACTGCATACTAAGCTCAGTTTGATTAAACTCGCGCTGCTGTTACTGCATTAGTTTCAATCAACGATTGAGAGATATGTTGTACGATATTTAATTTGAAAGAATGATGCAATGGACTAAATTTCTATATCACTGAAATATAAATAATTTATTCATTGATTAAATGGAACCTTACGATTATATTTGTATGACTTAGAACGATTATCCGAATGTTCTATATTGTCTTAATAAAATAAAGTCGGTTACGCAACATATATTTTTAAATGTATCAAGTCAGGTTCAAACACTTAGATTCAAAATTATATTTGTTGTTACGTTAAGGGAATGGTGGACATTAAAATTTATTTTTTTTACTTTTCATCATAGAGATACGAAATTTTATAAATATACCCATTTCACTATAAATAAATAGAATACCTTAAAAGAAATTTCCAATCTCATTATAATTTAAGATTTAAAAAAAAATTGAAATTTATAAACAAAATTTTAAAATGCTCCTTGCTACTTAATTTTTGAGATATGTCCGCGATTTTCCATTTTAATCTCTTTAAACTGTATAAAAAAACAAATCTGGGTATCAATTATTTAATCCCTTGAATAGTTAATTTTTGAGAGATTTTTTTTCTGAATTCCATCCCGATTTTCATGAAAATTTTGCCTTTTGAAAACTTATAAATCAAATTTAATTACCTTAATGAAGTCGAATTGTAAAATGCATACCCAGTTTTTTTGTAAACTGCATCATGATTCTTCCTTATCAATTTCATGAATTTTGAAGAAAAATTAGGTAGCTTGGAGCATTTAAAAAATCTATAAACCTTAAAAAATCTGTTTTGAGAAAAACAGATTTAAAATTTATTACTACACTTACCCATTATAAATTACTTTGTAGAAGCTTCATAAATGATTTTTTACTTGAAAAAAAATTATTTTGGTACTAATAATCTACAGAAATATATATATATATATATATATATATATATATATATATATATATATATATATATATATATATATATATATATATATATATATATTTTACAATAACACAATGAATATTACAATGACGAGACTTGCTCAAATAAAGGTCCACCGTTCCCTTAAATTTAAGTAGAAATATTTGTAAAATTTATTATTTTTGTCTCAGAAATATTAACATTTTACCTTCAATAAAGACATTTACAGTTCATGTTATATTATTGTTATTAATTGCCTGATTTCCTTTAAGTAGAATATGTATAAACCTTTAATTGAGAAATTTAGCGGCATTAAATCTAGAGCAACGATTAAATGACGACGTGCCAGTCAAAAGTTAATATAAAATCAATATATGTACTAAAAGGTCATCTAATCCAGGCTTATCTATATGATGTTGGATTGCACTGATAAAACTGAACATAACAGCCAAAAATTCCATGTGGGACCTAGGGCTTAAATGATAGTGAATTGTCTAGAATTACAGTCCACCACTAGACTAATTCCTTAAATGGAAGAGAGTACAGAAAATAAATTGACCTTAAAAAATAGTTAAAAAATCTTAGTGTTTATCCCGGGATATTGGGGAAAACCCCATAAGGAGACAGAGTTTTGGGAAAGAAAAACTGTCCTTCAAATCGTTAACTTCAATACTTTGCAACATTGTATTGATTTTAGAGATGGAAAATTTTTGAGCTATGCACATGGTCAATAGAATATTAAAGGCCCTTTTATATATAGAGAGGAAAAAAATAGTTACGCAGTTCCTTGTTTTTCATAAATTTCTGGAATCCGTATCTATCTAATCATATTTTTTTTCCGTTTTGAGGACAAACAATACATTGTAAGAGATTTATTAAATGAGTTTGAATTTGGGTATGTAGTTCTCACTGTAAAAATAAACTGGAAAAGCGTATAATAATAGCTACCAAAGTTTTCGATATAGTATTAGCTATTATGGGCACCGAATGACCCATGATATGTCCCTTAACTATTGTTAATGTTATAAAATTAATTCATAAGAATTTCGATAACGTTATGAATGACAGGATTTCTATTCATAGTATTACTAAGAAAATTTATAGAACTAACGTAAATAATGCATAAAAAATGTTTGAATTTCTTATTTAATTAAAGTGTAGCGGAAAAAATTATTTAATAATACAGTTTTAAGACAACATTGCAAATTTGAACTTTTCGGAAATTCTCAGATGATAGATGAAGAGCGTAATCTTCATTTTCCCATTACTGGCAAGGTTTTCTTTAAAAATTATATTTTTTAATATTCTTCTACAATGAATGTACGGTCTTTTATCCCTTACTCAAAACTTAGTAAACCAATTTCTCGAATGGGTACAAGGCAAAATTTTCTATTTCTGGAAACAAAACCTTTAAAAATTGAAATTTTGTTTCCTCAGGATAATGTATCATTGAGTTATAAAATATATGCTTAAACTTTATAAAGAAGTCCAGAACATGCTTTTACCTTGATATCCATGATTGCCCACATCTCTATCGATTGAATTCGATAAAAAAGCTATGCAAAAAAGAGAAATCAAAGTCTGTACTTAAGAAACATCAATAAAACTATTAGAGTCTCATAGACTCATGTGTCTGTGACATTTAATTATAAGGTGCACAGAGCAAGTGGAATTTTCAATTGTCTTAACGATAAAAAAAATTTCCTGTGTTTTAAAATGCGTAGATAGTTTTATGCTTTACTAATAGGGAATTGTAAAGTTGCACCCTGATTTACGAGTATACATTTAAATTTCAATGATAAACTATCGCACTATTGCTCTCTGTAAATGACTTAACCCCCAAAAAATAAATGAAAATAGACACGTGCATTTTCTGTTACATTGCTTTTAAAAGTTTGTAACGTAATACCATATTTTAATTTTTTCTCTCTTTCATTCACTTTCTATCTCTATATAAACACAAGGGGAACATAAATTAGCCGGTTTTCTAGTATTTTATATTTTCATTAGTACGTATGCAACACTATGTAGTGCATATCCTAAAAAATATTGCAGTCCCCCCCAAAAAAAGAAAAAATATTTATATATATATATATATATATATATATAGATATATATATATATATATATATATATATATATATATATATATATATATATATATATATATATATATATATATATATATATATTTAATTGAAAAATATGATTGAGTTATTATAACATTCGTGATACACCTTTCATGTAACAGTACTTATTATGTAACAATGCGGATAATGTAACACTAATTGTACACATGTAACATTAAAAAATACAGATTCAATCGCAGTATTATGTTTAATCTGAAAAATATATTGAGTTGATTTAACAGTTCTGATAAACCTTTCAAGAAACAATACGTACAGTGTTACAATACGTAAAATGTAACAATAATTGTACGTATGTAACACAAAGTAGTACACATCTCGTAAAAAAGTTCGAAAAAACATCTATATACACAAGGAGAACATAAATTCGACGGTTTTCTAGTATTTTATATTTTCATTAGTACGTAAGCAACACTGTGCAGTACATATCCTAAAAAATATTGCAGTCCCCCCCCCCCCCAAAAAAAAAGAAAAAATATTTATATATATATATATATATATATATATATATATATATATATATATATAATTGAAAAATTATGTGGATAATGTAACACTAATTGTACACATGTAACATTAAAAAATACAGATTCAATCGCAGTGTTATGTTTAATCTGAAAAATATATTGAGTTGATTTAACACTTCTGATAAACCTTTCAAGAAACAATACGCACAGTGTTACAATACGTAAACTGTAACACTAATTGTATGTATGTAACACAAAGTAGTACACATCTCGTAAAAGCGTCCGAAAAAAACATCTATATACTCGCACAAAAGACTGAGCTAATAAAAACTTTCGTGATAAACCTTGTAGAATTAGATTGCCCTGAAATAGACCAAAAGACGCATATACACGTACCTGCACCCCTCTTTATGTACCTGAAACAAACTAGAAAAAATCCCGCTGATTAAATAACGAAATATATTTTAAGAAGTTTACCGTGTTTGGAAGGATTGCAGAAGATTGCTTCATCGTGAATTTTTCCTAAACTTAATTTGCATGTTTAATGACACGATATTAATTAAACAAAGTATTCCATAAAAAAAAAACTCCTACTTCAAATTACAAATCAACTCCTCTAGACTTTGTCTCTAAAGGAGAAAAACGTAATATTACAAAAGAAAATAATAATAATAATTCCTGCACGTGACAGCGACTAGCTTGAACAGTTCCAAAACCGCGGACTGGAAGTGGCATATATCGGATTTAATTAAACCTAAATTTCACTTTCGATGCAGGTAAAAAAATAATGTGTTTTACGTGTCATTTGCATCTCTTTAAATACCTAAATAATTAACCCAATGAAAATAAAAATGTTAATAAAGTCAAAAAGTTTAACCTCATTTAGAAAAATTCACTGAATTTCCTCTCCACGGAGTTCTTTAACTTCAGTAAAATATTATGGTATTTGAAAAATTTCTCGCATTCTGTTTATTTAGTATGTTTTAACTCTGAGGGTAAGCAAATGGAATGAAGCCCTTAGTTTTAAAAAGTGACTAAAGATCTACACTAGTGTATTTAATTTTAAAAACTGTGAGAATTCATAGTTTTTTTTAAATAACAGATAACAGATAAAAACTTGTGACATTCTTAAAATAGTTGTTTAATTGGTTTTGTAATTCTATTCCATTTTTTTCTTCAAGTATTGAATTCTCTTAAGTTTAAATTAAATAAATACTACAGAAGTTTATAATCCTATAATTCATTTATTCCTGTTTTTCAACAAATCTGGTTTTTGAAAAAAATAGAAATCTTCAAGAAAGACTTTCTCTTACACATTACTAATAGTATGTAATGTAAAGTAGAAACAAACTACAATGGCGGAGGCACCAAATGTATGTAAATCGGTAAATTAAAATAAATTATTCAAACCGACCTAGCACCGACTGCCATGAAACCAATGTTTGAAGTAACTAAAACTATGCTAGACATGAATGAAACATTCTTACTTCCAATTTCCTTGTAGCGTGGTGTCACGGCAATGCGAGGTATTCATATCATCCACTAATAAGAACCACACACATTTCACTTGTAAATATTTTATTCCAGTTTCATGACCAGTAAAATGTCGAATAGAACAAAACTTTGTAAGATGGCAGCAATTCAACTTTGCAGCATCGACGAACTGGAGAACTGGTCCCGAATATACAAATACGTTTAACAACTATTATCTGATTCACAATGGGGGGGGGACTGCCCTGTGCACATCCTCGCTGAAACATCTTTCGTGTTAAAACCATAAACCCGACAAACAACTTCTTAAAATTTTGAGTTAAAATATACACCAACGTTAAAATCACATGACAGCCTTAAGATTGCATTGCTGAATTAAAACTACATCACCGCCTTAAAATATTGCACGACTGATTAAAATGCTAGTTGCAAAGGTATTTAAACAGAATTCTAAGCGCTTATTGTGTTGCCAATTCAGAAAAGTGAAAAGTTCAATCAAGTGAAGCACTGCCACTAATTAACATATAAAAATTAACATAAGAAATACAAAAAAAGAATAATAAAAATATCTGACTCTTTTAAGTCCAAACAATTACCATATACTTTTTTCTTACCTTGTTATAAAATGACTCGGAAAGCATTAGAGAGAGGACATATATAAATAACACTTTCTTTCAAGTACACAGTGAATTGAAAGTTACATCCGACTAATTTTCAGCCTCTGTGTATGATATTAAAAGTTCAAAGGTTTTTAATGAATATAATTGTGACTAGATATAGCTGTAGAAAAAGTGTTATGTCTCTTCTAATTTAAATTTAGAGTAGTTTCGAGGTGTAAGAAAATGTCGAAGATAACTTTCAGTTTAACGTACTTCAAATGGATCTGTGCTAAACGAACACGAGCAAATTATATTGAAATAACCAAAATAAAAGTACTATTACTTATTATACTTTATAATTGATAAGAATCCTCTATTAAAAATATTACAAAAAAAAATAACGAATCAGTGAGCCATGTCTCGTAATTCATTATTTATTCCCATTTGCTCAGAGCATAAATGAAACTATGCCCTCAGTTGTACATGAAATGTTTTATGGCGTGACTAAGTTGGGTGAAATATTCGGATCAGTTTTTTAAAAGAAAAAAACTTGTTTATGGTTGTATAATTTTATGTATAGTAATAAGATATGAGACACATTCTAAACATCCATAAGAAAAAAAGGATATCATATACTGTAGAAAGAACAGCAGTAGACAAATTTCCGGACCCGAACAAAACAGAATGGAATGAAGCCCTAAAAAACAGAAGTACATGTTTCACAAAAGAAAATTATTTTTTAAAGAAAATTAAGTCGTGATATGTAATGGAAACAGGCTAATTAGTAAGCAAAAAAGTTAAACCAGCAGGCGGAGGTTGTTAGTCCAAATAATAGAGATGCTAAAGCAACCGAACCACATATGATGGTTATATGAAAAAAATACTCAGATAACTAGAATTAAATTACCATATGTGTAATGCAATAAGATTAATCTTCTAAAACCTACCATATAATTGAAGTGTTCATACTTTTAGCTGCACTTGCATAGGCAATTTTTATAAATATACTTTCTGAAGTAAAGCAAAAGAAATATATATATATATATATATTAATTGTGGTAAATACAAACGTGAAAATGTTGGTTTCTTGGAAAATCGAGCTATTTATGAACTAATTTAAAAATTAGTACCAATTTGGAAAATCCGCTGCCGTTTCTGGTATATAGTATAGTCACCAGTTGAGAAAATTAGTTTGTTTAATTTATGTGGTATTAATCATTTTTAGTGATATGGCCACAACATAATCCAATCTTTTTCTTTCTCTCCTGCACCGTAAACTATATTTTTTGCAATATGTCAACTGAGATCGTCAGATGAAGGATTGCTAGACGGCGTGTAGATTAATGTGAACCGACGTCTGGTGATACATAAACCTAAAATTGCGGCTTAGTGCAAATTTGATAATCTAATTTGTGATTATCCATACAGTATACTTCAGCAGTGATCCGATCACTCATAGTACCAGGGTTCCCTCAAGGAAAAGTCGCATGAACCATCTAAAAGTATCATGGTGTATGTCGTCTGAAAGAAAGGCGAACTCTGTATCTGAGGACAAGAGGAAATATGATGGTTATATTCAGCTCAGAAAATAAGCTAATAGAGTATGTGTGTCTCCCACCGGCATATTTTATACTACATTTTAAACTCTATAAAATAAAGTGAAAGAAATTTTATCCGAAATATTAGAAAAAAACAAGTCTTTGCTTTGTGGGACTGTATTGAGGATATTTACTCTTCAAGAGGTTTCTAGATGTAAATTGAGTTGGCTATATACTAGAAAAGGATAATAAATACACAAATTCGTGTTTACGGGAAAACAAAAAGGAACGTTTGTACAATTTTTTCGAAATCTTATAGAATATAGAAAATATTATCCTAAGAAGTTCTCGAATTAAATTTGAATATTTCTAACACAAATGGTCCAACAACATTTTGTAGAACATCATAGTACTTCGAAAGCTTCTTATTTCCAAATCTAAAACATAGAAGAGGAAAAGTAAAAGCTCGAAATGAGTTAAAGGAATGACTGACTTGTAACAAAATGGTGTAATGTAACGTAATGCAACATAATAATTATGTAATCAGTGTCTGAAAGAACGCGATGAGCTGAGCAACTCAAGTCGAGCTATCGTGCGCCACTAGATTGTCAATATTTTCCACGAATTAGTTAAATTGTTACATTACATGTCAGCGCATGTCGCACTGAACTGACTGAAGTGGAGCACCTTTTTTGCCAAGCATCGAACATTTACCAAGAAATATGGGTACACTTTCTCATTGTGAGCATTACATTAGAGCGTCATGTAAGACGTCGTTAGTAGCGTTTACGCATGTACTAAGGTTCGTAATCTTGCATTTATTGAGATATTAAAGAAACTGATGACTATCTTAATAGAGTAAAAATAACCTACAATGTTAATGTATAAACGTAGTGAACAAATCTATTTTCCAATTGTTCAAAACATTGCCCCCCCCCCCCCAAGCATTCTGTGAAACTTCGACTCTTCTGTAATAACCACATAGAAAAAAAAACATTAATACACAATCCACAACTGAAATCTGACCAGACCTAGAATACTGTTTTCCAAACTCAGCAAGCACTTTGTCCTGAGGATATCGACATAGTCATGATTAATTTAATAAAACCATGATTTACCAGGACAGGAACGCACATGCCTTAGCTGTGAATCGAACTCAAGTGTACTGTGTGGAAGCTCCCGACTAGAATCATTGCAAGTTTGAGTGGGGGGGGGGGAGCACAGGAAGTATAAAATAATATTTTGTACGTATGACAGGAAAGAGGTCAATTTCGAAGTACCGTCAGAGTTTATTGATTCTCATTACGGTGGAACCAATCATTCATTAGAATCTGATAGTACACCGATCAGTTATTGGTAAAATTGTCAGAAGTAACTCCATTTTGACTTTTATTCATTTGGTTAGAAAATTAATTAGTAAGTATGGTTTATTATAAGCATGTTTAACACTTGAGTCACAAAAAGGCATTAGCGATCTAAACAACCAGTGGACAAAATTTGTTCTATACTTCTTATCCCAATATGTTTTATATATTATATTGAATTTATACTCTCCTTTATACTTAAAGTACTCAAAATTATGCTTCTGACGCCGCATTATATGCAAGTCACAAAAATGCGTATTCATCAGGGTTATTCATTCAATAAATAGATCGCCTAGTAATGCATACATGTCCTATTACTTCTGTGAAAATCTGAAAAGGAAATATATTTTTTTTATTCAGATGTTCATACAAAAGTTTACCTTTTATCATTTATTTATGCATCAATTACTAAATAAAACCAAAAATATGCCTTCCAACCCAGCTAGTGATTCCTTTTTAAATGTTCTTTAATGAAATCTGGTCTCAGGTTATTTATTAATATTCAGTACGAGAAATTCATTAATCTCAGGAGTGAAATATTTACAAACCAGCCACGAAAATCTACAATAAATATTAATAAGAACAAATAATAGGTAATATAAAGGTAAATAAAATGTATATTTAATTAAAGATAAAACAACAGTTAGAGAAAATGAAGTTATGAAGAGGGGTCTAAAGCGAAGGGAAAAAACAAGCACGTGAGAAACAGCAAGGGAGTTGATGAAATCTTGAGAAATTTTTTTGGGGCTTTCTGACTAATTAATAATGCATTTCAAGAGATAAATGAATGTGTGAAGAAATGACTGCTTAATTGAATCCTGATTTACTTTTTTTTAAAAAGGGCATAAAGCCATGAAAGCTATCGAGTATAAATATTAAATATTACGGGAATTGTTAATTTATGTAAAAGAAAATGGAATGAATATAAATTTATAAACTTTCATTATTCCCACTGTAATTTTAATCCCATTTTTTACAGTAGTAAATTAAAATTCAATATTTCATTTTCTTAAAAACTGAAATTGTTTATGTTAAAAATATTTAAAATCTTTTTTCTTCAGTGTAGTGATTTTTGATTAATGGATGGTAGTTCAGAACATAGAATTTTAGTATGTTTTATCTGACATTATTCCTGCTAAATTTCATAATTAATGTGGATATCTAAATGAAGAAAAATGCATCTCTTAAAATGCTTATAGTCGGGTCGTTCACAAATAGACTGGCTTCCAACAAAAGCAAGAAGACTATCTCAGAAAGGTAAGGTGGTTAATTCATGATTATGAATCTTTTATTGAAGAATCGTGGTTCTGAATTTTTTATGGAATTTTTATCAAAATTTAGGCAGCTTTGCAGATCATATCTTTCGTATTAGATGTTTAGTTCAACTTATAAAAGGGATATTTGTTACTCTATTCTGGCTTCATTTTAATTCTCATATTTTACAAGATGTGATCACCGTAAGATATGCATCCAACTTTTCTTTTTTAGTAAGAAATATAGTTTTGACTTTTATTTTGAAAATTTGTGTTGCCAGAGTCCCGAATGGTGAGGTGAAGTGAAAAATCGCCGGATCAGTGATCAGTGAAACCAATGTTTTGACTGAGCACCCAATTTGAACAACTCATTTTTTTCGTTATTTTATTTTTTTAGCGTCTGTATTAACCTTCTTGCGTTGTTGCAATGTAGCATTCACCTAAGGTGTTTGGGTCAAAAATGACCCAAAACGTAATTTTCAATGTTGTTGTATTATAGTCACATTTTATTTATATTAGTAATTTAATTATTTATTTAGTTATCATTTTATCTTCATATTTTATCTTCACTTTTATGTATTTGTATATCATTTGACATTGTTTTACAGGTAAGTTTTCATAACCATAAGGGAGCTTGAATTTAATGAACCACTCTGTATTTATAAAATAAAAATTCTGTAATTTAATCATTCACCCCGAAAATTCCTGAAAACTTTCAAATAAGATACAATGTAGAACGGATTTTTCCTGTATTTCTTACATATATTGTTTTACATTCGTTTGATAAAACAAGAAATTTCACACTTTAGTGTATTATTTATTTTCGGAAGTAAAATTACACATTAATGAAATATTTATGAAATATTTAGCTTTCAACCAAGAATACAATTTCGGACGTTTCAACAATCAATGAAGGAAAGTCATAGAAAATTTATAAATTCGTTAACCTGTAAGTTCTTCCGTTTATATACAATTGTTACACACTTGAATGAAATGTATTCTTACAAATGAACTGTCTACATTTGAAACACCTCACAGACCTTTTGTTGTTAGTCTATGGGCATAAGCGACATCTTCCCCTTTTGCCAGTAGTTGTTACATTTCCGGATTCTTCATGAAGGCTCTCAATGAAGATTCTCATTTTGTGAAATGAATTCATATTCCATTCTGGGTTGATCTTTATAAATAATACGAATGCATAATACTCGGAAATGTCTAGGATGTTGGAGAAAACTACAATGGGCCAATTGTTGGTCTTTCTCAGACAGAAATAGTTCGAGGCTAGTTTATCTAAAGTGTCTTCTCCTCCTTTAGGGCTGTTACAATATAGAATGATTTGTGGTTTCTTTGTGTCTGTATCTGCTATCTGTCTGTCACGTTGAAGAGTACTCTGGATGACTACATACTAGAATATTTTCGAGATGTACGATACAAGAGTTGTATCTTTCGTGAATGCAAATGCTGATGTACACTTTGGGGCCCCTTTTGCAAGCAACTGCGAAGGTTGGCTTATTCTTTCTGATTGTTCCAATCATTATTAGTTTTTTTTTTTCAAAAGAGGCTCGACGTGAAAGAAGCTCGTTCATACGACGTGAAAAAGTTATCACATGTTACATTATGTCCTTTCACGCCTTGAACGAAATCGTTGACAACCCTGACACGTTGGTATCGTTCAAGTGCAGAACCAGCCTGCTTTCTAATGTACGGTTGTATGTTCCAGACATAATTGGTAGCGTTGTTCACAAAGTACCCAAAATTTCATACCGTACTGGGCTGGTTGGCCAGGAATGTACTGGCTGAAGGAGCACTTTCCTTGGGAATCTACCAGTTGTTCATCCACAGAAAAGTACATTTAAGGGTTATACAACATAGGCAAAATTTCCAAACACTTGTCCCAATGTTCTGTTATGACTGAAATTTGTCAGTTATACGTCTTCTTGGTCGGTTCTGCCTGTCATCAAATCGAAGAATCTTTGATATCATTTTGAATTTCTCTAAGTACATAGTTGCCTTTAAGATATTCCGTCCCGTTGTGGCATCCAACAGACTCTCTGTAGACCCATTACGAGATTTATATACTCCAGAAGGCAGCAACAAGCCAATAAATGCTTCCACGTCAACGATAGTCAAATTCTTTCAACTGTCTCCGAACACCTTTAATCCTTCGACATTACTAATTTTTAGTATGATATTCACAATTTCTGGAGGTAAAAACAACATAAATGCAGAGAATTCTACCTGATGCTTACCACATGAAGCTTGTGGTTCAGATTACCATTGGATTTTACCATCTAAGCTGTGTAGAGTCGCCGTTTTCTTCGTCGGAACAACTTCTTCGTCCGACACTCCAAGCAACAGTTGCTCGATTTCTTCTTTAGTAAGTTCACGATTAGCTATATCGTAGACTTTGGACAGGTTCTAACAAAACACATAAAAAATAATCCACTGTTAAAAGAACAACGCCCTTTACACAATTCTACGAGAGTGGAAAGGAAAGCGCGGGAAGCAAATACCGGGAGTTACAGAAACTCGTAACTGCTAAGCACAGAGCAGTACTATTAGTGCCATCTATTCATCGATAAAAGAAAACAAAAAAATGCGTAACGGAAAGGAACGAAAGCATTAATGCATTGTCACAGCAATAATTGAATAATATATTGAAAATTGCGGTACAATTTTTATTGTTAAAAAAACTATCCTTTGAAAAAAAAATATTCATCTAACTGAATACTTACTACGACAATAAAAACAAAGTCGAAATATATTTTGAAAAATTCCCTAAAATGTAATAAATCTATAAGATATAAATTTGTTATGGTTCAAAAAAGACCCGAACACCCTTACAAGGTTAAGATCAGTTAAACTGCAAAATATATTTTTTCTATATTTTTTGTCTTCAGATCATCATCTGTAATGAATATTTACACTCACAAAAGGAAAAGAGAGGAATATCTTTGAGCTCAGAAAAACAGAGCTGAGTTTCCACCACATTATGATGCGAATAGCGAGAACACTAATAAGTGTGGTGGTGGTGGTGGTGTGTGCGTGTAAGGAGGGGGAGGTCGATGGAAGAATTAGAAGATGACTACAAAGCTAAACATTGTGGTAGGATTTCTGGGTGGGTCGTGATTGGTTATAGTGGTAGGCAATGATACCATTACTCTGAATTCTAAACAATACATTAATTTATTAACACAATACAAATATTAGTACACATTCAATTATATTATTATTAATTATGAACCTACAGACATTCTCATTATATCAATGTATTATTTGACTGCATTATTTAATTTATTTAAATTAATTTCATTTCAGTACGCAATATATATATTATTCCTTAACTCCCGCCTATAATATAAGACTCGGGTATCTAACGACATTTGGCAATAGTTAATAAAAGGTTACCTCCATTTTTGCAGATTGCAGAAGGGGACTTTGGCTGGTATATTCATGTGCATCTATTGGGGTCTCTATTCGGACTCGCTCAATAACGTAGGAATAGGCAGACTTTAATGGCCGGATCAGTTCTCCATCCTTTGCTTGTGAGGGTTAGGCACTCCGTCTTGGTTACGAGTCTCAACTATTATCATCTCATCGGTAGCTTGGAGGGGTTCAGGCAATCTATCTCGGCTCCGAGGCTCCTCTATGCTAGCTTGCGGGGTTCAGACAATCTATCTCGGCTCCGATGCTCCTTGATGCTCCTTTCATCGTTGGGTTGCCGGCTTACAGCGATGCGCTAAGTCGGGGCGAAATCTCCCATATATTCTCTTTTGCCTTCTCGCTTACGAGGCTACAACTCTCTATTTGGGTGCCAAGTCTCAGAGTCACCATCAATATATAATTATTTTTTATATTCTCACTCTCTCTATTTTTTATTATCTTCTCAACGCCCCGCCTTTTACATTTTCATTCGTCTCTCATGTTCAACCTTTTTTTTATACTTCCACTTTGATTCGTTAACTTGTTCCTCCCCTAATCATTTCTTTAACCATTCAGAGTGAGGGGCGTTTTATATTCGAACAATCCCGTCTTCGACTCATTCCTATTTTTCTAGGAAACGTGTTTTCCCAGAACATCTCCTATGTGTGGGGTCCTTTTCTCTTTGTAAACAATTCCCTTTTCATCTCGATGTCTTCTCTATCTGTAACCCCTCGCTGTTTCGACTCTTAATTGTTGCCTTTCAATTTCTTCTTCTTCATCCGGTTCTTTGTCTGATCAAGTGTCATTCCAATTTTCTCATAGCACCGCCGACTTGTCGCTTTAATTGGGTTGTCTGCCCTTTTTGAACTCCTAACATATCGTATCCCCACGACATTTTTCTCGTATCGTCTGGCGTCATTTTACTATTCCATTTTCCGTCCCGTTTGTTAATTAGTTTTTCTGCACCTTTTCTATTTTCTTTTTTTTTTATATGTCGTACTCCACGACAAACATTATAGTGAATGCGAATTGAATAAACCTGAAAAGAATGTTTTAAATCTGACAAACCCTCAGATGAATCTGGAAGTCACTATCCTCATACAAAAGGGAGCCACAAAGTGAGACCACTAATCTACTTTATTGTTCCGAACAACACAAATGTTTTTCCTAGGGAAGACGTAAATCTTGCTAACAATTTTTCGGAAATTGGAAAGAAAAATTCCAGACGATCGCTTGTGAAAATCCCATACATAAAAGCAGGAATTATTCGTCATTACTTCCCTTCCTCCCACACACACAAATATAAAAGAATTGAAGGAATGATAGATTGCTTTAAAACCATATTATGAATTAATTTCCATTTCTATTTTTTAGCCTCTAAAATCCGTTTAATCTCGTATAATTTCATTTTTATATAACTTCAGAAGGAATTGTATTATAATGATGATTGTAAATTAATGAATATTGAAAATCAGTAATGAGAATTGCAAATTAATTATCTTTTTCATATTTTAAACATATGTGAAAGAGTTTAAATATTAAAAAAAGGTCTAAAATTACTAAATACATGCATACAAAATAAAAGTATATTATTATGATCTTTTTAAACTGGAAATTACTTAATAAATCGCAACTTCAAATCCTCTGTCTAGTAAAAGAACCAAGGAACTATCTTTTGTTTAGAAAGAGAATATATTTCAATATTAAATCCTTATTGAATATTATAGTTTAAGCTTAAACGGATTGATTTAAAACCATTATATTAGTGATTTCTAATCACAATAAGTACATTAGGGAGGAACGAAAAAAACTGTTTTTTTACATAGAGATTAGCTATTTCCACCAAAAGTTACCTTTTAAAATTACAATGAAGAATATAAAATTTTATTGCTCTACTGAAATACTTTCAAATGCCTCAAAGGGCTTCAATATGGATATTTTTATGCAAAATTGATAGCATTTGTATTTAAAAAATTTTTTTATAGTATATATATATATATATATATATATATATATATATATATATATATATATATATATATATATCCATCAGAAAATTTTTAATTCAACGTATAAATGTTATTACCAAGGGATTAACTGATATGATTGAGTGGAGTGATATTAAATTAACAGAACCTTATATAACGAGGCATATTTCTAATGACAAACTAAAACAGTTTATAAAGGAAGCAAAAGAATCTCCTGAAAGTCATCGTACTGAATTCAATATTTTACCTTGTCACACACAAGAAGGATAAAGGATAGTTAAATTTGTAACCGAGTCAACCTTGTCCATTTGTGGCACTTCTGCAAAGCATTCATTGATAAAAACAAAAAAAAAATCTCAAAAGGTAATGCCAAAATTTGAAACAACAACAGCAAAAAAAAATTCAATTTTCAGTAAAATAAATAATGGAAACCATATGTTATTACTATGGACATATGAAAAAGATTTCTTTTTCAAAATAACGTTATATCTATAAATATATTATATTAATATTTTTCTAAATAAGTGTGATTTGTTTATTTTTATTAAGCCTATGCAATTAAAAATGTTTTCTTTAATTCCAATGTGTATTATAAATATATGCTACAGTAAAATTAATATGACAAAAATCGCGAAATTCTACAAAATCAGTTGTTCTATAACTCTATATAATAACTAGCAGTACTTAGAATATATATATATATATATATATATATATATATATAGATATATATATATATACACAGGTGGTTATCAAAATAATGGAAACATATCAATATTAGTGGTGTTTATGGAAGTGCTTCGTATTAATTAAAAACAAGTTTAGGGACCAATATTTTTTATAGAATATAGTGTATACATTATTCTACTCTAAAGTAGCAGTAATGAAACTATGTGCATCAGGCTCTTTGGAGGGTAGCGTAAGATGTCAAACCTTGTAGACCGTGCACAAGGGCAAATTGTTGAAGCGCGTTTTATTGGAGTATCTGTTACAACAGATCCCATGGGTTTGGGTGTTTACCGAACGATGATATCGGAAGTCATGATGGCATACAGACTTCATGGAAAGACATCCTTTGTGAAACAGAATAGTGGATAAAAGGGAAAGCTGAGTGACATAGACTGACGGGTGTTGAAGTTAACATTGACATCAAAAAAGAAGACGACTACAGCCAAAGTGACCGTAGAGCTCCATCTGAATCTGCGGGCTCCAGTACCAGTCATTACAGGTAAGAGAAAACTTCAAAAACAAAACATTTACGGCAGACTAGTAATTCCCAAGCCACTTGTAAGAGATGTGAAAACAAACCGTCCTCTACAATGGTGATACGTTGAAATATGACATTTGGTTAGATGAATCATTGTTCACTTTGCTCCCTGCAACATGACGTTCGTATGTCTGAAAAACACCTACACAAGCGTATTATCATGCTTGTCTCATGCCAGCTGTCAAACATGGAGAGGAAATTTCTTAGGGTGTCGGCGGCCATCTCAATGTTTTCAAAAGGGATCTATTGTAACCCCGAAAGGGAGATTGGCTGGGAAGGACTATGCTGAACTTCTAGCTGACAAGATCCATCCTATGGAGTAAAAATTGTTTCCTGCAGGAGATGGCGATCTAAATGATGATAATGCTCCGATCTATACATCTAGACGTGCCAAGTTGTGGTTTGAGGAACATAAAGAAAAAGTCAAACACCTTATCTGGCCAGGACAGTCCCTAAACCTCAATATCATCGAACTGCTGCGGTCAGTTTTGAGGAACATAATCAGGAATCAATATCCACCAATAGCATCTCTTTAGGAACATTGACGATTTATCCATAAAGAATGGTATAATATTCCCTTAACCACTATTAATGACTTGCATAATTCACTTCCTTAGTCAATCCAGGTGTTATTAAATGCCATAGATGGTCCTATGCCATATAATAATGAATTTCATGTTTTTCCTAAGTGTTTCAATTATTTTGATAACCACCTGTATATATATATATATATATATATATATATATATATATATATATATATATATATATATATATATATATACATATATATATGTATATATATATATATATATATATATATATATATATATATATATATATATATATATATATATATATATGTATATGTATATCTATCTATCTATATATATATATATATATATATATATATATATATATATATATATATATATATATATATATATATATATATGCATATATATATATATATATATATATATATATATATAATTTTAATATAATATAAAATAATTTTTTAATACAAATTTTATAAATTTTTCATGAAAATATCCATATTGAAACCCTTTGCGGCACTTAACATATTTTAGTAGAAGAATAAAATTTTATATTCTCCATTTAAATTTTAATATTCATCTTATGCCGGCTATAGCTAATCTCTATGTAAAAAAAAGCATTTTCGTTCCACGCTAATGTACATAATAATCGGATTAGAAATAATAATTTATCCAAGCATTATTACTTGGCTAAACTATATCTATTTTTGAAAATTTATACGACGACTCCATTTCTTTCGTACATATGTGTAATTTTACTAACAAAAGATGGATTATGAAGACATAAAGAATTACGTACTTAATTTATGCTCACCATATTTTTTAGTAACTTGAAAACATAGAAAGCAAAATAGGTTGTATTCGGTTTCAGACATAAAATTAAAATTCTTCTTTATTTTTTTCCTGTGATGCTTTGTGTCCCATAATAATTTCATTTCCCAATCTTTAAAATTTAATGAGTTGCTTTATGTGGAGTTAAAGGTCTATTTAAACGTACTATTTTTAAGTCGTGAAATCCGAGAATGACTTTTTTCTGTATTTGAAATGTGATTGTAAAATAATTGAAGGACTTTGAAATCTCAATAGATTAGCTTTGTTTTATTGTGTGTGTTTAAGACTAAGCTGAAAACTCCAAATCGATTTTTGGAAATTTATACTTTCCTTTATTAAGATGTGAACCTTTTATGTGGCGTTCTAAATTGTTGTGATAGAAGGATTTTAAATTAAAGAGTTTTCTACTGAATACATATTCAAAATTTAAAATAATTAACTTGTATTATTGGACAAATAAAAGAAAAATCGTAATCCTTTGAAATTACACAATTGCTAAAAAAATTTATTTTACAGGAATATTATATTTCATAATAAAATCCACATACAATATATCAAGAGAAATATTATACATTTTAGCATGATACCGAAAACGAAACTTACGGCACATTTTGAATTGGGAAAGTAATAAAAATTCTGCTTATAAGTACGAAAATTTATTTTTATTAAAATACTCCCGTTGGACCTGAAGATAATATATATATATAAAGACTTAAAATTCAACTCTAAGCATATATAACTAATATGCCGCAATCATTAATATGTGAAGCAAGAAATATTCTGCCTTTAATTAGGATTTCGTTAATTGCCGTAAGTTTAAGAGACATGCACAAAGGAAATGTATTTAATTTATTTCGTAAAATATATATTTTACAGTAATTTAATTATCGCCATTTGTAAAAATGCCTTATATAGCTTTCAGTTTAAAATTTATTAACTGATTTCCATTCATATGTATCTAGGCAGCAAATTGTAAAATACACATGGTATAATTTAGAAAATATTTTGGAACTAATTTTTATTAATCTTTCACTGTAAATAAAGCTAAATGACGAAACTTGAAAACAGTCTAAAACAGTACAGCGGAATAAAAATGTATCCTTAAAAATTACTCACTTGTTGCAGGTTAGAATACTTTAATTCCGTACTATTATTGCGAACTTGGAATTCATAATACTATTCCTGGTTGAAATCTGTAATTTTTTTTTGTTAGTTAACAGTTTGTTAAAAGTACTAATGTACTTCATTATTTATTTAAAATATGTATTCTAGCGGATTTGTTCAATGAAATTTGAAATTGTGTGGGTTTTAACCGAAGCAAATTTTTTTATGTTTACTGAAAAGGGTGAATATTCATCTGTGGGAAGCCTAATAATATAAAATTGCTGTTTCTGAACCTATAAATTAATATTCTTTTTTATTTAGGTAATATTCAGGGTAAAAATATTCCTAAACAAATTTTAATTCTAATATCTATAGATATTTTACCGGAACTCTGATCTTTCAGTTAATTAAAAACTCCTTGAATTTTTTATTTATTCATAATTATTAAAATTGTGTGTGTGCCCGAGATATCCTAGTGGTAGCGCGTTGGTGTTTCGATATGTGGCGCTAGGTTCGAATCCCCTCCAATGCCATGAAATACCTGCGTGTCTAGGATTCAGAGCTGCACGGGCTTGATGCTTTATCAACCTTGGCGGACACCTCGGTTTTCCTATTTACATCCTTTCGCTGGTTTCAATAAGATGAATACCCCTGCCGTCATTTATCAACAGCTTTTTGGAACTCATCGTGCCCTATTCTCAGAGTATATAGACATGTATACTGATGGTTCGAAATCAGGTGACCATGTGGGGTACGCTTTTGTGTGCCGGAAAGAGGATGTAAGTTGCAGCTTGCACATTTCTACTTCCATCTTCGCTGCCGAGCTGGTAGCCATTCGTGAAGCCTTAAAGTACATATCCCGACAAAGATCCAGACGCTTCATACTGTATACCGATTCTCTAAGTGCCTTAAAACCCTTAGAATCGGTTGATCATAGCCACCCCCTCATTTTGGAAGTGTTGAGCTTGAAGCATCATCTGGCTTGCCACAGTTATAGCATTTTGTTTTGCTGGGTATCCCAGTCATGTGGGAATCAAAGGCAATGAACTGGCAGATGAGGCTGCAAAAACCTCATCTGATTTTGTGAATGAGCTCATACCGGTATGTGACCTAAAAAAGGCTGCAAAGAACTTGAATTATGCAAGCTGGCAAGAGCATTGAAGCTCGCAGGTGTCAAACAAACTATATGCAATAAAGCGGTCTATATTTTCATGGTCCCCACTCCCGAACCGGAAAAGGTATGTCCTGCTCACACGTAGGCACACTCGCCTGACACATGCACACCTGTTGTTCAATGAAAGCGCTCCATCTTGTGATTTTTGCAGGGAAACTTTAACAATCCTTCATCTTTTAACCGACTGCAAAGATTTTAAACGTTTTTACCAAAACTATTTTAATACCTTATCACCCAGTCTCAACGTTTTATTGGGGGAATCCCCCCATCCTTCACTGTTTAACTTACTTTTGCACGCTGGCCTGTTTTATCATATTTAATGTTGTTTTATTTATGAACTTTTGATATTTCTTATATATCACTGGTTTTAATGATGGTCTTTTATACATTTACATGTCAGTGCTTTTATCATCTTATACATTTACACCTTTTCTCATCTTTTACACATTATAGTTTTTGTCACCTTTTAATTTATGATTGTTTTTATCGTCATGGCTCATATCACATATATGTATACATATAATATTTGTGTAGTCGCTGTTTGAGTTTCACCATGTGTTTGGCGCAGCTTGTCCTTTCTGGACCTTGCGCCATTAAACCCAAAACAACCAAAACGACCAACCTGCGTGACTAGGCCGGATATCGGCACATTAAATATGTAGACCGGAAAGTCGTTCTTTGGAGTTAGAGAGGGTGGCTGCCCCTTGGGATCCTCGGTCAAAATTGCGGTTGACCCCCGACCCTTGTGGTGCCATTGTAAGAAAAAAAGGTCGCATTCCCTCTGCCCACTGGCATATATGTGAAGTGTTTTGGGAGCGTGTTAAATAATAATAATCCACAATCAGAAGGTTAGAACGTCGATTCTTTTATTTGTCGCTCACTTACATTCCATCTCTGGTAAAAAACACTCTTTTTGTTGCCAACGCAACTTACATAAAAAAGTAGATCGTTATATTTTATTAACATTGCCACTCCTCAATTACTTCGACTTAAAATAAATTTGGTGAGATACTACATATGTACCTGGTCTGGAGTTGTTCTCCCCAGGGAGGCATAATATTGATGTTGCATAATATTGATTTGTGTAATGTTTTCTTTCCATGCAATAAAAAAAAATAGAATATTTTCTCGGAAATGTTCAGTAGGAAATGAAAATAAAATTTTACAGTATATTAAAAAAATACATGAAATAAACTGTAAAGATTCATTAGAACTCGTTGTAAAGATCAGTTAAACAACTAATGCAATGTGCAGCTAAATTACATGCAGGCTTATTTTAGCTTCTAAGAGAAGAAGATGTTCTTTCATAAATATGTACTGCTGTACATTTGATATTATGAAAACTGTAGGTATAGATAATAATATATTTACTGATACGGTATTTTATTATATCATCTGAAACTTTTCAGGAATATAAAAGATAAATGTCACCATCTGTCTCCCTTTTACATCATAGGATGCACTGAAATATACACACATAAATGAGAAAAGTTGCGGAAGGTTGTGCACTGGCATCATTCATAACTATGTCGCTATGTCTATTCGTTTACATATTCATGTACATATATGTAAAATAATAGTCATAGTTATGCATGATACCAGTTCACAAACTGTCTTTTCTCAATTATGGCCATATATTCCGGCGTATAACGCGCACCTAAAATTCTAATCTAATTTTTAAAAATTTTTAAGTATATTCTACGTATAAAGCGTACGATTTTTTTTACGAAGAACCCTGAAATTATGGATAAGAAATGTTGTCGTTGTTGTTACTGATCCCTCATGATTATTTATTTATTTATTTTTAAACCAATGTGGAGGCACTTGTGAATACATTCGCATATTACTCACTGCAGTTTTTCTGACCATTTTATTATGGGGGAACCATGCAGACGGACCAGCATTACCCCCTATGAAGGGACGACACGAGCGGACGCATTTTATTCACGCTTCGCCGGGATTCGATCCGAGCACACTCAGCACCGAAAGCCAGGGCGCTGTACCACAAGGCCGTTCCTCCTGATCTAGCGGCGCTTGATCCGATCCATGAATCCATATATCCTCAGTAGATCCATCAAATGGCGGGGATCGGTAGTAAATCCTTGCCTAGAAATTTAGGCAAGTTAGGATGTGACCAGGAGTGGCCTGCTCATTAGTACATTTTTTACAATGGGGAAAGATTTACGTGTTGGTGATCAAATTTTCGGAACCTCAAGTGGCCAATTGCAAACCTAAAGATTGCGCTCTGATTCAAAACCTGTTTATCTTTGTCTTAAGGTGACAATGGACCTTGAGATTGACAAAAATATGTCCCCAAAAGATTTTTTTTTCAGAAAATGTTTCTGCAACTCATTAGCTTTAAATTTTAAAAATCAGTATGTTGATCCGATCATTATTAACCGAGTTATAAGAATTTTTTTAAACGTAAACAGTGGAAATTTTAGTCAAATTAAAACTTTAAATGCCATTTTTTCAAAACAAGTTTTCATGTCGTTTCGGTAAGTTCAAAATGTTCCATGCGTCATAATTTTTCTTGAATTTTCATAAAATTTCATAAAATTATCATTTATATATGTTAGAATAACTTAGCAATCAATTCATTATACTATTTTAGAACAACTTAAAATTTTTTTGGATAAAATTTTGCATAAAATGACCTATTTTTATCAGTTTCTTTTCCAGTTTTTATAAATAGGACTGTAAATCAAATATTGCTACTAACTTTTATTATAACTATATAAAGCTAGCTTAAGAGAGAAAATTAGATATCTATGACAGATTATTAGATATCTTAAGAAACAAAAATTAATGCACATGGAGCATTTTTAAATCGAGTAATTAACAAACTGATTTTAATTAATATCTTAATTAATTACATTCTGATTTTTTTTTAAATTTAGAATTTCCATCTCTATACAACACTGTATAAGTATACACAATTTCATAGCAACTGGTTAATAAATAAATAAAAAAGTTCTTCATGGTTCATTGTCGCCTTAAACATTTCAGTAAATTTTTAATGTTTTTAAGGAATTCAGCTAAGGAATTGGAAATAAATAGTTAAAATAATTAGGCTAGAAAACATGTGTGTAAGGTTCAGAGTTTAGATATTAATAGTTTTCCTGCTCTTTATCCCCTCATCAGAGGGGGGAGGAAAAAGAAGGGAGAGATAGTGAGAGATCGACAGAGAACTAAATGATATATTTTCAGGTCATTGCAGCTTATACTGCGAAATAATATTCATCGCCTAAATATTAATTTCATGTTTACTGGCTTCAAACGGTGCCTTTCAATTATATTTTTAATCATTTATTCAAAGAGTACTTAAGAGCTCTTATATAAGTTTCAATATTATTCCGCTAAGCGCGTCTGAAACTTCCCCCTTAACTCTCTTCAAAACTTATCAAATACATACACCTTCAAAATTTCTAGTTTCTAGTATATTCTACATTCGCGTATAATATCCAAGAGCAAATATTTCCACACATTTGAGATATTTTCTCATGTCTCAGTTAGTGCGTTTAATCTATTTCATGTAAATCTAACGAAAATATTTGTGGAATTCATTTAATTTTGCTAGATGTATTCATTCCTGTAGCGAGATCCGTGGGAAACAATAACGGGCGCTTCTGAACGATCGCAAATGAAATTATCGGACTATGATATTGGAATGTCTCGAAATTATGATTTTATATACACAGATATCTTCACCCCCGAAGATTCAAGTCTTGCCAAGTTACTCGTAATTCCATTAAAGGAATGTATGAGTGAATAGTTAACTAATAAAATTACGTCTATGCTTTTAAGGTATCTTTGAAAGAGCATTTCGAAGAAGCAGTTTCACGGGTATTATAGGTGTAGTGCTTCGCTACTAAACGGAGTATGTTAATAAAAATAGCATAGTTATTTTAATTTGTGGAATATCAAAAGAGTGAAAGCTGTTATTAGTAATAAATCTCCAATGATGTTTAATTAATGGGGAGAACAGTCTTTTGTAACACATTATTTCAGCTTAAAGTATTATAAAAACTGTGGAAGAGATTATGTTGATTTTCGACTCATTTGATTCGACTCTCTTGAAATTAGCTCATTATGTTTATTTTCGACTACATATGAAGGCCTTATTTGAATAGTGGTCTAACTCCCTTCTTGTTCCTTTTGAGATACAGAGCCTTAAATCTAATGAGTGCTGAGAAATGACTGCTGAAGTCTAATTTGTAATATCCTCTGTTGGTAACAGAAATAAGCTGGAGGTGTACCAGTTTAAAAATATGATAGAAATGACTTGTATGAACATGAAAGTAAGACTATCTCCATTTTTTTTTTTAAATTGGAGTTGGACCACTATTCAAATAAGGCCTTCGTGTGTTATGTCGCAAAAATTAAAAAAAATAATGAAAATAATTATGAACAAAATCTTTTCCATTGGAGATATAAATAAAATTTTTGTTTAAACTTAATGATGGAAAATTTCTAGTTTTCTACTATCAGGTGTTTTTCAGCTATACCTATCCTTTACCTTTTCTTTGCTGCGTTTTTTTATTGTTTTTAAATGGGACGAGAGTGATTGCAAAAGTTGTTTCGTATGGTCAGTGATATAATTATGAAAACACTGTAATTTTCCTTGAAAATAGTTAAAGGGAATTGAAGAAAAATAAATTTATTTCTTATAATAAATAACCTAATAAAAGTTTATATGTAGGTATAAATATCAGGAATTGTGTCTGTTGAGCAAACACCCAGACAGGTTCACTCTGGCTATAGTAAAACAACTACTGTCCAATACAACCTACTATTTTCGTTCATAAAACCTGATCACGGTTAGAATAAAAATAAGGCCTCCATAGGTTTGACAGGAACTTATGAAACTCATTACTATTTATAAGGTAGCATGAAACTTTATTTGCATTAAGGCTACAGTTTTTTGACTCGGAGTATGAATAGAATACGCATTAGAAGCCTGAGATATTATAATGGTTTTCTTAACCCTAAGTATTAAAGTATCGGAATCTAGTTTCAACTAAGTATTATAACTGGAGTCCATTTCAGAAACACGATGAATTTTTAATCTTTAAATCTATTTATATTTAAATTAATTCAGTTTAAATAGTTATTGAGGTATGTTGACTATACCTTCGTTCCTTTTAATATCTTCTCTATCTTATCTTATCTTACTGTTAATTATACCTATTATCATATACAGTTTACTTTTGAAGTTTGCTAACAAAGTCCCCTTTGAATATGCTTTCGTACTTTAATCGGACACTAGTTTAGTATTTCCTTGTTTAGCAAATAATTTTTTTGCCTATTTTTCTACTCGTGCCAGGTCTAATCATTCCTCAATTGAAAAAAAAAAAATTCTGACTTCTACATACACTTTTGTAGTATCTAGCATATATGTTCAGATCCTATTTCTCTGAATACGAAAATTAACTTTCTTAAATATTTGACCATTAGCAGAAGATTCAACTCTTCATTCCCGAATAAAGCTATTTAAAAATACAGGTCTATAATACCAAAGGAGTGATCTTTCTCACCCATTAGTAATACTGAGAGTTATGATGTCAATTGTTTCGCCCACCCTTATGTATTGAATTATGAAAATCCTACATCTATTCATCTTTAAAGTTGAATTTCATGTTAATATACTTTGCTTTCCCCCATGAAAATTTCAAATCATCCATTTTGTTAGTACGGTATATATATGGCCTACCTTATGGCAAATGTATTTTTTTCTATATTGGCCAAAACCAAACGTATCCTTGATACGAGGATTAAAGATAATTCAATATATATTTAACCGTCCAGCAGTCGCGCTCTCTATTCCAACGTGAAAGGTCGCGTGTATTCCCCAGATACGTTATTGTAAAATATAAAATTTTAAGAGTCTAATTAGTGAAATTATGTTGCTATTAGTTAAGAGTTAATAAGTACGCTTTATATAAACAAATGTTATTTAGATTACAAGATTATTCTTTTATTTAAAGAAACAGAAACATGGTAAATATAAAATCATGAAAACGATGTAAAATGACCAACGAATTGTTCAAATGACGTAAAAATAAAATAAATGAGACAGTGGATAACCCTACTGAACTATTTACATTTGTAATATAAAGTATATCCTATATAAAGGTATTAACATAATATAAAAGAAAAAATTTGACTGACGTCACTTCTTCAACGCCTAGTTCTGCTTTTATTTTCAACACTTTAAACTTAGATATAAAAAGCAAGAAGTTAAACTTTATAGTAATTCAGTCGCAGCTTTGCAGTCTGGGCAAATGTGTTTAGAGTGTTTCTAACATATAAATTTCTTGCAAATCTCACAGCTGAACCTCGTGATCCTAGAGTGCTTGTCCTTTTGGCAGGTTTTGTATCTTTATTCCCCTGATGTCACTTCTTCCACTTCTTCAACGCCTAGTTCTGCTTTTCTTTTCAACAATTTAATCTTTAGCACGCTTTGCATAGAAGTCGGTGCTCTTCGGTCAACATATTCTTTCGTAAGAGCACATTGAAAGCAATTAGACGCAAAAGTTACAACCATAATCTTTAATAATAAAGCAACAAAGGTTTCTTATAAAAAAAAAAAAACTGATATAACGAAAACTTACATGAACAGTCGCGCGTATATCTAAATACAAATGGTGTATATGCGGGACCCTATTAACGCCTCAAAATTCAGACGATGACTGAAATTAAATCAAAGTGAGCAAGTAGAACAGCCAAGTGCTGGCATTCGTTGCGCTCTCTGACCTAAAGATATAAAACCAAATTCAACTCGCGTGTATCTCCCACATAAGCGCGACTGATGGAAGGTTACAGTAGAAAAAAATTCGAATCCATGAATACCAAGCATTTCTGGGAATGTGGACACAAAATTAAAATTTCTTAATTAGATTTACTAGACACTTTGCAATCTTTACTATGTTCTCCATTTTAGTCCATGATATGTCAACGTTATTTAAATCTTCTGTTGAGAAAAAATTTCAGTAAGTCTGTCTTTTTTACTTTTTAGTCTTCTGCTTTTCTAAACTTTCGGTCGTATTCCTTTAGTTTTTAGTTACATTTCATAATTCCGACTGCTCGGATCTATTTCCGTACATTTCTGCATTATCTTTTTCTGTTTCGTTAAGGCGTCTATCTCTTGCGTAGGCTGGGTGTAAGAAAGTTTTTATTCCTTGTTATCCTGTAGCAAGTGTTTCTCGTTTCTCTTTACGATGTTAGATCATTAGATAATTAATTTGCTTTTAGATCAGTACAATTGGAGGATTAACTACAGATAGGAAGTGTCATCCTCATGACTAAGGTAATAATATTATGCTATAAGTAAAAAGAAAATAATAATAATTTTCCAATAACAATTCAGTTAGAATTCATATTGCAAATTGCTTGTACTATAGGAAAATATCCAAAGTAATGTGGAAAAGTTAATGTTTAACAATTTATCGATAACAAGAGAACGTTTTTTCTGAAAAAGAAATATCGGTTAAAGAACAATGATGTACACTACCCTCCAAAAGTTAAGATACAACAAGTTTATCGAATCTCGCCATTGAAAAAAAAAAGTAGTAAGGCATTGAAGGCAGTAACAATAAAATTCGTAGTGTATGTGAATGATGTTTAGAGTACATTTCGTCCAAATTTCTTGTTTTTCTGTTCAATCCTTTTTAAATTAGACATAAAAACATGTTGTACCTTAACTTTTGGAGGGCAGTGTATTTTCGTAACACATCCTATAAATGAATTTTACAATATTTTATCAAAGGTTCCATGAACTGCGTCATCTCTTAAGTTAAAAGTTTCTATACATTTGATGCATGTCTACTGTGCAGTGATATGCATTAGATTGAAATAGCATCCTTGAATCTTTTCTATGGGAAACTTCGTTATATTTACGTTAGATTCCAGGAAGTCAAGGGGAGTAATTACAAAAGGATGAATTTCAAAGTGAACTTTCAAAGAAGTTCCAGACTACAAGTAAACTTCTTCGCCTCTAATGTCTGAGAAAATTATTTGTCCAGAAGTTCGTACTGTATAAATATAAATTTAACGTTATCACATTCATTTATAATTGATTTCAGAAAGATATAGAAAAACAATGAATGAGCATATTGACTTTACAAGTTTACTGTGCATATGGAGAAGGCTTTCAGGATGAACGCTATATTTTGGCACCTTTTCATTATAAGTTCAAAATGAAGTTTATTTATGATGTGATGAGATTTTGATAGGATTTTTAATTATTCAATTGCTTAAGACTTAATTATTTGTTTTGATAATTTTTTTCAGCCCTTTGAAATTGACTGTAAGTGATTTATAATACTCTATTATTAAATATAAGAAATTAATCCACATTTTGGGCGTATCTGTAAGAATTTCTTTTCTAAAGTAACTTGAGAACTTTGGTGCAAACTGGAATAAGCTTGAAAATTAAATAAAATATTTTCTGTTGATTATTTGAAAATAAATCAGTCTTCTTCATGACAAACTTGGTTTTAGGAATATTTGTGTACTCTCCTTTAGAGATAAACTGCTATGTTACCATAGACTTTTATTTAAGAATGATCCATATATAAGGGATTTACTTTACATCGAAGGCTCATAAAATACGAGAATTTTAAAATAATAGATTTAAAATTTAAAAAGGACAGCATTTCTCAATTTTAATATCCTTTATCTAACCTGCCACAGTTTATACTAATATTTTCAGACAAAGTATTATCATTTTTGATTCAAAGCATTGTTTATTGAATTGATATGCCCATGTGTGTTTTTAATCAAATTTGGTATTATATTCGTTTCTTTAATATATCAAACTTCATATAGATAGAATAGCTATTAAAATTTTGCTGTGAGTTCATTTTTCCAATAATGTGGAATATACGTTGTAACTTATATACGTTGCAACTTATTATTTTCAACAATGTAGCTTCCGTTTAATCTTTCATTCTCTTTTAAACCCAATAAAACTCTCAAATAGTTATGACAGATTAGACTACCGTGGCTTGCGAACTTTGCACTGTACAATATAACACCTCTCACTCATACAATCCATTTTGCTATATAAATCGTATGAGAAAAGTAAGTTATTGATCATAGTTATTATATCTCACATGCACTGTACATTGTTGAAAATGTTAAGGGCGATGCTGCTTTGAAACGCATTTCTATCTTTTTAGAATTTTAAAATATGACCAACAAATTGAAGCGACTGCAGCTGATTCATTCTTTATTTTCTTTAAACATAATCAATAGAGCTTTATTTTATTCATTTGTCTTTCGAGTTCTATAGATATTACATTGTTCCATTCAATACCTAATTTTGTATTACGTGAATGTATGACAGTAACGGCAACATGTAATTTTGTCTGGATTAAAAAGTTATTACCATTGTTTGAATCACCCTATGTAACGATTAAAAAAAAAAATCACAAATTAGTATTTCATAGACTTATTCTATTGTCGTATCCTTGAAATATTTATGTATTAAGGAGGTTTATGCCACCACATATGGGATTAAAACAGACATAAAAGGGGATTCAGTAAAGCATCGTAATAAAACCTGGTATTTTGTTAAGGCAAAGCACCACTATGCCTTTTAGTGACCATTGTTATTCCGGAGTAAAGCCAGACAAATAGAAAAGCTAATCCCAGGGAGACTCAATATACTTGGGGTGGGGAACTGCGGCCCTTCTAGACTTATTTTGCGACAGCTGGTGAATGACCATCTCCCCTCAATGATACCGGAGGTCATTCCTCCAGGAATGGTAAGCAATAAAGCAACCGGCTATGATAACCTAATCCATCCGACTGGAAGAAAACTCGTAGACCTCTATAAGTGGAAAGCCTTCCCCTGTTATATAAGAATGAAGTTACACAACGATAAGAATGCAGTTTACAATGACAAAATTAACTAACTCATGAAATTAAAAAAAATAAAAGTTTTTAATTAAAATTTAAGGCTGAATTATTCTTAATAAAATTTATGAAGAATCATTCATAATCTGTTATTAAAATGCATTAATTATTAATTACGTTTTTTTTTTTTTTTTAAACTGAGAAAAATTGGCATGTATAAAATTTTATTGGTTTCACCTAAGCTTTATATAATGGAAATCTATTGAATGCAGTTTAATGTAACTAATTATCATTTCCTTTGTTTAATATTTTATATCTTGGATTATTAAATTTCATTTCATTAATTAAAACTTTTCTGCTTCAATGCAGTTTTCTTTCCTCTATAATCTTCTTATAATAACTTATTGCTTTGAAGTAATCGTTAATCTGTCAGTGTTTATATACTTAAATGACAAAATTATTAAGCAAAAAGAATAACAGAGTTATTTTTGAAAGAGTTTGATAATTTACAAGTGAAGAAAATTTCTCAGATATTTTAAGTATTTATGTAATCATTAATCAGAAGATATTTTGAGTTTCTAAAGTAGGAAAATAGTGCGAAATATTTTAGCGTTATATTTTGAACTATTCTACTGCGAAGCGGAAAAATTAGAAATTATTTCAAATTAAAAAAGTGCGTAAAAATCTGGGTAGTATACTATCTATATATATATATATATATAAAATAGTTCCGTAACTGACTGACTGATTGACAGACTGACATATAACGCACAGACCAAACCGCTGGACCTAAAGGGATGAAATTTTGCATGGCAATTCTTCTTTTAGTGTAGGCATGCACTAAGAGAGATTTTCAAAAAATTCTTCTTAGATTTTTTTAAATTAAATTTTTAAGCTTTTTTTGTAACATTCTTTAAAGTTTGCATTTAAAATAATAACCCGACAGTTATAAAATTTATATCACGAGAAAGATCATAAAAATGATTTTAAAATGAAATCATTTTCGAATCTTTACGTCCATTTTCAGATTTTTGTGAAATTTAAAGATTAATTTTTAGAATTTAATTTATTAAATGCTGATCATGTGAATTATTTTCTTTTTGTGGTACTTAAAATTAATTTTGCGTCACGTGCATAACAATGGAATAGACAAAATATATGTCTCCCTTGCTGATGCGCCAGACGATTGGACATTATCCAAAAAAATATTAAAATACAGTAAAAGAAATGTTTTTCAAACTGTACTATATTAACTGTACTACATTCTTTAGTATGTTCTATTAGACTTTATTTGAATATTTTATTCTACATTATATTGTCTATAAAAATATCCGTTATGATTTTTTTATAAATATATTTTTTCGTTTTCTTTAAATCAACTAAACGTATTGATCGTTGTATTTATTATATATATGTATATGTATATATACATATATATAATTAATATATATATATATATATATATATATATATATATATATATATATATATATATATATATATATATATATATATATACAGTCAAACGTCGATATCTCGAACTTGAAGGGAGAGACAAAAACATTCGAAATATCGAAAATTCGAATTATCGACAATTCGAATTATCAAAAATTGCATGTTATCAATATTAATAGAGAAAAATAAGCTTTTTTACATACCTTTTTAAAAAGTAATCCATATTTTTATTTTAATAAACACTATTTACAAAATTCTTTGAAAAAAGATTCAATTGTTTGCTTCAGAGAAGAGTCTGAAATTTTATCTATTACACTTTCTAAGTGGACAGTGGCTTTAAATGTCTCTTACCTATTTGGTTGACTTAACATATCTCATCAAAGCGTCCACTGCAAATAGTCCTTCTTTGTTTGTCACATTTGGTGGCAAATGGCGGATTTCGTCCTCCTCCTCTTCTGATAATACACAAGAATATTTCGTCTGACCGATGATGTCATTGTCCTCCAACTGACCACACACTATTACCGTATCATCTACGATGACAAAGTCATTGAATTCTATATTATCGAGGTGCATGAGCATTGAGGCACTAGCTTGAATTCAAGACAGCATAGGCATGCATTCACACCTGTAGTTTTTTTCTTTCACTGCTTAATGCAATGATAAGAAAATCTACAATCGTCTTGGAAGCCACCCACCTCTTTTGTTCATGCCTTCATTTCCTGTTTTGTTAAAACCACCCCAACCCCTCTAGAAAGTAACCTTGGAGAATAAAAGGAGAATAATAAAAGAAAGGATCGATGGTCACTGCAAATGCATGGCAACTAACTGAAACGAGATAAAAAAAAACGATAAACAAGAATTTCAACTCCCATCTTGGAGGGTCAAGAGACGTCGTCATTTCATTGTGTTATCTTTCGTCTTTATATCCCTTCTTTTTAAAGTTTATGCAGGGTTTTACCACTGCAATGTTTGAATGGCTTCTCTATTTTTTAGAAATTTCTATTTTCTGGATATTATTTTTTTTTTGTTTTTAGAAAAATTTTTCTTCTCCATTTATGGAAAAAAATTCTATTTAACGAGGGATGAGCCAAAAAAATCGCCAAATCAAGGTTTTTTTAGCATTGAATGCATAGGAAATTTTAAGTTTATTTTTATTTCTTCGAGATATCGAAAAATTCGCGAAATCGAGGTTCGAGTTAGCGAGGTTTGACTGCATACACACACACACACACACACACACACACACACACACATATATATATATATATATATATATATATATATATATATATATATATATATATATATTGATTGTTTTTTTTTTGGCATTAATTGCATACATTGACCGTTGTATTTAAGGTATCCGTACATCTTTTGAATCCGTCCTTAGCGAAGTACGTGTTTTCAGCTAGTGTTCTGATATAATTAATACCGAATTTCTTTTCCACAGTAGTAATTATAATTATCCTAGCTGAAAATTCAAAAGCCTAAACATTTAATGAAAAGTTTATGAATTTTACATTTTTAAGCTAAAACCAGATGTTGAACCAGGGAATTTCCCTTAATAAGTACACCCTTGAACATGCATATATATTTCTATATTCCGTGTTGCTTAAGATAGAAAATTATATGAGTTTTATGTAATCTTGTCAGTTCTGTGTCTTTAATTGTCAAACTGTGTTGTTTTAAATGTATCTGAAAATATGTAACAGATATGGATTTACACACATACTGAGAGATATGGTATAAATTCTTCTAACAATGGAAGCATGAATCATAAATTTATTCAGACATTCAAAGTCACAGTCCAGGGCAATATAATGGATTTTTTGTGACACCGAAAGATAATACATTCAATTTAGTTTGATTGTTTCATAAAAATTATTTCTACCGTTTGGCATATATAGGAGCCAAAGATTGTTATCGTATTCATGTATTATACATTTTAAGAAATTAATTTACATAAATTAAATGTTACCCTAAAGTTGTTACTTCCTCTACAGAGAATAATTTATGAGAAATATTTGATTTTTGCACTATTAAACAAAGATATCATTTGGAATATATCATTTTGCTGCATAAATTTTTCATTGAGAAGTGTTTACACTAAATTAGTATTTTTCAACATAAATGATAAATAATTTCTTTTACAGAGTTCATATTTCATTTTAACTATTAATGATTTTTTTATTTCGAAGTACTCATGAAAAATTTAATTTTTAGAGAACTTAGAAGCCTCCTTATAAATATTTTTTTTTTACTCTAGTAATTACTTTTATTTAATAAAATACACTCTAAAACGCATTTCAAGTAATTTTTCAAAGTGTTTTATTCCTTCTTTTTTATTCTGCGTTATATGAATTATAAAGTAAGTTTACTTTTAAAGGAAATCTTAAAATTTAATATACTGTTAGAGCAAAGATTTCATTCTAGACATTATGTTTAAAAGTTAAACGTTAATTAAATTTTACTTAATTTGCTTAATATCCTTAATTTACTTATCGTAAACGCTTGAATGATGGTTTTGAGGATGAATTATAAAATTAAATATAAAATATGAAGCAAAACTTCATAAATAAATTATTCTTTTTATTAGGTACTCATTAAAGAATAAAGGCAACTAAACTTATCAACAGAGAGATTGAATCGGTATTTAATTATGAATGCAAATATCTATGAGGTATCAAATGTCTTATATTTTTATCTCATATTATTAAGCTAATTGAACAAATTCTATGCATAAAATCTCTGTATAGAAAGATAAATGAAATATTAAATAATATATTTTATTTGTATATTATATTAAAATCTGCTACTGAGGGAGATAGAAATATAATTGAATCTTATTATATTGTTGGAAATGTATGTATGTATGTATGTATGTATGTATGCATGTATGTATGTATGTATGTATGTATGTATGTATAATTAAATTGCTAGTGCTGTTTTTAGTTAGATGGATAGTGAAGAATGTTAAATATGGAAATATTGCATACTTCAAAAAATATAATATAGTCATATGGTTTCAAAAAATTTGTCTTTTTTACTTCATTTATGTTGAGACCTTGAAAATAATGAACAAAAACACGCTCTTAATGCTAAATGTAGTTGTATGTAGTATTTTCCTTCCTGGGAATAGTAACAATAAACATTATGTTTCATGTATTTCTACGAAATTCTATCTTATTACGTAATTATACAATTCAATTAATCGAAATCGGCATATAGATTTTAATTTAAATCCATATATGTTCTGTGGAACTTATTTATATAATTACTATTTATAAAATATAACTAATATATAAACTATTACTGTAACCATTTATGTAATTAATATTTATATAATTTATATAATTACCACATAAAATCTAGAAAACGTTATTCTTTGTTTAATATATTAACTCTCTTTGCCGTTAGATGGTTCTATAATTACAGATATCCATATTGCTTTTAAATGCATAAAAGTTCAGGAAATTAATACATATGATTAAAAAATAGAAACAAGCGAATAAAATATTTTCCTACACGCCTGAATAATTTATTATAAACTCAGTCGTAATAAAATCAAGAATTTTTAAATTTTCTTTTCATCACAAGACCGCTCGATAGCATGATCTATATTCAGTATGTTTTAATGCAAACTAAACAAATATGAGAGAGATAGTCTTATTAAGTGAGAACAGTTTTTTTTAAATTAACTTACAGATTCTGGAAAAAAAACTTATATTTTCTAAAGACGATTAGAAGAGAATTTTAAAGGACTTTTGAGGAAAACTGATATTACATATATTTTAAAAAAATCATCACAGTTTCAATTTTGACTAAGAGAAAGATTATGTTCAGGCTTATAGAAAATCAAATCAAGAAGTGAAATTGCGTTTCTGAAACTTTTCTTTTCATTTCCTCATAGGATTTATAGGGAGCTCGAAGTGTGCCTTCTCAAAGAAGAGAAATGGAATGCATCTGAGTTTTCTAAATTTGCTTTAATGAAATTTTCACCGGACTTTCGGAAATGAAGACTATATGTATCATTACAAAATACTTGAATCCGTAATTTTGGATATGTATCTTTCTTTTCACGTATTTAAATTTTTCGCTAAAAATGTGTCTTCTACAGTGTACCTAACTTTTCTTTATTTTATACTAAGATTGTTCTTCCTTCCTGAGTATCAAACCGAAAATAAATAATTATGTTTTTCAAACACGAATAGAAACCGCATTAAAAGTGGTTTCAGTTCGCGCAGAAAGAAAATATATTACAGATTTTTTAAAAAAAATCATTCAAATGACATTTTCAAAGTTAAAAATTATATTTCTGGGACAAAATTAATTAACTTACTGCACTATAAACTGAGAAAAACTATTAGTTGTTTATCAAATATTTGCGTAAACACCATCTGAACTTTTTCTAATAGGATCAAGGCTTAGAATTAGTTCTATACTTGAATGGAGATACATAATCATACAGCATTGATATGCAAAATTTTTGCAATTCCGTGATAAAAATGTTTTCACCTGTTGAATATTCAATTTCATTCCGCTTTCTAAAATGCACTGTACTATTTAATTTTATTACAAGTCGTAATCACCTTTCAAATATTATATTTCAATTTTTAGAAAAAAATATTGTAAATTTTATGAATTCATTTTATCATTATAATATACACTAGTGTAAGAAATTAAGAGAATTTGCAGACTTGGTTGATTATCTCTAGAACTACTGTACCGATTTTAATGAAATTTGATATGTACATACATTGATACAATATAAACAAATAACTATTTAATAATTGTAATACACACGCATGATCGTGCGTAACACTCGTCGGAGTCGGAAGGTATGAAACAGCGGTTGCAGAATAAACAAAAAATGAGATAATAGATGGGTTAATAGGGGGTATGATCCCCTCTTACAGATATACAGGTCTCGCAGCGTGATTTCATACTTAATAAGGCAGTTTAATAAGGCAGTTTATCATTTCCTGTGGCAATTGGTGCCACTCGTTCAGCAACGCTGCTTTCATTCCCTAGATGGTTCTCGGAGGGGGGTTGCGAGTTGCAATTGGCCTCCCCAGAGCTTCCCAGACATGCACTATAGGGTTAAGGTCTGGATACATGGCTGGCCAATCCATCCGGCGAATATCCTCACTCTCTAGAAATTCATCGACCAGAAGAGCTCTATGTGGCCTCGCGCTATCGTCCATTAAAATGAACTCAGGGCCAACTGCAACCCTGAAAAGGAGAACATAGGGCTCCAAGACCTCATCCCTATACCTCACACCAGTCACAGTGCCTCTTTCAAAGACATGGAGAGCTGTGCGGCCATCCAACATGATGCCAGCCCAGACCATTAAACCTCCTCCGTCATAATATTCGATTTCGCGGACATTGGAGGGTAGGTAGTGGGTTCCTGGTTCTCTCCATATGAACATACTGCGAGAATCAGTATTTAGGATGAACCGGGAATCATCAGTGAAGAGAACGGTAGCTCATTGATCCATACTCCAATCTCTATGCTCTCTGCACCATGCTAAACGGATTCTACTGTTCGTAGAAGTGAGCGGGACGCAAACAACCTTCTTTCATGAAGTCTTTTGGAAACAGTCATGCTTGATACACGGGTTCCTGTGGCTGCATACAAGTTACGAGAGAGCTGAGAAGCTGTAGCACTCCTGTTACGCCTCGCTATAATCGACAAATGGCGATCTTGTCTGGCTGTCGTGGCTCTTGGACGACCTTACCCAGGCTTTCTCTTGATGGATCCGGTATCCTGGAACTGCTACCATAAGTTACACACGACGCTGGGCGTTAAATTGAACTCTCTACAAATTTGGACTTGATATTGCCCTGCTTCTAGCCTCCCCATAATTCGCCACCTCATTCCATCCTCTAAACGTTGGTGGTTACTCATTTTTACTGTTACAATTTGAAATTAACCGATTGCTGCAAAATAACACCAAGAAATTCGCCGAGGTGTGCTAGCGAACGAAATCCGTCTTAACTTACGTGCGCTTATAAAGCCTGTTTCTCTACTGGCTCCGCCTACACACACATATACGCTTACGTATTTGACGTAAAAGATTTGCATTTTTGTCTAGAAGCAGTTGTTTTACATTCAGTTCAGTTCTTTTCATGAAATTCGATAAAATATGCAAATTCCCTTAATTTATTTCACCAGTGTAGATATGCAGATATAGTTTCAATAAGCGAACCGTAAAGGAGAAATTGATATAATTACTGGATTCCCGGGAACCTATCAGGGCATATATAAAGACAAAAAGCCAAGTGCGGCAATATTTATTAAAAATAAACTAAAATATTTAAATATAATAACCATTGAGTACATTGTTGCCATTAAACTTAGTAATGATGACCGCGAAATCATTTTTGTTCCAATTTATTTGCCGCCATCAGATGGCTCCATTCATAGAATGGAACCCCAGTGGAGTCGACTAAATGATTTATTATATAAGTATCAACAATATGAAATAGTAGTCATGGGTGACTGGAACGCAAGATCCACTCTGTGGGGAATGCGGCCAGTTGACCAACTTTGCCAAGAAGTTATATATCTAGCTATTAGATACAATGACACAATTCAAAACAATCCAATCAGTATACCCACCTATGCCGGGCCATTTGGCCAAGGTTGGCCCGATATTGTAATATCATTTGGACTTGAAGAACACCAAATAAAAAACTGGAGAATGGTAGACGATTATAGTATTACAGATCATAATGCGATAATATTTGAAATTTGGACGGAGAATAGGGGAACGATAAATAAGAAACAACAGAGATGGGACTTAAAAAATATTAGATGGCTTGAATTTAGAGCAGAGCTTAAAGAAAAACTAAAGTGGATTATGGAAACTATAAAAGAAGAGGGAATTGATGAACTTATTGAAGAAATACAGGAAATACTTATAAATTCCTGTATAAAATGCAGGAAAAAGAAAGTGGCCCGCAAAGATCAGAATGCTTATTGGTGGAGCTTTGAATTAACCAAAGTGAGAAGTAGGGCAAGAGCTCATAGAAGGCGTTATCAAAGGGAAACGGATAACGATGAAAGAATAAGATTAAAGATTAAATTTAAAAAAAGAAAGAGCTGCTTATCAAAAGTTGATTAAAAAAGTTAAAAATGAGAAATTTAAAGAATTCTTGGACAATTTAACTATCAAGGATACATTTGGTGAAGTCAAGAATATTTTTAAAGAAAAAAGGCATAATGTGATGGAAAATATTATGGGAGAGGACGGAAGTTATAAAGACAAACAGGAAGATATTGAAAGAGAATTAACTAAATATCATTTTCAAAAAGAGGAAATTGTGGATTCAAATGAGGATATAATGGTAAATGATGAAGATATTCCCGAAATAAGTAGGGAGGAAATTGATTATAACTTGGAAAAAATGGCTAAGAAAAAAGCACCTGGTCATGATGGACTAACGCTGGGAATAATAACAGAAATGCATAATGTCTAAAAAGACATCATGTATATATTGTTTAATAGGTGCCTCAATGTAGGTTACTTCCCAAACAATTGGAAAAAAGCAATTGCTACATATTTCCACAAAGATGGGAAAGATCCAGAGATGCCGGGCTCTTATCGTCCCATTTGCTTGTTCGCAGTAATGGGAAAATTACTAGACAAAGTATTAACCAATAGACTGGTATGGCATTATACTTGGAAATAATAATCTGCATTCTTCAAATCAATTTTGATTTAGAAGAGGTAAAAGTACGATACATGCATTAAAAAATATTATGAAAGCCATAGATGAAAATAAAATTAATAAACGACATACTTGCTTGGTGTCCCTGGATATATAGAACGCTCTTAACTCTGTTAGAAGGAAAAGTATTATAGAGGCTCTTGAGAAGCTGAAAGTTAAAATGTATTTATTTATGAATAGATTGATAATTATTAATGATTATTATGAATAGTCATGTAGTATATAAATTTACAGATATAGCAAGGGATGTATTGCAAAAATGCGAAAATTGGGCCCCCAATCATAAACTAAACTTCAGTCTTGGAAAATGTACAAATAATACAATTATGTGGAAAGGTAGCATAGGTACCAAACCTACCATAAAACTGCAACAGGAGAGTTTAAAATATAATGCTGAATTGAAATATTTAGGAATCATATTCGACAGTAAATTAAACTTTAAAAAGCACGTGGAGGAATTGAAAGAAAAAAACGAATAGAATTTTATATAAGTTAAAAAGACTCACAAGAAAAACATTTGGTTTTAAACCAGAAATTATAAAACGAATTTATAAAATATTGATAGAAAAGATTCTGCTTTATGGAGTAGAGGTTTGGTACAAAGAACAGATTGTATTTAAAAACAAATTACATAGTTTACAAAGGTCCGCTTTACTATCTATAACTAAATGTTATAAAACAGTTTCAAAGGAAACTATGAATGTACTAGCGGGTTGTATACCCCTGCACCTAAAAGGAAGAGCAATCGACTTAATAAGTAAATTATATGATGAAGACAAGGAAATAATAATTAAGGAAGAAATATTTAATGTTGAAAATTCTGAAGCAAGGATTAGAATTTTAGAAGATATAGATGAATTAATTAACATTGATTGGACATTAGATGAAACGCCTAAAACCGATCACATCTTTTATACAGATAGGTCCAAGAAAGGGGAAAATATTGGTTCAGGAGAGGTTTACTACAAAGAAGATAATAAAGAAATCTTCAAGGAAAGACTAAAAAATGGAAATTCCTGTATAGCTGAACTACATGCCATACAAATGGTAATAGAAATTATGAGGGAAAGAAATATTAAAAAAAGCGACATTTTTACCGACTCAAGGAGTGCGATTGAAACACTAAAGTCAATCACATATAAGGGAGAACAAGTAGCTTACATCAAAAGAAAGTTGAAAAAAGAAAAGTTGATTATTTTCCTACACTGGGTTAAAGCCGATGTTGGAATAACATGTAACGAAGAATCGGACAGAGCCGTGAAAGAGGCATCTGAAAAGGAGACTATAGATAAATATTTTTAAATTTGCAGGAACACGGTTAAAAAGAAAATAGAAAATAATGAAAATTGGCAATATGAATATGATCATTCTATTAAGGGTATAAAGACGTACCAAATATTTAGCAAGGTTAAAGACGATAGATTATACGGAGATTTTAAGATAAATCAAGCATTAACGGGCCATGGTTCATTTGCTGAAAATCAGAACAGATTACATAATAAACCTAATACATGTACATGCGGACAGATTCAAACTGTAGAACATTGCCTATTTGATTGCATCAACTTTAGAGTGTTTTTACCTGCAGATATAACAAACTGTGACAAACACAAATTCTATACAGATTTTTACTGTAAAATTTTATTAAAAAGTTTATCTCCATTTTGATGGATGAGCATATTCCTTTCTCCCATTCGTCATAGTAGATCAGATCTTCCTCGGCTACTTGCTGGTATTTTGGCTTTTAATAGTGCTACTTACCTCAAAATATTGCAAATATAGTGAATATAAAATTAAGCAGCATATGTTGATGATTATTTAATATACTATGTGCAGACAAAACAATAATAGATGAAGTGCATATGAGGAACAGCATAACGGTAGTGCTGCATAAAAGTATATACTGAGAAGCATAGCAAGCAAACATGTAATTTGAACTTAAATATATGGTACTGGTATGGTAATGCTTATTATCGATTTCTTAAGGGTAAAATCTGTAGATTTAAGTTATAATATCATTCAGAATGTAGTTATCCTTGAAAAAAATTAAATAAATAAATGAAATCATAATAAAAAATAATAATAACAAAAATAAATAAGTAAAATTTAGCAATAATTGATCATGGAATCGCTATACAGGTACCAGTGTTTAATCAGGTGGCGTTATTTAAAAGTTACATATTATAGTATGGAACTTATTTGGGTTCAAATGGTTTAGATTGCTTGTATGTAAATATGGAAGGTGTGGTTCACTGAAATGTTTAGTTGTACGAAATATGATCTATCGAGTAATGAATAATAGAATATTGTAAATGCATTGAAACATGCACCGGGTGTAATGGAATAGATAATTTAATATACTATATCATATAAAATAAGAAAAGCAGCAAAGGTAGCTCATTAATATGCTATAATATAATGTCAAAATGAGTTAAAAATAAAATGAATACCTACATCATGTTGTAAATATGTATATAGTATCATTGTATGTATCAATGTAACGTAAGGTATATTTTACAAAAGTATATTGATAATTTAGTGTGATATTATACAATTGTTTTTGAAATTATAATTAACAAATATCAAAGGAATTTAATTGTGAAATATAAAATGTAATTGTGAGGTATTTAAGTAAATGGTGTTGTGTATTGTGCAAATAGTGATATGAACAGTATTAAACAGAGTTGAAGTAATGTGTTGCATATAGGGTATTTATATTCAGTGCACTTATATAATGCGTATTATTGTATAACTCACTGACAAATATAAATATAACAGGATAATACTTAAAGTTAAAGAAGAAAATGTTGCTTTGGTGTGACGGCCCCGCCGGTCTTGAAGTGGACTGATAGGAGCGCTGTCGCGACAACCTTTTGTCAGCAGGAAAATTCGCCGTATTATCTAGCGATAGGGACGGCATGACTTACGAATCCTTATCAGTATAATGAAGATAATTTATATTGCAAGTACTATAGCATATATATATATATACATATATATATATATATATATATATATATATATATATATATATATATATATATATATATATATATATATATATGTGTGTGTGTGTGTGTGTGTGTGAAATACACTGTAGTTGTAGGCATTTGATCGTTATTTTGTCAAATGTTGTGGAGAACAATAACTCTCCTTAGAAGTTGAGCATCCTTTTTTAATAAATATTAAAGGAATGTAACTTTAATCAAAATTAAATTTACATTCCATTTTTAATCACACAGTGGAACGACCCGGCAACGCGATGACGCACGCTCCGTTCGACAGCCGAAATACGTATACCTAATACTCACCGAAACACTTGCTTTTATAAGCACGGTTCGGTCACCTGACTAAAATATTTGATGAATCAGCTTCTTCCTGAAAATGGTAGCTGCAAGGGTTTTAAAGTTTATTTTGGAATACTTTTCGATGTTTTTGAGTGATAAACCTCATCTATCCAAGATTGTGCACATATTTAATCTCGGAAAATAGGGCAAGAGTATAAATTGAATTTGGAAATTTGCATTTCGTACGTCAATTTTGAAAATTAGAGAATATTAAAAATAAGTTAGCGTAATGTATGATTATGATAACTATGGGAAATTTAGACAGTGGAGCCGAATTATTACACACACACACACACATACACACACACACACACACATATATATATATATATATATATATATATATATATATATATATACACACAAACGTATGCTCACGCTGTGGACAGTCTCCACTAATCAGTCTGTCGATGTCGGAAACTTCCAGATAGCACCATATTGTTTTACAGACACAAATATGCATTTCATGTGATGTTTTTTAAAGGATTACGTAAAACATTTGTACTCAAAATATCGAAGAACATCCATGTTCCGATGCTTCCCAAATAGAGAGACTGAAGTTGTCAAAGAATGGATATCAAAGAATAAAAAAATTCATGACCAAACTGACGAATATAATTTATCTTTGTATTATTCTAACACAATCATTTTTCTGCTCTATCTTATACTTGAAGATTGAGGATTCTTCTTTTATGGATCCAAGTAAATTGCAAAATTGAAAGTATTCTATCTCTCCGTGGAATGTTTGTGTTAATATTTTTAGAAAACTCATAAAATATCTACAAAATGTCGAACTGAAACAAAAGAAAACTATATAAAATTAAACATCAGAACTCACTGTTAATCATCAACTCGATTTGTCTATAAGTAACGTATTTCGACCAATTTAAAGTAACTACCAGTTGAACTTGACAGTGGTTTTAATGCCAATTTATAAAATGAAAATCCTTTTCTCATTGTCACTTTCGTTACAATTAAGTACTCTAACTTGTTTTCCTCCGTATGTCCATTTTAGGATGACATCTTGACACGTGGACGATGTTAAGACAGCCATCGTGAGACATCTTTGAGGCAGTTCAAAAATGAATAGCCCAGGGATAAATAAACAGATGACATCAAGTAAATGTCTACAAACTATCGACTTTAAATGTTGAAATAGCGATTTTTAAAGAAAATGTTTATTTTGACAAAAAGTAAAAGAGTAAATTTATAGGTTAACGGACAAAGAAATATAGATGTAAAAACCTATAAAGCATGCTAAAGAAGTTTTATATTAATAATTTTAAATCCCACATAAGATTGTACAAAAAATAAGGCATTCAATTATATAAAATGTATTAAGGATAATGCACTAATCTGGACATCCAACAATGTCTTCTTCATGAAAACCCATTCCTGGCCATTTGCCCTTACAGAAATATCCAAAAAATATCCAATTTAAAAAATAAATAAATAAAAAGCTTTTTCAAGATCGAACTTAAGACCTTCATGCTTTTTAATTATTCAAAATGTTTCCATGAGGGAAGTTTCTCCCAAACTGTAGAATAAATAAAGGCAGAATACAAAAAAATTACTAGAAGCATTATCAAATTTAGTAAGTGATTAAAATTTCCCCCAAATTGTTTATATATGTATATATATATATATATATATATATATATATATATATATATATATATATATATATATATATATATATATATATATATATATATATATATACGCAAATTGAGGCAGATATACTATTAATTCTGTATTTTTAAAATTTTTTCAATATCAGTTTTTTTTATTCTCAACATAAACTTATTAGGAACATATAATTGACCGGTTCGAAAGTTGTTAATTTCCAATTCATAAATTTCAATATATATTTCTATAGTGGTTTTCTTTAGTAAAATAGCAGATATTATCGCTGCATTAAACGCGAGGATTTCTTATTTTGGACGAAGAGATACTTCAAATATCGGATTTCCCTTTGGAGGTGTAATCATATGCACACGAGTGTTGGTATTATAAACTGAATGAAAATTTTCTATGCAACTAAGGGAAAAATGTCATTTATTTGATCATTCATGAAAGGAAAAATTTTCTACGCCAGTTGATTTCTATGCCTATTGTTCTTTATATACTAAGTGTAACCTTCTCTAAGTGTAGCATAACATATAAATTTATAACCATTAGAATAATTTTGTGGCTATGTAGCGGGCATGGAAAAATTTAATCCTTGCATAAAGAACCACTTCAATTCAAGGCACTCATGACGGTGATAAATGCATGTCTGTGAAAACTACTTCAGCGCTTCAAATTAATAGTTTTTCATAAACTGTTAAGTCAGAAAACTGAATACTTGAATATTAAATTAAATGATTTATACGCATAAAAGTAATTTTTTAAGTGACTCTCTATGGTAATTCTTTGAATTTACAACATAAATAAATGTGCTCTTTATCTCAACAATAGTGCATTATTAAAGACTTTGAATACTTGACGAATGAGATAATTTCAAAATAAAATCAATAAATAAATGCAATTATGATCAGTTAAATGGTAATCTATTTTAAGTAAGCTGTTTTTATATTATTAATATTATCTTGCAATGCATGATCTATTCGTAATCGTTTGGAAATGAAATATGCAAAAAGTTGAATTTTGCATTGATCCTTGTATTACCAACAAGTAATTGGTAGGGATTATGAGGGACATCTCTTACATCAACAATTTCTTTTATAGATGTGCAATAATAATAACCGGAGAGCAATCAAGTTTTTTTTGCAGAACTTATCACAGAAAAATCTGTCTCTTTTAGTGTTATATAAAATAATCTGTTTATACATTAATGCGCGTACAAGGAAAGGAGATTAGCTTAACAAACATGTTAAAATATAGAAAAAAAATAATCCCATTACTTTGTACAACATATATATATATATATATATATATTTTTCTTGTGTTCACAGCATAACTCCAGAACAAAATTTAAGTTTTAATCTGTATTTTCCTTGAGTCTAGTTACGAATTTACTTACACAAAGATTATAAAATTTGTTTTTTATATTTATATTTGTGTTTTAAAGATTTAGAAAATGTACACATTTTAGAAGACAAAATTTCACAGATCCTCTTATAAAAAATATGAAATCTTGTAAAATATCACAATTAATTTTAAAGCTCTACATATGGTTTTTTCTTAAACGAAATAAGCGTTTTTTTTGTGTTGAATTAATATTTTTTATTAAAAATGTCAGCTAAATTTCATGGCAGAGAGATGACGTGAAATTTAGTTCGTAATGAATACTTCTTCAGTTCCACACTAAATTAAAATGGGTGGGGGAGGCTACATGTTTCGAACTAGTTAATAGTTAATCATCGAACTGTGAAGCATTGGTGAGATAGTCACAACGAACAAATGCTCGTTGCAAAAATAACACCAAATCTCTTTGCCCTGATGATGAACTATTAACTAGTCCGAAAATTTTTTCTATACCTATTACATGTTTCGAACTAGTTAATAGTTCATCATTATAGGGAAAAGAATTGATGTGACTTTAGCAACGAGAATTTGTTCATTGTTCATTGTGACAAACACACTAATGCTCCACGGCCAGATAATGAACTATTAGCTAGTTCGAAACATATACAACCCCCTGTTTTAATTTTGCCGTTGCTATTACATGCTTTGAACTAGTTCATCATTAGGCCGAAGAACATTGGTGTGACTGTCGCAATAACGGTACAAAATTGATCATTGCGACAATGAAAGAATTCAATACCTGTAAAAGGGATGGCTGTATGTTTCGAACTAGTTAATAGTTCATCATTAGGCCGAAGAACATCGGTGTGACTGTCGAAATAATGGTACACAATGGATCATTACGACAATGAAAGAATTATCTCTGCCCTAATGATGAACTATTAACTAGTTCAATACCTGTAAAAGGGATGACTGTATGTTTCGAACTAGTTAATAATTCATCATTAGGCCGAAGAACATCGGTGTGACTGTCGAAATAATGGTACACAATGGATCATTGTGACAATGAAAGAATTCTCTCCGCCCTAATGATGAACTATTAACTAGTTCAATACCTGTAAAAGGGATGGCTGTATGTTTCGAACTAGTTAATAGTTCATTATTAGGCCGAAGAGTATTGGTGTGATTGTCGCCACCAACAATACACAAAGGCTCCTAGGGACAATTACACGAATGTTGCTCTGTCTGATGAATAAATATTATCTAGTACAAAACATGTAGCCACCCCTTTTTAATTTATTATGGAATTAAAGAAATGCTCATTACGTATTTGTTATCCACAAGTTTACGGTAAATAAACTAACTGTGTGCAGATCTTACTATAGAGAGATGACTCCCAAGCTAATAATAAACACTTCTTAAATTCCACAATAAATTAAAAAGCGATAGCTAATTGCTTCGAACTAGTTAATAGTTCATGATCAGTACGAGGAGCACTGGTGTGACTGTCGCAGTGCACAATCCACAAATGTTTTTAACGTACTTTCTATCCAAATGTAATTCATAATTACAAGTTAGTGTTAATTAACCTCTTAAGTCAATCTAAGGTATTGTAAGTGAAACAATTATTCGATTTACGGCAAAGTAACGGAAGGTAAATGTACATTAATATGCAAGCATACGCATATGAGAGTAAAACTTGCATAATAAAAAATATCTATATATATATAAAGTATTTTCTTTCCATTCCAGATAAAGCTTTCAAAATTCTCTTAATTTCTTTTCCGATGGATTCTGTTTTCAAGTTATTTTCATTCCGCCTTTATTCTTAAATGCACGAGAAGTCCAAATGGCCTCTGGAATGCGTTTGAATGAATTGGATTCAAAATGAGAGTCATTTACAGCAGAAATGTAATTTAAACTGCTCTTTCTAAATTTATTCCCTGAAACATTTTCATTTCAGATATGCAAATGTCACTGATTAGTGTAATCGCTTGTTAAATTATAAAATGCTAAATGCTTATAGGACAAGGTTTAAATATAGGAAAATACATGTTTGCATACAATTGCACGTATCAATAATAAATGTATTTTCTGCCGATTTTATTTCCAAGGAAATATTCCCAGGTATAGCATTTATTCATTTTCTAAAGTGATGATTTTTTTATGTGTGTTCATGTGTGTACAGTTCGATAACGTCAATTTTACGACACATGTTCAGGATACAGATATATAGGAGTGTGTTTTTGTGTATGTATCATATGCATATTAATATACCTGGATTAAGTATACATATTTTTAATTGTTTAATACTATTATATAATAAAACGCACATCAAATGTGTCGTTCTTTTACTCACTCCGGAAAAATATATAGAGTTCAATGCTTTTAATTAACCATCCTTTAAGATTTAATATAAAGAAATTGACATATTGTGTACAATAAATCAACAAAATATTGAATAAAAGGAGTTTATTCATGTTAAAACATTAAAATTCAATGCTATCAATAGATCAAAATATGACAATGAATAAAATCTTTCATAAACTCTAGAGAAATTAAAGACAGAAAACTTGGAAAAATTTACAAGAAACATTATCAAAATTAGTAAGGGATCATAACTTTTCTTAAATTCACCTTCCAATGAAAATGAATAAAGTATTCAACAGTTCCATCAAATATGTATAGTGTAATTCTTTCTGTAATGCATTCATTTCAACCAGTCTTTTTTTTTATCACTGGATAATTTTTGAGATTATTTTTTAGAGAGAGAGAGATAATAAGAAATATTTAAATCCATATATATATATATATGTGTGTGTTACAGTGAAAACCCGAAATCAGACAAAACCCGAATTAACTAGGGAAAACGCGTTCTAACTGGGAGCGCTAGGGAAAACCCGAATTAACTAGGTAAAACGTGTTCTAACTGAGAGCGCTAGGGAAAACCTTCCCTAGTTAATGCCGGTTTTGTTCAGTTAGAACCGCTTGAATATGAATTTGTTGCTTGTGAAATTTTCAAAGCAAGTGCAGTCGTTTAGTTTTATTCTTGCAGGAGCGGGCTTGTGCTGTTTGATTTATTTACGATGAGTAAAGAAAATGTTAATGCTTTTTGCGCTAAAAATTGGAAAAATAGATTTCTTGAACAATTGCAGTTATTAAATAGAAAACAAAATAACTTCAATGTTATAAAAAGTGATGAATACAACACTCTTTTATCAGAGGTTGAAGAAGCCAAATCTGCCGTTAGCAAGACTTCTGTTCAATAACACAGATTAAAAAGGTTTGGCATTCTTGAAATCAGTGGAGTAAAAAAAAGTTGGTTTCTTCAAATGAGCCCATAAAATATTATTTACCAGTTGAAGAAATTTTTGATGTTATCGAAAGTGCGCATGTGGCCATAGGACAAGGTGGTAGAGACAGACTAAAAATTGAAACTTCGAGAAAATATGCTAACATAACTACTGAGATGATACACATTTTTTTATCGATGTGTGAAACATGACAACAGAAAAAAAATAAAAAATGAATGGTTTGGTTTCTAAACCTTTCCGAAAATTTTTTCGAGGATATGAATACAGAAGAGCAAGAAAAGGAACAAGCACAATCAGGGGAGTATATGCTTGCTATTAAGTCGACCAACCTTTTTTCTAATTAGAAAGAAAGCCAAAGAAAATTTCATAAACGAGTCAAACGAATGAAAAAAATCTAAAACGGATGAAACGATGCAACACATCCTGAGGTTGATATTGGAGGTAATGTTGTTGTTCCCATTCCAAATGTTGATAGAGCAAAAGCGGACTTGCGAAATCTCATCGTTGTAGTGCTTGAAACAAATAAAGATGGCCTGTACAAAATTGGTACGAAAGATGGAGTTCTGAACGAACTGTATTCGAGATAAGAAATGATATTTAAACTTAATTAGTTCAGTATTTATTTAATAAATATATGGTTATTATTTATATTAACTTTAAATTCTATACGTAGTTATACAGTTGACTACAGCTAACCAGGGGCGGATCCTAACAAGTCGTTAGGGGGGGGGGTGACAAGGTCGTAGTCGGGGAATTTATTTTTTCTGGAGGGGGGGGCGCAAAAAAAAGGTTGAATGAGTTTGAAACACTGATTTTCTCAAATTATAATAGAATAAATAGTATTTTGGCATAATACCTCTAGCTCACAAGCTGTAGGGGGGGGGAATCGGCCCAACAGACCCCCCCCCCTGGTTCCACCCCTGTAGCTAATTGTTGACAGAAATTTAGCAGTATTCCATTAAATATTATATGTAGTAACTATTAGGCGTATGTGTTATAAATAAGCATTAAATTTACGTATTACATTAATTTTCTTATGTTCATAAATTAAAGAGTTGACTTCAAGCCAAGATTGAAAATGTGTAATTTTTGTACAAGTTTAATACAAAAGTTTATCATATTCATTGATTTTAAGACCTGAATTAGATGTATAGCCACAAATTTTCTTGACTCAAGATCGAGTACCAGATCAGGAAATTTCGCTGAGAACAGCAGCAAGAAAAGAAGCTGTAGAAACTGGACAAGGGTTCGTCCGCTGTTCTTGTAAAAAAATATTGTTCTTCAAAGAGATGTTTCTGTGTAAAAAATGGTTCTCTTTGCAATTCTAAATGTCACAGTAGTTTTCCTTGTCGAAATAAGTAATTCATATTAACGGTACTGTGTTAAACAATATCCAAATAAATACTTTTTTCTTTAATAATAGGTTCTTTCCTCAAACACTGTTTTACTAAGTATAGTTTGATTTAAATTAGAACATGTTATATAATATATTGTTGAAATAATAACATAATTGTGGATAGATACAAATAATATTGTCTAACAAATCAGTCAAAACCCGAATAAAATGGGTTTTCCCTAGCGCTGTTAGTTAGAACGCGTTTTTCCCAGTTAATTCGGGTTTTCCCTAGCGCTCCCAGTTAGAACGCGTTTTCCCTAGTTAATTCGGGTTTTCACTGATTTCGGGTTTTGACTGTAACATATGTTTATATATATATATATATATATATATATATATATATATATATATATATATATATATATATATATATATATATATATATATATATATATATATATATATATATATATATATACATATATAAAAGTGTGACATACGCAGGAATAAAAGTGCGATACAGTTGGATATTCATAATTAAAAGAAATATATGTGTGACCTTATTAACAATTACTAGAAATGGAACAATAGAACTTAATGTTGTCAATAGTGAAAGATTAAAATAAATCTGTAATATGTGAATCCATTAACACATCAAACAGATATTTTAACCAATAATAAATATATATATATATATATATATATATATATATATATATATATATATATATATATATATTTATATTTATTTATTTATTTATTTCATATTAGTTTTTCTCATTTCGATGCAAATTTATATAGTTTTTTCTTGTCAATAAAAGAGCCGATTTGCAGTATAAAATGTAAGGCTAGACTATTTTGAACATTCCACAGAACCATTTCATAGGACTATTTCCATAGGACCATAAGACCGTAGGAAGATGTGATGAACTGCGTTTCCTAGGCCACGCCTTCTAACTAGGGTTGCCAACTTTTCCTGTGACTATTCCGGGACAAATAGCTCAAAACTGAACATAATCATCATTATCAGTCAGCTATTACCTAGTTTTCTGAGGAAACTTTTTATGTATGAAAAAAATTAAAAGACAGTTTTTTTATTTATTTATTTTTTATACTTTTTATTTTAACTATTATAGAAACTTATTTATATATATATATATATATATATATATATATATATATAATAATTATATAATAATAATAATAATAATAATAATAATAATAATAATTAAATATTAAATCTTATAATAACAAATTTAACGTTATATTTTTTGTGAGTTTTTCCTATAATATTTTCTCTCACTTTTTCCTGCAGCCACCAATTCTTTCGCAAGTATGTCCGCATTTAAAAAGTTTCCAAATTCTGCACACGATTCACTATTAAGTCGTATTTGCAATTCCGCCTTCACTAAGTCGATATTCATGTTATTCCTGCCCTTCGTCCACACACAGTCTGTGACGTTCACGCTACCTGTCGGATTACTACGACGTCACAACGTTCAACGGATTTACACGATGTCAATTTCAATTTTTTTAAAAAATTTAAATAGTTTCCTCTAAATTCCTGGACAGTTTTGCATCCATCCTGGATCAGGGACAGCGATTCAGATTCCGGGACAATCCCGGCCAATCCGGGACAGTTGGTAACCCTACTTCTAACGCAGACATTTCTGTAAGTAACATCGGAGAATGATTGTTCGTCGATGTGAAAATTGGAGTGAGCTGTTTGACATGCTCCAGGATCCTTCAGTTTGCTTCACCAAAGTGAAAAAGCTTCCTGTTCGGTCAGTACTTAGTAGGTGAAGACTTGTTTATTTTAGAGGTACTTATCATAGGTCCACGAGTGATGGTATTTAAAGCTGATTGAATATTTCAGTGGCAGTAAACTAAAAAAAATGTGTTTTTCAGAAGGGTAAAGTATTATCAATCAGTTGTCTCCAATGTGTAATGGTCTCTATATATGTGAAATATTATGTATGTGTAACACATCAATTTATAATGAATAAAAAAATTTCAAAGCCCTTATATAATGCGTGTGGAAAAATTTAACATTGAAAAATGAAGCTTTTACCATTTCAAATCATGGCACACCAATGGAGATAATAAATGAAAGTTTTTGAACTAAAGAATTAGAAATGGATTTTCGTTCACCAAGAGAAATTTTATCGCCAGGCTGGTACCATAATTAAACTATTTATTTATGAATTGTTTCAAAAGTTGTTGTTTTTTAGGTTATAATTTAGACTTACAAGTTTCAAATCAGATTTTATATACAATAACTCATTTACAAAAAAAAAAAAATCCCTTAAAAGTACTTTTGAAAGATATTTTTGAGAGTTTCATATTACAAATCCAACCTAATTTAAAGATTTTGGCTGCTGAATTAAAATTATTCTAATTAATGCCATACTTTTCTACGCAAAAATAATTGAATACTGTTTTTAAGAATTATTCGAATGCAAATTTTCTGATAGTAATTAATATTTCATTTTTATACAAAGGGGTAAATTTAATAAACAGACATAAATAAAGTAAAAATGAAAACACCTGTTATTGATATATATATATACTAATTTCCATTATAAATATAATCATTTGTCTTTAAAAAATCTATACTCTCCATATTTACTTTTTAAACATTTAATTATATACGATCCTGCTATATCTACTTTTATGCATTTCTCTTTATGATATTCTAAATCAACCTCGTTATATAATACAGATAATGAATGAAGGTATAATAAAGTTTTGCGTAACGCAAAATTATAATTATGATTAAAAATATATTGCACAAAAGGGTTCATTTTATTATTCCTGAAAAAATAAATGTAATAATTAATATAAAAAATTATATATTATTTAAAAAATCCGTTATCCGAGAATGGTTAATAGGTACATCAAAAAATATATTGATCCCATATTAATCAAGCAATGTTCAAAACGACATTTTAGAACTTAAACCTGAGTCTACAGTATTTCTTAAATTTCTCTGTTTAATTATTTCCCGTGTGTGAAATTAACATTTTAATTAAAACAAGTTAATTGAAAATATATGCCTCCGACTAAACCTAATTTTGTTTGAGATGTGACCATTTGCTTGAAATTTTGCATAGACATGTACCATCAGGAAAGAACCTAGTAATTTTTTCTAGTTGTTTTTTTCTCCTTAGATATTCAAATACGTTTTTTACAGTCTTTGTAAATAATAGTAAATATTATGATGATTATTACAACAGATTTGCAGTTTTAATTCATAAATTATGGAATTTAAAAAAAAAAAAACCTTTAACTTTCGGCATCCATCTTCTTTTCTACCTCTAGAAGAGGAGATGAAGTTTGTTGACGGATATTTTGGTTATGAAAATATAACTGATTAGTACAAAAGTACATAATCTTGACTAACTTTTCTTGTATAACGGATATTTTCATAACATTCTGCATCATTCTTAACACACAAGTTCTAAGATAGAACACAATTGAATTATTATCTCAAAATTCATGAATCATAACCTGATAATCGTATTGCAAATAATTGGATCCTACTTAAGTTTTGTGTGGTCTTGGCTTTATTTATTTTAGCTCTCCTACAAATGCTCTTTATGGATTTCTTACTCTAATCTATTGTTTGACGTTATTCTGTCAATATGAAATGGATGACACTTATTTTGATTAAAGCCAGAGATCATACCTCTAAAATAAGAATTTTTATTGGCTAGTTGAAGTATGTATGACAGAAATCGAATCAGATCTACCGATATCGACAGCCTTAGTCCACTTTCATAGTACCATATCGAAGTTCTTATATTTTGAGTCCATAGTCTTCGAGTTTTGATGTTAGTTCAGGATAGAGAGAGGAAAATTGCACTTTGAGTAGTTCAGTAGGTTGAGTACAATAATTCATAATTAGGATCGTGAGTACTTCAATTGTTTAATTATTTGCACTTTGAGTAGTTAAGTAGGTTCAGTACAATAATTCAAAATTAAGATCGTGAGCACTTCAATTGCTTAATTATTTACCCAATAGCGACGTGTGCTGAAAAAAGGTAAGGCACCTTAGGAATAAGGAAGCTTTTTAAGTAATTTGGAACCTGTTAACACGTGAATATAGATTGATTTATTTAAGAAAATGACAGGAAAAGCTGAGCTGCAAATGGTTTAAAAACTAAATACCATGTGTTGTCTACGTATATACACTTTTAAATAGAAATAAATAAGAAATTCATACAAGAGCTACCGCATACTTATTTTGAGCTTGAATTTTCCAATGAAATGAAACTTTGATAAAATGAAACTTTGATGAGAAGTTTTTCCAATGAAATGAAACTTTGATAATTACTCATTAAATTATATAAAACCGCCTTAAATATATTTTTAGAATATTTCAAAGGCTGATTTTAGGCATATTAACAATTTTCTTTTCATTGTCTTTACATGCGAGTGCATTTTGAAATATTTCCTTCAGATAAATATTTAAGAATGTAAAACATGTTATAAAAATAATGTGAGGTGAATAGCAATTTTGCAGTTCAGTGTTACCTTAAGTAGAAATTTGAAAGGAGTATTAGAAACTTTTTTTGTTATATAATAAGCAAAGAAATCGATTTTCACATATTGAAATTGCGTTGAATGGTTGAATGCATTTCAAACCTTATGAAAATCACTGAAATGAAAAGTGCAGAGTTAATGGCGTAAATTGATTTTTTGTTCACACCAGTTTTGTTTTATTGCAGCAATGATTTATTGCAGCAGTTTTGTTCCTTGAGGTAATCGACTTAGTCTTTTAAGAGTATGTGACTTTATAGAACATGTCCCTGATCTTGTAAATTAGCCATGCATTAAACTAAAAGGATAATTTTGAGGCCTTAAGGGACGACCCGATTAACAATTGTATTTGTCAGGAGAGCAAGCGATTTAATTTCTAAACTATCATAAACTCATAATATTTATAAGAAATGTTCCCCGTTCACAGTTGCTTCATTCCACGTTTGTGCTCTTATCTAATGATTTTATACCATTAGAGTTATCATAAATGGCATCTGAAATAATCAGAAAGGGAAAATAAAATCTACAATGTATGCATTTCATGTCCAATAATCAATTATAGGAATAGGATTAAAAAAAACCTTATGTATTAGAATTATTTACATTACCATTTACTGAAAGAAATGTATTAAAATCGTTTAAATATTTCTTTGTTTTACTTTGTTTTAATTGCGAATATACTTATTATCACCCGAGTCAAAATGTGTCATGACATTTTTCTTAAAATATAATAGTTTGCTAATTTTAATTGTGGTATTAAATTTTACTGTATAATTTAATATATTTAAACTTACTAGATAACTTAATCGCTATTTTACATGTTCTTTTTAGACTATTGTAAAAAGTTTTAATACATATGACATTTCACCTGAATGAATGCTTGGAATGATAAAAATCTGTGGTGATATTTAAAATGTAAATGACTGCCATGTATAAGCTTGTAGAAGAAAATAAAATACTTTTTTTTTGTACAGTCACTTATTTGTAGAGTCAAATATTTTAGTTATATGGAAGAAGGACCTTTGTTCTGTAGAGTGAAAGATGAAGTACACCAGAAATGTTCACAGCACGAAAGTTCTATCAAAAATGAAGATTTGTCTATCGTTTAAGATGTACAAATGACAGTTCGTCAAGGCAGGCCGGAAAATTTAAGACGCAAGTCCGTCTCTTACGGAGAAAGGATCTTCCAACAACTGTAGCCGTAAATGGTTCATCAAAATAATATTAGTGATGGTACATTACATGTAGAGGACCGGAAGAATTTTAACTAGTGGAAGTACAAGATTTACTGAGGAAACAAACGTTGAAGATCATTGTGCCGCAGGATTGAATTATTTCAGGTTCTGATACTGCTAACAACCACTTTCTTTTTATAAAAATTTACTGAGGAAGAAAACTGCTTCAAAACCACTTGTTGGTAGAAATAACAAAATTTATTATCTTCATGAAAATAAGGAATATATCTTGACTACTGAATCATAACAAGAACTAAAAAATGTCTGCTACATAATAGAAAAGAGCTTCGGGTCTACACGACCACTTAGGTGAGCATCAAAAATAAAATAATAGTATTGAAGGAATGTTTTTAAAATATATACACAAATATCAGATCACGAGAATACACTGGTACTCACTATTCGACAAAAAAAAACATCCCCCTCACCAAGCCACGGCCAAACAAAAAGGACCGATAGCTCGGATCAGGGTCTCTTAGAGCAAGTTTTTATCTACGAAAAAATTCTGAATCTCTGCATCGCATCTACTTTTTTTTTAGCCCTGGACAACGCAAGGAGAGAAGGGTTGCTGTACAACCAATCTCGCCAAGGCGTGCAGAAGGGAGAGGAGAAAGAAAACCTTAACAGCGCCCCAACACATTGCCAACACCTTGTGTCCATAAAATAAAATACGCGAAGCATCGCCAAAACTGGGAACCTTAGGTACCACATTCCCCTTGCCAGAAGAAAATGCCAGAAGAACCCTTTTAAGGAGTTTCATTGGCCGAGACTGGCTGAGCTTAACCAATCAGAGTAGCTGGTCAAACAGCGCGAAGCCCAAACGCCTGTTCTAAGAAAAACTGTTTCCCATGCAAGAGAATCGTAATAAATTACGTTCGCCGCAGGCGCGGAATGGGGAAACAGGAGCATTTAGCATAAACGGAGTTTAATAGCTTAAGAAGACCCATCAATGCTGTTAACAAAAACACGGAAACAGGGAAGAAAAGACATCTTATTTCGTGGACACGAGGCTAGCAATTAGGGGACCTAGCTGACAAAGACTTAAACAATATAGGACGACAAATTGCACTGCCAGATGTTAGAAGATAGGCTATTCTCAATTACCGACCGAACGGACTTAAAGTTACAGAGACCTCCCATGACTAAGAGCCTGGGAAAAAAATAAATTACTATCAGATAAGGAAAGGAAACATAACTAGCAGATTTAAGATTAAAATTAAAGTTATAATTTAAACTTTAAGAGAACTACACAAATTAAATTAAATTAATCAAAATAAAGGAACCTGTAACGAATTCCTCGTTACAAAGCTGTATGTCAGTTTGGTTATTTTACAGTAAATCTGAGGAAGGTATTATAAATAGCAATATAAATGTATAAAGCTAACAATTAGTAGCTATACTACATTTCCCACTGATGACTACACGATTAAACTGCTTCCTTAAAAAAGCTCCCCAAACTATCAATAGTTTTACAATTAACGTTGTGACACTGATTGTCTAAATCATTGATTTTCTAAATTTCCCAAACATTCTATACGGTCTCTGCCACATTCCAAGCTTTCAGAACGCTGCTATTCTAATTCCACACGGTAAGAACTTTAATACCCTAATTTCCATATTCAAGTTTTCTTTTTCGTTTGTCACTTGGTCTGATTAAAACTTGTAAAGTTGTGTGAAATATTAAGAGTGTGTGCAGCTAGATAATGAATGAGAAAAATTGCTATTACACAATTATAATAATACAATGCTTCCCAATATATTATATTGGCGACATTTTTATATTTAAACTGTTTAATTAAAAGATTACGCTTAAATCTAAATCAAATTGATTCTACAATTTTATTTCTTATTTAAAATTCTCCAATAATTTAAAGAACACGAAGCTAATAATATTCAAATATCTATTATTTAAATATATGTTATTTATTTCATGATCTAATTAATGTTTCAACAAAAAAATATATACCTAGATTCATTGTATATTAATTATGAAAACGACTTCTGGGTATAGGACATTTGCATGTAAATGAAGTAAGAGATAAGAAAGGAGAAAGATAAATTCAGAAGAATATCAGAGAAAGGCTGGGTATCTTTATAAAGAGTAACGTGTTTAAGTAAATGGTGCAGTTAAGGAATAAGACAATGTACACGAATGGCTAGAATGTATCACAGTCTAGTCTTTTGGGACGCATTATCATTCATTTAGTTCCTACTATGTATCTTCAGATTAAGCGGAAACAAGTACACGAAATTTTTATCGGTGTCATTAAATAAACATTGTGGTTCAGATTTTTGATTATTTTTCATATGTAATCCTACTTTTACACGTAGTGAAAACACGTGTTTTATATATTGAAACAAAGCTAGCAGAGAGAGGAAACGTGTTCGATTACGTAAAGAGGTTCTCAGTTATAAACCATGGAAAAAAACAAAAGCGTATTGTATATTACATACATCAGGCTTTTGTGTAGAGTTTGTTGATTTATGACCATCTATAATAGACGTGTTTCTAATTCTGGAAAATCAAATATAAATTTCGCAAGGCAGTATATATTTTTGCATAGTTGTATTTAACATACAATAATTTTGTTTTATGTGCTTAAATATCAACTCCGTTTATCTTTATTTCAAACATTCTTCTTGGGGAGAAAAAACTCGAGTATAATTCTGAAAGCAGTGGAAACTCAGAGAAAAATTTAAATATTCCCTATATCATTTCAAAACTTTTGCAATGATTGCAAATATTCTTAACTAAAAACAGGTCTTTTTTTCCAGTGGTAAGATTAAAATTTCTAACTCAATAACAAACAGATGGTTTATCCATTACTGCATTATAGCATACATATTATACCTAAAAATTAAAATAACCAACAACCTGTACCTGCATTTGGGTATCAGGTATTACATTTTTGCTAAAGTTAAATTCTAGCTTCAACTAATTAAAGCGAGTCAAAAAACTAGTTATTGAGTACTGACATGAAACTACTATAACGCGGAATAATTCAAAACATTTAGCCCAGCTATGCTCGACTTAATGTGGCGAACTTGTTCCAACATAACCACCCTAAGCATTTCAAACATGACGAAATTCCTTGACTTTCTCAATCATCCTTTATGTGCTTAAATATTTCCTTTATGTGCTTAAATCCTCCTTTGTGTGCTACTCCATCATCCACTTGCTTCATTTTCCCAGGTACCAGATGTAGGTTTTCTTTGGGACACGATTTAGCTGGACAGCTAGGTGAGGTTTTCATAAGAAATATGCCAAAGTAATTCGAGTCGAAAATGCAACGCTAGAAAACTCATGTAATAACGTTATATGCCAAGTTGCTGTAATGTATACTTAAATATATATATTTTTTTACTTTAGTTAATATTTAAAAAATTATATGCTTTATCATACTGTCCAAAATTATATACTTTTTTTATGTTTTTCTGCTATTTTATTTTAATTAAAGATGGATTTAAGAAGTTGTACTTCTTACATTAAATTAACCTCGTATTAGTTTCCTATATGAGAGTATGTTTGACTTACCACAATACGCACATTAGATTGAGCATCTTATTTACAAGTATCATCAGTCGAATGCAATTCATAAAGATTCATAAATAGAATTTACTTGTGACTAGGTGGCCCGTTCGACCCTTTAGCATGCTATTAAAGTACGATAAATTGAATAGTGAGGTTGGTGGTTTGTAGTAGGTTGAAAGAAGAACCGGTTCATTTGTATCAATTATTTATTTTCAAATAACAATGATGCATAAGGATAATAGGAAATCAATTTACGTCTTTGGCCACAATATTAGAGGTGAAGCATAAGACAGGGGAACATGAGATATCTACATGTCAAAACACCAGTAGACAATATTAAAAGTTAAATATGACACAAACTCTTGAAAAATGTGATAAGGTATCCGATTACCTTCAAAATATCGATTTTGACGAAAATTTCGGAATTGTTTTAATTCCCTTTTTTTAAAGATTTCAAATTTAAGTTTCTAAATCTGATTTTGATTTTTTTAGCACGATCATTAGAAATGAAATTAGAGCGATTTAAAGATCATCAGCAGCTATGAATTTCAATACAAGTTGAAAACTTTAATCGTGTTTTCTGAAGAACTCATTTTTCATCAAAAATGCAAACGACTGTTGTGATAACTGAAAATCTATCCATGATGGCTAAGAAATTTTTCACGTATGTTTTTCATAATGCTAAGAATGTAATGGACTATAGATTTGATACTAGGTTTATTATATGTTGATTTATAGCTGCATTTATAAAAAATCTCATGAAAAGTTACTAAAATGTTGCAAGTAATTGCATATAATGACCTGTATTGTTTGTAGATTTCAAGATATCGATTATCTTTTAGGTAATTACACTCAGGAGGTACTTGCGTACAAATGACAAAAATTAATTAAAATTATATGAATAATTTCATTTTTTAGAGCTAGAGGCATTTTTGTAAAAATTGCTAAATTTCGACCCAAAATCATGAATGTTGTAAAAAGTTGCATAGTTATGGCCTATTTTATTATCATTTTTGTATTTTGGTGTTATATCCCTTCGAAACATAATACATAAATTTACGCAAGTACAGTTTTTGAAAAAAAGAGCTCCGAACGTAGTCGGATACCTTACAAAACCTTTTTCTTAACACTATTTGGCCGTGCCTTTTCGAAGCATCCAGGGAAAGAACTTTAGGAGCAAAAGTCAATTTTTCATTTTGATTTTTAAACAAACAATACAATGTGTCATTCTGAATTAACAATTCATCAGATGCTGAGCAAAAAATCTCCTTCTAGAGATAATATATAGGGTTTTTCTTAGCAAAAAGAACAATGCACACCAACGCGGATGTTGCCAATAAAGAAACTCATTAATGAAATCACATAATGATAATAAAAGCGAACGATTTTAAAATCTAAAAGTTCAGTGCGATTGTTAATGTTAAAATGAAAAAATCTAGCGCGCGCGCCATATAGAGGAAGAAAATATGTTTATAATGTTTATACTTCGATTTTCAAACAATCAATCATATGCGTAATTCTAAATTAACAATTCGTACGAAACGGAGATCTTAATCTTTAAAATGTTACCTCATTTATCGATTTTGGTTAAGTATAAAGGGAGAAAAAGGGAGAAAAAAAACTTTTAGAAGTAATATACGAGTATATAGAATTTCGAGAAATACATACAACCTCATGTAAACGTGGCTAACATTAATTTGGAAAAATAATTACCTATATTTAAATAATTGTTTCTGTAATATCTCATATAAAATAATTGACATCAATTTTAATTTTACTTTACTATCATTAATTGAATTTTTTTGTATTCCAAGACTGAATAATTGTAATGCTAAAAGTCATCGTAACGGGAAGCAATGCATGTATAATACAGAGGCTGTTCGCACATTTTTTAGAGGATTTTGGTAAGCGGTAATAAAAAATCGTTTGCTGCAAAAAAAAAATAATTGCAATTGTACTATGTTTTTAAAAGTCAAAATTATCGTCTGCGGCTTCAAAGTTTTGTTTTTATTCAAAATGGCGTTTTTAACAAAGCAGTGGTTCGAAGGCTACATTTATGCTCTTTCCGAAGAGAAATATGCATACTCCGTTATCCAAAAACGATGCGAGAGTCATGGTTTTGTGATAACTAAAGCGTCGATAGGTAATATCGTCAACAAGAAAGGAAAAAAACATCAAATTGGGACAAAAGTTCCGAACAAGTATCCAAGAAAAAAAGGACATCTTCGATTATTGCGAAGGTACGTTGTTTAATTTTAAAAGAAAATCCCCCTAGTCAAAGGACAGTTGCAAAATCATTAAAATGCTCGGTGTCCACTGTAAACAAAATGATAAACGCTGATTTAAATCTTAAGAAAGCGAAAAAACGCAATGTGCATCGTTTTCTTCCAATTCATATCGCTGAACGCAGGACACGCTTCAGAATTCTATATGAGAAACAGTTATCCAAAGAAAAATGGAAAACAATTGTCACAATAGATGAATAATGGGTGTATTTAAATGTTTGCAACAAAAAAAGAGCCATTTATTAACATAAAAGGGGAGAAAAAAATTTAAGTACATGGTTCAAAGAATCGAAAGTAAGTTTTTCTAAGGGATTCATGATTGTTGCTGGTTTTTCTTTTAATGGCAAGTTAAAAATAAAGAGAGTGGAGAAAAATGTCAAGATTAACTCCAAATACTATTAGGAACATATTTTATCGCCAATTTTTCTGAATGAAATACCATCGCTTTACCCACAGTGCCATCAATCTGTGAGACTCCATCAGGACAAAGCTAGCAGTCACACATCAAAATCCACTGTAAATTTCCTAAAAGAAATAGAACAAAAAACTGGTATCAAGGACATACCCTTCATTGATATCCCTACTAAATCTCCCGATGTATCACCTATGGATTTTTGTGCTTTCGGACTTTTAAAATCTGCATTATCCAAACGTCGTCCCAAAACCCTTACATGACTCTGGAAAGCTGTTCAGGAGGAATGGGACAGAATACCTTTTCTGACACTTCAAAAGGCATTATTATCCTGCAGATTGCGGTGTCGAAAGATAGTTCAGAATAAGGGATGTCAAATAGAACATTTAAAACACAAGAATTTTATGTAATTTAATTTTGTGAATGCAATTACATCGACTAAAAAATGTGTGAACAGCCTCTGTATAAGCACACCGCTCCTTCAAAACGACCAAAAAAATTAAGAGTTGTTCAAAGAATAATTCATCTTCATAGAAACAATCACACTTAGCATTCCTCGGTGTGATATTAAACTATTAATTAGCTAGAAACAACTTAACATCCTTAATATTTATTGTGGATGTTAAGAAGTTGTGTGTTTCTGCATTGCGTCTTCCATAAGTTTCATATAGACAATTTTACATAATTCAGCAATTGCTACATCTGTACTGCAAACTAAACTATCCCAATTGTTGTTTATGCTTAGAAAGTGATATGGTATTGTACGCGAAGTTTATATCACAAGTCCTCTTCATAATTAGCAGAGCTTTTAAATGTGTTAAGAAAAGGCTGTGGTTAAATCCAAATTAGATTGAAACTGTGTATAATATAATTGATAGCTACTCTTTAACACTAGAACTAAGGTCGGTTAAGGTATGTACCTTCCTATCAAATTTGCCACCAGTGGTTTTGACTTGTTTGCAATTTCTAGTATTAAAATTTTATTTCAATTCAATAAAAATGTTTAAAAAAGAAAAAAAAAGAAAGAAGTATACTTCCAAACAAAGAAGAAAATATAATGCAGTTAAAAATTTACTTCTTTGTTTGGAACTTTTGAATAAGAAATATTTAAAAGATAAAAATATCAGTTTACAGCATTATACATTTAATAATAATTAAAAAAACTAAACAAATGCACGCCGTTGTTTAAAAGCATTTTTAGATTTTATTCTTTCATTATTTTTAATCCGTTGTGCATTGTTATCTTGTATGAGCATTTAATCTACAGAAGCTCATAAAATTGATTTTCCAATTTCTTGTATAATTATTGTTACTATTGATCGCTCTCGAAATACACTATTATATACAAATGATAGGGTTGGCAAATAGTCTGTTCTTCTACCAATAAATTTATATAAAATTTGTATATCAAGCTACACCTATTATTACAATCTCGAAATCACACTAGGAATCTACCCGTTACACGTTTGCGAACATTTTCTTAAATATGATTTACGTTTAAATATTGGTTTATTGTAATTTGATTTACAGACCTCAGGCTTAAAATAATATTCAATATTCAATGCAGGTGAAATATGATTATAACGTAAATGACTCATGAAAATTAAAGGACACATGTCTGAATAAGATATCTACATCTACAAGGGAAAGATTTGAATTAATATCAGTTATAAACCAATACTCACATTATCTCTCTGAAAAGGTACTCATATCAAAACTTATTTACGAAACATTGATGATAAGCTATGCTTTTGAAATTATACCAAAACACAAAATTGTTTCCTAACGCAACATAAACACACTCCAAAACATTCAGATCCTCGTAAACTTTAGCCTGACATAGCTATTTTTGAGATTGCAAAGAAGCTTAACATTAAATTGTCTGCAATTTGTAACTCTTTTGTAAAAATTTTATTGAATTTCTAAATAAAGGAAATAGAATAAATCCGACCTACATGTTTTATGAAAGTATGATTTGCAGTTACATACGTTCGATGTTGCAATTTTACCATAAATGAAATATTAAATGTGTCTGGTGTGAAGCATTCATTCACTGGAATAAATGCATCCCGTAATACTCGAGTAATTTAAATAAAATATCATCTAAGTTTTAGGTTATCAGCATCAAGGGATTTAAGTGACTTTATAATAATTAGCCACGCATTAACTGTTTAAACACAACTGATACATGAGCTAAATATAATCGTTATAAATATGAAATAATACAACATATTTTTATAAATTTATTATGAAAATTGCGCTATTCTTTAGTTTATAGGTTTATTAAAAGTGTTTAACTTATATAATGCTTAACTAAAATAATTTAATTATCAATATTTGAATAAATCTGAATTACAAAACAATGGTCAAATTCATGTTTGCTATTCATTTCGTTAAATACAGATAAATTATAAATAAGAAAAAAAATATTTTTCTAAATATTATCATAAAACAATACATACAAAGGTAAATAAAATAAAAGAGTAGAGTAATGGTTTCAGTTAAGATTCATCCATTAAAAGATTCAAATTTTCCTTTTACCACTCTAATGACATATGCATTTTGTTTTTAATATTTGAAAAGAAGATTCATTTTTTTTTCATTTTCAGTGTATTTCTGTTATTCTTTTACAGAAACTTTGTAATTTCCTTTTGCAATTTTTTTATTACTTTCTTATTTTTTTCAATTAAGAAAATATGTCAAATTTTACCATAAGACATAAAGTAGTTATTTATCTTAACATTTGTTTCTATGTTACAGTTTGTAAAGAAAGTATTACGTACAATTCAAAAATTTTTGACAAGGAATTTTACGATAGCATAGAATTCTACAGTTTTAATAACCAGAGAACCGAAATTACCTGGAAAAATTATTAATATTTAACTAAAAAATGAATCTCCCTCTTCTTCAGTAGTAAATCATGGAGCTTTTAATAGATTTTGAATATTAAATGCTATTTCTCACAAAAGTTTATTCTTTTTAACGTAGTCATTTATTATATAAAATCGTATCTTAAGTTTTCTGAATATCTACTTTCGTTGTAAAAAAAAAGTCATATGGCTCATACGTTTTAAAATGTAAAGATAGTAAACAAAACAAAAATTATTTTAAACAGTCTCAGACAAGTTTAAAACGTAAAAAAAATGTTGATGAAATGTAAATTGCTTTAAGAAATATATTTAATAAATAACCCCCAGACGAAAAATATACAAGAATAATTCTTCTGGTTAATGCCTAATCCTATTGATTTGGGAAAGGTAACAGTGTTATATAAAAACTGTTACATAAGTGCATACACGCCCCAATTACATATTTCAAGCTTCTAAACACTTGAGACGCATTTCTTCATAGTTTTCAAGTGCAGACAAATATGAACTAAATATTTTAATATCTTTTGTGTAGTTTTTAAGGTTTAAGGTTCGTTTTTTTAACTTATTTACTATTCATAAATCATAAATAAAAGAAATTAAAATCGTGGTAGTACTGTACCAACATTAATGCATCAAACCTATACTATAATTTAAAGGTATAGTAGAAATATTTTTTTAAATAATATATTTTTTTTTCTTTTAGCGATATATATATATATATATATATATATATATATATATATATATATATATATATATATATATATATATATATATATATATATATATATATATATATATATATAACCTGAAAAATGCAAAAAAGAAATGCGCAAAATAATATCGAGCAGTATTTAAAGAACAGGTCATAAAATAAAAAAATTTCAAAAATCCTATGAAATCGTATCCGAAAGTAGAGTGTTTCAATGATGAGGCGGTGGTCAACGGTTTTATTTAAATTAAGTCAGTGTGTGGATTGTCTGGAAACATGTTAAATAGCGATATACTTTGTCTTTAAAGAAACAAAACATCTACAGAAGTTGTAAACAAATATATTACATGTAAAAATTATTGACATGTAGGTACTCCATTTACAGCAGGGATTCATGTTTTTGTATTATTTTTGAGAAACTTTGCTTTTATTAGACTTAAACATCATAAACAGGTGTAAATTAAGCTTTTCAAAGTGTCCGTTTAATGGTTTTATGTCAGAAACTTATTTTTCTTGTTAAATTTATGTTCTTTGCAACAAAATTTTTTTTTAGATTCAATTTTATTTCTTAATTTTATTTCTTAGATCTTGTTCTCAGATGCCCACGACCATAATAATAATATAGAAAAAATTATTAAAAATTGTAGAATAACGTAGCAAGAACGTTTCTCTGACAAATGTTCCCGTATATTCAGTTTTAAGTACGTTCAGAATAAAGATTTGCTTCTCTCCTCCTTTTTTCCTGCTGCTGATGGTCTTCCTTACATCTGCGTTTTTAGCCTGCAGGTAATTTGACTATTATAGAGATTTTAAAGTGTTTTAACTTTCATTTTAACTTAAAACAATACAAGTTGCTTCAGCGGAGACACAGAAACCTCAAGATCCCAAGGTTTCTAAATGAGACTGGAGTTACAGTCTCATTTAGAAATATATTTACAGCAAGATACATGGTTTCGCACAAAAATCGTTTGCCACCAATTGCGACAGGATTTCGGAGCAAGAATTCTGACTTTTTCCTCTTTGGATTTTCCAAGAGACCACAGGCCTATACATATAGCCACGTACCAACTCAGATGTTTCTTTTATTATAAAATGTTTAGTGGCAATAATCCATTTCACTATACCTTTCTTCGACATCATATGCCGAGGAGTCTTTGTAGAAAATTTTATTAGAGAGTTTCGCCAGGCATGTGTGGTCCACACTGCATATACTGATAATTAACTACATTTGCAAAGAGGACACTGCATCTTATTATGCGTTTCAAGGGACAGTTGAAAAGGATTTGCTGCAGGGCTATGGAGTAGTAGCATGTTCGGAAATGATTTTTGCACGACAAACGGGCCTAAAATAAACTTTTCGCGTTTATGATTCACCAAGCTACCAAAGCAATTTTGCTATGACCTATAGAATACATACATGTATGATAATTTTGTAAGTTTAGTTTTAAACACCGTGGGAGATAATTTAAGAGATATTTTACCAACAGAAGGAGAACAGGTAGGTTTATTAATCGATTTCCTTCCAGACCTTCAACGTTTACTGTGGAAAGATATCATATACCTCGTCGTACGCAGAAGATATAGAAATCTTATCATTAAAAAACCCAAAAGAATGATGAAAAATTTTATTATTCAAAACAATTCCTCATTTTAAGTCGAAATAATTATTTTCTAACGTATTTTTAAGGGGATGGTGGACCTTTCAAAGCGATTTTTGAAATTTTCAGCTCAGAGATAACAAATTTTGCATTTGTATTCATTAAAGTATAACGATATTAAAACCCTTATAAAATTAGGTATATATATGTATATATATATATATATATATATATATATATATATATATATATATATATATATATATTAAATTTTAATAATTAAAAATTGAAATTAAATTACTTTTTTTTAAAAATACTCCTTGCGATTCAATTTTTAACTTTTCCCCTTAGTTTTGCATATGGCTTATAAATACACTCTGAACAAAGCTATGTACTATTTTGTATTTTCGTTGAATAGTTAATTTTTAGGAAATATTTTTATGCTTATACTCTGAATTTTCGTGAAATTTTTGTACTTTTCTATATTTAAGTTAAACTTTGATAACCTGAATGACCTCGTATCCTAAAATGGATACATAACATTTTTTGACGTATTACAGGAGTCTTTAATGTAAATTTCAGGAAATTTCGTCAAATATTATGACGCGAGGAGCATTTTAAAGAATTCCAGATATGGAAATTTCTCATTTAAAAAAAAGCCATTTAAAAGATGTTTTTTCACATACTTTTAATATTTACTTTTCTTAAGCCATCAAGTTATCATTTTACTTTTCATTACATATTTTAAATGCATTTTATTCCAATATTTACATGTTTTTAAAATATTAATAGACCTCCCCCCCCCAAACAAAAAATAATTCCAATTTTTGTTCGATTTCTAGTAATTTGACAGTCTACCATCCCCTTAAACAACTTTTATTGTTATATGAAGTTCACAGATTTTTTCTTTCACTTTGTACCTTTGTAGTTATTTCTTATAAAGATGACAAAATATACTTTTACTTATTCATTGTTGACGTTAAATAATTTAGAATGTTCACTTTGCATTTATCAATATCGTGCTATTAGTTTAATGGTAAATTTGGTTGTATAATCTTTCCCATATATTTTCATTTAAATATATATTGAAACGCAATTATCAACAAAAGTTACGTTCTTTACTTATCGTTCTTTATTTATTGAGGCATTTCGAAGAATTTAAATTCCTTTCCATGTCATTTAAAATTTTAATGCAAATGTTTTAAACGGACTACAAAGATAAAAATAATGAATGCAAGTATAACAATTTTTTTTTGTAAAATTGCTGACGTTTATGACATTTTCTCGGTCGCCTGGAAGTCAGTTAGATTTGAAAATTTAATGTTCATGTAAGATTTGGAAATGCTAAGTGTCTTTTTTCGTTTAAATCGCTAAGCAAATTGAGGACTTAGCCCACTCTTCTCTCTATTACCAATATTTTACTTCAGCAATATCCCCTTTGAAAAATGCAAGTAATAGCAATCTTGAACTTAATTTCAACCGTGGAGAGGGGATTCTCGATAAAAGGAGAGACGGAAAAGTTAGAAAATATGATCAAAAGGAATAATAAGAAATTATTGCTTAAGAAGTGCTTTAGCATAAAAAGAATCGATTTTGCAGTTTAAGAGGGATCGGCCGCAGAATAAGGTCAGGTATATTGGAACTGAATTCATGCGGTTTTATAGCCAGGACTGGGGAGAAAAAGAATCCAATCAATCAATCAATGAGACCATGTATTTCAATTTCTGGAAAGAATCGTAAAATTGTGGTTAAAGGAATCTGGTTGAAAGATTCTTGTTCAGAGAGAGATATCAGTTTACTTTTTTTTTCATGTATCACATTTCTTAAATGTGTAATAAAATATTCCTTAAATATAATACCCCAAAACTGACATAAGAAAAAAAGATTTAAATTAAAGATAATGAAAAATTTATGTTATATCGTTATACTTTAAACCAAAATTATTTGTTACATAACTAATGACAAAGATTGATCATTAATGCATACGCGTTACTCCATTGTTAAATGGGTTTCTTTCTTTTTATACTTGTCTATTAAGCTTTTTGCAAGTGGTCAATAGTTGGTTTGATGCATAAAGTATATGAATTTTATGCCGCAGATATAGTGAGCAACGTATTTACATAAAGCCTTTTATACAAAATTACATCGCAATTTTCTGCTTAAATGACGAATGCATGGCATGCGTGCTAAAGATAATACTCAAAACAAATGTTCAGGGTGTATACTGATTTTTCCGAGGGTTTGAAATCAGAAATTAAATGCAACTGAACAGATTTTCAATCCAGATTTATATAGTAAGAAATTATGGTTGATTTAAGAAACAACTTTCAAACAGCTTTGACGTACAAATACACTGGAGTGCCACTGAATTAGGGATACCTACCTAGTAACGAGTTGGGACTCCTCTGGCCTTGGTAACGGAGGCCACACGACGAGGCATAGATTCAACAAGTTTCTGGAAACGTTCCACGGGTATGGCTTGCCAAATATTGGCTAAAGATGTCCATAATTCAGTAAGGTTCTTTGGTGCTGTGTGATGGCCTTTCACGCCTTGTTCCAAAATATCCCAAAGATGCTCAATAGGATTTAGGTCTGGGCTTCTAGGTGGCCAATTCATGACAGAGAAGTCAGAGGAATGCTCATCCAACCAGCCAGTAGCCAACCGGGACTTGTGAGAGGTACAGTTGTCATGCTGGAAAACTCCATTACCGTGCGGATAACAGAACAGCATAAACGAATGGAGGTGATCACCCAGCAACTCTACGTACCGAATTGCATTGAGGGAGGTTGGTACACGCACCAAAGATCCCAAACTTTGTCACGAAAAAACCCCCCAGACCATGATTGAGCCACCATGCCCTTGTACAGTTCCAGCCAGGCATGCAGGATAAATGGCTTCATGAGCCTGATGCCATATTCTCAGCCTCTCGTCGGCGTTAAGTAGTCGGAATTGAGACTCATCACTCCATGCTACCCGTTTCCAGTCCTCTACACTCCAGTCTCTGTGCTCTCCTGCCCATGCAAGACGTGCAGCCCGATGGCGAGTATAGAGCAATGGTACTACCATAGGTCGACGGCTCCCGAAACCCATACGGTGAAGCGAGCGTTGCACAGTCCGTTTACTGACTGTACGACTGGCACCGTCAATAAACTGGGTGGTAATTTGAGCTAAAGTGTTTCTTCGCTGGCTACGTACAATACGCCTGAGCCGTCTCTCACCACGCACTGTCAAGGCTAATTGTCATTTGCAGTTTTCCCGATCGCTAGTTTTTTTTTCCACCATCCATGTATTCTTGGTATACTCTTGACACTGTCGACCTTGAAAATCCTAGCTGTCTGACGATTTCGGAAATTGAATGCCCATGCGTCGCGCACCTACGATTTGTCCGCGATAGAAGACGTCTAAATCAGGCAGTTTACCCATACTGGCAATTCCAACAACTAATTCAGAACAACCACAGTACGCTCTATATATGCAGTTACCACAGCGCCCTCACTTGCGCATACATGATGCGCAGCGCTACACAATTTGCATAGGCTTTGCTATCCTTAATTCAGTGGCACTTCAGTGTAATACCAAACTCAATGCGCTCTAAAATATCGTTCAATATGTCTTAACTGAACGATTATGAAATCTTAAACAAAAATACAAGGGGCCCGGGTTGCCCCAATTGGTCGGCATATCTGTGGTGTCCGTCCGGCGCCTAGGCCCATAAAACCTAACCGAATAGGGAAAATCAACTTTCGGCTAGTTTGCATTAATTGCTACGCAGTGCTAGACTTCAGTTTGAACTAATCATCCGGAACAGCTTAATCATTTCGAATTAACCAATAATACAAAATTTACGTTGCTATATACAATGCAAAATTTAATACCTGATGTAAAAAAAAATATATATATATATATGTATTATTTGTATTTTAAGTGCACTGAAATTCAATTTAGTCGACTTAATACTTGTCATCTCAGAGATGTATAAGTGTACAAAACCATAATAAACAAATTAATTATCCAAGACGTCTGTACGTGTCAAGACATTAAACGTGAAATATTATAAAGGTGTACATACAATAAACGAAGGGTAAGGAAGAAAGTTGTTCGTTAAATGTATATGTTACAACGAATACCAGCGAACGCACAACAGTGGACGACCTTTTCCTTTGCCACAGTTCATTCACTAGGTGGTACACCAAAGGTAAATCGTTACTCTTCATTAGCTGTCGTTCGCTGTATGTGTACAGAGACTGCAATTTAAGTCCAAACCATTTAACATCTTTTTTTTGGAAATTTCAATACGAGTAGGAGGCTCAATTTCGTTGTTGGTTAGACACGCGTAATATACAGTAGTATTGATTGGAATACCCACCACACCATTTCATTTAAAAAAATTAACGATCAAGCCGAATTTCAAACCAAACGTCGAATTTGTCCATTGAAAAATTTAGATTAATTCGTTTGTTACCCTGCGTTTTCCACCGTTTTCTGTATATTAGCCATAAGACATAAGATATACACGTATAGCTAAAAAAAAAAAAAAAAACGAGTATAAATTCTTAAAATGTCAATTTTTTTAAAACTTTAATTGCTTTAATACACTAGCTATATATAGTTGTATTCATTGCTTTACCCCACTGTAGGAGAAATACTGGGATAAAGGTTTCGAAAATTTTATAAAACATATTTCAATAAACCATAAAGAAAAATAAATCTACTTATTCTTTTGTCTGACTCAAGAGCAGAAAAAAAGTGTCTGATGTAAAACATTTTACCTCTAAAATCATAAAATTGTATTCCTGTTATTTTTTCTCTCTGTTAATATCAAAATAAAAAATCGCTTTCTACAATAAATGCTACTCTTTAACTGAGAGTTTATCTTTTTCTGCTAAAAAATAGATAGCGTTTGAGAAACTAAAGGAATACGATTCCAAATCCATCCCTAGTCTACTTAGTAAAAAAAAAAAATGAGTGATTCATAAATTTAATATATGCAGTTTCATATAACTGCATGCATTGCCTTTGCAGCTATAAAAAAATCTTAAAAATTTATGAATAAACCTAACATTTATTAACTATACACAAAAGTTGACTTAGACGAATGACGTGCACAAGTAGAATCAAAAGAGCGCATTTTTATCTGTACAAAGAACGAACACTATTTTTGGAGGAAATATTCTCCGTAGAATCCCTAACAGAATAAATTTGAAACTGAATATATTTGATAAAACTTAGAGACCGTTATTTACGTGATCGTATGAATACGATGAACACGTACGTGCCCGGCCCGAACATACTCTCACAGTTACGGAAATTTTCAAACGGTATAATCTCTTTTAGATGAATTCCTCAGAGAAAAGTAATGTTCTGAATATTTTTAAAATTATGTTATTCAGCGACCCAGTTTTCTTTCCACTTCTTGGCCGAAAAATTTTTCGTGAAGGTCATATAATTCTCATTAGCGATCAAAATTACGTCTGATGTTTTCTCGGGCTAATCATCAAAATGATATAAATGGTTATATACAAACCTATAACGGGTAGAATTATTGGTCCCAAGAACTAATTGATATATTCCTGCATACCGCGGTCGCCATGGTAACTAGCTGACAAAAGTAGAAGAAGGAGATTAATCTTTTTTTTTACCCTGGTACCGATTGTATGTTATACCGCTTTGAGCGAGAGATCTTTTATTGATTAATAATTATCATGGTGCTACAGGAAGGAGTGGTTTTTTCATATTTTTATATCCCATAAGCTTATTCTTTAATTGAAACATCTGCTACATATAGATTTTAGTTTCCTTAATCTAACAGTATCTAATTTTAAAGTTTATTTTACCTTTTTTATATTGTTGTTTCTTCAAGTTTAATTGCTTTACATTTTAGTTTATACATTTATAGATTATATTCTATTTATTTAGTTGAAACATGTTGTACACATATATTTAAATTTCTCCTATCGAGCAGAACTATACTCTGGCTTTAAATTTTAAACTACATATTTTATATTTCCGTTTCTTATAGTTAAGTTGTTTATTTTGTTTAGTTATATTGGATTTTTTATTATATTTTGGTGAATCGCATGTTATTCCTTTAGTAAAATATCCTGTACATTTCCATTTTATTTGCTCTAATCTAACAGAAATATACTCTAATTGTAAATTACAGTTTACGGTTTTATATTTTTTTATTTTAATCTATTTCTTGAGTTAGTATAGATGTTTTACGTTTCATTTAATATTTTCATTGATCATATGCTATTTATTTAGTTGAAAAATGTACATAAATATTTTATTTTCCCTAATCTAACAGAACTATAATTTTGTATTACATTTTAGTTTACGTTTTTTAAATTTTCGTTTGTTTTGGTTAAATTGTTAATTGAGTTTATTTATTTTTTGCTTAATATTTTTGCAGATCATATGATATTTATTTAGTTAAAACATGTTGTACATATATATTTTATATTCCCTAATCTAACTGAACTATACTTTTGTTTTAAATTTTAGTTTACAATTTTAAAATTTTAGCGTCTTTTGGTTAAGTCCTTTATTGAGTTTAGTTATTTTTTATTTAATATTTTTTGCAGATCATATGCTATTCATTTAGTTAAAACATGCTGTACATGCATATTTTATATTCCGTAATCAAACAGAACTGTAATCTAGTTTTAAATTTTAGTTTAAGTTTATATTGTCGTTTGGTATAGTTTAGTTGCTTATCAAGTTTATTTATTTTAAGTTATATTTAATATTTTCATAAATCATATACAATTTAATTATATGAAACATGCTGTACATATGCTTTTTATTTTCTCTAATATAACAGAACTAAACTCTAATTGTAAATTATAATTTATGTTTTTATATTTTTGTTTCTTCTAATTTAGTTGTTTTACATCCTAGTTTATAATTTTATGAATCATATGTTACTTATTCAGTTGAAATGTGTTATACATATACATTTCATATTTCCTAATCTAACAAAAGTGCATTCAGCTTCTTTAATATAAGATTACTACATGTAACAATAAATCACTTATTATTAATGAAAGTTTGTTAGAAATAAAGTTTTTAATTTAGAGAAATTCCAATATTATTGACTTTATGATACGTTATTGATTACGAAAAAACATTTAAACTATAACATAGAACAACATTATAAACTATAACTTAAACTATAACTTATATTACATAAAATATTAACTTTAGTATAGAGAAAAGAAAGAAATTTTTAACTATAATAAATGATTTTTCTCTCTATATTTCTCAATTATCTAAACAGTATTTGCCGTCATTATATTCTTATATTTCGTAGGGTTATTTAGAATGGAAGGAATAAATCATAATAACAATGAATAACAATAGAGGCAACAATAAAAAAAATAACAATTTTCCTTTTGAACATAAAGTGTTATTCGAACAATTATTTTTATAGGCAAATTATATTAAATCTCAACGAATGAGCATGATGAGATGTAACTTAAATTTTTCTTCAAGAGAGTTTACCAGTTTTTTGAGAAATTTCCCACCTATTTCATTACAGAATCCCTCTATTGACAGTTTATTAAATTAAAGCAGCATATACGGTATAGCATCAAGAGGTGTCCTGTCGATCTTAGATGAAGTTGCTAAAAAATCTTATTAAAGTGTAATATTTTGTAAGGTCTACCTAATGATCGATTAACAAAAATGGATCATTGTATTTGCATAAATCCAAAGAAGCTACAAAAAAAATTCTAAATTCAGCATAAACCGTTAATATAAATACCGCGTAGTCAAATTGCGTGGGAGACTGGTTTGTTTGGAGCTGTTTACGCGAGTTGCCTTCGGTGGCTCATAACTAGATCGCTCCTAAGCCTGAGCCAGTTTTTGCAACTTTGGCAGAAAGAGTTTGTTGTGTTAGTAATAGTGGATTACTGTGCAGCATCACTGGTCTGACTTTATATAATTTATGAGTACCTGAGCTTCATTTCCTTGTTTAGTGTGTATAACATTTGGAACCAGTCTTTACTCAGTATTGTTTTTACACTGCACGTTATATGTGTCAAGGGGATAATAAACTTTGTTATTTATCTAGTGCAAAAAGTGTTATTTCTACTTTATTAGAGAGCGACTTCGATATACATATATCCGAGAAAGGGTAGAAGTCAGATATCTCTATAATTTATATGACATACATCCCACGCAGACAAATGAGTTGAATATTTTTTCTTCTACTATTTGCTTTATAAAATTTCGACGCAGTGCATACTTTTTGGCAATTTCCAATATCATAAAAATTGTTGACTCTATCCATTTAATCACTTTCAAATCTAAAGTAACTAGATTGTTCATATGTTCGATTATTTTGAACATCAGCGAAATTTGACTGCTTAACCATGTAGTTTTTATTGTAGTAGTAATGTAGTAGTAATTATGTAGTTTCCATGTAGTAGTAATTATGTAGTTTTTTTATCTTTATGCTTTATGTTAAGGCGATATAGACCAACCTCAAAATATTTATTATTTTTTAAATTTGAACCTTTTCTTTTGAATAATTACATTAAATTTCAATGTCCATCAGTCTGAAATTTCCATTTTAAAACTTGATGTAGCTCTCTATCATAGCAAGCGAATGGGGAAGAGAAGCATATTACGAAAATTCAATCGCAAGTCAATAGCAACGATCTCGCAACATAATAGCAAGGGACAGAGTACAGCAAGACAAACAAAAGAGCCCTATTTAACGTAAATAAAAAATGAAGACATCCAAGGTTGGAATCAGCTTCCCAGAACCTGGTGTTAGTCAGCCAATATTAACAGCAGTAATCTGCCAGGGTAATCATTGGTAAATCCTTTCTGAGGAGTACATAACAAAGGATAAATCCGGTACAGGGCTACATGTACACTAGTGATGCATATATTTTGATTTTAGCTCCTATTTGACTTGCTTTATGCCTTTTGTCAGATTCTTGCGCTGTAAATTTTGTACCAAAGTTCGTGACAGACGAGGCTTCTTTTCGATGTGGAGAGGGTGACTGCACTATGTCATCCACAAGTAAAAATTTACAGGAATGCCAGATTAGAAAATTTCTTTTCCCTCCAGTGTACTCATCAGATATGTCTCGCTGAGGAGGTTACAACAAGGGTGAAAGCTTGGTCCACCACTACCTGTTCACTGGAGATGTAAATTTTTACTTTTTTAACTCCTCTTTTGTATAGTTGATGTATCTTGCCATCTTCTGGCGCAGTAAATGTTTTTACTCTAGCTCGTGACATGTGGTTCTATCTGAGGTGGCTGGTTGACAGAACTTTGTGAATCCCCAGCAAAAAAATTACAGAAATTCCTCGTTAGGAATTCATTTCCCTTCCCCACGCATATATCTGTAATACCTTGCTGAGGAGTCGATTAGAAGGACGAAATCTTGGTCCAGGCTTGGTATGCTGGAGATGTATATTCTTGCTTTTAATTCAAGAGAAGAGATGGCCCTATGATAGGAACTGAGTTCTAAATTCATGCATATCGAAGCCAAATCTCAATAAGATAGGTATTGATAAGTAGTTCTCAAAATAAGCAAAATATTGTATACACAGTTTATCATATTTCGGAAGAAATAATTATTTAAAAGTATTTTTTATATGAAAAGCAATTTAAATTTATATTACCTTATATTTAGCTATGCACCACGACATATTCATGAACGAGAGGGAATGTTGAATGGAAATAGAAGGAAACATTTCTTTCGTGATTTTTCTTTCTTCACGAAACTGATAAACTTCTTTTCGCAAGGTAATAATAACGTTTCTCATGAAAGTTGTGCAGTAAAATATTAGATATCTCCTGGTGTTCTCCCATCTCATTAGCATGATTATTTCCCGTATAAAGGATCTTCATAATCACTCTCCAAAAATAGATCTTGATCAATTCTGGAGAAATATGATAGCTGATAAATAATCTGGGCTTTAAGATGGTATTAAAGGAAAGATCTCCCGCTAAGCATCATGTTTCTACGAGTTGTTAGGTAGGTATTAAGTAGTTGTTTGTTATATTTTTTAAGGATAGACTCAAATAAAATAATAAAGCAGTTCAAATAATTCAGTTGAAAATTTCATGCATAACATTTTTCATAAAACTGAAATATCCTGTGTTACTTAATTTGATTATTATGTGTTAAAACTTAACTCAGAAACCTAATAAACCAATATTAATTTTGTATAATATAGTGTGAAATTCTTTTCAAGAAGAAACACCTCATTCGTAAATTAAAATATGTTGTCATTTTGATGTTAATTTTCTTACTACAAATGTTTCTATTCGAGGATGATAAGTTTATTAAAATGTAGCACAATATTTTTAAGTTAAAATTTTAATATGTATTTTTAAAAGTTATCAATTCTTTACCAGCATGGGAGTTTGTTTTTTTTCAATCAATTCAGAAGTAATTTCAGAAATCTTTAGAAACAATTCATTAAGAAGCTATAAAAAAGCAATTTCAGAAATCTTAACCAAAGAAATAATGTCTTGCTTATATATATCACTAATATTTTTAATCAAAGTAACATTCAGATGGATGGAAATATTGTTAAAAAATAAATGTTCACTTTTTTCAGAAAAAGTTTATATATATTTTGTTTCTAATGCTGATGCACTTGTCGTGAGACATTTGCCTTCCGTTATTTCTCACGAAGTCTTGCTGGCTACTTTATTATGTGAGAACCATTTAGGTGGTGAGCCAGGAATGAAGGAACACGGAAACGACCAAGCCATATTCGGGATTTTAGCCCGTGCCCACTGCGTGGAAGCTCACGGAGCTAACCATTGTACCATGTGGGCGGCTCAGGAAAACTACAAACGATATAAATTCCTGCTTAAGAACTCACACAGTGATACTTTTATTCAAAGCAAAGAAACTTCAAAATAAAATTTAAGTGATGGTTTTGAACATGTACATGTTGTTGCGGTTGTTGTTACACATCCCCAAAGACTAGCACGGCTATATGAGGTCCATGACATTGTACACCCTAATGAAATCTAGAACCATCAATCTATTCGCAGATAGATCCCGCATGGATAGAGCCCCAGGCAAGCCAGAATATGTTCAGGGCAAGCCCGCTCAGTACGACATATTCATGGATGGCGAAAACAGACAGCTTCTGTGGTCAACGATTGGAGCACCAAAGGTAGAAGTGTGACAGAATTCATAAATGATGTACATAAATCACATGTACATAAATAATGTTATACAGCAGAGAAGGCCAAACTGCAGCTCATGAATAGCATGGGGCTCTTTATCACTTTCATTTGTCTCTCCAATAGAAATTCGGAAAATTCTGGAAGACTCAAAATACCCCAAATCAAAAGTAATGGCATGTGGAATAATCTCCATTTTTTGTTGCAGCCATAGATGTGAATACTAGTAAATATCTTAAATTTTGGTCTATAAAAAATAAGCTATGCTCAATGTTCACAAATAAAATTTTAAATGAATTGCTACTGTAAAGGATTTTCTTGCTGTGGCCGTGATTATAAAAGATCAGCACATTGCAAAAAATAAAAGAATAAAACTGGAATTCAGTTACCAAACTTTATTTAAGACTTAAGTTAGGAGAGCACAAAAATTATTTGCACGTGGACATCGCCTTTCTTAGCATGAAAATTATTTGCACGTGTACATCACAATTTTTAGCACGAAAATTATTTGCACTTGCATATCAAAATGCTCAGCACGAACATTATTGGCTCTTGTTCATCACAATTCTTAGCACAAAAATTATTCGCACTTGTACATCACAATTCTTATCACGAACATTATTTGCACTTCGACATCACAATTCAAAGCACGAAAATTATTTGCAATTGGACATCACAATTCTTAGGAAAAAACCAAGAAACATCGGTCCATTCCGCATTTGTACAAATCCGTCCAGCACATGCACAGGAACTGGGCCTACATAAGCTCGTTTCACTTCTTTGCAAAACCCTTCGTAGTATCTCCCTTGTGCCACTCGCGCAACCACTTGCTTCAGAAAACCCTCTCTAAAAGAACACCGACGGACACTTTCGCCTAAAAAAATAGAAGACTGACTTCACATAACGTTCTTCAGCCGGAAAATCAAACATTTCCTCACCTTTCCTGTTGCGAACGTTTTTTTAAAACTTTGTAAGAATTTCTGGAGAATGTCCGATTGGGCGGGCAGGAGCGAAGTAAAAGCAGTTCCGTCTAGTTTCAAATCGGATGCTCCGGAACTAGTTTTAAGTTGATGTTTTCATAACAGCTACGAAATGCAAGTAACTCAAAATATTCCAGAATTTGAATAATTTGGCAAAAAAATAAAAAAAACAATTACGAAAGCTATTGAAACTATTGAAGAATTTTGAAATATTAATTATTCTAGCAAATGAAAAATGATATATGTTTCAATAGGATTAGAAAAAACAGCGGTTGAAATTTCTTTCAAATCACATATAGTTTTTTTTCTGTTTTTGGCACATTTAAGTATGTTGATATTTAAATATTGTTCTTAACGCTCTTTATCTTGGCCTCCCTGGTTTATATCATACCATAACCTGATTATCTAGGATAATTCCTGTTCAGAAATAACAAATACCCTTATTGTTGCTTACGTCATTTTCCCCAAACATAAACGAAAGGATGCTACTAATAATTTTTATAAATACAAAAGCCTAAACAACATGCACAAACCATAAAAAAATAATATAAAGTTTCAAATTAGTAAATTATTCATTTCTTTAGATAAATGGAACAAAAAAACCACAATCAAAAGACATGGTATAGTCGTAAAATACATTTTTATTGTTGACAAATGAACAGCTACGAAGTGAAATAACTTAAAATATGTCAAATTTTGAATGATTCGGAAAAACAATTAAATTAAAATTAATTATTAAAGCTATTAAAATATTAAATAATTTAGAAAAACTAATTATCCTAACTATTGCAGAATGATATATCAATAAAAACATTAGAAAAAAAACTCATCAAATATCTGTCTTATCAAATATAAAGTTTTTTCCTGTTTTTGGCTCATCTAAGAATGTAGACATTCCCCTATAGCTCTGAACACTGTTTATCTTTGCCAACCCTGGAATATAGTTTTTAATTATAAGTACAGACGTCTTTTCGGGTGGAATGGACATGTTTAAGAAATGATCGTAAAAAAATTGCCAGTTACAGATTTAGTGCATAAAATGTATTTCCGTGTATTTCATTCAGATTTTTATCCAAAGCTGTATATAAGGGGATTCAAATATTTTTAATAAGATTAATTTCAGTGTTCATCAAAATGGTATAAAGGTGGCCTAAATGAACATGAGACTTTTGTTTCAGTGTCAGTAGTGAAATACCCAGAGCTTTCCGTTTGCGCCAGTAGATGTCGTTCTATTTCACGAAACAAAGCTTCTATCATCGGAAACTGCCTGTGTGCTGTTTGAACGTGTTTAAACAAGTTAGACGGTCGTGATATGGATCCTTCAAAACAGGCCAAGCGAAGGGATATTAAATTTTTCTCGCCGATACGTGTTAGTGAAGCCGGGATTTATCGTCGTAAGGTAGATGTGCATAAGCAGAAGTGTCTATCACAATCCCAGCATTGAAATAAATTAAGGGATTTCGTAATGGACGAGGGAAGACGGAACATGCCGAGACTTTCTCCATCACAATAGACTCTACTGCCGGGGACAAGATTTACCCGGACAAGATTATCCCTCGACCATCCCCCATATAGCCCTTACCTGCCACTTTGGAACTGCCACATCTTAAGGCCCACTAAAAAAAAACTTTCAAGGGCCACAGGTTTCCTAACGATGCAGAGGTCCTGGATGTTGTTCAAGGCTGGTTCCACAGACAACCACGGACATTCTTCGCTCAGGGTATTCAAAATATAATCAGTCCTGGGACAATAGCTTAAACCGACAAGGATACTATGTGCCGCGGATATGTAGCTATATTATCACAATTACTTCCTGTATTGGGTAATTAAATAGTAACTATTATATACAAAAACATATATCACCTTCAGCGTACAAGGCTGACGTTGAGGTGAATTTGTGTTCAATTTGTGGCTCTGTCCATGAGGATGTGACTCATGCAGTTTGTGATCTTATTGAATTTTAAAATTTCATTAGTATGATAAGCATCATATTAATGGATCTTTGTATAACATTAAAGTTAACGATTGAAATTCATTGCCGCAATACAAATATCTTGACATTATCAGAAGAAATGGCCCTGCCCATAAGGGCGTGATTCATGTATATCGTTATCGTATAGGGTTCTAAGATTTCATTAGTGTAATAATCATCAGTTTGATGGATCTTTATAGTCCAGCAAAGTTATTGATAAGAATTCATTGCCTCAAGACAAATATTTTGGCCATATTAGAAGAAATATGTCTGAGAAACAATGATTATATATGTAAATATTAAGAATAATTAAGAATATTAATCACATTTCCTTACTATTAACTTTCTTTACTATTAACCCTCATCAAATAACCATTTTCTTTCCGTAAATTGCTGGATTTTTACATAGCCAGATTGATGTTTTCTATATTCAAATTTTAACCGAATTTTAAAGCGACAAATTACGTTAAGCTAAGCGAGGAAATCTATTGCATGGTATTTATGCGAATGATAATTTTTTTTTATGCCTAAAAAAGTCTACGACTTTTCAGAAAAGTCAATTTGAATAGAAACTTTTGTTTTAAAGTATTTCTATGGAGATGTCTGTAAAAAGGAGACGAATTCAAAAGTTAACACATTTTTGTCGAGTTCATATTAAAATTCAAGAAAAATTCAAGTATTTTGTAAAGATTCTCACATTCCGGTGTCTATTCAGGGTTAAACATAATTAAGTAATGGAAATGGCTCTAAGGATGTTAATGATACTTTTGTAACCTTAATGGAAGAGAAAATCTAACGCATCGCTTTAAACGGTTCCATTTAATCTTTTTCAAAGCTAGGATTTGCATTACAAACAATGGCGGGAATTTAGTCTTTTAAAAATAAATGGAACTCTCCATCTTAGGACAATTGTTCTTATCGGAATGTTCCGTGAAAGGAATACAGCGTAATGAAAGGTAAATATTTAGGACACGATAACAACTGTCATTCGATTATTTAAAGGGATATAAAGGAAGCTATTTTTGGAATAAATAGGGCCCTATTGCCCTACCAAAGTAATTTGGGATAGGTGATCAATGATGCTAAATCTTTTTCAATTAAATTTACTTAAACCGTAGCAGCCGAATCTGTAATATTATATATGAGTTTGTTTTATTTCTATAATACCAAAATAAATTTTCTTTGGTAAATATTTAATTTGTTAAAAGTAAAGGAATTTTATGTATTTTACAAATATACTTTAAATACGGGTATTATCCGTTTTCAGATTTTACTTTAACCCTTTCAGGGCAACAACTCCACCATTTACACGGGGCAGATTTTTTTCCCGATTTTTTAACCTAAATGATCTTGATTTTTTTTCAATTAAAGGTTTCAAAATGTTTTAACTTCTTTAAACTGATAACAGGTGGCAGGACAAATAATTTTTCTGCTCATTTAATTGGAGTACGTTGAATGCAAGTGAAAAAAGACTAGATTTAGGCATTTGCACTGTGCAAACGGCATCCCTCAAAGGGTTAAAAGCACTTCTAATTTTTTTACATTTTGAAACCTTTCATAACAAAAGTAAAATACGCTTTTCAATAAACATAATACAGAACAAAACCTTTATACTGGGCAGAATCCATAAAAGTATTCTTTACAAATGTACTTTAAATACCTGAATCATATTCTGTCAGATTTTAACTTAAAAAGTACTTGCATTCTTTCTTAACTAAACTAAAATTTTGTTTTCTGATAATCCTATTGTTTCTTTTATTATACCAAGTTGGCAAAAAGTTCGTAGAAATTTAAAAAATTTATAAAAATCGGAAAAATAATCAAAATAAAAAAAACGTTTGCAGGGTTAGAATCGCTAGGTCACGGGAATTTTTTTAAGACATGAAAAAAAAAATAACTCATAAAACAGCCGACAGGTGGCGCTGACGTACACAGGTAAAAAAAAGATACGCAAATAACGAAACGAATGCTTCTAAATCGTTTATTACAGCAGTAGATGTTCCAGAAGACCCCAACCACAGGGGATAATACATTGCAGACGAGTCACAAATCCAGCAACAGCAGAGTGCAGCAGGTCCGAATATATACCTGACACCTCTCGGCGGATCGCCTCTTTTAGTTCCAACAGATTGGATGGACTAGATAGATACTACCGGGAGATACACCCTTTTGACTTGTGTACGTCAGCGCCACCTGTCGGCTGGTTTTTGAGTTACTTTTTTCATGTCTTATTATAATTCCCGTGACCTAGCGATGCTAACCCTGCAAAAAAAAAAAATTATTTTGGTTATTTTACCGTTTTTTATGAATTTTTAAAGTTTCTACGGACTTTTTGCCCACCTGGTACTTTAGCCACCACAGAAACGCAATTTCTTTTCAATATGCAGAATACGGGACAAAATCACTATAGGGACAGAATTATTTCAAATATACTTTATATACGTGAATTAGGGTTTTTCAGATATTACCTTAATAAACTTTTATAAATTGATAATTTTGCTTCCGAACTTAACGAAACTAAAATATTTTTTTCTCATAATCATATTGTTCATTTTATTACCCTTTAATTCCCATAGAAACGGTACTTCATTTCAATACGCAGAAGAAAGGTCAAAATCATAACAAAGAAACTTTATAAATATATTTAAATACGTGAAATGTATTCTTTCAGATTTTCCTTGAAAACATTCATAAGTGCATAATTTTCCATTTTTTTTAAGCAAACTGAAGTTTAGTTTTCTGATAATCGTATTGACCACCATATAAATATAATTTACTTTTCGGTAAGTAAAAATTCAGTGCGGAATCCCTATATGGACATCAGTATACAAGGAAAAATCATTACATTTGTTTTGATGTTTTTAGAAAAATAAATGTATATAAAGTTAAACAAATTTCATTTAAACTGCAACCTTTATGAAAACTAGCCAAATGGTTATTAAAATAATTAAAGGAAGATTTATATTTAAATTTTATATATATATATATATATATATCTGTGCTTGGGTTTGAAACAATTATTCGAAATATTATTACAAAATTATATTTCTTCTTTTATGTTAAAACATTTTTACAGATAATTCAACTTGTTATTTACAGAAAATTTTAATACGTTTTAAGTATGAATTCAACGTCAAAGTTAGCTGTAACTTTTAGATAATATTTATGAAGCTTATTATCTTTGAATGTAAAAGTTGACAAAGTATTTTTAAAATAAAATACACAATCATTTTTTTCTTATTCTTTTACAAATCGGCGACATTTCGACTTTAAAGGATCTTCTTTTTATCATACTTATTCCAAGGTACAATTTTCGTATCTACCAAATAATTACCGACACATTATTGTCACAAATATCTTCACATAAAACGGCACTAACACCCAATTTACAGAAAAAAAATTCCCGTCTTAAGTTCAGTTGAAGATAAAAGCAAATAATGCATGATAAGGGGTATTGAATCGAATTTCTTTTCCAATTAATTTAGCCTGTCTTTCACTTGGAATCCTTTGAAAGATTTATGAACGTAATCGACTCAGCCAAAAAGACATCAGAAGACAAGTGGAAAGAAATCGACGGAATGTTCCTGAAAGTGATACCGCATTTATCTAAATGTCGCATTAAAGGAGAGTTCGATGTAAACAAATGGTTCGTCCTTAGCACAAGATTGTCCTAAGGAGGCTTTTAACTTCGATTATGGAAGAGGAATAATTTTGATTAAGAGGTCTTAGAGGTGTTGTAAGTATAGACTCTTTCACGTAATGATAGATTTAAACTCTACTTGACTGTAGACTACATGTTTATTATTTTAAAATTTTAAGTATTATAAATGATATTTATAATTGATATCATTTGTGATATATCCTTTATGATATATCCTTTATTTGCCACTTATTTAAAGTTTAAAATAGAAGAACATCTCCTATTATGAAAATACTTTTTTGTGCATTATTAGGTACTCAACGAGAACTTTTAAAATCTTATAATTCTTTAATTGCTATTCTTCAAAACGTTTGATTTATAGGGCTTTAGAAAACTTCCGAAAAAATGAAGGGCCGAATATTCTCCTTTAATGGAAATGATCTCGGTGGATCTTTTTTAGTACGGCTGTATCTGTGCCATCAATTGCTAAACGAAAACGATAATTATAGTTCATATATTTATTTATATATATATATATATATATATATATATATATATATATATATATATATATATATATATATATATATATATGTGTGTGTGTGTGTGTGTGTGTGTGTTGTGTGTGTCCATCGATCTAAGTTTCTGGAATAACCCAAAAACTCTAACTATAATATTCACAAGGCTAAAAATTTCTTAGGTTATTGTTTATGTCTTCAAAACTTTTATAACATTTACGCATTTATAATCCTTTGAAAGAACTATTTTATTAAACAGTGATTGGATATCTCCATATTTATAGCTTCACAGTGAGAATTTTATCAATGTTTCAGAACAGATTTCACAAGCGCCGTCTCCATATTATTTCCCCAAATATCCATATTAACCAGCTACAGGAAGAACATAATCATTTGGAGAAAATTATGGTGACCACCGATATAATACTCTACTTCATTACGCATTATGCAGTGTAAATTTCATGTATGTGAGGTCATTCAATGTGAGTTTGCACAACTATACTGCTAAATGGCTGAAATAATTTCACCTGATTAATTGCCTGTTTCCTGGATATAAACATTCGAATTTTAGAGAATCTTAGGGAACGAAGAAATGTATCATGATACATAATAATTTTCACATGCGTGTATTTACAAGTATTACTTAGATTTATTACAGCGCACAGTTTATATATTATTTTATTGTTTTTTGAATGACATAGCATAATATCTTTCAACAGAAAGGAAAGATAAATGCAATTATTGTATTAGAATATGTGAAATTAAGGGGCCTTTATCATACAAATAAAATATTTGATCAACTATGTTTCAGAGTGAATTTATACGCAATATTAATTGTCACAAAAATTATAATTAAAATCCAAAACGTTATTTCAGTTACATGCTGTCTGATGAAGTTTTATTACATTTTAGTGTTTTCGTGAAAAATTTTTTTTTTCTTTTGTGAAAAATACAGTATAAAGCATAAGAAAATGTTTTTAACAAATTCAGATTTAACTTCCAACAATACGGCTGAATAAAAAAAACAAATACCAATAATTTATCCCGTATTACATTCTATAGTACAAAAGTTTTTATTGCATTTCCTTCATCCTATTTAGTGGAACCTGGGTTAAGTGTAGTCCCAAAATACTATTTTCTAAAGACAGAAACCGACTACAAATAGCTATTTGTAATGTTTAAAAAATGCTGCTGGCAAAAGCAGAGCCAATCATTAATAAATTGATAGCAGAGCACCGGGTTTGTTCTTCTCATTAAAATTAGTTTTAAGGAGACAATGGACCTTAAGATTAACAAAAATATGTCCCAAAAACGATTTTTTTTCTTTCAGAAAATGATTCTGCAACTCATCAGCTTTAAATTAAAAAAAGTATGTTGATACGATCATTATTAACGGAGTTATAAGTATTTTTTTAAACGCAAACAATGTAAATGTTACTTTAAATTAAAACTTTAAATGCTATTTTCTCAAAACAATTTTTCATGTCGTTTCGGTAAGTTCAAAATGTTCCATGCGTCATAATTTTTCTTGAATTTTCATAAAATTTCATAAAATGATTATTTATATATGTTAGAATAAAACTTAGTAATAAATTCATTATACTATATTATAACACCGTAAAATTTTTTCAATCAAAAAAAAAATTTTATAAAATTTTGCATAAAATGACCTATTTTTATCGATTTCTTTTCTAGTTTTTATAAATATAACTGTAAATCAAATAATGCTACTAACTTTTATAATAACTATATAAAGCTAGCGTAAGAAAGAAAATTAGATATCTGAGAGAAAAATTGATGCGCATGGAGCATTTTTAAATAGAGTAATTAACAAACTGATTTAATTAACACCTTAATTAATTACATTTAGATTTTTAAAATTTATTTAGCATTTTCATCCCTAAACTACGCTGTATAAGTATACAAAATTTCATAGCAATTGGTTGATAAATAAAAAAATTGTTTTTCATGGTCCATTGTCGCCTTAATGTTATTCGTATTTTTTGCTGTAATATGATCCTTCAATATCTTCATATTCTGGTTGTTATGCGTATGTTACTATGGTTGGTTTTAATACATAATTTCTTAGTCAAAGCTTACACAAGCGAAAAATAATTTCACAGCACCATGATATCCATCTACAGTGGATTCCATCTCTTGTAGTCCTTTATGACAATGAATTACCAGACAAACTAGGAAGTGAAGTTGTAGTCATACGTACCCTTCCTCTTCCGCCCTTACCTTCCTGGATTTATATTCCATGACAAAATTGCAAAATATGGTGAAGTGGAAGGAGTCTACCACCCATAATTGGTACTTAAGTAATAGGCCCGGTTTGGCTTTAACCTTTGAATGTTGCAAAGGTTCCCGGACTGCATTCACACGACTTGCCAGTGGACACACCAAGAGCCTTTCGTTCTCTGAGGGCAGGTAGAACTTCGCCTCCTGCACCATGTGTCAAATTCACCAGACATCTGCCGAGCACATTTTAATAGCGCATACAGATTGGTACAGCGTTCTCTGCATCTGCCAGTGATTTATGTCTCTCTGTACTCTCTACTATGCGGGATCGCCTCCTCTGGCGGTCCATCAAAGAAAGAAAGTGGGGGGTCAGAGGGTCAAATGGTGTCGAGCGGGGTCGGAGGACACACCACATCAAAAGAAATCTTGCGGCGGGAATGGGGGTGGTTCTAAATACCGTGTCTAATGTTACCGTGACTAATGTGATTACAGGAGTCGGGGAGAGAACTCTGTACCAATGTGTATGCACCATAAGTTGTTTGGGCTTATCTAGGAAATATATTTATTACGGTCCCCTTCTTGTGCTCGACTTTCTGAGGGTCAACGGCCTTATGAATCTTGTCTGACCCCGTTAACACCGGGGGACAAGTAACAAGAATGACAACGACCATATAAGTTCAAGCTTTAGTGTGTCTTATTTACAACATTTTTCTTTATTTTGTTGAGGTACATGGGTAGAATTATAGATACATAAAAGCATTCATATTTGCCACTGCATCACTGTTTGTTCACTTTAGAAGAAAAATATCCAGGAGGGCTCTGAGTAGTTTTTTATTCTGAAAAGGGGACGGTAGGTCAAATAAGTTTTTGAATCCTTGGTCTAAGGAAACGAGGTACGCCTGAAGGTGTATATATTTGTATATATTTTAAACTATCTTTGTACTTAATACTCAATTTTGCTAAACATCGTGATAACACATAGTCATTCACACATTCATGATGGGATTTTTCTTATCATCTTAGTAAAGGGGATGGTGGACCTTTCAAAGTGATTTATGAAATTTTAAACTCAGAGATATCAAATTTTGCATATGCATTCATTAAAGTATAACGATATTAAAACCCTTATAAAGTTTTATAAATATATATATTTTAAAATTTTTATAATTAAAAAACTGAAATTAAATTACCTTGTAATAAAATGCTCCTTGCGACTAAATTTTTAACTTTTCCCCTTAATTTTGCATATTGCTTATAAATACATTCTGAACAACGTTATGTACTATTTTGTATTTTCGTTGAATAGTTAATTTTTAGGAAATATTTTTATGCTTGTACTCTGAATTTTTGTGAAATTTTTGTAATTTTCTACACTTAAGTTATACTTTGATAACCTGAATGACCTCGAACCCTAAAATAGATACATAAGTTTTTTTGATGTATTACAGGAGTCTTTAATGTAAATTTCATAAAATTTGTCAATAATTATGACGCGAGGAGCATTTTAAAGACTTGCAAATTTTGAAATTTCTGATTTTGAGAAAAAGCCATTTAAAAGATATTTTTTTCCCTACCTTTAATATTTACTTTTCTCAAGCCACCAAGTTTTCATTTTACTTTTCACTTCATATTTTAAATGCATTTCATTCCAATATTTACATGTTTTTAAAATATTAAAACACCCCCCAAAAAATTCCAATTTTTGTTCAATTTTTTGTAATTTGAAAGTCCACCATACCCTAAAATAAAAGATAATAATTTATATATTAATGATGATAAATAGTCAAATTCAGATATTATGGAATATTAACAGTTGCTTAGAACTTTAATTACATACACGTACGTTTATGTTAATTATCAAACTATTTAAAAATGAATGCACAAAAAGATTAATTTTTAATAAAAGTCATAATTGAAGTCACATTTAATGCAAACTCGTACCCCAAAAAACTGTAAAATGTACCTTTTGAAAATCGGAGGAAATAATTTTTAAAAAAAATTTTGCATTTTTTGTTGCTGAACTACTTATTCATTTAGTACTTATTGTCTCAGCATTAGAAAAAAAATTATAGTTGAAGGCAAAGAATGCCCAATAATTGTAAATGAATCTGTAAATCAAGAGCCCTGATGAGTAAAATAAAAGAATTAATGAAACAGGTTTATGACCTAATTTATATTGCTAATTATTCTATTTAAAAAGTTGTGCGCTAAATTAATTTCCTCTAGTTATCTTCCTGACCTAATTTTGAAAGGATATTCTAAGTGGAATACTAAACTGGAAATTTAAATTTACTGGACAAACCCATGAATCAAATAATTCCATCGTTCATTAACGACAATGACTCAGAATGGGAGTTAAAATTATTTATATCCAGAAAACAATATTATGCTTTTTTGTCACGTTTTAGGCTTAAATATGTATGGAATTTAACGTTGTTCTCAAAAGGGTGGAAATATTTCGTGATGGGTGATTTGTGTCTCTTCAAAGGAAGTGTTTGAGTTCAGTGAAGCAAATATGATATTATTATCATTTTTAAAAACTCAAAATTTACGGTAAATGACTAATAACTTTTTTCCTGCTGCGATTCATGGTGTTCGTTATTATACGGAAGACCATTTGAATGCAAAGTAAAGACGGTGAATAACTTTTATATATTATGCTTTGATGTTACTCTAACGGGGCTTGTGGCGGCCGTGTGGTACAGTGCGCTGGTTTCCGGTTCTGAGGGTGCTCAGATCGATTCCCGGCGTTGCGCCACAAAAAATGCCTCCGTTTGTGTCGTCCCTTCATAGGGGGTACTGCTATCCGCTTATATGGCGACCCCATAATAAAATGGGCAGCCAAATTGCGGCGTAGTATAGGCCAATGTTTGATTACAAGTGCCTCCACATTGGTAAAAAAAAAATTTTACTCTAACGGCTCTCTTCCTATTGCTAACAATAAATATTGCAACAAGTGATGCTCCTGAATCGAAACTTTTGATTTTTAAATTGGACATATCTCAAAGCACATTAATTATTACTATGAATCATATTTTAATTACCATGGTAAAGGCTGTAGAAAAGTACAGATTCTTTTACTTTTTAAAGCACACTAATGTTATAACATCCAATTATATTATAACACACATAGATCACATTTACATTATAACACATTTATATTATAAATTACATTCTTATATACACACTTATATTACACACTTAAATGTCCATCTCGCATAGTACATTAATTATTAACATGAATGGTGGTTTAATTGCTAAGACAAAGTCTGTAGAAAAAGATTAATTTTCTTTTTTAAGCACAAATGTATATAACACACAATTATATTAACAGTTATATTATAAAGCACTGATTTTCAATACTAAATCTACAATTAGATCATTGTACGAGAAACGTTCAGTGCATTCAATGCAAAATGTATGAATTTGACATCGATGCTCAGTAAATATGTTATTTACTCAAGAGAAAACTTGATAAATTGAAATTTTCCACAGAACAAGGAAGAACATGTATTTTGTACATAATCTAAACTGCTTACCTATTGTAATATTTCATTTTCGTTACTCTGTTATATCCCACCAAATAAAACAAAGGTACTCTTAAAACACCACTATATTTCGTATCAATTCCATAATACATGATGTTATTCCCTTCATTCTCTTTTTCCTGTTTAGGCGTGTTTGAGCGAATGTTCTTATGCATCTTCTTTATGATTCTCTGAAGCAAAAAAATACACTTTCCCGGGTATGGGGATGTTGCAAACAATCTTTGTGTGAGTCTAAAGAGTGTAAACGATACCACTGCAACACGCGTGAGTTACCATTATACCTTTCTATTATGCAATGTAATGTAATTACAATATTAATCGAAAATTTTATACTCGATGATTTTCGTCCGTTATACGGGGTTGCCTTTCACATGTAATATGCACTTGTATGTTTTTCATACACACAAAAGCCCTACTTTATCCAAGCGTTCATGCATCGTTTTTGCTTCACAATTAGTTGCATTATGAGGATATCGTGTTTTCTTGCTTGGATGGTCGACAAAATTAAGTATCTCAAGCACTCTGAAAGGATGAATTGAACCAATTCATGATGAATTGTCAATTGATGAATTGTTCAATGACATGATGAATTGAACCAATCTTTTTGTATTACCCATATCACTCAATATACTTAAAATATTGTAATTACATTTTATAAATCGAAAATGTTACACTAAATGACTTTTTTCTTCGTAGTGCGAGGTTGCCTTTCTTAAATACTTCACACCCCCATGTTTTTCATATACAAAGCGGAATTATCCAGCCGTTCATGCATCGTTTTCTTTTGAGAATTAGTTTCATTATGCAGGTATCGTATTTTATTGCGCAGATGCCAGAAAATAATTAAGTATAATGACTAGAAATGAATATTATTGGAGAAAACATTTTGTTTCAATTTGTATGTCATATCAATCAATAAGGGAGAAAAAATGTCTCATTCATATTGATAGCTGTAATATTCCAAATTTAGGTTATAAAGAATTCCAAATCGACCATTAGTTCTTGAAGTCCGACATTGTCTATACGTATTCAGAAGAAAAAAATCATTAAACAGTCTCATTGTAATGATAATGTGCACTGTATTTGCACAAAATAAAAGGTGTTAATGTTACCCCTGCCATTTGGATGAGTTACCTATTGCCTTTCTATTACGCATTACAGTGTAATTACATGATATCAACTGAAATTTTATACCTAATGATTATCATTCGCATTAAGAATGATTTTCGTCTATTTGATTTTCATACCCTTTCATATAACAGTTTTCATTTGTAGTATGTCTTTCTGATATGCCAGGAACTTCTATGTTTTTCATATGTAAAAATGCACAAGTATATATCCCTGGAATTCATGGATCTTTGCATGATTACAAAGGATAAGGTTGCAAGCATGCTTCATTTTCTTTTGAGAATTAATTTCAGTATGAATATATCGCATTTTATTGCGCAGATGCGAGAAAAATTAAGTATAGTGACTCCAAATGAATATTATTAGAGAAAATATTTTGTTTCAATTTGTGTGTCATATCATTCAATAAGGGACTAAAAAAGGTCTCATTCGTATTGATAGCTGTAATATTACAAATTTAGGTAATAAGGAATTTCAATACGACCATTAGTTCTTGTAGTCTGACATTGTCTACGCGTATTCAGAAGAAATAAGTCATTAAACAGTCTCATTATAATGGTAATGTACACTTTATTTAGACAAAACAAAAGGTGTTAATGTTACCCCTTCCATTTGGAGGAGTTACCTTATGCCTTTCTATTACGCATTACGATGTAATTACATTCAAGGTGCTGCCATTACTTTCCAGGACTGATCTAATAACTCCAGAAAATATTACATGAAATACATACCCATTTAATATGTTTTGAAGTAACTCCCACCCGCCGTAATGCACTTCTGTGCCCGACTGTATAAGTTTCGGAAACAACTTTTAAAGTCCTCTTTCGGAATGCTCTTTAATGTGTGCGTCACCATTTTCTTGATGGCTTCGACATCCTCGAATCTTGTTCTCTTCAGCAAATTGGCCCTTAATGAGGTCGTGGAGGTGCAGCATCCTCCATACTCTCCGAACTTAGCAACGGCAGATCTTTTTCTTGCTTCCAAAACTGAAAGATTCGAAGGAAGGACAATTTACGGACAGGAAGTCCATTCTCACAAATTTGGACATCATGAACGGGAAAGGAGGAAGCGAATGGCCGAACATAATTAAGGATTCCGGAGGTTCCAGTTAGAGATAGGATTTTGAGATAGGAAATATCTTCAAAATTCCCACTAACAGGCAGTGGAGGGTAAATAGTTCCTTAAACCCCAAAGTTTTCTAACCTAAACTTATCTTTGACACTATAGTTCTCAATCAAATAGATAATGTTGTTTTCAGGGAAAAAATCCACCCTGTGAAACTCTATTTCATTAATATAGATATTCTTGATAAATCAATTTACCTTTCTTTCCATGCCGGTAAGTTGGATTTTTATCTTTAGAAATAAATCACCCCTTCAGATGTAACAGAACATTCTTTAAGTGTCAAAGTGTATCAAATTTCTATACTATAGCACACAAAGCACAAAAATTAAGAAACGTCCACTCGTTTTTTAATCATCATTTTTTAAAATATAAAATAAATATAAAGTATAAATTAAATATAAATTAAATATCACATAAAATACATTCAAATATGATATTAAAAGACGTTATTATATACATTAAAAAAAGAAACAATTAAAATAGTAAAAATTGCATGGATTTTAAATAATATGGATTGATATGAAATAATGACTTGCAGTCAGTGGGTGTTAAACAATTTCTTTTATCCCAAATTTATGTCTGTCACTACTGTTATCCATCAACAAAAGAACGCTATTTACAGGGAAAAAAGCAACCAACTGAAACTCTTTCATTAACAAATTCCTGATAAATTATTTGACCTTTCTATCCATGCAGTGACTTAGATCTTAATCTTTACAAATAAAAAAGTCACTCAGGTATAACACAACTTTATCTAAGTTTTGATGCAACGTTTCTTGTTATCTTCACTCCCTAACAGTAACAAAAAGAACGAAATTTCTATAGTATAGACTAGAAAGTTCAGAAATTAAGAAACGTCCACACATTTTTAATTAACTTTTTTTCTTTGTAAATATAATACTGAAAGATGTTATGATGTAGGCTAAAGTAAAAACTATTCAGCACAGTAAACACTGAATGGATATTAAATAATTGGTCAATAATATATTTCTAAATGGGGAACATTTACAAATACCTACCTCGCAGTCAATTGACAATCCACCAACTAGCTGTCACTTAGTGGTAAACAGTTTCTTTAATTCCAAATTTATCATTGTCACTACATTTATTCATCAACAAAATAATCTTATTTTCAGAAGAAAAAGCAACCGAGTGGCACTCTTTTTCATTAATAAAGATATACCTGATAAACTATTTGACCTTTCTTTCTATTCCGTGACGTGGATTTTAATCTTTACAAATAAATAACTCCTTCAGGTATAACATGCTTTAAGCATCAAAGAGTGTAAATTCTCTATGCTATATATTAGAGATAACAGAAATTTAGAAACGTCCACTTAATTTTTTAATTAACTTCTTTTGCGAATATGATACTAAAAGACTTTTTGATGTATATGAAAAAGAAATCCAGATAATCTCTTCTAACGTAATTGGAATTAACGTTGGATTACTCATCGTTGCTTACCTCTTTTGTATGTATATATGTATATATGTATATATCTATCTATCTATGTGTGTATTTATATATATATATATATATATATATATATATACATACACACAGTGGTTCCCAAAAGTGTTCGTACACTTACGATTTTCAATAAAATAGGGGCCGATCCATTAATTAAAATGAATATTTCAGAATGGGTATTTAATTATAAGATCTATAATCTATTCTTAACAAAACTGCATGAAATATTTTAAAAATATAGTAAAACTTTACTTTTAAGAAACCAGTAATCGAAAATAAACAAAAACTTTATCTCACAAAAGTCATCGTACACTGAAATATTTTCGGAGAAATTCATAATTAAAATTATCGTCTGGCGCTTTTTTTTATTTTGAATTGTGGTGGCATTTAAAATATCTTTTAGCTTTAATTTTTGCTGGACTACTCCGTAATATTCTATTTATTATTTAAAAAGGGCTCGTAGCCGTAAAGAAACAACAAACAACATTCGAAAATTGATTATTTTTCATCTTAAAAATCATTTCGGAATATTGCTAAATTACATAATTTATCCCATTCTACTGTGCAGTATGTGATAAATCGCTTTAATCGGATCGAAAACAAGGTAAGAAAAGGTCGTCCGGCAAAGTTAACAAAACGTGATGAGATATTTATAATATGTGAAAAATACCCGTTTGAGTGCTGTAAAAATTTCTGCAGAATTTAATGAAACATTTTCTACTTCAATTTCACCTGAAACTGTTCGACAAGTTCTCAGAGCAGCTGGATTACATGGGCGTTCTGCCCGTACAAAATTTTTTGTGAGTGAGAAAAACATAAAGCTTAGGCTTTCCTTCGGACTATCAATGAAAAATTGGCCCCAAACGTATTAGAATAATGTCTTATTTGCCGATGAAATAAATTTTAAAATTTTTAGTTCCGATGGGAGTATAATTGTATGGAGAAGAAAAAATGAGGAATTTATTCCCAAGAACTTAGTAGGAACAGTTAAACATGGATGTGGAGGTGTCCTTATGTGGGGGTGCATGTTAGCATGAGGACTAGGTAATTTGGTAATTATTGATGGCATAATGAATCATGCAGTTTATATAAATATTTTAAGAGACAATTTAAAATTTTCAGCCAAAAATTTGGATATTGGAAACAACTTTGTTTTTTATCAAGATAACGTACCTAAGCACACGGCTCTCAACTTTTGCCTCTGGTGTCTCTATAATTGTCCACACGTTTTGAAAACACCTCCTCAATTACCAGATTTAAACCCAATAGAACATATTTGGATAGAACTGGAGGTTCGAGTATGAAAACACGACATTCACAAAAAGCGAACTAAAAACAATTATGATGGAAGAATGAATGAACATTGATGCAGAAATTACAGAAGAACTAGTGCAATCTATTCCCAGACGTTTAAAAGCTGTTGTGGATGCTAAAGGATATCCTACTTAATATTAATTTAACGAAAAATTAGAATATTTTCTATTATGAAGAGATTTTTTACAAGTGTACGATGACTTTTCTGAGATAAAGCTTTTGTTGCTTTTTGATTATTGATTTCTTAAAATAAAGTTTTACTATGTTTTTAAAATATGTTATGTAGTTTTGTTAAGAATAGATTATAGATCTTATTATTAAATACCCATTCTGAAATATTCATTTTAATTAATGGATAGACCCCTATTTCATTGAAAATCGTAAGTGTACGAACAGTTTTGGGAACCGCTGTATATATATATATATATATATATATTACCCCAGTCAAAATAGACCCGATTTTGACGAATGGCTAAAAAAAATATGAAAGTTTTGAAATTTGGTGGAGATGTTTGTTTAGGCATGCTAATGAACATACTAAAAGTCCCCACCGATCAGACTTGAGCTTTCGCCGCCATCTTGGAAAATGTGTACACTTTTTTGGTTTTTTGGAAATATCTTTTAAAATATTGATTTTATAAAAAATAATTAAATGCGAAAATTCAAGAGCATTAAATTATGAACAAAAATTATTCATAACATTTTTTATATGCCTAACAGGAACAAAGATAATTGACTTTGAAAAGAGCGCACTATCACACCTCGGACGCGCAAGCGCGGTTCCCCATCGCGGTGGGGGGAAATACCCGCGCATGTGCATACCATAATTAGCCAAATTAGTTTTAAACTAAATGGGAAGGTTTTTTTGTATTTTTCCGAATAACTAGGGAAATATTAACTTCACGTAAAAAAGTTTATTTCAAAAATTAAAAAACATTAAATTATGTACAAAAACGATTTTATAAATTTTTGTCGTGAACCTAACAGGAACGAAGATATTCACTATAAAATGTTCGTTGATAATGGAGGTAGCTTCTACAAAAAACAATGCACAAAAACATATATAATATTTTTTATAAGTCTAACACGTACAAAGATAATTGACTTTGGAAAGAGCGCACTATCACACCAGGGACGCGCATGAGTGGATGCCCATCGTGATGGCTGGAAGACACGCGCAAGTGCATACCGTAAAGCGCCAAATCGGTCTTACCCTAGTATTTTCCTAGCCATTTAATAGTTAGTCACCTTTCCGTGTGCGTCTGTGAACAATGGCTGATACGGAACTATGTTTTATATGTAAAAAATTAATGTCAAATGATTATTTCGTGAATGTAGGAGAAAAGGGGATCGACGCTTTAAAGAGAGCTAGCGTCCAAAGAAAAGACAATAAGCATGAACAGTTGGAACATTTAAAATCTGCTTCGGATCATTCGTTGTGTCGGAGAAATTTCACCAGACCAGGAAGTATAAAAGTTCATTTAAAAAGAAATGCAGAAATCGCGTCAACATTCCTAAGTGAAGAGCGCGCGGTAAGTTTACGATCTTTGTTACCTCAGTTCGATTTTTGAAACAAAATGTCTCTTTTGTAAGATCAGTGATAGACGAAGAATTCAAAGCAAGACAAAAGAAAAAACAACTGACAGGCGAAGAACTATATACGAAGTTAGGAGTCTCGAAATGAAAAACAAAGTTCTTGAAGCTGCAGAGAATAGACATGACCAGTGGGGAGAGGAAGTTCAGTGTCGTATAATAAACGTTGCTGATTTAGTTGCAGCTGATGCGATTTATCACCAAGATTGCTTCATGGCTTTTTTTCTACACACTGCACCAATCAGAGAGAGAGAGCGGCCTAAGTGGGATTACGTCTCAGCAGCTGTAGACGAAATATCCTTCTTCCATGATAATAATGACGACTGTCAATTCTCACTACCCGAACTCAAATCTCAAATTACAGGGCTAGTTCCAGACGACATCACTTTGAGAAATAAGTTGAAACAAAAATACGGGGATGGCATTATTTTTGCTTCAAACTCCAAAAAGGTTACTGTCATATGTTTACGTAATACTGGAATGAAAGTCTCAACAGACTCTTGTTACGACAAAAGGATACGAAATGATCTTGAGGAGCGTCTACGATTAGTACAAACTGTTGCAGCCATAATAAAAGAAGATATCCAGACACCAGTTTATGACACTCATTGCTACTCTCCAAGTGATAACTTTTTCAGAGATGTGAACAAGGGCATTCCAGAAAGCCTACAATCTTTTTTGGAGCACTTGATTATTAAAAAAAAGACTGCTAAGGCGGAAAAAAAGTCACTTAAATAGCTCACGTCATTATATCAGCGCTAAGGCCACGATTATTTATGTCTCCTCTGCTCAATGGTCTTGCTTTATTTTTGTACAAAAAGTTCTGTTCCAAGAATTTAATAACAATGCTCTCGAATTTGGGATTTTGTTTTTTTTACTATGAAGCCCAAACACTTGAGATGTCAGCCATAAATCATCCGCAACCCCAAATGCTAGAGGAATCATTTTGCCAATTCCTATTTGACAATGCAGATTTCAATGTGTCGACAATCGATGGCCTGAATACGTTTCATAGCATGGGTGGCATTGCTTGTTTTACTCCAGCGTCAGTAGTGGAACCCGGAACGAAGATAAAAATATTAACCGAACTTACATCCGCATCGACCGTAGGCAAAATGAGAATCATTCCTCTGGAAGCGTTTGAAAATTTTCGAGGACCTGGGTTAAAAACAATTACTATCGAAGATTTGAATGTCTTAAATCCTTTAGCGGAAGATTTACCACTGCCTAAGCCATCTGATATCTCCTGGATATGTACTAAGTGGTTAGGTCTTCCACAGATACCTGAATGGAAAGGATTTTTCCATTGTATAACCAGAAACCAGCCTTGTGAAAATACCAAAGTAATACGCCTTCCTTTTGTTAATTCACCACCAAGCAAGTATGGCACCATTTTCACTGTGCTGAAATATGCTGCCCAGCAGTGTGTTAAAATGCACCAAAAGTCTTGCATACTCACGTTTGACCAACCACTGTATATTAAAGCTCGAGAGATAGTCGCAGTAACATCGAATCCATTATTATCAAGTTGTATTGTGAGGCTTGGTGGATTCCATCTTTTAATGTCATTCTTAGGCTGCATTGGGTACATAATGGCTGGAAGTGGGTTAAAAGAAATACTCACTTCGATTTATGCACCTACGTCAGTAGAAAAAATGTTGCCTGGCCATGCATACGCTAGGGCCGTCCGAGCTCATTTATTAACCCAAACAGCTTTAGCAAAAATAATTTTTGACGGCATGGACATATCGGATTTGGAATGTAAAAATCTCCGTGAATTGTTTCGAGATTTTGCTACTGAATCACCATTGCAAGAAACCTTAAACGCATACACTCAAATACGAGCCATCGAAATTAAAATGAGGAAGACTTTGGAGCACCTGAAAAAGAAAGGCCCAACTGCCTATGGGGCTGGAAGCGTCAAGAGAAAATTCTTGTGCCCATCACAACTATAGATGCAGTAGCTCCCGATTCAGTTTTAAACATGGTGTTTTGCATCTGTAAGACTGACTGTGGAGTAAGATGCGGATGTCGGAAAGCAGGCATCAACTGCACAACGACCTGCAATAATTGCAATGGGGTATGTCAGAATGGCATCAGCCCTGTTGATAATGACGATCGAATGAAAGAAGTTGCTGAATGGGCCGATGATAGCGGATCCATAGACGGTCTATACATGCCTGACGAAGGGGTGAATCCCGTACCGAAAAAAGCACGTAAATCCTGAAGTAGGTAAGCTTGAACAATTATTCGCAATGGAAATCTGATAGTGAATACCCCCAAGTTTGCTACATTCATGTATAAAATTAATATTGATTAATTATCTACATAGCCAAAAACATTAAAGTCTATTTCCTTGTGTTTAAAGAATGCCGAAAAGTGGGAGAGGTTAGAAATTCAAAGAAACGCGCCTACAACGAGACTTTGAAGCTACCTCCATTATCAAAGCGCATTTTATAGTCAATATCTTCGTTCCTGTTAGGTGTACAACAAAAATGTATAAAATCGTTTTTGTACATAATTTAATGTTTTTTAATTTTTGAAATAAACTTTTTTTACGTAAAGTTAATATTTCCCTAGTTATTTGGAAAAATACAAAAAAACCTTCCCATTTAGTGTAAAACTAATTTGGCTAATTATGGTATGCACATGCGCGGGTATTTCCCCCCACCGCGATGGGGAACCGCGCTTGCGCGTCCGATGTGTGATAGTGCGCTCTTTTCAAAGTCAATTATCTTTGTTCCTGTTAGGCATATAAAAAAATGTTATGAATGATTTTTGTTCATAATTTAATGCTATTTAATTTTTGTATTTAATTATTTTTTATAAAATCAATATTTTTAAAGTTATTTCCAAAAAACCAAAAAAGTGTACACATTTTCCAAGATGGCGGAAAAAGCTCAAGTCTGATCGGTGGGGACTTTTAGTATGTTCATTAGTATGCCTAAACAAACATCTCCACCAATTTTCAAAACTTTCATATTTTTTTTAGCCATAAAACCTATTTTGACTGGGCTATATATATATATATATATATATATATATATATATATATATATATATATATATATATATATATATATATATATATATATGTATGTATGTCAAAATTTTAACACATTTTGATATTTTTCTGTTTAACCGGTTGCCCAAGCGGTACAGACTGGGTTTGGCTTGCTGCCAAAATTATAAATCGCGACGCAGGACATCTGGAAGTTTAATTTCCGGAGGACCGTTATGGAGGAAAGTAATCCGACGTTTAAAAAATAAACTCTTAAGCATGGTAAATATAGCACTGGATTTAAATAATCTGCCCATAATATATTTCTAAACCATCTGCCCATAATATATTTCTAAAGGAAAATTTGTCTACCTTTCAATCGATACCTTTCAAAATTCTACCTTTCAATCGATTATTAATCCACCAACTAGCAGGCACTAGGTCGTATACAGTTTCTTTAATCCTAAATTTATCTCCTTCTCTACATTTATCCATCAACAACGAATGTTATTTTCAGGGGGCGGGGGAAGCAACTAACTAATACTCTCTTTTTATGACAAAGATATTCCTGATAAATTATTTGACATTTCTATCCATGCCGGGAGTTGGATAGAAACCTTTACAAATAAGTAATTCCATCAGGTATAAAACAACTTTCTTTAAGTATCAAAGAATACTAAAATTCTATGCTGTAGAAATGAGGGCACAAAAATTGAGAAATGTACATGCACTTTTTAAGTATGTAATTTATTTCGAAAACATGATACTAAAAGACGGTATGATGTATGTTAAAACAAAATAAACTATTAAACAATGTGAAAACTATGGGTATTTTATAATAGGTAAATAAAATATTTCTAAATGAGGATAATTTACAAAAAAATCACGAACTGTTTTCTTTGCAAATATAATACTTAAAGATGGTATGATGCATGTTTAATCCAAAAGTATTAAGTACGATAAAAACAACACTGATTTTAAATAATAACTCAATAATAAGTTTCTAAATGATTAAAATTTGCCAAAACCTACTTCCTAATCGATTGAGAATCTACCCACTAGCAACTAGTGGTTGGTAAGTTTAAGTTTAAGTTTAAGCCAATCTCAGCCTAAGCTTATACGACAAAATCCCTGACTATTTACTTTGTATATTAGCAGCGTAAAATTTACTTTTAACATCGATTTTCATACACATTATAATTATACAATTCAATGCTGTATAATTAATTATAACATTATGCAAAAGAATTTATATACAATACACTATAAAAGCAATTCAATATATATAAAATACACTGTAAATACAATATATGTGTAATACACTGTAGAATATATATATACAAAACAACACTGTGCAAAACAAATCATAATCAATACTACATGTACCGTAGAATACAATATATGTACAATACACTGTACCATATATATGCAATACAACACTGTGCAAAACAAATCCTAATCAATTCTACATGTACTATACAACACAATATATTATTTCATGTACAATGCGTATTTCAGAAAATGCATTTTTATTACATTTTTCGTTTTCTCACATATATTTATATTATACATAATTTCATACATGCACATTACATGTTATAAGTTTTACTTATTTGCTCTCAAATATATACTACTTAACATTTTATTTTGTACTTCAGATTGCTTACTTTATACATCAGCAGGGCTAGTGGTTGGCAAAGAATTTATTTAATCACGAACTTATCTCTGTCAGTTTAGTTACCTATCAACAAAAGAATGTTATTTTCAGAAAAAAAAGCAACCAAATGAAATTCTCTTTCATTAAGAATGATATTCCTGATAAATTATTTGGATTTTCGCCATGCCTTGGGGTGTATCTTTACAAATAAACAAGTCCCTCAGGTATAACGCAACTTTCTCTGTAAGTATCAAAGAGCAACAATTTTCTGTGCTACAGAATAGAGCGAACAGAAGCTAAGCCCGACCATTTTCTAAGCAAGTAACTTCTTTTGAAAATCTGACACTAACAGACGTTATGATGTATTTTAAAACTAAATGAACTGTATGCACTGTAAAAACTGCATGGATTTTAAATTATGTCAATAATAAATTTCTAAATGAGGGAAATATGCAAAAACTTACCTCGCAATCAATTGAGAATCCACCACGGAGCAGCCAGCAGTCATCAAAGCAGCCAGTCCAACAACAAAAAAAAAGGTGTTCAAAGCAACTAAATGAGACTTTCATTCATTAACAAAGATATTGTTGATAAAATATTTGACCTTTCTTCCCATGTCATGAGGTGAATCTTAATATTTACTTCTTTTTTCCCCCTCGGATATAACAGAACTTTCTTTAACCCCTTCCTTCTAACACCCGTCAAAATCACGGGGTGAGGTCTGGCCTTCTATTTCTCGTGCCCGTAGTTGGATACCCCGGGTAGACTACGGGCTAAGATATTCCCGTGTTGGAGTGTTTAAAAGTAACGCACCAAAAGGATTAAAACAATCCGTTTCATTTACCCTGAAAAATTTTATTTCTTATTTTACATACCAGATGGCAGCACCAGACTATTTATAATGAGGATGGCTTTTTGTAACTAGATGTGGCAGATCAAGAAATAAATGGAATCCTCCGGAAGAAATAGGCAATTTATTACCGTTTTCTTAAAAATTATGCGATCGTTAAGGGGTAAAGTGTCAAAGAGAGTCAAATTTCTATTCTACAGAGAGCAGAAAAATTGATAAAATTTCCATGCATCTTTAAATGAGTGTCGTATTTTGCAAATAGAGTTTTACATAGAAAACTGATATTATATTTCTAATGTAATGAAATGTCGTGAACCGATTTAATGTAATAATCTTAAAATATTAAGAAGATATCATCTACAAGTTTTGAAATGTTACCCCTATTATGTAAGGAACATAAAATTTAAGTAAAGTCATGTGACTAAATGGTGTCTAGACTGATAATTTCTTGGATATTCAACCAAATAATCTCTCCGTCTGCCTCTAATAATTTTGAACGCTTACACGCTATTCTGCAATTACTTATAACACTTTTTTGTGTAAGTTTTTATAGACATATAACTAAACTAAATAATATTTTACAATACATTAGAAAAAATGTTGGGGCTCAATACTATAGATGCAATATGTGAATTATCCTTAAGCTGAAGAAAGGATAATTTATCTGTAAACAATCCAGCTATTAAACAATCCGGCTATAGAAAACAAATTGCCCGAAATAAAGCAAGGATGAGCATAAAGAGAAAATGTAGAGAAATAAAAGAAAAAGTGACAGATATTTTTAAAAAAAAACTGAAAACATTTATATTTATATAATATTTGAATAAAAGTCTCTTCAAATCAATTTCAACACTCTTGCTAAAGGAATTTGCCAACTTCAATTCTATTATAATAAATAATAAATGTATAATAATTGTTTGTCATTTTGCATACAGGTTTATATTTTTGACTATATCGATGTTTGCGTGTTTGAACATTTGTGTCATGTTATGCCATAATTATCTAAAACAAACGTGTATATATATATATATATATATATATATATATATATATATATATATATATATATATATATATATATGACACGATTCGTTTCACGCCCGTTATATTAAATGATGTTGCAGTCATTGTTACTCCGTTAGGTCCTTGTAGCGTAGTGGAAGGCAGTCTCAGGGAGCACACATTAGTCCAAGTTAATCATGTATATTTCTTTATCTACTAGCAACCGCTGATCGAAGTAGCGGATATCTTAATGCTCGTCATTTTATAAAACCCGCGGTGCCAGGTAAAGCGCGTCCGCTATCATCGATGAAATCCCCTCGGTTTGCTGTTTGTCTGTTATGTCAAAAGCTCCAAATATCATTGCGCATGCTCTCGTGACGCTTGCGTCGAAGATTGGGTTGGAGTGTGGTCAAATTTGATACTAAATATAGAATTTCCCAATGGTTCTTGTCAGAACGGGAATTTCCCTTCAGGAGACGCGTTTCGAAATACGAGAAATAATGATATTTAACGTTAGAAATTAGTTTTACTTTTAAGCCCCCTCTAAATTGTTTAATTATTATTTTTCTAAAATATTCTTTACTTACACACACACACACACACACACATACACACATATATATATATATATATATATATATATATATATATATATATATATATATATATATATATATATATATATATATATATATATATATATATATATATATATATATATATATATATAAATATATATATATATATATATATATATATATATATATATATATATATATATATATATATATATAATATATATATATGTGTGTGTGTCAGAAATTAATTGAGAAAAGAATAATTAAGTGAAATTTAAAGGGGGGCTTAGGGATTAATAATTTTCGTGGCGCGAAAAAGCCACTAGTTTTCATATTTCAAGTCGCGCTACGGGTGAAACAGGGAATACCCGTTTTCAGTAATTAACCTTCGATTCGCGGTGACATGAAGCTCCATGCAGAGAGATTATTTTTAGATACTGTACAGGTTTGGCGGGGAGAAACTTCTAGAAAATTCTAAATTGGGCTCTGCGCATGTGCCAGGAGAGTGGACGCGCTGTTTTGACCTCGAAATCGGGAGAGCGAGGGATAGAATTCAATGCCGACAGACTTGTGTTCGTAGCGTCTCTAAGTTCACAATGGCCAGAGCTGAACGCGCTGATTTGGAGCTTTGGTTAGCAAGAAAAAGGAATAAATAGAAGTTATTCAAACTATGGACTGATGTTATTTTATTATTCTTCCACTCGCCACTAATATTAAAGGAAGAAGACTGCATTTAAAGTTATGAGAACAGACAACCACACGCCTGTCATATATATATATATATATATATATATATATATATATATATATATATATATATATATATATATATATATATATATATATACGCATGTGTGTGTGTATTGCCAGCGATGATTAGTATCTACCTGCAAACACTAAAGTGAAGTGTTTTACCAAATTAATTAACGCGATGAAGTGAGGAAGTTTTATATCCAGTTTAAACTTCCTTCATAGATTGCAAAAAATTGTAGACAAGTTTTTGTTGCAGAAAACGCATTTTAGAATAATTTAAAGAAAGAAAAGTGAGTAAATATTAAAAATTTACCTCTACTGAAAAATTTAACTTCTTTCCTTTGAAATTCTAGCTACTTTTTTTTCCAAAGTAGCATTATGTTAGCGAATTTGCTTTTATTGCTTTATCTCCAGTTTTCTTAAAAAGTCCAGTAAACGTTTATTCTGCATTTGCAAATGCGTATATTAAAATTTTCTTCTTGCGTTTCCTTAATTTTAGCTGAGCATTTCCACTGTGTTCTCGGAGCAAAGCATTCCGCGATTTTTGTTTGCATTCAATAAGGGAAAGTACTAGGTAAGCTAGAGGAGCCCACCGTAACTGGTTTAAAGTTTGCAGAAAGTAACATTAGACCGGATCATTTGCAAGAACAAAGGAATGAAAAAAGCCATTTTCGGAGAGAAGAGAATTTTAGAGGAGTAAACAAAAGGAACGTTTCTGAAGGCAGCAATAAGTGCTTCATAGTAGTCCCTGAAGTAATATAAAACAAGTTATTCTTTAATATTATATGTTTGACGTCATTACGTGATAATTTCTCAAGAGGCAAGAGTTTAAAGTCAATTAACTATAGCTTAGGAATTTATTACCTTCAGTTGTCTTCATTATGTATATATATATATATATATATATATATATATAACATATAACACCCCAAAACCCTTTTAAAATTCCAAATTTCATCCAAAAGTGCTTGGGCGTAACCCGTTAAAAGTAATTGCGTATTTTGATTTCAAGAACAAAGGAATTGACTTAAATCAGGCATCTTTTATTTAATCCCTGTTACATCTTATACAACCCCTGTTGTTTTCCATTCGGCCCAGATTTCAGGGTTCAAGCCAATTGCTGCAAGAGTTTGAGCATTACTTAACTATACTCTATTAGGTTATAAATAGGTGCTCGTCAGCGTACATGCGCTATTTTGGGAACTGTCATTGCCCAAAGAAGATGCAGCAGAATGTTAAATAAATAGTATTTTTGCCGAGGAGAAAGCAGATTTGTGCTCTGAACCTCTCGACTACGACTTCCCCTTTTGTGGCATGCCGGTTCCGGTCATTAATCCACGCTGCCGGGCTGGCATGTTACATATATATATACGTAAATGTTGGTTGATTGAGAGCGCTGTGGTAATTTTATACTACACGAGGGTAATTAGACCGGGACCTACTGCTTAAAGCCGATTCCAAACTACTGCTTAAAGCCGATCTACAAACGTCCTATTTATACGTAATACCAATTCCTGAATCGTATATTTCTTTGAACTCTGTGCGCCAGAGTAAAAATGTACATTATTATGTATTATTGCAAGATTTGAATTTTAAACTATGCATAGATGCGCAATACAACTAAAGAAGCTTAACCTTCATTAGGTTAACTGGTCAGGAAATTGTACGCATTAAATATACATCTGAACAAAAAATAGGTATTTTCCTTCATTGATGTAGGTGAAAAAATTCTCCAAGAAATAAAATTCGAATATAAAATACAGTACTTCTAGGCAAAATATTTATCTTAAGAGCAGCTCGAATAAACATGAATATATTGCATTATTTTTAGAAACTTTCTTCATCAATACTATATGAATTTACATGCAGTTGCTTATGAACGTTCTGCATAATCCTTATTTACAGGATATATAAATTTTCATGGACATTTCTCCTCTCTTTCACTTCAAATGTAAACCTCCTTTGATAAAATCATCTATTTTGTATTCAACGTTAAATTCAAAGATCGGATTCCGGTCAGTTATATATCCATATGCATAAAAACCCTCATTGAATTCATTTTCATTTAACACCAGAATGTGTCCAAATGTACTGGGTGAATGGTATTTTTTTGCTACAAAAGTCCCACGTATGAGGTGCAGTGCCGGTTACACGCTTTGCACTGTTATCGATCAAGCATGTCTGCTGATATGTACTGCATGAAGAAATTAAAACCCGAATTGGTGATACGTCATGGTTGTGATCAATTTTAAGTTAGTAAATCACCGAAGGTATTGTTCACAGGTACATTATTGCGAACGAAGCTTGTAGCAGTCAACTCATCTCCATTTAAATGTACTTTGGTGGAGAGCAAGCTAATCAGGTGAAAGTATATCAAGGAGTCTTGGTTTTAAGAATTATTCTGTATCATGCTTTGATACCCTACATCAGGGTTTACCAAACTATGTTCCTCGGAACACTGGTGTTCCACGGAAATTCAATAAGTGTTCTTCCAAAACCTGGAATTGCTTTATATCCTGCAACGGCTACAAGAAATTCAATCATGTTTGACGGATTAATGTTCAAAAAGTCTAAAACATTAATTATTAATGCATGATCACTAAATCCTAAATAAATAATTAACGTTTTTTTTTTTCTCATTTTATAAAAGTTTTATTGATTGTGTCCTACAACGGAAAAAAAAGGTTCCCCGTTAAAACTTCCGGATTTACGAAGAGTTCCATCGCAGGAAAAGTTTAGGAAACTCAGCTCTATATGATACGTGATACAGAAACGGGAATCAAGTGCATACCTTTGCATAATTTTTCGTTGTGTTTCTTCGGGTTTAGTTACATACATTAAAAAATTAAAATTAAAATTATTGTTAGCTGCATATATATAGCAAAAAATATCTGGTATAAAAGGGCTTATAATAACTAGAAATATGCATAAATACTTAGAATCACATACATATGGATTCCAAAACATTGTATTTAAGCGAGCTGATTCAAGCACATTTTGTTCGCTGAGATAGGTTCTCTTTAATATTCTTATTTAAAGTTTTCGTCTGAAAAGCATTCCTTGAAAACACTATTTATGTACAAAAAGGAAATTTACAGTATTATGGTTGAAAGATAAGGCAATGAAGCAGAAACTGAGACAAATAAATGCATATGCATGAACGCAAATTCAAAATAACTAGATTATAAAGCAGAAAATGTGGTCTTATTTATGCGTATGCAGTCAAAATATGAAACTATTCTTTTTTTTTTATACTCCAAGAAACATTAAGATGCGGCATTAAAATTTCTGGGGTTTAAACTCAAAGTTATGTATTAAATTATCTTTTAGTGAAATATTCAAGGAAAATTTAAGTAGATAGAGAAATATTTTTATAGCTAAGAAGAGTTTTTAAAAAGCAAGAGTTGCAGTTACAGTTACATATATCAATATATCACGTACAAATAGACTGAGATAAATATGTATGTGTGAATGGAGAGGTTTTAATACACATTTGTAATATAATTGTGAATGAGAGTGCACGTAATGTAAGAGACTTCAATAAATTTTGAAACTTCAGAATATATTTTTCACGCATGCAACTTTATATCAAGAATCACTCACATAGTCCTGTAAGATTGTCATAAAGTGGTGTAAGTCACATTTTCAATTTGTTTTATTTGAAAGCAAAAATGTAATCTCCATGTTCACTTTATAGTGGAATTGTAAATAAATGTTATTTGCAATATTATAATAATTATTATGAATTATAATTTGTTCAATTTATAGTGAAAATTTTTTGTAGTTTTTGCAGTAAAACTGTTTTGACTTACACCACTTGACTTACTGACTTACACAACTTTGCCTTTCACCGCCTCATGTGTTAAATCAAATGAGGTAGTTATTGTGTAATACAGTCTGGTCGGCAGTATTAAATTTAAAATTCAGAGCTGTTGTAAAATGATTCTCTTTCAATAGTTCCGTTTATTGTTGGTTATTAATGGAATCCTTTAGGCACAAAAAGAAGGTAAATTATGTGCAAATATAAAAAAAAATCCAAAGTATGTGTGTATATGTTCATATATTTAAAACATTCATGTACTTTGAAAGGACAAATGAGTGGGTTCCCCCGATAATTACAGTTAATTTTAATTTTATCTGAGAAGCCATCGTGTTTTAAGTTTCTATCTTTACGATCTTTTTTTCTAATTTAAATATTTTATATCATGAACCATTAGAAAATAAATACACAACGCGGGTATACAGCAAGATTGTAAAGGAAACTAACATTATTCAAATCTCTAAGCGTAGATATCAAAGGAAAACTCAAATGCCCACTGGAGCATTTCAGACTAAATAAAAAGTTTTAACAACAATGGATGAAATATATAAAGTAAAATGTTTTTTAAATCAATCTGAATACATAAATTTTAATACGGAAACTAATTCCTCATCTTTTTCAGTTATTGTAAGGAATTATAAATGTATAACCTCATTTAAACATTTATCATTCCATCCGCAGTATATTCTTCCTTAAAATTTGAATGAAACAAATGTAGTTTTTAAGATGTCTCTGCTTACCATTAGATAGTTTAGAAGGAATATCAATCACTGATTATAATGATTTAATTGCATTTTCGAATTGCATAATTTCACGAATGGATTTAAATATTAGAAATCCGAGATGTAAAGGACCTCTTTCCCCCCCACCCCGAAAAAAAGGATACACCATAAAATTTTTGTACAAATTAATAGTTGTAAAAATGTTTATTTGTGCAAAAGACTTATCTTAGCACTAAAAAGTATAAAAAAAAACGAAGACTACCAAAAATTCGGTATCTAATTTTCAAATCACGATTTTGTTCAATGTACCATTTCTTTCCCACATTTTCTTTTCGAGATCATTCTTTACTGAAGATCCTTTAAATTAAACTATTAGTATTCCCCAAATACTCCCTGAAAGCAGTAAACGATAGACAGAAAATTTATTATTTCAGTTATTTGACAAATTATCACATAATTTTACTAGGGTAAAAAATAGGTAGAACATTTAAATGCTTTTAAAATGGAACTCTGAATAAATAACTTATAATAGGATATTCAGGAATATTTGTGTGGACTACTAAAAAAAATAAGCATTAGGTTTTGAATTTTGTACAGGAAAAAGAGTTTGCAGCTCATTGTGTATTTATTTTTCTGTTTATATAATTGCCTTTAGTCAGTTTCTCTTTATAAATGAATGTACATATAAATAGATCTCTCCCTCGATCTATATATCCAACTCTGTTTATACGCATACACACACACACAGAAAGACACACATATACATACACTTCTGGCCACTGTAAATGCAACACCCTGAAGGAAACATGCAAATAACATGAAATTTACAACATGCATTAGCGGAGGTGAGATATGCAAATGATTAGAATTTCAGCGCAGACGCACATCACGCGTGCCTGTGGCGCCACTTCAAAGCGCTATTTAAGACTTGGAGATTTCGACGATTTCAAGTTCGGCAATTGTGATTTTCTTGTGGTTTTTTCAAAAAAATGATCAATTATGCCTCGTCGAAAACAGCGATCATCTTTTGATCAAGTATCCGAGTTCGACAGAGGAAGGATAGTGGCCTACCGAGATTGTGGATTATCTTTCAGGGAAATCGTGTTGGACGAAACCAAACAACTGGAATGCGGATATGTGATCGTTGGATGCAGGAGGGTACGACGGACCTGCGTGTTCGATCGCATCCACCTCAGAGCACCACTTCACGTGGTGACAGGCAAATTGTACGCATGGCAGTGACGGATCGCTCAGTCACATCACGAACCATAGCACAGCACATGCAGTCTGTAACGCATCATCTAGTGTCTGCGCGTACCATTCGACGCCGTTTACAGCAGAGTGGTCTGTCCGCAAGACGTCCATTGCTTTGTCTACCCTTGACGCAGAACCACAGATGTCTCCGCCGCCAATGGTGCGATGACATAAGGGTGTGGACGGCAGAATGGAATGAAATTGTCTTTACTGACGAGTCACGCTTTTGTCTGCAACACCACGATGGTCGCATTCGAGTCTGGAGACACCGTGAAGAGAGGATGCTGAACAGCTGCGTTATACACCGCCACACTGGCCCTGCAGCGGGTATTATGGTATGGGGCGGTATTGGATATCACTCTCGCACACCTCTAGTACGCATTGCCGGTACTTTAAACAGCCAGCGCTACATCTCCGAGGTGTTGGAGCCAGTTGTCCTTCCTTACATTCAGGGCTTGCTCACAGCCATATTTCAACAGGATAATGCGCGACCACACGTGGCACGCATTGTCCAACGGTTCTTCGTCAATCGCCAGATTGAATTGCTTCCCTGGCCGCCTCGCTCTCCGGATCTTTCGCCGATAGAAAACATGTGGTCCATGGTTGCTCTACGATTGGCCCAGATTCCATCTCCAGCTGCCACAGCAGATCAACTTTGGCAACGTGTGGAAGCTGCTTGGTCTACTGTACCCCAAGAACTCATCCAAAGTCTCTTTGAATCAATGTCGAGGCGTGTGGCAGCGGGGATCTCCAACAATGGCGGCCACTCTGGCTACTGATTTTGGCAGGAACCACACTTCACAGAAGCCTATAAATTTAATCATTGGATACTTGGTCAACATGTTATCTAGAAAATAATTTTTGTTGTGATATCTCTTGTCTTTCTTGGTGTTGCAATTTGGGTGGCCAGCAGTGTATATATGTATATACATATATATATATATATATATATATATATATATATATATATATATATATATATATATATATATATATATATATATATACAGTGGAACCTCGCATAACGAGCACAATTCGTTCTAGAGTCTTACTCGTAATGCGAAACACTCGTTAAGAGAAACAATTTTTTCCCATATAAATTAATGTAAGATACAATAAAGCGTTCTATGCCAAAAAATACTCAAAAATTTTTATATATAACGTTTATTATTTAAATAAAATTACTTATACATAAATTCTTAAGGAGCAAAATCATCCTTATGTAGTTTATTATTTACGAATTTATGACACATATCTAATTTTTTACTAGAAAGCTATCTAGCGACATTTGCTTTTCTCGGCGCTTCAGAATTTGCTGAAAATATGTCACCGCATTGTCACCACAATACCCTTAAATACTTATTTTTCGGCCGTTGATGATCATAGTGTCGTGACGATCCAAGCGATGTGAAGAGGGGACTTTCTTCCACGTCACTCGTTATGCGAAGTGTTGCTCGTTAAGCGAGACATTTTTTTACGATTTCTTTTGCTCGTTATGTGAAATACTCGTTATGAGAGGTGCTCGTTAAGCGAGGTTCCACTGTATATATATATATACTCGTCAAAAGTGAGATTGCAACAGCATGAAGAAATGCGCCTAGCGATGTGAAAATAACAGGATCGGTAGAGGTAAGACACATATGCAAATGATTAAAGAAACAAACATAGATATGAAAAATTAAACTGTTTATGCAGTCTCTAATGTGGCCACCAGGGGCAGCTATATAGGCCTCTAAACGGCGAGGCATACTGTCTATGAGGCTATTAATGCTCTCCTGAGATATTCCTTGCCAAGCCGAGTCCACTGCAACTCTCAGTTCCTCTACGGTATGCCGCTGCGGTGCCCTGTGCATCGCAAGTCCGATGGCAGCCCACACATTGTCGATGGGAGAGAGATCGGGTGAGGCTGCTGGCCAAGGAAGAAGGTGAATTCCATTGAGGCTGTTCAGAGTGGGACGTGCGACATGAGGCCGGGCATTTTCCTGCTGGAAGAATGTGCCGGTGGCGACCTGCACAAGTGACCGAACCATAGGCATAAGAACTTGTGTTACGTACCGGGCCGATGTTAAACTGCCAGTAATGTGCACAAGGGTTGTCCGCTGTCCGAACATGATGCCGCCCCAAACCATGAAGCCCAGTGTGGGGCCGGTGTGACGTTCGACGATATGGACTGGCAGGTAACTTTCTCCGAGAAGCCGCCACACGTGTCTACGACCGTCATTCCTCCATAAACAAAATCGGGATTAGTCTAAAATAATACCCGATGTCATTCGATGGTCCAGTGACGATAACGCCGACACAAAGCCAAACGGGCAGCCCTGTGTCGGGTGGTTAAAGGAACCCCGGGGGTTGGCCGCCGTGCGCGCATCCCTGCCTCATGCAAACTGTTACAGATGGTTTGGCAGGAGACAGATGTCCCACCTGATAATGGTAGGTAGGTTTGAATATGACTTGCCGTGGCGAACGGGTCCCCAAGAAACATTCGCAGAATTTACCTATCAGTGCGATCTGGTGTGCACCTGGATTAACCTCTGCCTCTATGCCGTGTTCTCAGATGGTCTTGCGTCCATCGTGCCAAACATCGCTGAATTGTATTGACGTCCCGTCCAACACAACTGTCTGTCCAACACAACTGGCCGCGCATCGGCAAACCGAGGTCATGCAGTTCTATGATACGTTCTCGTTCCTCAGACGATAACTGCTGGTATTCAGCTCGCTGTTGTCTCCGAGGCATTTTCTACCGTTCTTCAAGTTCCGTTACAACGATCTACCATTGATAGCATCATATACAGAGCGAGCCAGCTACTGGCTTTTATAGCCAGAAACTGGGTATCATGTGACCAGATGCGCATGCGCATTTAATCATTTGCATGTATCTCTGATATCTACCGATCCTGTTAATTTCACATCGCTACGTGCATTCCTTCATGGTGTTGCAATTTCACTTTTGACGAGTGTATATATATATATATATATATATTATATATATATATATATATATATATATATACACTCATGGACAAAAAAATTAGCGCACCAAGAAATAATTGCGGGGTCATAACGAAACTTGCAATGAAGGTACATGTCGGGGAGATATGCAAATGAATAGAAATGCAGCGTGATTGCGCATTACGTATAGCCGGTAGAGGGCGTTGAACATCGTACTCTGTGGAGTATAAAACAGGTAACCAAAGCTTGTTTGAGTGTGCTGAATCATTTACAAAGGAAAAGCTGAGATAGACATGCCATTACGCCGTGTTCGAAGACAATATAAGTAGTTGTCGCAGTTTCAGAGGGGGGAGAATCGTCGGGATGATGGAAGCTTTGTGGTCAGCTAGGAGAGTAGCTCGTCAATTAGGCCTCACTGATTGTGTTGTGAGGAGGTGTTGGGACCAGTGGACCCGAGATATGTCATGTACACGAAGACCAGGCTCAGGACGCCCTCGACAGGCCAGTCGTCGAGAAGACCGCCACATCGTAAGAAATGCACGCGTACAGCCAACTGCTTCATCGGCAGCCATCCAGGCACAGGTAGCACCTTCGCTAGGGACCTCTGTGTCTTCTCGAACCAAACGAAGGAGCCTGGCTGAAGGACAGTTGGTATCGCGGCGCCCATTAAGTGTGCTGCCCTTGATGCCCACCCATCGACGTCTCCGTTTGGAGTTTTGCCGCGCACGAGAAAACTGCACTGCAGCGGAATGGAACCAGGTCGTCTTTAGCGACGAATCCAGATTCAATCTCGGCAGTGATGACAATCGTGTTCGTGTGTGGAGAGCCCGTGGTGAACGCTTCAATCCTGCCTTTGCTGTACAGCGACACATCGCTCCCACAGCTGGTGTAATGGTATGGGGTGCCATTGCCTACAATACACGGTCACCCCTAGTATTGTTCCGTGGCACCATGACAGCCCAGCGGTATCTTCATGAAATCATTTTAGTTGGCAACACATGTGTGCAACCACATGTTTTGCCACTCATGCAACGGCTCCCAGGAGCCATTTTTCAACAAGACAATGCTCGGCCTCATACGGCAAGGGTGTCACAAGACTGTCTCCGCACTGTTACTACCCTTCCTTGGCCTGCCCGATCCCCAGATTTGTCTCCAATCGAGCATATCTGGGATCATTTGGGACGACGAGTGGGGCATCCCACAATTTTGAACGAACTAGAGGCAAGGTTACAGCAAATATGGAACGAAATGTCTCAAGACATCATACAGACCTTGTATGACTCAATGCCCGATCGTATCGCATCGTGCATTCGCGCTAGAGGGGGTCCAACGGAGTATTAACTCCTCCGTTCTTTTGCCTTTTTCTCTGAAATAAATTATCCTTTTTCTTTGATTTTCTTATCATTTACTTATATCAAAGTAGTCATTACGTATGTAAAATTTCGTTTCATTTTGACGACTCCTTCTTGGTGCGCTAATTTTTTTGTCCATGAGTGTATATATATATATATATCATATATAAAAATGAAAATTTGTCTGTCTGTCTGTCTGTCTATAGTTGTATAGAAATCCACAGTTTAGGAGCAACGATCGTGAAATTTTACATACATTCGTCTTTAAAAACAGCCGAGGGACTTAAGAATTTCCAAAATCGAAATTTATTACAGTTATTTTTTAAGTAATAAAAAACAACAATTTTTCAAACTAAATGTAAGCTGTTACACTAGACGTGCAGTAGATGGCACCACTATTTTAAACTTTTAGTATTATACGACGATCGATGTATACAAATGATGTAAAAAAAAGAAAAATATATATTTTAAAAAAAAATCGTAAGGGATATTTTTATAGACAAAATAATGTAGAAGCAAATATTCAAATTAAATCTAATAGGACATACTTAAGAATGTAGTACAGTTAACATAGTACAGTTTGAGGAACATATCTTTTACTGTATTTTATTTTATTTTTGGATAATGTCCAATCGTCTGCCAGATTATCAAAAAAAATATTTTTTTGTCTATTTCGTTGTTATGTGACGATAAATATATTTAAAGTACCAGAAAAAGAAATCACGTGATCAGCGTTTAATAAATTAAATTCTAAAAATTAATCTTTAAAAATTCACCAAAAATCAGAAAATGTAGGGAAAGATTCGAAAAAGGTTTCATTTTAAGGGAATTTTTATGGTCTTTTTCGTGATATAAATTTTATAACCCTGAAATTATTATTTTAAATCCAAACTTAAAAATGTTACTAAAACAGCTTAAAAATTTAATTTAAAAAAATCAAAAAAATTTTCAAAAATCTTTCTTAGTGCACCCCTACACTATAAGAAGAATCGCCATGCAAAATTTCAGCCCTTTAGGTCTTGCGGTTTGGTTTGTACGTTGTATGTCAGTCAGTCAATAAGTCAGTTAGTCAACAGCAACAGCAACAGTCTGGATAGAAGTTCCTGGGAACTTGTTCCCTCTACTTCTAAAATATATCTTGGTATTCTACAGGAGTTTGCCATAATTAAAATTGACTGTGGAGTTGTTAGTATAAAAATAGTGTATAGTGTGAAGTGATAAGATCTTCGAATTTCTGCGACCAGAGAAAGATTAAGGATAGAAGGAAAAATATAATTAAAATTAAAGTAAAAAAAATTGTTCTTAGTAATTACAAATATTTTTTACCTTGAGTAATATTTACACCACTCAAGTATCAGTTTTAAAGAAATTTAAAATGTTTTTTGCCGTAGAACTAGGTCTACGTATTAATTTTTTAAGATTATATATATATATATATATATATATATATATATATATATATATATATATATACATATATATATATATATATATACATATATATATATATATATATACATATATATATATATATACATATATATATATATATATATATATACATATATATATATATATATATATATATATATATATATATATATATATACATATATATATATATATATATACATATATATATATATATATATATACATATATATATATATATATATATATATATATATATATACATATATATATATACATATATATATATATATATATATATATATATATATATATATATATATATATATATTAAACAATTAAAAAAGGATTGCCGACGAGAACCTTGCCTACTGTGCGAGATTAGGAGGGGGGGAAGAGGGAGAAAAATTTAGTCAGGTTCGGTATTCGATCCCGCAACCAACAGGACAGGAGGACCGCGCTCTACCTCAGTGCAAAAGATGTCACAGAAAGAAGAGGAAAATTACCAGTCAAGAGCAAGAGACGCTCTTGGTCTCTTCCTATTGAAAGGTTTCTTATAGTCATAGTTAGAAATTTCAGTTAATAAAGTGATGTTGTTAGATTCATTGCTATTGTGAAAGTTAATATTTTAGGAGTTAATAAAGTTAGTTAGTGTGGGGAAGTTAAGTTCTTCATAAATTTTATAATTTCTAAAGTAATAGGGGGCTTCAACCATATCTCTGATAATTTTATTCTGAGCAGCACATATTTTAGTAATATGATATTTGGCACAGTAGGACCAGGACTGGCGAGCATAAGTTAAAATAGGTCTTAGGAATGCACTATAGATGAGCAACTTCAGATTGAGATTCAAATAGCTATTCCGATCAATTAGGGGGAAGAGTTTTCTTTTTGCAGCTCGAAATTTATCAGTTATATGCTTTATGTGGGGCGCCAAGTGAGGTTTTTATCAAGAATAATACCTAAGTATTTACAGGAGATGGACCAGAGCAGAGCAGTGTTGTCAATAATGATTTTGTGATAATTGTACGAGTCAAGTCTTTTTCTGGAAAACATGACAGCAACACATTTCTCAGTATTTAGCTTGGTTTTCCATTTAAGTGTCCAAGAGTTGATGAGTTGAAGGTGTATGTTTAATCGATTCACAGCAAAGTTAATTTTGTTATGTAATGTGTATATGGCTGTGTCATCAGCGTAGACTGCAGTGTTAGTTCCGAAGTGTGTGGGAAAGTCGTTAACGTAGATACTGTACAGCACATGTCCCAAAAGGCTTCCCTGCGGAAGTCCACATTGAACACTGTGCTTGTCAGAGAGTGTGTTTTGTAGTTTAACTTGAAAAGTTCTATTATTGAGGTAGCTATGCATAAGGTGTATAATGTTGGGAGTGAAATTATAGTTTATTAATTTGTGAATAAGACCCTGTATCCAAACAGAATCAAATACTCTGCTAATATCCAGAAAGACAGCAGCAGTGGATTTACTGTAAGTTTTAGCTTTAGTGAGTTCATCAACCACTCTTTAGTCAGTCAGTTACGGAACTTTTTTATATATATATAGATAATTATTACTATCTTTATATCGTAACGTTAACTTCTTGCGCACGCATTATTATCCTATGTTTTTTTATTATTATCTTTATAATAGCGTAATTTTCATATGATTTTAAACAACAATCGTTGTTAACTGGCATTCAATTGGCTGTTAAAACTTTATATTTACACCCTATTTTAAAGAGGTAGGGTGTAAATTTTTCAAAGAGGATGTTTCAATACCCAAATTCAAAGAAGTAGGGTGTAAATTGTAGTGTAGAAAGTTGGTAAAATGGAAATTTTGTGCAATGTATTTAATTTCTCAATAAAAACTAGTTTTTTTCTAAAAATTTATTTATTTTGCTTGAAAAGCTAAATATTTTATGCACAAGGTTTATATTATTATTACAATCTTTATATCGTAACATTAACTTCATGAGCGAGCATTATTTCCTTATGCTTTTTTCATTATTATCTTTATAATAGCTTTATTTTCGTATGCTTTTAAACTATCGTTTTTTTCACATTATGTTGGTTTTTTATTAATTAAAAATTAAGGGTAATTAATTTTGTTTCAAGAAGTTCTTATCATCTTTATTTTCATATGCTTTTTCATTTACGAATTTTTCAAATGTTGGTTAAAAAGCTTTAGTGTAATTTATACATTTGTGGGTGGTTAATTATTGAAATTAATAAATTTATATTTCTGGAGAGGACGTTTCAGTTTTTAGTGGTACTATGATGAAAGTCTAAATCTACCAAAATTCTGAGAAGTTTATTGGAGAGAAAAGGAATTTAACGTGTAGAGGATGTTTATAGGAGTTTAATGTGGAGAGGAGTTGAATGGTTTGCAGCCCTCAATCAAACACTTCATTTTTTAAGAGGCAACGCTGGAGTCATATCATGGTTCTATTGGAAATTTCTGCTAAAACAGTAATTTCAACTTCTTTTTTTTGCTAAATTCTGATCTAGCTAAATTCTGAGGAGTTTATTATACATTTATATATTTTTTATTGGGTTTTCCTTTTATTACTGTGTATAAGATTTCACATGTTTTTTCTATGTTATTTATAATGTGTTTAGATTTAAATTAATTTTGGATACCAAACGTTAAACAATTTGACATGTTTACTTTTCAGATTTTAGTGCTATAATGATGAAAGGCTGAAATTCCTAAATTCTGAGATGTGTATAACACTTTACATATATTTTTTCTATGTTATTTATACTGCGTTAATTTTTAAATTGATTTTGGTCAACAAATATTCTTAAAATCCCGGGCATCGCCTAGTACTTCAGATAGTATATATATATATATATATATATATATATATATATATATATATATATATATATATATATATATATATATATATATATATATATATATATATATATATATATATATATATATATATATATATATATATATATATATATATATATATATATATATATATATATATATATATATATATATATATATATATATATATATATATATATATATATATATATATATATATACAGTCGAACCGCCATATATCGAAGTAGCAAATTGCCGGAAAAAATTCGATATATAGAAATTTCGATATATAGAATTGAGCTTAGTTTTATCATAATTCTCCTAAAAAAATCAAATCTAATTTTCGTATACGAAACTACATTTCTAATTTATATGCGAATCCCATTAAATGAAAGTTAATAACTATGAAAGTTAATTAATATGAAAGATTTATTGAGTACTGCATACCTTTAAAAAAACAATAATCCAGACAGTGGTTACAATGATCACAGTTACATTCTTCTAAAAAAAAACTACGAATATCTTGCAGAACAGCCAGTTTTGCGGAAAGTTCATCAAAGAAATGCTCGCATTTATTCAGTCCACTAAAAACTTCATCAGGGACATTTTCTGCGAATTGAAGTTCACGGCGTATTGTTTCAAACGCCAAAAATTGGGAGATTTTATTATAAAGTGGAATAAAATCTCCCATTTTGTCTTTAAAAAAATTTCGATATATAGAGATTTTTTCGATATATAGAAACAGTTTTTCTATGTAATGAACATGGAGATTTGCTAAAAGTTCGATATATAGAAAATTTCGATATGTGGAAGTTCGATATATGGAGGTTCGACTGTATATATATATATGTGTGTGTGTGTGTGAGGGGGTAATTATAAAACACTTATAGAATAAATATGCAAATCTCAATTATATTATTTTCATGCACTCTGATATTAATCTAATCATTCTGATATTGATATTATATTTTAATATTAAATTTCTGATTAGAGGAAAAATCAGAGTATTGAAGCAATAAATTATTTTAATACAGGGTGTCCGGGAAAAAAGTATCCAAAAGTTATGTCTTATATTTAGGGGAACTGCCCATTAGAATTAAAAAAATATTTAAATAGAAATAACTTCTCAGCAGGTTTTATTATCAATCGTAGATTTCGATCATAGTATCATAGATTTCGATGTATACATCTTTTCTAGCACGACTAACGTCTAAATGGTAATCCAGTTCTCTCCAAGTGTTTCGCAGCATATCAGGAGTTTCTACACGAATTACTTGAATGATACGCTTATTCAAATATTCCCTAGTTTCAAGTATCTGTTTATACACAACGGATTTAATGAATCTCCATGGAAAAAAAGTCTAATAACTTCTTATATGCTACGAAACACTTGCAGAGAACTGGATTACCATTTAGAAGTTAGTCGTGCTACAAAAGGTGTACACACCGAAATTTATGACACTGTGATCGAAATCTATGACTGATATTAAAACTTGGTGAGATGTTCGTTGTATTTAAATATTTTTATATTTTTTAAACTTCTAATGGGTAATTCGGTAAAAATAAGTTATAACATTTGGTACTTATAGTCCCTAACACCCTGTATTAATCAGATAACAGTAAGTTTTAAAATAAAATTTTTAGGTTTTTACCATAACATACCAGAGAAAACTAAAGTTTCTAATTTAAACGTGAGTAAAAAAAATCAATACTTCATATTAATATCACTTAATGAGTACAGTATACATTAAATAAATTTTCTAATTCTTCTCTTGTCTCAGTGCTCCAATGCAAAATGTATTTTTAATTTATCTCTGATTGTAAAATTCTATATTTTTTAAATTGGCTTTATCGAAAATATGCCATGCTTAAAATTATTGCAAGTGGAAAAATTTTTCGCCCAGTTTAACTTGTTTAGCCTTTTTGTTTTACTGCTTATTTTATGCTTACATGATACATTACACTAGATAATTACATTCTGGAATTTATATCCAGTTACCCATTCATAACGCGAAAAGAAAATCAACATAATATTAACCCATTTATCTTATGTTCTATAAAAGCATTAAAAGTTTCATCGAAGAATATATATATATATATATATATATATATATATATATATATATATATATATATATATATATATATATATATATATATATATATAATAGTAATTATGAACGTATCAAATGCGATGGCATTTTTTGTGAAGAATTTTACATGGGTTTTGCTCACCGCAGCTGTAAACTTTATACTCTTGCTAAACCAAACACTCTTCACCCGCTGTCCTGCTTTGAATTTCTATACGGAAGTAAACATTGTGCTTCCGAAGCCGCGTTGGAGTTGCAGGTCACGAAATCCTCTTATTTCTCTAGAAGTTTAGAAAGGCATGTATCACACATAAACTTTCGATAAACGTCCAGCGTAGCAATTTTAGTATTCTGGGCTGTTAGAAAACTATTAGAGGTGATACGTTAACTTCTGTTTATTTTCAGCTGAAGGAGCAAATATATAAAAGGAGGGAAAGTTAAAAGTGTCCTGCAAATTAATTAAATTGTGTTCTGTATTTATAGTAAATATTTGCACCCTTGCGTTTGTAGTATTTTTTATATTCATGGCAAATATCTGAATATTTAGGTATTTTCTACACTTTATGCATTGATTTATCTTTAAAGTTAATCAAAATATCTGATATAGGCATTCTAAAAAAATTCTTCTTTAAATAGTTATTTTAGAATTGATAAAAATATTCTTATACCCACACACACACACACACACACACATATATATATATATATATATATATATATATATATATATATATATATATATATATATATATATATATGTATATATTAGTGTAATTTCTGAAATAACGTTTTCCTCACTTTTATTTATTTCTACTTAATAAATTTTGTGTTTTACTCTGTATTACAATGCTCTACTTTACGAATTCTGTATTTGCATGAATTCCAAAACAACGTTTTCTCCAATTATCATTATTATTTCTATTTTTCCAATTGTGTTTTACTTTGTGCTACTATGTCGTACTTTATTTATTTTATATTTGGGAAATATAAAGGACATAATCTCTGTAGACGGAGAGGACTTTTCAATACATGTAGCACTTACGTAAGAGCAATTCCATCCAGACTGTTTGCCAAAAGTTGTTATTTTTTGTCACTCTAAGCTGCTTTAACTGCATTTGATTCTTACAGTAAAAGACTGAAAAAAATAAATGCAATTTTTCCAAAGTTTTGCAGTTTCTCCAATTTGAAGAAATGCAGTTTCTGTAAAGTTCTTTTCTTTTGTGGCTCTAAGCTGATTTAATTGCATTTGATTTACACCTCAATATGCTGACATACTTGAGTGTATGAACCTCCTGCGGTGCTTAAGCACCATGAAGATGTTTTACAATTGATCTCGAACCATTGCCAAGTCTCTGGCAACGAGTCTGCTAATATCCTGGCCAAGAGAAGTACATCCATTTTGCACATTCCCAACGCTAATGTCCCTTTTAGTACCATCAATCACCTTATCCGTAATCAGTCAAAGAAGCTATCCGACAAAAGCTCTTTGAAAAGAACTATCTCAAAAGCCGTGGTGGATTAAAATCAAAGACATAATTAATCAAATAAACAAGGCCTAAGTGGTCAAGGCGTAGAGCTGTTGCTGAATGTAGCCTGGCGAGTTACCGACCACGAATGATTTTCAAAATAATTGTGTCGCCTAAAAATCTTCGCTGATCGTTTCTTCAGGATCTACGATTTTCGGGAGATGACGGATGAGACACACCTCCTTCACTGTCCTGCTCTTTCAAAGATTTCTCTTTCCGACCGTTATTAAGAATTAAGGACCTAACTGAGTTCATAGACTATAAGTGTAGGTGACTTATGTTGTTGTTTCTGTTTTCTTTTTCCTATGTTTTTGGGATGAGTTGTTTTTAAACTGGCGATTAGAAAAATTTGCGAAATTTGCAAAATATTATTTCCGTTAATTATTATTATTTCTACGTTATTAATTGTGTTTTACTTTATGTTACTATGTACAGCATTTTTAATTTAATATTTTTTTAAATTTAAAAATAAAGTTTCCTTCACTATTATTATTTGTTTTTTTTAATTATGCCCTATTGTCCATGATAGTTGAATATTACATATACGAAAAGAGTTTTATTAATATACACCGAAGTGCCACTGAATTAGGGATACCTACATAGTAACGAGTTGGGCCTCCTCTGGCCTTGATAACGGCTGCCACACGACGAGGCATAGATTTAACAAGTTTCTGGAAACGTTCCACGGGAATTGCTTGCCAAATATTGCCTAAAGCTGTCCATAATTCAGTAAAGTTCTTTGGTGCTGTGTGATGGCCTTTCACGCCTTGTTCCAAAACATCCCAAAGATGCTCAATAGGATTTATGTCTGGGCTTCTAGGTGGCCAATTCATGACAGAGAAGTCAGAGGAATGCTCATCCAACCAGCCAGTAGCCAACCGGGAATTGTGAGAGGTACAGTTGTCTTGCTGGAAAATTCCATTACCGTGCGGATAAAAGAACAGCATAAACGGATGGAGGTGATCACCCAGCAAATCTACGTACCGAATTGCATTGAGGGAGGTTGGTACACCCACCAAAGATCCCAAACTGTGCCACGTAAAAACACCCCAGACCATGATTGAGCCACCATGCCATTGTACAGTTCCAGCCAGACATGCAGGATCCATGGCTTCATGAGCCTGACGCCATATTCTCAGCCTCCCGTCGGCGTTAAGTAGTCGGAATCGAGACTCATCACTCCATGCTACTCGTTTCCAGTCCTCTACACTCCAGTCTCTGTGCACTCTTGCCCAGGTAAGACGTGCAGCCCGATGGCGAGTATAGAGCAATGGTACTCTCGTAGGTTGACGGCTCCCGAAACCCATACGGTGAAGCGTTGCACAGTCCTTTTACTGACTGTACGACTGGCACTGTCATTAAACTGGGTGGTAATTTGAGCTAAAGTTTGGCTTCGCTGGCTACGTACAATACGCCTGAGCCGTCTCTCACCACGCACTGTCAAGACTAATTGTCCTTTGCAGTTTGCCCGATCGCTAGTTTTTTTCCACCATCCATGTATTCTTGGTATACTCTTCACACTGTCGACCTTGAAAATCCTAGCTGTCTGACGATTTCGGAAATTGAATGGCTCATGCGTCGCGCACCTACGATTTGTCCGCGATCGAAGGCTTCTAAATCAGGCAGTTTACCCATACTGGCAATTCCAACAACTAATTCAGAACAACCACAGTACGCGCTATATATGCAGTTACCACAGCGCCCTCACTTGCGCATACATGATGCGCAGCGCTACACAATTTGCATAGGCTTTCTTATCCCTAATTCAGTGGCACTTCAGTGTATTTCAACACAACCTCATAGAGTAAATTTATTGTATTATTTGTTATAATAAAACAGTAAAAGTTTTTTATTATGTCTATCCACAGTGACAATGCAAAATACCCATTTTCTTCTACATTTTCTTGTTCAGTCCACATTGTCGATAATTTAACAATTTTCGTATCTCACAAAATATGCTAACAAAATAACATTAGTATAGGAAGGAATAATTTTTAAACACATAACAAAGAAGTTTGAAAACATAAGCGTAGAATGTTTTAGTTGGGCGAATGTTCTCACTAGAAGGCTTAGGAATAAACGAGTGATATTTGACAAATAAACATAATAAAATTCGTATCTTATTGCATAATATTTAACAATACATACTGAGTCTTTTAGACTATGGAGATACAAAAGTATATTGCTCGTAAAAAAAGATTTATGTTGTCAGCAAAACTGTAAACACAGCATTAGGAAAATTATATTCTTCTATACTTTACATAAAGCTCTCCGATTGAGGAAATATTTTTTGTCCTCATGATGAAACCTGCACTGTTTATATTTGAAACATACGCTGGATCTGTCTTCCAGAATGATCTTTTACGAAATCTCCTATTATCCCTTGAGCTTTAACACACAATCAGACTGTAAATAAATAAGTTGATTAAATGATTCAGAATTCAGACCTGAAAATATATATATATATATATATGATTACAGGCATCGATAGGATTTAGATGCTAATGCTATGGGCTCGTTCAAAAATCTTCGTTGGTAATTAAAATCTCCTCGAAATAGAATAACTGGCATCGAAATAGAGTAAACACCACATTCTTCCACTGAGTCCGTTGGTTAAGTTTTTGAATTTAATTTTTATTTTTTCTTACTATTAAAATTTTTGAATCAGACTTTATGTTGTAGATCTCTATCTGGTGATTAGTCCTTCCTCGCAAAGGATAAGTAATTCCACTACTGAAGAAATGAAATCAAAGAAATAAAGGGCGTCTTAAATTATTTCGAATGTATTCAAACCCTCTCTTGTTGCGAGAATGTCCAAAAGTTCTATATGATGGACGCCCGATAGGAAAATATGTTTTAACATTAGAATTACTGGAGATAAAAATTCTACCAAGATAAAAGCTAAATGATTGTTAAAAAATGTACTCATGTTTGAAATGTCGTGCTTTTTTTAAATATGGTTGCATATAAGCCATCCCTTTTAATTTTTTTAAATATAAAGCATTTTATTAATACTAGAGGACACTAGAGGACACCAAATATATGTTATTGGCTAAGTTTAGCTAGCAAAATTGGACTTTCCTGCCTGTGCTTCAAACTGTGCTTTTTAACGCATTTCTATAAGTGGACTGCTTGCTTTGAACATCTAAGGATGTACTACTTGTTATCAAAACAAAACTTCCCTTTTAACTCGATGAGTATAGAGAAGTAATTTACCACTAGAGTAACATGGAGTGCTTTATTACCTTCTAGCAATCGGAGACTTTTCGTTCAAGACGACATATCTCGTGATCATGTTGCACTTATGCAAAAATGGATTGAAGAGCATAGTTTGGAGATTTAGTCTATTGATTTAAATATTCTATTTAAATTTAGGACTTGGTGGACAAACGAGTTTTCTGAAACATGGATTAGAAGACTATGTTGCGCAGAACCTCTCTTCAACTATAACGAAAGCTTCTCTATAAAATCTTCTTATTGAACATAGCTTTCAGATGTTGCTCATGAATTGGTATATATGTTTTATGTAAATTAAGGATCTGGACACGTCCTAGAAATCGAAGATACGCGTAACCTCTACTCAGCTGGAAGGAAGGCTTCTAGATAGACAGATTTTTGATGGGTTAGTTTTCAGACGGAGCTCATTAATTGTTCTGTTTAAATTAAGGTTATGGAAGACAAGCGGAATTTTCTGAAACATCTCAACTCAAATCAAGAAATCAAAGACACACAGAAGTTCTCCTCAGCTATAATGAAGGCTTCCAGACCGACAACTGTCTGATGAGCATAGTTTTTAGATGTAGCTCCTGAATTGATTTAAATTTTCTATTTAAATTAAGGTTTTGGAAGTCAAGCGGCATTTTCTGAAACATTTCCAAGAATTCAAAGACACACAGAACTTCTCCTTAGCTATAATGAAGGCTTCTAGAGAGATAACTGTTGATGACCATAGTTTTTAGATGTAGCTAATTGATTGATTTAAATTATCTATTTAAATTAAGGTTTTGGAAGACAAGCGGCATTTTCTGAAGCATTTACAAGAATTCAAAGACATACAGAACTTCTCCTCAGCTATAATGAAGGCTTCTAGGCATACAACTGGTTGATGAACGTAGTTTTCAGATGTAGCTCATTAATTGATTTAAATTATCTATTTAAATTAAAATTTTGGAAGACAAACGCCATTTTCTGAAGCATTTCGAAGAATTCAGAGACACACAGAACTTATCCTCAGCTATAATGAAGGCTTCTAGACAGACAACTGATTGATGACCATATTTTTTAGATTTTGCTCATTAATTGATTTAAATTATCTATTTAAATCGGGGTTTTGGAAAACAAGCGGATATTTTTTAAACATGTACGAGAAGTCAATGATACATGGAACGTCTCTTCAGCTTCAATGAAGGCTGCTAGACAATCAGCTTTTCAGACAATGAGCGTAGTTTTCAGATTTAGATCTTGAATTGGTATAAATATTCTGTTCAAATTTTAGATTTGGAGCACAAACGGCTTCTTAGAATCATTATGTAGAAATCTAAGATATGCAGAACCTTGCTTCTCAACAGACAGCTTATACAGGAATTCCTGTCTGACTTTAAACACATATCGGTGTAATCTTATCTATGAAGGGTGCTTTGGGTAAAATTAGGGCTTTATTATAAAACAACAAAGCCCTAGTAATAATAACTGATAATTATATTTAAAGTACTAATAGTAATAATTATTAATACTATTACTACTATTAGTAATACTAATAGTAATAATAGAATTAATAATTATTACTATTAGTATTTAAACTAGTATTACTATTAGTTAGTATTAGTAATAATTTGATGATTATTCTATATAAAGTACTCGAGTTTAAAAGTTTCTTCATATGTAAGTGTTTTTTATAGTGGATAATTATTCAAAATAAATCTTGCGATTACAGTAACATTAACAAAACATAGTTTTTTCCATAACATTCATTATAAAGCAACCATATCATTTTGCAACCAATTATTTTCAATTAATAATTATGTCCCGAGTAGTCTGACAGTTTAATAATATATTGATAAATAATACGACTTATGAGGTTCATATAAATAAAGCATAATATATAAATATATATTTTAAATGCAGAGCATTATCATGATTCATTTTATTGATCAGAGTAAAATCCAATATTAAAGCTAAGGCAGGGAAAGAAAAAAGCATGCTTCAAAATTAAGAATGACTGGATTCCGAATAAAATATCGCAGAAAGGTTTTTTTTATGCTCCACGCAGTGTGATAAGTTTGCAAATTACAGATATCAAATGCTTTCATACCCTGATCCAGAGTAATGGCTAATTTCTGGAGAAGGGAAAATCACTTTTAAAATTTCAAGTCACGAAAGTTTTACATTTCTTTTCCACATAATAAGATTTTATTTCTTTGAAATTTTTTAGTTGCCATGAAATCTCTGATTGCGTCGTCAAGATGTTTTTAAGCTTCGGTACTCTCTGGAACACTTTAATTGATAAGATATATTTTTAGAGAAGTTTTTGCGATATTTATTTGACTTTCAAAAAACTCTGGAATGTAAAAGGAATAAAGTAGGCTACAAGAGTCTCAGAACATAACTGAATTATTGTGAAATAAACACTTTAGAGAAATGTTTTATGGAATTCAAGGGGTTTTTATTTTAGGAAAGCACTTATGAAAATTCTGTATGAAAATATATGTTTTTGAAGCGTTTTTAAATAAAGCAAAAAAAAATTAAAGAAAAAAAAATTAAGTCATACAATATTGAATAATTTTTAAATAAAGCAATCTTTTATCGCCATATGACGTATTAAATAACTTCTCCTATGGTTACAGGAATATACAAAATGTTTGTTTTAAACCAAACTAAAGAATTATCACAATGTATGTTTCATCTTTGTCTAATTATCGGGGGGATTTTTCGGTCTTCTATCGTTAATATCCTCATTACGTGTTCATATGAAGTTTGTTTGAGAACTTTAAAAGTAATTTTGGTCACTGGAAATTAACCTTAAAAAATTCGGTATAATATCGTCTAATATAAGCTGCCTCAGTGCCATAGTATAGCAACTCAAAATCAATAGTTTTTAGAAGAACAAGTGTAAAAGTCTCATAGTAATGGCCCTTCAAATTACGTATTGTACTAAAATTTCTACTATAATTCATATGAATTTTTTGAGATGTTTTGGCATTGCATTACTTACCGTATGATAGGCACAACTCAAAATCAACAATTTTTGAGTTGTTGCACAGATTGTATTGCATCGAGACAGGGATCTATTAAAAAACAGCAAATGTCGCTTCTGTGCACCTGAAGTACAAAAAAAAAGTCTGAAAAAAAATTAAACACCATATAAAAATAATAAAAAAAACTGGAAAAGAACCGTTGAGCACTATAAAAGAAATTGAATTAATTAGAATAAGTGTATTGTATACACTTTGTCGAAAGTACGTCCTTAAAGTCTTTTCGAAAATAGCATTCCATACATATGTTGTATTGCACTGCATAAGTTAAAATTCAAAGCGGTGTTAAAATCATATATGTAGATCTAAACAAAGAACTGTTTGATCATAATACTTTTCCGTGTATCATGTAAACGGTGAAGCTCTGCAAAAATAAATATTTTTTAGTTTTCGGATCCTAAAATATGACTTAGATCGTTTAGGATCTAAGTCATCGCATAGGATCTCTGTCGTTTAGTATCGCTGTCTCGATGACTTGCATCGAGACAGCGATATATTAAAAAACAGCAAATGTCACTTCTGTGTGCCTACAGTTCAAAAAATCTCTCTGAAAAAAATGTTAAAACCATATAAAAAACAGTAAAAAAACTGGGAAAGAACTGTTGAGCACTATAAAAGTAATTGAATTCATTAGAATAAGTATATTTTATACACTCTGTCAAAAAATACTTTTTTAAAGTCTCTTCGAAAAAAGAAGTCCATACATGTATCATTCCACTGCAAAATTTAAATGTCGAAGAGGTATTAAAATCATACGTGGAGATAAAAACAAAGAATTGTTTGTTCATAGTAATTTTCCATGTATCATGTAAATAATGAAGCTCTTCAAAAATAAATATATTGTAGTTTTCCGATCCTAAACGATTAGTTAGTTTCTAAATGCAATATTCAACTAACAGCAGACAAGAAAGATGATCCATGCGCACTATTTACCGATAAAAATAAATCTGCATCAGTTACCTATTCATAGCACGTAACAAACTAAAACAGAGAGAGATCGTTAAAGACTGGGGAATTAAAATTTCTGAGATAATAAAGTGGAATGAAACAGAAAAACATTCACTTCGTAATTAAAAATTTATGCTCCATCAGTTATCTGGTTAAAAGCATTCCTCTGGTTAATCATCTGGTTAAAAGAAATTAATTACGGTGTTTGTTTTAAAAGTAAAATTATCCATCGCTCTCGTTTTCCCACTGCAGCACAAAAAAAGGGGAGCGTATTAGAGAAAATTTTGAAATTATTTATAAGAGAACAGATTTAACAGGTTAACCGTCATATTTTATAACTGTTACCGACTATTATTCTAAAGGATATGACGTTCTATTGAAGGAAAAGAGTCAAACTGGAGATTTGGGGAGGTTGAAAATTCAATGGAAAAACAATCTGGAAAGAAGAATCAAAACTTTTGCATCAGATAATATATTAGGGCATATATTTAAGCATAGAATATATGTATTTTTTAAAATGCTATAAAATCAAAAAGCGATTATCTGTCACATACACACCTGAACAAAGTGGTACGGGTCAGAAGGGGAATCGTTCCAGTGTTGCAAAGGCTGGATATGCGCTGATACTATCAAAACTCCATCCATCATTCCAGGCCGAAAATATTTCAGTTATGTTTTATATTCCAAAAAGTCATGTGACTTAAATTCTGGATAAGGGTATTGGGAAATGTGAAAAAGTAGTATTATATTTCGAAACTTATGTTATACAAGCCTATATTTGGAATAACGATCAGAACAAGAGAAAATTTGAAACTTGAACAAACGAAGAATGCATGCTGTTTTTGAAAAAACAAATATTTAGGCATCTAGAATTGTGTCTACCAAGAAACATACTGGTTTATTGAAAATAACACACTTAAGGGAACAAGGAACCTCGTTTTAAAAATTTTCGATATTTAACTTTATATACTAAATGAGAATAATCAGTATTGTTTTTTACTACATCGAAAACCCTTAGTATTCGCAAATAAGTATTTTGTGGAAGAATAGGACCTTTTTTTCAAAAAATAGCTTCGAAATTGCTAGAAATTTTCAAAATGATAATGCGCATTTATTATCTTCTCATATTTCTCAGGATTGTTAATCAAAGTATTTGTCACAAAATTGTGCATCGTTCTTTGAAACCACAAATTTTTTTTCAGATTTGTAGACCATGAAATAAAGGAAAAACATAAAAAAAATAGCAGGCAGTTTTTTTTTTTTTAATATTTTTTTTCTTTTGATTCATACAAAAAAATCATTGCACAATTATGTTTATACATATGGTAAACCAATGTAAAAAAATAAGGTTTTTAAATGATATGGAATGCGATGGAGCTTTTTGAAATAGGATAGTATTTTTGAAAAAAAAATTTAAAATAGACTTTACTCTGCAAAAAGATACTTATTTTGAATTCTAAGGTTCTTGAATGTAATAAAAAGTAATATTAATTATTCTCATTTTGTATATGTAGTTGAAAATTTAATAGAAAAATATCGATGTTGAAGGTCCCGTGTCCCCGTAAGGAAGAGTTATTCCAAAATTCGGAAGAAAAAAATGAAAATAAGGTTTACAATAACAACCACTGAATACGTTAAATAGAATTTTTTAACGAGACTCAAGATGCCCATATAAAGTTACATTTAAGGGATAGAAAATTAAAATTGATAAATAAAACCGAAGAATATGTGATATAAACAGGTGATTATCAAAATAATGGAAACACCTATCAATATCAGTGGTGTTTATGAATCTGATTCGTATTCCTTAAAAACAAGTCAGGCCACCGGTAATTTTTATATAATATAGTGTATGTATTGTTCTACTGTCAGGTAGCAGTAATGAAGCTAAGGGCATCGTGCTTTTTTGGGGAAAAGCAGAAAATGTCAAACCTTGCACACCTAGCGAAAAGGGCAAATTATTAGAGCGCGTTTAAATTGGAGTACTGTTACTACAACCCCCAGGCTTATCGGTGTTTTTCGAGCTATGGTATATCCAAAGTCATGATAGCATACAGAGTGTAGCATACAGATAGCATACATAGTGGACGAAAGGGAGAGCTGAGTGAAAGAGACGGACGAAGTATTGAAGCGGATTGTGACATGAAGAAAGAAAAGAACTGCAACAAAAATTACCTAAGAGCTCAATCTGCATCTGCATGTTCCGATATCAACCATTAGAGGTAGAAAGGAACTTCACAAACAAAACATTTAAGAAAGAGTAGCTATTCCCAAACAACTTGTAATAGATGCCAATATAAAATATCGCCCACAATGGTGTCACGGGCTCAAATCCTGGTCGAGTAATATGTCGAAAAATGGCATTTGGTCCGACGAATCATTGTTTACATTGTTTATCACAACAAGACGTGCGTATGTCTGGAGCAACCCTACACAAGCGTAAGATTATGGCTGTCTCATCTCATCTGTCAAACACTGAGGTAGATCTATCACGGTTTGAGATGGCATCTCATGGTTTTCTTCAGGCCCCATTGTAACCCTAAAAGTGAGATCCGTCAGGGTTTGGGATGGCATCTGATGATTTTCTTCATGCCTTGTTGTAACCCTAAAAGGGAGATTGAATGGGAAGTACTATATCGAAATTTTAGCTCACTAGTCCATCCTATGGTTCAAACATTGTTTCTAGCAGGAGATGGCGTTCTCCGGTATGTTAATCCCCCTCTACATACAGCTAAATCTATCAAGTATTGGTTTGAAGACCATGAAAAAGAAGTCAAATATCTTATCTTGCCCTGTACAAGCCCCCGACTATATATCATCCAACCACTGTGATCTGTATAAGCGGATAGAGCTAGGTATCGATATCCACCACGGCATCTCTACAGGAACTTTCATGATTGTTCCCTGAATAATGGTATAATATATTCTTAACCACTATTCATGACTTGTATAATCCAATTCCAAGGTGAATCAGGTTGTATTACATAACGAAGTGGATTGTGCGCCGTATTAATAAAGGTTTTCATTATGTTTCTTAATGTTTCCATTATTTTGATAACCACCTGTAGATAGAGACATTTCTAGACCAAATTAATACAGGTCCATGTCGCTGGGCCGGCACTTTTGGAATTTCGAGTTGAAACTTTCACAAAAATTAGTACCTAATTAGTACCAATTAGTACCAAAATATTAGAATTAGTACCCATCAGGATCGCGAGTTATAGCGTGTCCGATTCTGCCGGGCCAGCGACATGGTAGCCCGGCACTTTTGGAATTTCGAGTTGAAACTTTCACAAAAATTAGTACCTAATTAGTACCAATTAGTACCAAAATATTAGAATTAGTACCCATCAGGATCACGAGTTATAGCGTATTCGATTCTTCAGGGCCAGCGACAATCAGGTCGCTTCCGAGCCCGACGCTTTGGAATTTCGAGTTGAAACTTTCACAAAAATTAGTACCTAATTAGTACTAATTAGTACCAAAATATTAGAATTAGTACCCATCAGGATCGTGAGTTATAGCGTGTCCGATTCTGCCGGGCTACCATGTCGCTGGCCCGGCACTTTTGGAATTTCGAGTTGAAACTTTCACAAAAATTAGTACCTAATTAGTACCAATTAGTACCAAAATATTAGAATTAGTACCCATCAGGATCACGAGTTATAGCGTATTCGTTCTTCCGGACCAGCGACAATCAGGTCGCTTCCGAGCCCGACGCTTTGGAATTTTGAGTTGAAACTTTCACAAAAATTAGTACCTAATTAGTACTAATTAGTACCAAAATATTAGAATTAGTACCCATCAGGATCGCGAGTTATAGCGTGTCCGATTCAGCCGGGCTACCATGTCGCTGGACCGGCACTTTTGTAATTTCGAGTTGAAACTTTCACAAAAATTAGTACCTAATTAGTAACAATTAGTACCAAAATATTAGAATTAGTACCCATCAGGATCACGAGTTATAGCGTATTCGATTCTTCCTGGCCAGCGACAATCAGGTCGCTTCCGAACCCGACGCTTTGGAATTTCGAGTTGAAACTTTCACAAAAATTAGTACCTAATTAGTACTAATTAGTACCAATATATTAGAATTAGTACCCATCAGGATCGCGAGTTATAGCGTGTCCGATTCTGCCTGGATACCATGTCGCTGGCCCGGCACTTTTGGAATTTCGAGATGAAACTTTCACAAAAATTAGTACCTAATTAGTACCAATTAGTACCAAAATATTAGAATTAGTACCCATCAGGATCACGAGTTACAGCGTATTCGATTCTTCCGGACCAGCGACAATCAGGTCGCTTCCGAGCCAGACGCTTTGGAATTTCGAGTTAAAACTTTCACAAAAATTAGTACCTAATTAGTACTAATTAGTACCAAAATATTAGAATTTGTACCCATCAGGATCCCGAGTTATAGCGTGTCCGATTCTGCCGGACTACCATGTCGCTGGCCCGGCACTTTTGGAATTTCGAGTTGAAACTTTCACAAAAATTAGTATCTAATTAGTACTAATTAGTACCAAAATATTAGAATTAGTAACCATCAGGATCGCGAGTTATAGCGTGTCCGATTCTGCCGGGCTACCATGTCGCTGGCCCGGCACTTTTGTTATTTCGAGTTGAAACTTTCACAAAAATTAGTACCTAATTAGTACCAATTAGTACCAAAATATTAGAATTAGTACCCATCAGGATCACCAGTTATAGCGTATTCGTTTCAATCTTTCCTTTGGACCCAAGAGTAGATCGTTGTGGTTTTGAGTCTTTGACCCACGAAGCTATCAACGTGTTCTATTCTGAGTCTGAATTAATTCTTGTTTATACAGATGGCGCTTGCATGGAAAACTGTATGTATGTAGGAGCAGAGGTCTTATGTCAGCGTTTCTCATTGACCAACTAGAAAACACTGGCCCCCTTTTCCGGTGGGCGGGTGGGTGAGGGGATGGGTAACGTTGGAATATGAACTCCAGAAAAGGGGAAAGTTAAGGCTGCTATGTAAAAAAAAATAAATAAATAAATAAATAAATCGCTGTTCGGACCTTGTTTCTTAATCTGGTAGTGGGCGGAGAAGAGTTGACAGTTGGAGAATTCCCCCCCCCCTTGGATGCATTTTAATGAACCTCTCCATAGGGGGTGAAGATGCTACAACCATTTTCCCCTTTCCTGATAAGACAGTCAACTGATAACGTTTGAAGGCGAAAATTCAAAGCGCGGCCTGCTTAAAGTCTGATGAGACGTTTTTACAAGACTCTAGTCGCAGCCTACGATCGGCCCTGCTCGAAGTTTAAAAGTAAAATTTAGACAGACTTTCACAAAATTACCGATAAATTATATATATATATATATATATATATATATATATATATATGAACTTAAAAAGCTTTTGGGAATGCACAACTCTTTTAAAAGTTATTTAAATGGGAATTTAATAAACATTACACTATAAAATGTTGATTAAAAAAAAATTTCATTTTATAATAAAACCCATCATTTTTCTATTTCTCAATTTTATGTTAAGAGTTTAAAAATAATATTTTGGTAAGACATTTGGATCAGATAGGAATGACGGAATGGAGCATTTTAACACGACATTATCTGTTTTTATGTGTGTTTTTTGACTGGTTTGCAGGGTAAACTACATATACTACTGTGATCAAAAAGTTTCCGGAATGCTTCATTTAAAATACATATATAATAGATATGGTCTGCAAACTTTTATCAAACATTTTTACGACTTCTATAAACATCTGGCAATAGTCAGTAATTTATTTAATTTTATCTTCCAAAAATAAAATTACTTTTAATTGTGGTACTAACGAAAATTTTTGCGGTACTAATCGGTACTAACGAAGTACTAACGAATGACACTAGTGAAATTCCAGAATTGCATAGGTGCGGGGCTGGTGAAATGCTGGCCCCGCAATAAAAAATTGCAATAAATTTATTTTAAATGCGGTACTAACGAAAATTTTTGCGGTACTAACCGGTGCTAACGAAGTACTAACGAATGGGATATGTTTGGATTAAAATTTGCTTAGGTGCGGGGATCCCTGCTTGTTTTATTAGATGTGACATCGCACATGTAATAAAAAATATAACAACATGGCGGCCTGTTAAACAAATGTCTTCGGGAGTGAAGAATTTCTATGTTAGATGTTTAGCGGAAGTATTAAAAGCAAGTAATATAATAATCGCCAAAAACCTAATTTCTGCCATACTCATGGTTGCTGAAAGTGAATATATTGGCAAACTTGTAAACAAAGGCGAAGTAACCTCAGAAGATTCTCCTGCAGAGAAGTCTCGGAAGCTCCTCAAGAAAGCTATTTCCGACGTCCAGTTCGAGGAAAGTTATTTCGATGAAGAAGACGATTCAGATAACGAACAACAGTGCGAGCTGGATGAAAACGCTGGGGAAGATTCTCGAAGAATTGAAAACCCTTTTGAAAATTGGGTAAAGAGTATATACTCCAATGTAAAAGACAACACAACCGATACTGGAGAGCACCTAAATGCACTCTACTGTCCACCAATTATACCATGTGTCATCGATTTGGTTAAAGATCTGCCTTTAGTTGGTGCAGTAATGATACCAATGTTTGGATATGGTAAACCTCGCGCAAGCAGTGCGTTGGTGGAAAGTTCATTCAACAATCTTAAAAACAGAATGTTCAAAAACGACTCATTGCCGATGAGACTAGATTTGTTTCTGACAAAACACATATCGTGCATAGATGGGCTAGTAAAACTAGTTGCTCCCACCCAGTCGAATGAAAACTTTACAACAGCGGCTACCAGAAGCCTACAACAAGACTCAGAATCGGGTTCTCCACTAATTCCACCCCTTCCCCAGAGCCTATCTACAGAATATAGAACAACAGTGGCTCCCAGAAGTCTACAACAAGACTCAGAATCGGGTTCTCCACCAATCCCACTCCTTCCCCAGAGCCTATCTACAGAATATAGATCAGTCCAAACCAAAACACCTGAAAAACATGAACTAATTTTTAAACCTCCAGAATATATTACAAATGACGTGTGTCCGGAATGTTCAAAAGGACAATATCCAGGAGGTGCTCACAAGTGCATCAAATGCAAAAACCCAGTGCACATAATTTATAGCACATGCTCACGCCCAATTGACAGTGACGAAGGTTATAGCCAAAAACACATTTGCATAAAGTGTTACATAGGTACAGCATCTGAGGATGTCGTGAGAGAAAATTGGCGAAACCGAGGCTACACACGAATAAAAGAAAATGCTCAAAGACAAGGACCAGTGAAAAGACCAACTGACGATAGTGACGAAAATAACAAAAAACGAAAATTTAGAAGTATTAGATCATACTTAGTCCGCCAGCCAGATTTGTCTAATTTAGAAGTTTCAAACAAGGGGCCAAGAGGAGTTGGTCTGTTGAAGAATGGAAATAGAGCCTCTGAGTTAAAAGCAGTCGCTTACAAGGGCAAAACAGTGTCAAAGGTTACGTTGATAAACACTTGTGCCTTCGATAGTTTTGCCCAAGTTGTTTCTTGCGCTTACAATGACAGCCCTGCATTGAAAGAGTTAATTGAATCAAAAAATTATAACACATCTTCAGACAAATTTCTTAGCTTCTGCAAAGTTTTAGCTAACAAAGGTGTGACCTCTCAGACCTATAAACATAGATTAGAACTTCTAATGACAGCTTTTCCGAACTTGGAAGCATGCCCAGGAGAACTAAGTATGTTAAACACTGAGAGCACAGCGGCAGAAATGGTAGGCAAAATGACAGAAAAGTATCCAAGCATCAATGATGTGTCGTTTTGTCCAAGTTGCGAAACTCTTCAGCAACAAAGAACATCATGTCTCGCAATTACAATGCCAGCTACTGGCTTTTATGGTCTACCCAGCTGGATTGAAGAAATACTCCAGAGTCAGCAAGTGAAGTTCGACAATCCTAATTGTAGCGAAGGAGAAAAAACAATCACCAGAAAGCCTTCTAGCATGTGGTTGTTCATTGAACTAATAAATATTTTTGAGGGAACCTCTGAAAACTCATCGACGAATTTCGAAAAACTCAACAGGGATATACTGACTGAAATAGAGGTACGTTAAATTTGAAAATGTATATAAGTTAGTGTTTGGCCTACTGTGCTGGGTTATGCACGGAACATATGTCTCAATAACACCCCAATTAGAAAAAAATTCAAATAAGTTCTAATGTATATAATTGTCGTTATCTATATAACTATATAGACCTGGAGCCAGGGCCGAAAAGCATATATCCTTCTTGACATCAGCTTCCGGTTTACACACAATCAATCACATCAAATTTTCAAACAAGAGGTTATCAACTTCTATTTCTCAAGCTAATCTTTAAATGAAGATAAATAAACTGAAGGAGGTATCACACTTGTCTAGAAAACCAGATTGGGTTGAAATCTTGGATATAATACCAGCTTTTTGAATATATTCACCCAATTAAAAAATTAAAAAAAAAAAAACTTATTTAAATAATTATTGACATCCGTGACTTAATTACTTCTTTTTTTCCAGATAACCCCATGTGATTTACCTCTTTTTATTCCAGTATCTGGGATTCAGTACCAATTGAGAGGATTCATTGGATTCAGTGGACGCCGAACAAGCGTAAGCAGTGTAGGACATTATACAGCTACAGTGAGATGAGTCAATGAATTGTGGGAATTGTATGATGACACCAAAGACAAAAAAAAAGTCTGATATCACCTTCGAATAAAACAACGTGTCAAATTTTAATATATACGATTTGATCATTTTGATGATCAGATATTCAATTTAATGATAATTTAGTTGAAATTACCATTGAATTACCCATGGAAATTCATAGGAGTTTATTGTTAGTTATATAGCCGGTAAGAGCCGAACCTTAAAATATAATTCTCTCAAACTAAAGGAAACCTCTCGTTTTGATTTTCCGTCTATTTGTTCACTTTATTTTTATCGAATCAATTCTTCGAGGCTTTAAAGGGAAATGCGACGATCATTGAAGTGAAATGACTTTTACCACAGAAGATTCAATTTTTTAAGGGACACTGTTTAAACAATTGATTTTACATCACCAATTTACTAATATCGCTTCTTGTGCTGTAATATTACTTATTTCCACTGTCATAGTTTTAAATAATCGAGTTTTAATTTTTGAAACAGTCATGATCATTGTTCAAGCATTATCTCCAATAACTCAGGGAGCAACGGTGGTAACAACATATTTTGAATAAAACATTTCTGGTCAAAAATGAAATTGCCCGGACGTATTTTTTATTTTTACTTTCCTGTTAAGAAGCATTGATTTTTAAGAAATTAAAAAAAGCGCGAGTTACTAAATTGTGTTTTTGTTTGTCTTACTCTTACTCATATTAGGCATTGCCTGCATATGCTTGCTGCATTCTCTGATTGTTACTCTATTTTGTGTATCCCATATCACATGTACTTATAACTAAATATTATATCTGCTCTGGTGTCCTATTGCAATTGGCAATTCTGGCTCTGTAATATACTTTCGAACACTTTGATTTATGCAATTGTCTTCTAATAAAGATAATTTTGTTTAAAAAAAAAATAATAAAAAAAAATCGGACGACATCATATCATAGATCGTAGCTTGGTGGTTGCCTAAGGGATATTTCCCGCAGGTTAACTAACTAAAAGGTGGGGTATATAACTTTAAGAGGTGTTATAATTGGGGCTCCGGCTCCTGAATGCTCTGGTGCGTGTTACGCTGCGGCTGACTTGCGTTGACTAGACATTAGGGTGGAACGAAAGAAACTTTTTTTTGAATTTTTCAATATGCTCTAGATTTCAAAAGTTGCCTTTCAACAAAATAAAGACGGAAATTAAATATTAGCGTAGTTAGTGCATGTTTTCAGTTAGCGCAAGAAGGGCAAACTTTTGGTTTTTATTAAATTTTTGACAAATTTCGCAATTATTTTGAAATTGAATACACTTGTAGTACAAAAAAGCAGCAAAATATGTAATTTAAACATTCTTTTTAGTCAGGAGACCTGCTAAACTGATTATATAATACGTTTTACTTCATAAAAATAGTACACATAAAGGCACTGATTGTTACTCTATTTTGTGTATCCCATATCACATGTACTTATAACTAAATATTATATCTGCTCTGGTGTCCTATTGCAATTCGCAATTCTGGCTCTGTAATATACTTTCGAACACTTTGATTTATGCAATTGTCTTCTAATAAAGATAATTTTGTTTAAAAAAAATAAATAATAAAAAAAAAATCGGACGACATCATATCATAGATACTCGGACATCACGGTGGAACGAAATTTTTTTTTCAGAATTTCAATATGCTCTAGTTTCCAAAAGTTGTCTTTTAAAATTAAAATTAAGAATATAAAATATTTTTGTTCTACTAAAATATTTTCAAGTGCCGCAAAGGGCTTCAAAATGGATATTTTTATGAAAAAGTGATTATATTTGTATTTTTTGTTAATTTCTTTTATAGTATATTAAAATAATGTATATTTTCTGTAAATAAAATATTCAAAATATGATATTTTGACAGAAAACTCGCATATTCTAAGTATTTCTAATTTTTAGATGCCATAACAGAACAACTGATTTTGTGGAATTTCGCGATTTTCATGATATTAATTTTACAGTAGCATATTCTTATAATACACATTAGAATGAACGAAAAGCAATTTTTAATTGAAGGAAACTTAGTTAAAATAAACAAATCACACTTAATTAGAAAAATATTAATGTAATGTCTATAAAGGCAAAACGTTATTTTGAAAAAAATATTCATGCTTTTCAAAAGTCCATAGTAATCACACATGGTTTCCATTACTTATTTCACTGATACATTGAATTGTTTTATTGTTTCAAATTTTGGCATTATCTTTTGAGAATGTATTTTTGTTTTTATCAATGCATCTCATGCAGAAGTACCACGAACGGACAAGGATGACACGGTAACGAATTTAACAATCATTTCTACTACTTGTGTGTGACATGGAATGTTGTTGAAGTCAATAATTTAAATGAACTGTCCCTACGTCACCTATTTTGTTTCCTAAATGGAAAAACTAAAGGTCCAAATGAATTTGGAGGAGAAATAGGTAAACAACTAGAAAACTGCTATGAACTTCAAGTGATTGAATTTTCACCTATTGAAAATAACATTCCATTACTAGAAATTAAGGATGATTTAAGTGTGGACCCAAAATATTTGTTAGAAATGCATAATGCAATCTCTGTTGGAAAGTGCTCTTTTGATTTGTCCATGAGAAAACCAGGAAAATTTTGTCATTCACGATGGCTCACATTAGCAAACCGAATGCTTCGCTTGTATGTGGGAACAGAATTTCCTGCAAAAAATCTCCGAATACTGAGTACATTTTGAAAGTTTATGCACCAATTTGGTTTAACATAAAGCTGAAACCATCTTGTATCCGTGGATCGAAGCACTTGTGGAAACTTGTAAGCTATTCACGTTATCTCAATCAGACACTTAAAAGTGTAATTGACCCTGTCATTCAAAGAAATGCATACTTTGCCGCTTCTGAAAATCTCCTCCTTTGTATGATATTAGACGATCGCAGTCAAGTAAGAGACTTGGATTACGCCGGATTCTAAAAGCAAGGGCGGAAAATGAAGGAGGCATCAGAAAGAATTTAGATCAACGTATAAACTTTGATGCCAAAGTTTATATTGATATGATTTAATGGAATGGTATTAAAGTAACAGAACCTCCTATGATGAGGCATTTTTCTGATTTCAAACTAAAACAGTTTATAAAGGAAGCAAAAGAATCTGATCACGAGAAACAAATTATTGACTTCAACAACGTTCCATGTCACACACAAGTAGTAGAAAGGATTGTTAAATTAGTTACCGTGTCATCCTTGTCCGTTCGTGGTACTTCTGCAAGAGATGCATTGATAAAAACAAAAATACATTCTCAAAAGATAATGCCAAAATTTGAAACAATAAAACAATTCAATGTGTCAGTGAAATAAATAATGGAAACCATGTGTGATTACTATGGACTTTTGAAAAGCATGAATATTTTTTTCAAAATAACGTTTTGCCTTTATAGACATTACATTAATATTTTTCTAATTAAGTGTGATTTGTTCATTTTAACTAAGTTTCCTTCAATTAAAAATTGTTTTTCGTTCATTCCAATGTGTATTATAAGAATATGCTACTGTAAAATTAATATAATGAAAATCGCGAAATTCCACAAAATCAGTTGTTCTGTTATGGCATCTAAAAATTAGAAATACTTAGAATATGCGAGTTTTCTGTCAAAATATCATATTTTGAATATTTTATTTACAGAAAATATACATTATTTTAATATACTATAAAAGAAATTAACAAAAAATACAAATATAATCACTTTTTCATAAAAATATCCATTTTGAAGCCCTTTGCGGCACTTGAAAATATTTTAGTAGAGCAAAAAGATTTTATGTTCTTAATTTTAATTTTAAAAGACAACTTTTGAAAACTAGAGCATATTGAAATTCCGAAAAACAAATTTTCGTTCCACCGTGATGTCCGAGTGTCTTTTAAGTTCCTCGTCCTTAAGTGCCCTTATGTGTACTATTTTTATGAAGTAAATCGTATTATAAAATCAGTTTAGCAGGTCTCCTGACTAAAAAGAATGTTTAAATTACATATTTTGTTACTTTTTTGTACTACAAGTGTATTCAATTTCAAAATAATTGCGAAATTTGTCAAAAATTTAATAAAAACCAAAAGTTTGCCCTTCTTGCGCTAACTGAAAACATGCACCAATTACGCTAATATTTAATTTTCGTCTTTATTTTGTTAAAAGGCAACTTTTGAAAACTAGAGCATATTGAAATTTAAAAAAAAGTTTTTTCGTTCCACCCTACTAGACATCACTGGTTTCGCGATCGTGCCGAGCGGGATTGTACCGAGCGATCGGTTGTCAGTACTTTCTGGATGCCTCACGGTACGACAGGTTAACCTTGTGATTTCTACATGTTCGGGACTCCAAATTGCCAATTATTTGAGAATGACCCATAAGTTATTTGACTCTCTTACACCAGTCATTTGCTGTGAGTTGCATTAACTCAGCCAGCGTCACTGTAGTCCGGCAGATTCGAATACGCTATAACTCGTGTCATGATGGGTACTAATTCTAATATTTTGGTACTAATTGGTACTAGTTAGGTACTAATTTTTGTGAAAGTTTCAACTCGAAATTCCAAAAGTGCCGGGCCAGCGACATGGTAGCACTATGCATCACAGGCGTAGCTACCGTGGAGAAGTTGGAGCGAACTGCTCCATGCGCACGAATCATGGGGGTGCAAAATTAGAAAGGGTGAAATAAATATTTGTGAAAACTTTTGTATAAAAAATTCGATCTGTCAGATTTTCTATGAAATATACAAAAAATAAATGAAATAATTTTTTAGATAAATAAAACAAAGCTTTTAATTATATTAGTATGCACTTGACTGAAATCATAACTTTGATTTCAGAAAATATTCATTATAAATTTAGCATTTTATAGACCTATAAAAATGCATGATGATTGCTAAGAATGTTTGAAATCACTACTATATGCATTTACTATACGTACTGTAAGTTGCGTTTTACAGCAAAAAAGTTACATGCATCTGGGGAATCCCACGAGCGCAAGTTAACATCGACGCAGAATCGAGGCAAATATTCGGGATTTTTTTAAAGCAAGCGTAGTATTTAGAGTTTCATATTCCCTTTCTTTATTTTGTGCAGTGTAAGGATTTGAAGTTGATTCTGGAATGAATGTGTTACATAATTTTTAAAACTTATTGAGTGCACTGGGGATTGTAATTTATTGTTCCGTTTAATTGACTTTGTAAAATTTATGACTATTTTACTAAATTACTTATATACAGTGTGCTTTTGGATTCAACGACGTATAATTTTAAAAGTAAATGGTTTGTTTATAAATTATTATGTTAATTGAGGTTGCAACATACAGAATAATATTTAGTTTTATAACGTAAGAAAATAAAATGGTTTTTAAAATTTATAAAAGTAATAAATAAAACATTATCAACAATTAACAGATATATTTATATATATGCTGTTAACTAAATTCTGTTAATAAATATCATATATTTATATATGTATTGTAGTTAGAGATGTAAAAAAAACTAAGTGGGGCTCAGTTTAAAAAACGAAGAATAGAAATGTCAGAAGCCAAAAAGGAAGTTTTAATGAAAGTTGCTAAAATAAGAACTTTTTTAAAACAGTCGATTCAAATAATGCACTTGTTGAATTTTAATGGAAACAAATCTCAAGGCAATAATTCTCCAGACAAAACAGATGCAAATATTACGAATATTTTTGCGCCTGAAACAATTCAAACAGAAAGTGAAATTCTTCCACAACACATTTATATAGAAATAGACTCGTCTGAAAAAGGAAAATTTTCGGAACAATTATTTTGATAATTGTGCAAAGTAAAATATTCGAACCTATTAATACAGTCTCGAAAATGCTGCATGGTACTCATGAAGATATAGAGAAATCCGCTGAGATGCTTTCTTTCATCACTCCTAACCCAATTTCAGAACTTAGGGAATAATTGAGAGTTTGTTAAAAAACGATACCCTTGAGTTATCAGCTGTATGGATTATTAAACCTTGTTTTCCCCCCAAAAAATGCGTCTTGTGAAAAAATTCTTTGCTGAATTACAAGTAGATGAACTCATTGAAGAAAGTGAACGATGTTTCAAAGTCGAGGTGTTTTATAAAGTAATGGATTTAATAATTAATCAATTTACTATTAGATTTGAATCCGTTCGACAGTTGTGTACACTTTTTAAATGTTTATCACTTGAATATCTCGCCGCGTCACTTGATAAAAGTATTCTGGAAGGATCAGAATTGTTACAATCGGCATATCTTTTCAATATTTCACCTAATTTTGGACCTCCATTGATTCGATTTAAAATGTGCTTTTATATTCAATTATAACAAATTACTTTAATACTCGAAATTGCTAAACTACTTTTAATTCACACCGCAGACTCAAGTAGCTTCTTTGACATAATTACAGCTTGCCTGATATTTTCACTTTACCGGTGACGACGACGACAGCAGAAATAAGTTTTTCAAAGCTAAAATTAATCAAAACATTTTAGAAGCATCATGTCACAACACCGTCTTAACTCTTTGACCACTATATAAATTGAAAAGAACGCAATTCCGGAACTCCCTGGCTGACACAACGGGGAAGACCGCTTGTTTACGAGTGGTGGGAGGAGTCGAATTGGCGGAGAATCCCCCCCCCCCCGCAACAGGAATGACACTTTGAACGACCCCTCCCAACAGGGCCCCTTTTGTAAGAAGACACTCAAGTAGAACAGCTGGGTGTCGGATACCGATGTTTATTTCAACTGTTATCTACAGCTCTAGGACCCAATAATCCAAACGTTCTGTTCGAAACGAAAACGAAAGCATCTCAATCGAAGGTTCGGGCTTCGAGTTGGGCACGAATTTTTATGGCGTATCCTAATAAATGCATCCTCTAAGGCAGGGTTCGGAAATCTTTTTTGGTTCCGGGTCAAATTCAACCAAAATGTGTGTATTAAAAAAACGTTTCGAGTCATTGGTATTATAATTTTAAAACAGTCTTTTTTGGTGAATAACAAAAATTTTCTTGAGAAGATAATGTCAATACGATTTAAACTTTCAACATAAAAATTAAAATTATAATTCTAATTATTATTTGACTCTCTTACACCAGTCATTTGCTGTGAGTTGCATTAACTCAGCCAGCGTCACTGTAGCCCGGCAGATTCAAATACGCTATAACTCGTGGTCATGATGGGTACTAATTCTAATATTTTGGTACTAATTGGTACTAATTAGGTACTAATTTTTGTGAAAGTTTCAACTCGAAATTACAAAAGTGCCGGGCCAGCGACACGGTAGCCCGGCAGAATCGGACACGCTATAACTCGCGATCCTGATGGTTACTAATTCTAATATTTTGGTACTAATTAGTACTAATTAGGTACTAATTTTTGTGAAAGTTTCAACTCGAAATTCCAAAAGTGCCGGGCCAGCGACATGGTAGTCCGGCAGAATCGGACACGCTATAACTCGGGATCCTGATGGGTACAAATTCTAATATTTTGGTACTAATTAGTACTAATTAGGTACTAATTTTTGTGAAAGTTTTAACTCGAAATTCCAAAGCGTCTGGCTCGGAAGCGACCTGATTGTCGCTGGTCCGGAAGAATCGAATACGCTGTAACTCGTGATCCTGATGGGTACTAATTCTAATATTTTGGTACTAATTGGTACTAATTAGGTACTAATTTTTGTGAAAGTTTCATCTCGAAATTCCAAAAGTGCCGGGCCAGCGACATGGTAGCCAGGCAGAATCGGACACGCTATAACTCGCGATCCTGATGGGTACTAATTCTAATATTTTGGTACTAATTAGTACTAATTAGGTACTAATTTTTGTGAAAGTTTCAACTCAAAATTCCAAAGCGTCGGGCTCGGAAGCGACCTGATTGTCGCTGGCCCGGAAGAACGAATACGCTATAACTCGTGATCCTGATGGGTACTAATTCTAATATTTTGGTACTAATTGGTACTAATTAGGTACTAATTTTTGTGAAAGTTTCAACTCGAAATTCCAAAAGTGCCGGGCCAGCGACATGTTAGCCCGGCAGAATCGGACACGCTATAACTCGCGATCCTGATGGGTACTAATTCTAATATTTTGGTACTAATTAGTACTAATTAGGTACTAATTTTTGTGAAAGTTTCAACTCGAAATTCCAAAGCGTCGGGCTCGGAAGCGACCTGATTGTCGCTGGCCCTGAAGAATCGAATACGCTATAACTCGTGATCCTGATGGGTACTAATTCTAATATTTTGGTACTAATTGGTACTAATTAGGTACTAATTTTTGTGAAAGTTTCAACTCGAAATTCCAAAAGTGCCGGGCTACCATGTCGCTGGCCCGGCAGAATTGGACACGCTATAACTCGCGATCCTGATGGGTACTAATTCTAATATTTTGGTACTAATTGGTACTAATTAGGTACTAATTTTTGTGAAAGTTTCAACTCGAAATTCCAAAAGTGCCGGGCCAGCGACATGGACCTAATTAATACGGCGAGTGGAAGTTCAATTGTCAAGAACAGCGTTTATCAATCTCGGGACATTGACCCCCTGGGGGGGGGGGGTCATAATGACATGAAAGAAAGGTCGCGAAAGGTCACAATAAAAACAGCTTAATAGTTTGAACTAGTCGTTCATGCAGTTTTAGATTATTACTGTTATTAAGTTTTAGTCTGGCGGTTGCGAAGTGTTCATTTTATTTTTCTTATATTTGGTTGGATGAGGACTAAAATGATTGCGAACAGATGTTCAAGAATATGGTCTTGAAAGTGCATGATGCTCCTCACCTAAAACGCACTGATTGTATAAAACCTTGCATTTGTAACGAAGCCTGATTACTATATCCCTATGGAGAACAAAACGAAAATTTTCCTAAGTTCCGTTCTTCATAGGAGACAAAAACAGACAGAAAACGTAGTAATTGAAAAATTAGCTGCTTCACATCAGATCGGATCCAGTTAATATTTTTATTGTTACCTCTAAAGTAGAAAATATCTTTTCTTCCTTTCCAATAGGCTATGATATTAAATGATATTATCTCAAACGAAGTAGAAAAAAGAAACTTTTAATATTGTAACTATATGAAAATTGAAATAAAGCTTCCCTCCTCTCCATGTGATCGACAGCACAATTTTAGAAACTAGGAAAATTTAGGAACAAAATAAAATAAAATATAAGCATTGTAATCATGTTGAAATGAATAAAGAAATTTGCAATTAAAACACAGATGCAAAAATAACCAATAAGAAGGTCATAATTTTTTTAATCTATATATACACTGCTGGCCACCCAAATTGCAACACCAAGAAAGACAAGAGATATCACAACAAAATTTATTTTGTAGATAACATGTTGACCAAGTATCAAATGATTAAATTTATAGACTTCTGTGAAGTGTGGTTCCTGCCAAAATCAGTAGCCAGAGTAGCCGCCATTGTTGGAGATCACCGCTGCCACACGCCTCGGCATTGATTCAAAGAGACTTTGGATGAGTTCTTGGGGTACGGCAGACCAAGCAGCTTCCACACGTTGCCAAAGTTGATCTGCTGTGGCAGCTGGGGATGGAATCTGGGTCAATCGTAGAGCAACCATGGATCACATGTTTTCTATCGGTGAAAGATCCGGAGAGCGAGGCGGCCAGGGAAGCAATTCAATATGGCGATTGACGAAGAACCGTTGGACAATGCATGCCACGTGTGGTCGCGCATTATCCTGTTGAAATATGGCTGTGGGCAAGCCCTGAAGGTAAGGAAGGACAACTGGCTCCAACACCTCGGAGATGCAGCGCTTGCTGTTTAAAGTACCGGCAATGCGTACTAGAGGTGTGCGAGAGTGATATCCAATACCGCCCCATACCATAATACCCGGTGCAGGACCAGTGTGGCGGTGCATAACGCAGCTGTTCAGCATCCTCTCTTCACGGTGTCTCCAGACTCGAATGCGACCATCGTGGTGTTGCAGACAGAAGCGTGACTCGTCAGTAAAGACAATTTCATTCCAATCTGCCGTCCACATCCTTCTGTCATCGCACCATTGGCGGCGGAGACGTCTGTGGTTCTGCGTCAAGGGTAGACAAAGCAATGGACGTCTTGCGGACGGACCACTCTGCTGTAAACGGCGTCGAATGGTACGCGCAGACACTGGATGATGCGTTACAGACTGCATGTGTTGTGCTATGGTTCGTGATGTGACTGAGCGATCCGTCACTGCCATGCGCACAATTTGCCTGTCATCACGTGAAGTGGTGCGCTGAGGTGGATGCGATCGAACACGCCGGTCCGTCGTACCCTCCTGCATCCAACGATCACATATCCGAATTACAGGTGTGTGGTTTCGTCCAACACGACTACCGATTTCCCTGAAAGATAATCCAGAATCTCGGTAGGCTACTATCCTTCCTCTGTCGAACTCGGATACTTGATCAAAAGATGATCGCTGTTTTCGACGAGGCATAATTGATTGTTTTTTTGAAAAAACCACAAGAAAAACACAATTGCCGAGCATGAAATCGTCGATATCTCCAAGCTTTAAATAGCTCTTTGAAGTGGTGCCACAGACGCGCGTGATGTGCGTCTGCGCTGAAATTCTAATCATTTGCATATCTCACCTCCGCTAATGCATGTTCTAAATTTCATGTTATTTGCATGTTTCCTTCAGGGTGTTGCATTTACAGTGGCCAGCAGTGTATATATAAAACAGTTCCGTAACTAACTGACTGATTGACTGACTCACTGACTGACTGACAGATGACGCACAGACCTAACCGCTGGACCTAAAGGGCTGAAATTTTGCATGGCGATTCTTCTTATAGTGTAGGGGGCACTAAGAAAGATTTTTGAAGAATTCTTCTTAGATTTTTTTTTAATTAAAGAGATTTAAACTGCTTCTGTAAAATTCTTTAAAGTTTGCATTCAAAATAATAATCTGAGGGTTAAAGAAATTTATATAACAAGAAAGATCGTCAAAATCCCTATAAATGAAACCTTTTTCGAATCTTTACTTCCATTTTCTGATTTTTAGTGAATTTTTAAAGATTCAATTTTAGAATTTATTAAATACTGATCACGTTGTTTCTTTTCTTTTTGTGGTACTTCAAACTAATTTTGCGACACGTGCATAACAATGAAATAGACAAAAAATATTTTTTTTTTCTTGCTAATTCGGCAGACGATTGGGCATTATCCAAAAAAATATTAAAATGCAGTAAAAGAAATATTCCTCCAACTGTACTATATTCTTTAGCATGTTCTATTAGATTTAATTTGAATATTTTCTCTACATGTTTTTGTCTATAAAAATATCTGCTACGACTTTTTTATAAATATATTTTTTTGTTTTCTTTTGGCATTAATTGCATACATTGACCGTTATATTTAATTTGAATGTACTCCGTAGTGAAGCACGGGTATTCAGCTGGTATATTTATATATTATTAGTATAAAAGCTATTACAGTAACGAGCAATTTAAATAACACTTACTGCAAATATTTTAGTATAGTAAGTGCAGGATTATTTAAAAATGGAACTCCGTTTCACAACATTTGTGAATTTTTCCTTCCCATTAGAATATCTATTATACAAAAACTAGAAAAATAACGTTTAATTTTTCTCGACGAACAATATATATATCTTTTTTAGGCAAAAGAATCAAGTATAGTCTGTTATTGTAATGTTGTGATAATAATAGCAAGTGTAACTGCCATATTTTTTCCGTAATGAGATATCGACCTTCAAAGAAACGATGTAAACTCTCACAAAAAAGTTGTTAAAAAGCAAAGCCACAGGTTTTTTTCCTACTTTTCAATAAACATTTATTTTGATCCTAATATGTCTACGTTCAAGCATCTTGAGAAATTGTTGAATAAGCGCAGAAAACTCAGAGATCAGTAGCATCACATTTGATATCAGCGAATTTAAGCACGGAAATGCCATATATATGAGATAGTTTGAGATATATTTTATTTCATCCAAATAGCTTTCCCTCTTTTTCCCAGAATCTATGGACGACAGAAAGGAATTTTAAACACGCATTTTATGCAATCCATATTGATTTTACTTTTCAAGAGAGGCAAATACATTATTCATTTCTGACAATGTGTTTTAGAGAGTTGAAAGAAATTCCTGAGTTATTTTTAAATGTTGATCATAAAAATGCTTAATTGTACCTTGGTCTTGAATGCATAAGTTATTTTAATATTTTTGATATTGTCACAGACAGGGGTGTTTTAAAGCGCCGTGGAGAGATTCTTTTTGAAAAGGGAGAGTGTTTAAAATTCTTTGCCGTTCCAACAACATGAACTGTGCCGGCGATAATTTATAAATTTGAAAAATGTTTAAATGTGTTCCGACAAATACTGCTTTGTATTCCTAAGCACAGTTTTAACATAGTTTGAAATTGGGTGATGAAAAATTAATCATTTTAAAGTAGTGGGTATCCATAAATAGTTTGACATTTGTATCAAAACATGTAAAACTATTAAAAAAATTAGAGTAAAATGTTTTTTCTTAAACGCTCTAATATGAATTTTACATGAAACATTTCATTTAATTATTAATAGCTCTAAAAACACTTTAAATAAACATTTAAGTTAGAGAAATAATTTTATTACCATGTGTTTATTAACTTGCTTTCTCCTTTGTGCGTGTGTTTGTTCCTTACAAATCTTGCAATCGATTTTTAACTAACTTCCCGACTAGCTAAACATTTGAAACTTTTAGAATAGCTTAGAACACGATGACAATGCATTATTTAATACTTTTAGCCATCTTTAAGCAGATTTGAATCCATTTTCAGTTAATTTTGTTTTGTAGACTGGTTCAGCCATCTATCAACCGGGACGGGAACGAAAAGTTACACGCAAGTTAACTTCCAATTATCTTCATTTTCTTTCAAGTTGATGGGATAATTCAAAAAAAAATATTTAAAAAGTATTTACTAAATCACAGAATTGTCAAGTTTATACGATTCAATAGAAAATTTAAGAACATGGTATATAAAAAGTTCTTTTTATCTTGTAATTATTTATAGTATGAATAAGTTTATGTAGATGTATGTAAAATCTAAAAGGAATCACAGAAATCTTATTGAACATACATGATAATATTTTATTGCACATATGCTAATATTCTATTTGTATATTTTTAACGTAAATATTTATGAATATAGCACTATGTTTAAACCTTTAAAATGAGTTTTACATTTAGTTATGTTAAGAATACGTGAAATCGCTAATAAAAAAACTTACTTGATTTAATATAAGATGAAATTTACCGCTAGATATGATTTCTAGAAGTGTATAGCAGTTATCTCAATAACCTTTCAAGTTCTTCTTCGTGAAAAGAGAATGCGTTGCACTTAAACTTCCGTGATTTGAGAGGCAGCCGACCGAGGTAGCACACTGGTAGAGCGTCGAATTTCGGTACTGGGAGTGCTCGGATCGAATCCCGACAAGTGCTGTTGAATACCTGAGTGTCAACTCCAGATATGGGCACGCTAAATTAGTAGACGGGAAAGTTTCTCTATGAGGTTAGAGAGTGAGTGGGAGAGGGTGTGATTCCCCCCCCAGATGTTGCCACAGGGAAAACATGGCCAAAATTGAGGTGGCAACTAGCTAAGACGGTTCGGTTTGGTTTGGAGCGTTACGGTCAATTTTTCGCTACACGACGGCTAATTTGACCGGGACCTACTGCTTAAAGCCGATTCCGAACAGCTACAAAAGTCCATGCAAAGAGGTGAGACTTGAACCCACAGTCTTTGGTACCGAAATCTAAAGCCCTAGCCATTAGGCCATCGTCCGGCTACTAAGATGGACTACAACCCTTGTGGTGCTATTATATACCGGAGCCGGGTTAATAGGAAGAACTTGATACTGTGATGATACGGCCGCCTACCAGTAGCAATATGACGCCAATGTGGCATTACAAATTGAAGAACTTTGTGGTGAAAATTATCAGTAATCTTTCTAGGAAACCCCGAAACGCGCCAAACCTTTGGTGTAAAAAGTGGCTTGACGGGACACCTTTTCATGTTCTTCATATTAAAACCGGAACAACACTTCTCAGACCAAAGCCTATATAGATCTGGTCTGGAACTTCCGGCCGGGGGGGGGGGAGGGGCGCATAAGAAACAATCGCAACAACAGCAATAAGAGGTAGCAAAATTTTTATGTCAAATGTAGATGTTGCAAATATTTCAAGAATTTTTATTGGAAAGGTATTTTCTGATTCTGATAAAGTAAAGGCGACAATGGACCATGAAAAACTTTATTTTTTTATTTATTAACCAATTTCTATGAAATTTTATATACTTATACAGTGTTGTTTACAGATGGAAATTCAAAATTAAAAAAATCAAAATGTAATTAATTAAGATATTAATTCAAATCAGTTTGTTAATTACCCATTTTAAAAATGCTCCATGCGCATCAATTTTTGTCTCATATATCTAATTTTCTCTCTTAAGCTAGCTATATTTAGTTATAATAAAAGTTAGTAGCAATGTTTGATTTACAGGCATATTTATAAAAACTAGAAAAGAAATTGATAAAAATAGGTCATTTTATGCAAAATTTTATCAAAAAAAATTTTTTATTGTAAAAATCTTAAGTTGTATTAAAATAGTATAATGAATTCATTACTAAGTTTTATTCTAACATATAAAAATAATCATTTTATGAAATTTTATGAAAATTCAAGAAAACTTATGAAGCATGGAACATTTTGAACTTACAGACAAGACATGAAAACTTGTTTTGAGAAAATGGCATTTAAAGTTTAAATTTGACTAACATTTCCATTACTTACGTTTGGAAAAAATTCTTACAACTCGGTTATTAATAATCGAATCAACATACTATTTTTTAAATTTAAAGCTGATGAGTTGAGGAATCATTTTCTGAAAGAAAAAAAAAATCGTTTTGGGGACATATTTTTGTCAATCTGAAGGTCCATTGTCGCCGTAAGACATGGGAATGAACATGTCAAGATATAATTTCGTAAAAATGGGGTTTTTATTTGCACAAAAAATGTGTCTATAACCACTCTCCAGCAGCAAGTAAATTTCTAGACATGTATATTTTTACTTGGTGATGCCATTTCACCTTCGTTTCAAACATGAAAGAATAGAAATCATTGTCTCCATGTAAAGTACTATAGGTATTTAATATACACTCCCTATTATGTAATAAACTCCTATTTTGCCCTGCAATAATCTTCTGTTGCATCGGATATTTATCACCGACCATAACCTAAAACAAACATTTAGATTTAAACAAACATTTAACGTGTCCTCACGTCAATTTAAAAGATAAAAAAACAATCTCTTTATTCGAAAACATATCATAAATCTCGAAAACACATTAGAATAAAATACATCACGAGTTTTATACATTTTTTTCTTTATTATAAATTTACAAATGACATTTATGTCTACATAGTAGGCATAGGATTTCGTTTTTTTTTCTTTTTATGAAACATACAAAAAAAACATTTTCTCTAAGAGAGAAAGGGATATATGATGCCTATACTTGTTTACTCATATTTTGTATTTGTATTTCTTTACACACATGTTGCACCATGACTGATCAAATGTATAGTAATGTTACAAAACATTCAAAAACATAAAATATAAAAATTCTATTATTGTGAAATTGTGTTCCATTTTGGTAAGTACGTACTGAATCTGTCATTTCTATTCTTGCATTTTTATCCCTGCTTTCTCCCTCCTATATATATATATATATATATATATATATATATAAAGTAATATATATAAAGTAATATATATAAAGTATATATATATAATATATATATATATATATAATTTATATATATATATATATAATTTTTTTTTTACGGGAAATTATGTTTTTTTCCCTCGGCTATTCACAAAAGCGGTACAAATTTATTATACTATAAACAAAATATGTACCTTGGTTTAAATAATACATTAACTATTAATTAAAATACATGCCTAAAAACTATTGTATTTTTAAGTTATTGTACTACGAAAATAGTATTATTTTATTACTTTGAAATTCAATTACGAGCTTAACAGTACGGCAACATACCAATGTGTTATAAATATATTATATAGTTTTTTGACAAGCAATAAAATATGTTGTGTTTACTGTATATATCTTTCTGTATTTATGATTTTTTTAATTATTAATTTATGGTTGGGTTTTAGTTCGACATAATCTTGTTATTTCTATTTATAAATATTTGTTTAGGTCATCTGTATATCACCACAACTTTGAACACTTTTTCTCTTACAATTCACATTTATAATATCCGAGCATATAGTATTCACATTAAATTACCTGAAAGGATGATTTTTAAATTCCTCGCAAAAATGTCCTAAAAGCATGGTTCTCGAATTTTTTTTTCTACCTTCTAACATATAAAGTATTATAAAAAGCACTTACATTTGTCAAAATCTCATTTCAAAATAAGGTAATTTCTAATGCAAAGGTTTTAAAACGCATGCAGCATTCTGAATTTTACTTATTTCCGAGTTCATTTCGTACTTGGCTGTTTAGTTTTTTTAAAATGAATATTGAGTACGAACTGCTATAAATATTTAATGTGTTTCTCTGTATTTGTCGGGCATATTCCCTATCTGCGTAAAAATGATACCACAGAATCAGCCGAGATACACATTGAGAGTGCCTCTAAAATTATCTCTAAGAAATGTATCCTCTACCATTAATAAAAATTTTACTTTTTCTCGGAAAACGAACCGAGTATTCACGTGCAATGTTAGGGTGCATAAAAGAATTTCTGTGACATTTTTACTTCTTTGCCGCAAAAGAAATCATTGATAAATTTATTTTCAAAGAGATAAAAATATAACCATTTCTTTTAAAATCAGCAGAATTAAGAAAAACACGAAAGATAAAATATTCAACATATACGAATACACTATCACTTCTTTGTTGTACATTATTGTATAAATTATAGTGAACTCTGCAATATACATTTTTAAGAAGGCATCCCCTAAAGATTCATCCCGAAGGAAAACTGATAATGGAAGTAATTCCGCTGCATAAAAAGTATTTAAGTATTCGTAAAAATGTTCACAAAGTTATACACTTGTATAACCCGAAAGAATATAGACATCAGAATAATGTATGAAAAAAGTTTTATTGTAAAAGTAATATGCTTTAAATAACAGTAAAATTTTCTATGAAAAATTACTTGGATTAGTTTTTAACTTAAGCATAATCATTACTATAAAATAAAAAAATATTTAACATTATTAACACATGCTTTTATATGAGAGGCAAATATGTCACTTATTTCTTCATGTTTGCGTTACGAAGTACAATCTCTAATTATAAAGACACTGTAAGAGAAGACATTTAAAGTGAGATTTTCTATCGGCAGAATAATTGTGTTGGAAGATTGAGATAGATGCATCAAGCTTCAAAGTCCGAACGTGATAGAGAAGATTTACAGAGGTGTCCATCCACTGTAGAAAAATAACCGTCAGGAAAACATATCATCATTACGAAAGGACATTACTAGATGAATAATTAGCATTGTTGAATGAGTAAAATAAATTTATGCATGACACCATCTTAAGTAGTTTGGTTGAAAGAAAGAGCGAGATGTGTGAAGATAAGTTATTGATGTGAGATTTTTCGCAATCAGAACAGTTTAGTTGCTGCAAAAGTAGTTCAATGTTTGCGGATTCAGGCCAGACAACGGAATTAGAAAAATAAGTTTGTAACCATGGTATGGTCCTAAAATACATATTTTACGTTGAACTGGTGGTCAAAATTGTGTATCCATATCTCTTAAAACTGTCGAATAACTTTTACAATTACCCAATTATGTATATCGCACTTGTGCTAGAAAGAGTGTTACATTTCAAAATAGCCGTATTTTCAGGAAGAGATAAAGAAGATAAATGTCGAAATTTCATTTCTTGTTTTTAGAATGCCTATGATGAATTTGGGGAAACTTATTGTTCGAATCACTCCAGAAGGCAAAACTATATACTATTAAAATTATTTTCAATTTTTAAAGCATGATTTTGAATTTTAATTACAAAATATAAACCTTTTCTAGTAACCTCATTTTGTAACATGGACTGAAAAGCTTGAGAGAATACTGTCATATCTCTTTGCTAATGCACAATCTTTCTAAATTTGCAATACAAAGAAAAAACCTTGATATCACGAACAGCAGGTTATAAAAAATACAAATTTATTATCCAAATAAAAACATTTATTTTCCAAATAAAATTTAATGAACATTTTTATTACAGGAACATTTTAATACAACAACATTAGGCACTGACAAAAATCTTATTTTCATTGTTCGCGCCTGAGCAAGTTCCCCCACCTAGTTGTGAAAGAGGGTAATAATCGCCATCTAGGAGATTGTATTGGTACTAAGCTTATAACATTATTCGAGAATGAGCAGCACTTCTTATAGAGCGTTGTGGTGCAATTATTTCAAAATCGAAAATTTCGGAGATGTAACACTCTTTTAGCAGAAGTGCGATATGGTCGGCTGGAGTTCGGATTGAAAATTTACACTACTTACTTTAAATTTCACATATCTAGAAATCCGGAATCAGATATATTGATGTTTTAAAGATGTATTTTGTTCAATGTTTCTTATCTTGGTATACTAACAGAGTTTTGTGAATGTGCTTTTCTGGAAATCTTCACGAACAATAAAGAAAAAATTGATATTCAGTTGTTCACTGATATTAATAAATTACATTAGATATCTATCTATTTTTCTTTTAAGATCAAATGTCATTTTTAATCAACATGAACTATCGACTTAAATTTTCCAGGACTTTTTCTGTATGTATCAGAATGTATTATGATATTTACCACGGTTTCGTGTGTTATCAGATTAAAGAAATACATTGTTTTATAATCTAAACCAGGATTTTTTTTCATTGTTGTAATAAATTAATTTCGATTAGTAATAGACGTTATAGATGAGCTATTTTCTTTGCAATCACACTTAAGTTTCACTAATTTTATACAATAACAAAGGCGATTTTTTTAAATAAAAATTCTAAATACAGTTGAAAACTATTGATAGGCCACTTGGCATAGTGGATAATGTCTTCATATCCCACGTAGTGGACTTCTATTCAAGAGTAAGTATTTGATGTCATCTGGAGTTAAGTCCATCTTCCTTCTGAAATAGGAACCCCGTCTTGAAAAGGAAGCTGTGATAATACCACTGTTCATCACCGGCGTAATCATCTGTGTAAAAAAAAATTATCTCTGGTTCTGTGTATTTATTTCTGTGTATTGTCTTCACTCTCTTCATATGTACTCTGGATTGGGGACCTTGTCTTGAGGCCCCGGGAACGGGACAAGGGACTTTTAAACTCTATTTTTTTAATTTTCAATTTTTTAATTCTATATACAAAATGATAATAATTAATTTTCTTTTTTACTACACTGAAAACTCCTAGAATTCAAAATAAGGAATTTTTTGTGGAATAATGACTGTTTTTCAAATTTTTTTCAAAAATGCTAACGTTTTTCAAATTTTTTTCAAAAATGCTAACGTTTTTCAAAAGGTTCTATGCGCACTCTATATTAATTAAGGTCTTTAAATTTTTTACTATAAGTTTACCATATGTATATAAATATAAATGTGCATTTAATTTTTTTTTTCAGGAATCTAAAATCTCAAATATTTTTTTTCTATTCTGCCTGTTATTTTTTTATGTTTTTACTTTATTTTATGGTCTATAAATTTCAAAATTGTATGTTTTCAAAGAATTATGCACAGTTTTATGACAAACACTTCAACTAACAATTCTGAGAAGTTTGGAAGATATCAGAAGAAAATGAATACGCATGGAACCTTTTGAAAAATTCTAGTATTTTTGAAGAATTTTTTGATAAACAGGTCTGATTTCTCCACAAAATACTTATTTGGGAATTCTAAGTATCTTCAATGTAGTAGAAAAGAATATTAATTATACTGTTATGGTATATAGTGTAAATTATTGAAAATTAAAGAAGAACGAGATCGAAGGTCCCTTGTTCCCTTAAGTAATAACAAAAAAAATGTTGAATTTTCTGAGAACTTTTTGCCTTCGGATGGATTAAAGGTGAAGCTGTAACATAGTACAAACGTAACAGGCAAAAATATTCAGGGTCAATTAATGGGAACACATTTCATTTTTATACATTATTTGTTGCTTTTGCTTAAGGGGCGTGGTCACTTTTACATAGCTTCAAAAGTATCATTTTTAGACCTATGTTCGATTGTTATGTACAACTCGTGATTTTTGCTTGATTTACATGAAATTTTTTGAGTAACTGCCTAGAATACCATTTATTATATATTCAATATTTCAAGGTAATTTTTTAAAAAATATATTTTTTATGCATAAAAAGTGAATATTTTTTTTAAATCGAACATTTTGCAGTAAACTACCGTGCGCATTCTCTCAAAATAAATTATTAAGGTAAAGTAATGATTGTTTTCTATATGTGATTACAATACTTCAGGCAACAATATACACCAACATTATTATAAAATATATTAAATAAAATTAGTACGTGCTATTTGTATTTAGAAATTTCAACAATGACTGAGTAAAAGTTTATAAAAAAATTCTTTAAAAAATTAAAATATGTTAAGGATCAAAAGTGTTGGTGTATTTTGTTGCCTGAAGTATTGTAATCACATATGGTAAACAATTATTACTGTACTTAAATAATTTATTTTGACAGAATGCGCACGGTAGTTGACAGCAAAATGTTCAATTTTTAAAAAAATATCCACTTTTTGTGCATAAAAAATTATTTTATTTTTTTAATTACCTTGAAATATTGCATATATTATAAATACTATTATAGGCAGTTATTCAAGATATTTCATATAAATCAAGCAAAAATCATAAGTAGTACATACAATCGAACATAGGTCTAAAAATGATACTTTTAAAGGTACGTAAAAGTGACCACTTCCCCTTAAAACCCTTTGAGCCGTTTGCACAGGGAAAACTCCTCAATCTAGTCTTTTTTTAAATTGCATTCAGTGTATTCCAGTTAAATGAGCAGAAAAATGGCTAGTGCTGTCATCTGTTACCAGTTAAATAAATAAAAACATTTTAAACTTTTATTTGGAAAAAAATTTCAAGATGTTTTAGGTTAAAAAACTCGGGAAAAAAATCTGCGCCTTGCAATTAATGTAGGTTGTTACCCCTGAAAGGGTTAAAAGATATAAAGCTAATGTGTCCTCTGCTACGACACACCTGCTTCCACTTAAGTGGTGTTCTCTGCTACCACTTAGGTGGCGCTGGTGTTTGCCTCTTCACAGTGGATTCTGTATTCTAATAGCAAGAAAAATGTATCCTGCTCTTGTTTTTACGTTTAAAATGAGCAATGTCCATTAAAGTCAATTTCATAATAGACGCCTCTACAGCCTTGTTATATTAAGCCTTAATAAAATTCACCATAACTCATGGAAACGAGGTTGCATGGTGAAATTATTCATTGAAGATCCAAGCTCCGTTTTATTAAAGTTCACATTAAATTGAAGTTTCATTTACAGATTGAGCCATAAAATTAAACTTTTCGGGTCACAAAAACCTATACGTGTAATGTCTTTTACAGGAGCAAAAGCTGTCGAAAATAATTTTGACATTTTTTTAAAAAGAACTGTACTTTTTGCTCAGAAATAAAAATATAGGCTTTGAAGAAAAAACATAAAATAAGAGTCATATAGCACTTGTACTATTAGTATATATCCGGACGTTTTAAAGTAGTTTCTAGAAATAGATTCATTCTTAACACAATTAAGCGCGCACCTTTCGAATAAAATATTAATAATTTTAATTGTTGAACTTCGTCGCTCGAAACTCGAGTAATACTATTTTGAGAAAGATACACTAAAAAAACCATTTGTATTTTTAATTTAATATCAAAACGCCAAGAAAAAGACAGCCAAAATTGACTGCGGAAAGGATAATGTGTAATATTTATTTTAAATAAACCTTAGGGATACATTAAATATTTGCGGAGAGTGATAAATTATTTAAACGTTAGCCCTCTAAAAGTAAATCCAAAAAGTTTGTAAAAAAATAAAGAGTAAAAGCTTCTTTGACTTCCTCGTAATTTGGAACAAGATATACTTCGGGTCGGAAGAAGCATGCTAAATTATTTATATACCGGGTCCTTGAAATATGCATTCTCCTCAATCATGGACCTAATGCTTCTGCTTCAATTGAATTTTGTCAGAGAGAGAGACAGAAAAGTTTCTCGGTTTTCTTGTCTTTTCGCCCACAGAGAGTTGGAAATGAATTATATTTTAAACCGTACTCACCTAATGCACTCTTTAAAAAGTATTTTGTTTTTCATTAAATAAGAATTTAAAATATTTAGAGAGGGAAAGTAAGTTTTCCCGTTAGAGATAGGAAATAAAGTAATGGAGGTGTATGAAAATTTATATAATGTGTAATGGGATGAAATCTCCAGAGGTTTAATTCCCTGGGATCAGCAATCTTAAAGTTTATATCATAAGATGAAGATGTCTAAATCAATGTAAGTATAACTTTTTTCGTAAAACTAAAATGGTTAGGTAAATTGAAAGCAAGAACGAAATGATTTTTTTTATATTGGTAATCGCGAATTTATTTTAAATTTTTATTGTAAACTTAATGAAATAAAATGAAAATTTTTCAAGGAAGTCGAAAACCACAGAAGAACTATTTGTTTTAACTATAGCACTATTTATCTTTAAGATTGGGTTGAGAAGACAAAATAAAGGGAATTTTAGTAAAATATTGTGGTTGGCGTAAAGAAACCAAAGTTGGTAACAGCAGTCAGGTAATATGTATCATTAAAATATGGTTAATAAAGTGTGACATTAATCATAATTTTTCATTTTACGTTATGGAACATTAGTTTTCTTCTTTAATGTGTTATCAATACAAGCCTTTGGTATAAAGGAACAAGTTTGTGTGGGATGCACATATTTAAATATACTGCTCACGTATACTGCTCTTAGGAGATATAATGATGTTTGTAGATAAGAAAATAATTTTGTCAGAAATAGTTTATATTTTTAAATTAATGAAGTCCTCATTTGTGTCAAGCTGGCTATAATCATTATACCGAAGCGGTTAGTTCATACCTAACAACCATATTTAAGAACTAAAATTTTTTCTAATATTTTCATTGAAAAAGAAACGTTATGTGTCACTCAAGTTTGAAAAATTACATTTTAACCGCGAATGGTTAATCACGGAATAGGATAATTCAGAAGATCTTAACATGCAACATTTATTGGTGGATATTTATTATTGATATCTGCATTTCTCAGATTTAACACAGGGTATGTGAAAGAAAGATTTTTCTATATAAAACTGAAATAAGAATCAAATGATATATACGGTACATTGGATACATTAACCTCTTTCGAATTTTCTAATAGCCTATAATTGCCAGAGATATATAGTGCAAACCCTGAAAATATGGAAAGAATTCATGTTTATTGGTTCTAATTTGTTAAATTACATGTTTTCCCCTTAAGTTTAAAACTAAATGCTTGATGAATAAGAAAACAAAAACAGTTTCAAAAGGTTTCCATTATATTAACTGAAAAGCTTCTAGTTAATAAAAGTATCAAATTTATAATATATTTTGAATTTAAAAAAATAAGAATTTATGAGCCTTAAGAATATTTGGTTACTCAACTCCTCCCGATTATTGATTCTTTGAAAATGATACTTTAACAGTGGTAGACAGTGATACATTCCAGACATATAAAAGTAAATCAGATATTGAGCGCAGCTTGCTAGCTCTCATTAAAGGTTTAAGACAGAAATTGCTACGTAAACAAGCAGGTGAAAGGGGAACCTAGTATTAGATTAAAAGGAATATTTTAAAAAGAGCAAGTAAGAATTATAAAAATAATATATTTATTTTAAAATACATCCCTTTGTCAGTAAGATATAACTGAGCTTTTAGTACTTTTGTTTAGCTCCAAAACATCGTATAAAGTCAATATATCCGAAAATTATACGAAGACTTTTTATATGCCAAATTATGCATAAACATATATTCTTCTTTTCCCCTCACCGAATTATAGAAATTAAATCAGTGATTAAATACATAAACTTACAATGAATAAATAATTATGTGCACGCACATGGACCTGAAGTATATCTTGTCCCAGATTACTACGTAGTCAAAGAAGCTTTTACGATATATTTTAAAAATTTTAAATTGACATTTCGAGAGCTAAGGTTTAAAATAATTTATAACTCTGCGCAAATATTTAATGTATCCAAAAGTTTTATTTAAAACAAATGAAGCACATTACCTTTACCGCAGTCAGTTTTAGTTGTTTTTCAAGACGTTTTCTTATTAACATTTCAGAATATATATTTTTCCTCTCATTCTTAAAAAATATCATTGCGTGAGTTTTAAACTACCAAAATCAGTGGTAAAATAATTTCAGATGTGCGTTTAACAGCATGAAAAATATTTCTTTCGGACATATACGGTCAGATACATAGTAATCGGATAAATTCTAATTGCAGATATAAAAATTAAGCATTACGCAAGAGTGCATATGTAAAAAAAATATAGAAACACACACACACACACCACACATATATATACACACTATCTACCAATAAGTATTTGGACATCAATACAACTAACGATATCTGCGATCCTGATATACGTCACGCCCTCCGCCGTTAAATATCGTGAAGAGATCAACATTGGCATTAGTCGCAAGCGAAATGCCACGAAGTGCAGAGTTATCTGATTTCGAGAAAGGTGTAATCGTCGGGTATCACAGAAATTGCCGATCCTTAAGGGATATATATAGCGAGCAGTATTACCCAAAATCGACAGTGGCCAATGTGTTTCAGAAGTGGAAGGTAAAGGCGATTTTCGGAATGTGCCCAGAGTCGGCAGACTCGCGAAACTGGGAGAAAGAGACCGACGGGTGCTGTCCAAAGAAATTCGGAAGAACTGCACCCAACCGATGGCCCTCATACTCCAGGAGTTTCAACAGGCATCCAGGACTGGTGTTTCGAGGAATATCATACGTAAGAACAAACATCTGCTTAATTTTCATGGTCGTGATTCGGCCCAAATGCCTTTGATCACAAAGTCAAACTGTGCTGCTCGGTTAATGTGGTGCAAACCACGAGTAATGTGGACCGTGGATCAGTGGAAATGGGTTCTCTGGAGCGTCTAATAAAGGTTCACCCTCTACCGTTCGGATGACAGGGTCTGGATCTGGTGTCTGCCAAGAGAACGCCTTCTGCCAGAATGCTTTGTACCTACAGTAAAGTTCGGCAGAGGTGGAATTATGGTATGTGACTGTTTCTCCTAGTATTGACTGGGACTCTTGGTACCGATTGACGGTAAGCTCAACGCCGAAGCCTACTGCAATATTTTAGATGACAATGTGCTTCTCACGTTGCGGCAGTTTTACGGGTTGGGCCTATGTTACTTCCAGGATGACAACGCCAGCTGACATGTTGCGAGGTCCAACAAGGACTGGTATTGTGACAATGGTGATAACCGAATGAAATGACCTGCACATAGTCCAGACATGAACCCTATCGAGAACTTTTGGAACTTTCGATGAAGGAACTTATATGTCTTCTCCAAGCCGAGTGGAAGAAACTACCTCTAGCCGTCATACAAGGACTTGTGGAAAGCATGCACCGGAGGGTTGAGGCTGTAATTGCCTCTCATGGAGGTTCTACCAACTATAGAATATGAATAAAATTTCTTTTTCTTTTCTATCACAGGTGTCCAAATACTTATTGGTAGATAGTATGTATTTATATATATATATATATATATATATAGATATATATATATATATATATATATATATATATATATATATATATATATACATATACATATATATATATATATATATATATATGTATATATATATATATATATATATATATATATATATATATATATATATATATATATATATATATATATATATATGTATATATGTATATATATATATATATATATATATATATATATATATATATATATATATATATATATATATATATATATATATATATATATATATATATATATATATATATATATATATATATATATATGTGTGTGTGTGTGTGTGTGTGTGTATTGCCTAACACAGTCCAAGCTATTTATAAAAGTGAACATTAGAAAAAAGTTCCATACTACAAAATCCTGTATACAGTTTCAGTACATTTTTTGCATAGAAGATCGATTTTCGTGTCAAGCTAGGTCACTTTATTCCAAACGAAAATATTTTTTCAGTTATCTTATTTTGTAGAAACAAGCGACATAAAAGAAATTTAAGAACGCGTGTTATACATTTCATATTGATTTTGTTGCGTGAACTTGCTGTCGACATGTATTATTCAGCATTGATATGTTGAGCATATTTAATCTTGTGAAAACTGTTCGCCCGTCGATTTTTATCGAAAGAGAAATTCTAAAGTTTCAGCTGCAAATTTTATTCAAAATGCTGAATTCACTGTAATTTATCATAGAACAATAAATATATCACATGCTTAAGAACATTTTGGTTTGAAATATTAAGTTTACTATTACAACAAAAACAATGTGTACAAACATGTTGCCCATTCATATATATATATATACATACACACACACACACACACACACACACACACACACACACACATATATATATATATAAACACACAGAAAGAGAGGGATGACCCTTAAGCTGTTTATGTCATTCCTTAAGGAATATATATTTCAAGTATCGAGTAGCATTTAAACTGATGTCATCTTGTTACGCATTTTGTCTCTTTTATGAGTTTTGATTTCCCAAGAACATTGGTTATACTGACAACAAGTCTGATAAAATATTTGTTAATCTGCTAATAACTTTGGGGAGCTAACTATTGGTCAAAACCCAAAACTTCAAAAACATTAACATCGCTGTCATTAGACCGGTACTTGAGTACGCCGCATCTACCTGGGCACCCGTATCCCATTTCACTATAGATAATATAGACGGAACACAATATAGAGTGTCTGAAATCATTATAGTAGCAGTATCTTCCATAAATGATATTACCAACAAAGCAAAGAAGGAACACGGCATAGTTTCGCTGGAATTTCTATGAAAAGTCATCATTTTTCAAATTGCCAATAAAATTAGAAATATTGATAAAGTATGTTATAGTTTTTTGGTTGGCTTATCTCGTATAGTGGTAGTTAATGACACCATTACTCTGAATTATGAATAACATACTGATTTATTAACATTGAGCACATATATAAATACACACTAAATTCCATTATTGATAATTAGAGCAATATTAAAACCATTCATCAATCATATTATTCAATTCCTATTATTTGATATTAATCTATCAATATGGAATTTTCTGTTAATCCCTAATTCTAACTTGGATTATGTTACTCAGGAGATTTATAGGCTTTTGGCAGTTGGAAATAAAAGGTTACCTCCGTTTTGCAGGCAGCAGTGGAATCGATTACTGGCAGGTTATCTCGTATCACGTAGTTGGTCTCTGTTACTCTTCGGGGATTCACTCGTCTCGTTGAATGGCGTGGCAATACCTCTGTTGATTATGCAGGTGATCTGGCACTGAGTTGCGGGGTTTCGATGCTCATCTGTGATTCATTCATCTCTCTGGATGGTGTGGCGATACCTCTGGCGATTATCAGTACTCTAGAGCAGGGTGGGTTCCTTCCCGAAGTAAACTCTTATTCAGATACTTCTCATTGTTGACTTATAGGGGTCAGGCAATATCTTTCGGCTTCAATATCAGGCCCCACGTTCAACTAATTCGAGACTTTTATTCAGCTACTACTCGTCGTTGACTTGCAGGTGTCAGGCGACCTCTTTCGGCTGCAATATCAGGCCCTATGTTAATCTAATTTGAGACATTTGCCTTTACTGTTATGTCATACCGGTCTTCGAATACTCGGTTAATACGTGCTCAGAATCACGGCACGATCTAGCAGATACTCTCTGTCAAAAACGAAATCGCTCTCTCTTTTTTTCATCTTCTTCTCTGTTATTACTTAATTTCACCGTTCCTCCCTTTCAACTTTATTGATCACCCATGTTACGTCATTTGCCTTACTCTTATTTTTATTCCCTTATTCTAACACCTAATTTTTCTTTACTGACCACTCCGAGAGAGGGGCGTTTCTCATTAAATAATTTGCCCCTCGACGCTCCCATTCTCTTCTAGGAATTTTGTTTTCTTAGAAAATCTCGTATGTGTGGGGCTGTTTTATCTTTGTCAAGAATCACCCTTTTTACTTAATTGTTCCTTTTAGTAGCTATGTCTTTTAACTGCTCTCTTTTCAATTACTTTGCCTTCTTCCGGGCTTTTGTAACGCATGGCATCACCTCATTCTTCCGTTTCTCATCCAGTTTGTCTGACTTAATTGTTTCGTCTGCTTTCCAAACTTTTTAGAATGTCGCACCCCACGACAAAGTACATATTTCTTATAAAACCCTTTATGCTTAGAAGGCAACGGCCAGACGCTAAAAATCTTTAAATCTTCACGATGATCAAGAAATCAAGAAATCGATCCATCTTGAACACTCTTTTGTTGACATATAGCAAGAGTCAGTACACTTTAAATAAGCCTCTGCTGAATATCAAAATTTACTCAATATTTTGGAAAAGTGTTCAAAAAAGAGACCAGGAATTTTCTGAAAAGAAAGGGTCTGCTCCCAAATAATTAACCTTGTAAATCATGTCGTTGCATACACAGACGAATCCTCAGAGAAATACTTACACTATTACATCTACTTTCACTGATAATTGTTATCTGTAAAAGAAGCCCTTAACGATTATGCATCTCGGGAAATCCTATATTCAGCCGATGAAATCATCGTTTTACACCATATTGGTCCTTAAGGCTATTAGTAATGGTGTCAGCAATATCCCCTAGAATATCAAAGACTTCAATATCTTAATAGAATGTCTTGCACCCTTAGATCCCAGCTCACTTAAGCATTTAAGAGTGCAAATGATCAGATCGGCTTGATAAGGAAGCCTAGATGCTCCAATAAAAACTCTCACGTACTTACCCTGATAGACGCAAATGCAGTAGCCAAGAGAAGAATCTTTTCCAAATTCCGCGAAACCACTAATAACATGTTTGAACTGCCATATAAAAACATCTCGCCAGGTTTAGAACTTATCAATTCAAGGACATGAAAAAATTGCACAACAGCAGAATTTATAGCATCTAAAAAAGATGACCAGATACTCCAGATCATATATTACCCATCCATCATTGCAGCCGTGTACAAAATAGATGTTGCTCCTCCTGAATAATGCTTTATTCCTATAAAAATCCCAAGATCGTCTCTGTGGTACTTTAGGGTTTTGGACAGGATTAATATAGTTTTCGATTTTCCACTGCACTTACGTGTACACAACAATAGCGACCTACCTTTCTGTTCGTCTGTTCAAAACAGCTTTAAAACAGCTTCAATAATTAAATAAGAAGTCACAGAATATATAATTTTTTATCAAATGCTTCCCAAATATTACCAAGAAAAGGTAATTTTTTATTAATTCATTTTGCCATCGCCATAAATAAATAGCTTTATAATATATTTTTCATATTACGTGGTATTTATCTTTAAAATAAATGTTTCGTTACAATCATCGATCTGCTAAAAGAAGATTACTTTTTGTTCATTGTTTTATTTTCGTCGTGATGACATTAATTTGATAATACGGCTAAAATACGCTGAAAAAAATGTAAAATCTTTGAGTAATATAAAAGTGGACAAATCAGAGCCAAAATTTATTCATCAAAAGCAGTTTTAAACATAAAGTGAAAAATTACAATTCAAAATAATGAATCATATCAAAAGCAACATTTAATATATGCAAAGCACGATTGTATTTAAATATTTAATATCATCGTATGAAAGGAAAAATCCGCCATATCTGAACAATAATGAAACTAAATTGAATTACCCTTCACCTTCGATAAGGGGATCACCCAATGGGTAGCACATGTTCTCATGTATAATTATAAATTACTGATGATGCATGTGATCGATTCTCAATTCAGCTTTTATTTATTTTTTCAATAACAAGATCTCATTATCGCTCTTAATAAATCATCTAATCCTGAGAGAAAAAAATTGGAGGATTAATTGAATATATGCATATTTATGGTTTTCTCGTTTCCTAGGTCTTTTACTACTCTTTTACTTGGGTGAGCTTGGAACTTACTCTTTTGTATGCATTTGTTACTCAGGAAGGCAGTTCCTGGAGATCGTAATTATGCTAAAAATACCTTTGCGGTAAAAATAAATTTATTTTAAATTAAAGCAATGAACAGCTACTGTGCACATTAACATAAAGTAGCAAAATGTTTAGGGTTTAGTCTTGCTCGGATTCACTCCTGCAATATCAATAGTAGGATTGCTACAAAATTTCTTTGCATAAATCTAATGTATGATTTTGTTAGAAATGTTGGAAGCGGTATCTAAGCGGCTGTGCGGGGTTTACTTAACCCTTCAGAGGGCACTCCCGTCTACAAGATGCAACATTTTCTTAATTTTGAATGGTTTGTTTTTACATATAAGGTTTGAATGTTGTAGGTAGTTTCTATTTATAGCTACACCCTTTCTAATGCAGGTATGATTTTTCTGACCCTTGTATTCCTTTCCATTCATTGTTAGTCGTTATTTTCCCCGTGGTAAACAAGCGATTATACTGGAATACAATACGAAAAAAGCAGGAGTTGATGTAGTCGATCAAATGTGACGCTATTATACGGTATCCCGCATATCACGAAGATGGACAATCTCATTGTTTCTTAGTTTTTTTGGACATAATAGGAATCCATTCGCAAGTTGTCCTTAGATCCATTAAACCGGACAGTTTTGAAACAAGGTGATTGTATCTGTATTCTTTGGCCTTCAATTATAAATATATCTCAATATTATCAACAATTTATACCTTGTCGTAAAACGAAGAATTATTATTTTCAGTTTGAAAACAAAATACTTATTACAAAAGAAATAATCAAGGTTGAAATAGATTTTGCAATTTGTGCCCCGCGCGCCTTCTGGTGTTACAAAATTGCTGAAGTGTTGCCCGCTGAAGGGTTAAACATAAATAATTTTCTAAAAGCAATTTCCCAAAATACTAAAACAACTGCGTAATAGCGAATGATATTTAATTCCTGAAGAGTAAAAGCATCATGGTACTGGTAAACCATTACTAGAATTATTTAGTCCAGTCATTCTGGACATTTTATCTCTGGTAGCCTTAAAATTAAAGCCACTTAAAAGCTGATTTTAAATAAGACTATGTATGTGTAATTAGTCTTCTGCTTTACCATATTGGTATTTATATTAGATATTTAGGAATACGAAACATAATTTAAACACTATCATTACTAGATATTGTCTAGCACTAATTTATAAGGTAATAAAATAATAATTTTTATGTTTCTAGGGTAGTGAAATAACTATTTTTTTACTTTAAATGAACTGGCTGTGTAACAATGACCGATATATGAGAAATAACAACCAACACAATTATTTTCCGACTTGAGGCGCGCATTTCAAAGGACTCTCGCAAATAATTGAATTTTCTTTTACTATAAGAATTTGCAATATGGAATTTATAATTTCTCCCAATAAGGAGACAGAGCAGGATTATCCCTGATTTCGCTGGATCACTCAGGGTAAAATCGCTAAGGTAACCAACATACTATGAAGAGGGTTTATCACAAAATATTACAAAAAATATTGGTGATGGACTTAAGGGAACAACTAAGAATGGAAAAAATATCTTAAAAGTACCTGGATTAAGTAATTATTCTATCCAGACATCTACTGAAATACCTGCAATGTTTAAATCAGAATATCTTATTCCATGTCTATATCATGCTGTTTAACCCTTTCTGGGTCAACAACCTCCACCGTTTGCAGGGTGCAGATATTTTTACCGATTTTTTTAACCCCAAAAAAATCTCGAATTTTTTTTCCAATTAAAGGTTGCAATTTTTTTTTACTTCTTTAAACTGATAACAGATGGCAGTACTAACCCCAAAAAAATCTCGATTTTTTTTTTTCCAATTAAAGGTTGAAAATGCTTTTACTTCTTTAAACTGATAACAGATGGCAGTACTAACAATTTTTCTACTCATTTAACTGGAATACTTTGAATGCAAGCGAGAAAAATATTAGATTTAGGCATTTGCACTGCGCAAACGGCGCCCCTCAAAGGTTTAATAAAACTTATGCTTACTAGTATCAACGAATTGAACTCAAATGACTTTCTATACATTGCTTGAATACAAGAGCTAAAGCTCATGTTCGGTTCCGTGTCTTCGGTTGCTTTGTCATGTTCTTTGATCTCAGATAATCGGCGTTCTGTGGAAATCTTGCTTTTTGGTTTCACATCTTTATATCATGCATCCTTTTCCATATCAACGGCATGGGCCTTAAATCTGTATGTCGTTGCCAGCTTTTTGTCTATCCTAAAGAAAGAAATTCGAGATTTATTGAAAATATTATTTCAAGAAATCTCCCCAAAAAGAGATGAACTGAATTAAAATATATTTATTAATATAAATGGTGCGGTACCTAATTTTTATTATAAATGATGTTAGCATCTTATCCGATTTCATTAACTGTTTGTTTTCTGAGATTCGCCCTTATCTTCAAAAAGTTATTAATTCTTAAGATATGGCAAACATTACATTATCATATTCATTTTTATGGGGAGTTCATTCATTTAATATTATTGTTCTATAATCAAAATAAAAATGTTAAATCATTATGTTTACTGTTAAATGCATTCATTCAAATCTTTACATTTTTTTTAGAAATGGGTAACATATATAAAGACACTAAAGACTTCGACTTTAATACCGTTTCCAAATATTGTACAAATCACAATTGTTCCCCTCTAAAACTTCCTTTAGTTCTGTTTGGTATGATTCCAAGAAAATTCATATTCTCAAGATGAAAATAGACATCCTTTGCCAGGAAGTAATTTATCGACTTTGATGACCTGATTATTGAAAATAACTTCAAAAGAGAACTTTGTAATTACAGAAACTTGTAACGGGAACATAAATTATTTCTTTTCGCGCTCGAATTACTCCATTATTAAACGAAAGAGGAAAGGTAAGAACTTTCTGGGGAAAATGAAGACCAAACGATAATAATATTATGGATTTTCATGAAATGCATTTCACAACAGAACAATTGTGGGACTAATTAAAAATTACACACATTATTGTCATTGGAGACTTAAATAAATATAATAGGGCAAGAATATACATATATACGTTTATAAATAACTATACGGAACACTTTCAAATATTTATATATGCTTCCATATTTATATGTATATATTTAAGTTGGCTCGGCAGTGAAATTTTTCAATAAAGGATTGTTATTTCAAGACAATTCATGCAAGAAATGTATATTTCTTTGATATTTTACGTATATAAGATGAAGTTCTCCGTAAAGTCTATATATATTACTTAATATAGCATAAAAATTTAAATAAAATGATTTTTATTGTTAATAAAAAAGAGTAAAAAATATATAAGAAATGCTCTACATATATATGTCGATGATTGCGAAAGTGGTCTAAGTTATATATTTTTCATTTCGAGTTATTTAAATGTTTTAGTTTGAACACGAAGAGATCTCTGTTTGATGTCGGATCAACCCACACAATCTAACGATTCATTTTTTACAATTTTGCAAGGATTGCTTCAGATTACTGTAATGTAATAGAGTGCAAAACGAAATAACTGATATACTGACTTTTTTACACTCTTGACATAGGCCGCTGTCATAATCACCGGCACATATATCATTCAAGTTTATACGTATAGAAACGTATTGTATATTGTATGGTCCTCATTGATTCAATGTACTTGGATGAATATTACAGACTGAAGGAGGTAGTTTGCAGAGCATGAGCAGAGTTTCGGGCACTTTTAGTGCCTTGGACCATGTGAAATTATATTTAAACACAAACTGTTTTTTCGCGAATTTCTTGCAGCCAGTCGCAAGTTGCAAATTTAATTTCTAGTAAATAGTTCATATATATATATTCATATATATATATATATATATATATATATATATATATATATATATATATATATATATATATATATATATATATATATATATATATATATATATATATATATATATATATATATATATATATATAACCTTAACTTTATATAGCAGGAAAAATATATTTTCTGGTAAAAAGGAGGTCTTATCAACTTAAGAGTAAAGAAACCTTAAGAATAAAGAAAAATCATAATTCTCAATTCCTACTCAAACAAACAGGGAATTGTTCAAAAGCTAAGTGTCAGGTGGATTTGCAATGCAATCACCTCAGTATAGCAGCTATAGCTCTGGAAGGTGGAAGACATTCTAATGATGGGGAGAGGGACACAGTTTTGCAGAATTCAACTGGTTGTTGAATTTAATTGGTCCTTAATTTTACCCTTCAGTGAACTATAGAAACACTGACATTCACACAGACAACGACTCAATCCAATGAAATTTGGTATAAATTGTTTTGTGCTCTAGCTCTTACCTTCATGAGCTAACACTATTATTTATGTTAGTGTACCTTAAATAGATCACAACTAAAGTCCTGCGAAGTTCACCTCACCGCATAATCAACCTAGTTTAATAAAAATGCAAATGGAGAAGATTATGTTGTTTGTTGTTCTGTAAGCCATAAATTTCCTGTAGCTGGTCAACGACATAGGTAGCATTTTACTTCTTATCACATTTCTTATTACAGGAACTCTCAACACATCACTTATGAGATGTCTACATTACCTTTGAATATTTACTGATAACGTTGCGCGCCTTGAAACAATGGTTTATCACAGAAGATTTCCATGGCTGTGAACTCACGCAAAAGCTACAAAAGAGAGTCGTAGTCTCCAAAATTGTCTTGCGAATATCCTTGAACTGTTGAATTGCTAACGTTTCATAATTTAACTGTGATAAATAAACCACTGTGGGCAACGAAAAAAATTACTGCTTCGGACTTATCTCAGATTTTTCCAGAAATATCCCAAAGATGATGATAGGTGTTAATTTCCCCTCCTGAGGAAAATGTTCAAAAATGTAATAATTTTCTGACATTAATGGGTTAACTCAGTTGAATGAACTCATGACTCGGGTTAAAAACACTGGGGTCCGTGCAAGTCCTAACAGACGTTGTTTAAAACGTTATAGTCAATATCGATTTAAAAAATATATATTTGAGTGGTTGATAGATTGCCGTAGCGTATTTCCGGTAATGCAAAACCCCATTCAGCTACTGCTTAAAATGCCTGGAATTAAAATCACATCAACAATCAGGAAACTATAATAAACTTGTCCATATTTTCTTGTACAGCACTTCCTCCAGTACAATCCATTGAGTTTAAGAGTATTAAGTATTGGCAGGTAATAAACACAAGAATATGTTTCTGCACAGAAATACATGAACGGTTCATAGGATTCTGATCATCATATAATCCCTGTCTAACGTTTTATTAAAAATGCAAACGGAGAAGATTATGTTGTTTGTTGTTCTGGAAGCCCTAAATTTCCTATAGCTGGTCAACGGCATAGGTAGCATTTTACTTATCACATTTCTTATTACAGGAACTCACAACACATCACTTATGAGATGTCTACATTACCTGTGAATACATTACCTTTGAAGCCAAGTGATGTGAATGCACAAGGAAGACTCTCCATTATTCTTACTACTGACTACATTGATCTTCAGTTTATTTGAGTCGCCGAATGCCCAAACCAGTTATATCCATAAAGATCAAAAACTGATATTTTAGTTGCTTTGGATACTTCTGTTCACGTGCTATATGCTCAAGTACAGAAACAGTTCGAAAATAAGCTCAATCCCATTGAAAATAAATGAAGAATAATGATGAATGATGCGAGACCAGTTATATCCCAAATGGCCACAGTTACAAAATCAGTTTTATCCTTTGACAGTTCCAAAATAAGTTACATCCCACAAACAATAATGGCTGCCTTTTAAATGCAGTAGCAAAACCACTTTAATCCCACACTAATCTATTAGATGTATGTACTTAACTTTCAGTAATGAAGTGTTTAATATAGTAATATTAGTTTTAGTTTAATGTAAATACTACAGAAATTTAATAACGCTGTGTTGTCTACCATGATCTTCAACATATTATGTTTTATAGTTACAGAATAGAAGTCAGTTTCTCTACATGTTTATTAGATTGTTGTTCTATAGTTTATAATCTACTGTCTGTTTTCTTATTATTTCTTTTAGGTTTCGTTAATGTTCTATCTTAATATAGATCCAGATTTGAGTGGCCCAAGTTCAAATAATACTATACTCTAAGCAATGACTTAGATAATGACTTGGAGATGATTATTGAAACTCCAGTTAGAAGGTGCAAAATGGCAGACGATTCATTTCCAAAAACAGTTATATCCAACCCTATTATTGCAAAACAAATTATAAGAATTTTATTTATTTAAATATAATTGTCTATGCTTTCCCTACATTATACAGATTATTACTAGGCAACAACATGGATTTAACACGTTTATTGACATGAAAACGATACAACGATTTATTATTGCAACATAACTTACAGTTTTTGTTAAATAACTCAAAATTGTTTGAGATGGATACAGCTGGTTTTGGTATTGCGCTACTCATTTGTTAAATAGCTCAATTCTTTAACAATCATATGCAAATCTATACTAATATATAAAGAGAGAGAGCGGATTTTGTATGTGGAGTGTAATCTCCGGAACCACTGCACTTATATGAAAAATTCTTTCACTATTTAAAAGGTACATTATTCCAAATGGACATAGGCTATATATTATGTATATCGTATCAGTAGAAAGAAAATTAGGGGTCTAAATGCTGACCTTTACAACTTTTCCTTTGTCAACCATTGTCAAGTAACCATAGCAACAGATCAAAAGATATTTTCATTTATTATCAGTAAAATATTTAACATTTGAATTTTCTTTGTAAACCATAGTCAAGTGACAATAGCAACACATCGAAATATATTTTCATTTATTATAAGAAAAACATTTAATATTTTAAAAATTCAAGTGGAGGAGGTATTGATAAATACAAAAAGGATTTTTGAAATCGGCAACGTTTAAGGGTTTGTTGAAGAAAATTACATTTGGAACTACGTTTTTTATTGGACATTTAAGGTAAAAAAAGTTTTACAATTTATTGGCTATCAACTGGAAATTTATTTTTATAATATTACAGAACTTTATTTAACCTATAAACTTTATGATTTTGAATTTATGTACAATTTTATGCTTAATTTACGTAAATCGAACTTGAATTATTGAACTTTATTGAAAAATCAGTGTGTTTCATTGAAACTGTGAAATTTCCTGATTATTTCGAATAGGCCTATGTTTGTTCCTTTATAAGTGAAAAAGTATTGGTTCAATTAAGCTGAAATTTTGTATAGGTATAGTTGATAGTTCAGATTAAAACACAGGCATATTAGTTTTTGAAAATCGGGCCCGGAGTATTTTGAATTAATGTTTATTGATTTTGCCCCTAAAAATTGCTTATTTCGACAGCTTCCACGGCTGCCCTCGCTGACAGTCTTGACTATGGGGCCGAATCGTATCAAAATCACTACGTGGGTGGCCCCGGACACGATTCAGTGCCTGACGTAGCCGGATTTTTCAATTTTTAATTTTAAAAAAGTTATTAAATCTTTTGTGCCATTTTTGGTGCTTTTTTCGCGTTTTTTGTGTGTGGACTCTGTAGCGGATAGGCTATGGGGCCGAGTCGTATCAAAATCGGCATGCGGGTGGCCCCGAACACAATTCAGTGCCTGACGTTACAGTTTCCAATACAAATTTCTTTTGCCATCACCATCAACAAATCCCGAGGTCAAACATACAAATATATTGGATTTGACTTACGGGAAGATTGCTTTACTCATGGACTCTTTAATTATATGTTGGTCTCTCTAGGTCAGGAAATGCGGAGAATCAATTCATTTTAAAACCTCAGAAAAACGAAACGAAAAATGTGGTAAACCATAAAGTTTTAAAATAAATTATACCTACCTAATATCTACTTAAAATAGATAATTGTTCAACCCGGACAAAGTCGGGTCTGGCCTCTAGTAGAGATATAAAAGCATCGAAATTGGGTACTCTATTCGTAATTGTAAAATATAACTTCATAAATATTTTCCCGTTCATAAATGTAATATTGCAGATATATGCAGTACAGACATTTAGCTGCAATTTTGAAGTTGAGAAGAAATTCTTTCGATATTGGAATCATGATACATAATAAGAAGATACAGGAAAGTAAGAGTTATAGCACAGAAGGAAAAAGGAAGTGATCAGTTGATGAATATATTGATATTCTTTTCATTAATTTTTTGCTTCATCAATAGCATATCTAGTACAATTTAAAGCATCTCCATAATCTTTGTCTTCCTAAAATACTAGGAATAAATGAAAAAAGATAACTTATGAAACATGTTGTATTTTATGCTCAGTATAAGGCTTTTGGAGTTTTTCTCTCCTTGGGGTCAGTAAATAAATTTAGTACCACCTAACTTGAATTAAAGAACTTAAAACTCCTTTCTTAACCGTCAAACAAAATTTTTTTAAAGTAATTTTTTATTGATAAGATCTTTTCTACTGTTTCATTTAACTTTTTTTTTCTACTTTACGATAGCTTAATCCAAGATTTAATCTTTGAACTAATAGAGTGGAAAGTTCGCAAAGTAGTTTTTCTTTCCCATGGAATTATAAGATATTTTCTTTTTCCTCCTATTTTAAGTAATTCAGAAATTTACCTTGATTTTTTTTCGAAATTTTGAGTAGGAAGTTTAATGTTGTAAAGGAATAATTTTTTTAATGAGGAACTTCACAGGCAATTCCAATGAGTTCAACGTTCAAAATTTTTAAATTTGTATTTAGCTTTATAGAATATAAATAATTTCATTCAGTCTTTTGAAATATATGAAATAATGCTTATTTCGTGCCATTTACCATATAATGTTGATGCAACTGAATGAAAGAATGTAGCAACAATGAATTATAACTATGGATAAAGTTATAAATGCTTGCGCAATAACCGATGACTGGAAAGTATGTTTTGAACTGAAAATATGGTCTAAAAAATTTTCTTCAGTTAGATGTGCTTGTACAAATAAAAAGTGAATTCACCAAAAATAGTAACTTTTATTTGTCTGTACATAAGAGGGAATTCCCAGACTTACAGTTCTAAAATACTGAAATATAGATACTGAAATATAAATATGAAAAGTCTTGCACACACATATTTGTGAATGTGCAATCTTATTTTTAGAAGGGTGTTTTGACCAGTATAGAAACAATTGTTAATTCGGTCTGTTCCACCAAAGATATCAGCTCTTAAAAGAGTACAGATATGGTTAGTTCTATTCTCAAATATTTCTTCCGCCACGTTCTAAGTTATGCTTAAGAATAAAATAATCTCGTGATTTCCAATTTTTTTTAATGATATGAAATCGAATGAACCATTCTGCATTTTATTGACATCAATGATTTAAAAAAATATGAGAGCTAATTTGAATCATCAAATATCATAGGTACGAAAGTAAAGGAAATATTATTAAAATGATATGATCTTTTGCATGGCTGATTCAGTTGTTTAAAAAATTATTCACTATTTAAAAAAATTTTAAAAACACTTTTGAAAGAAAATACTTGCAGACGATATTCTACCTTCGGTCGGGCACTACGATGGAAGTTATTTATGCGGGCGTAATCTGCCCAATACGCACATTCTATAAATAAGCTGTTTGTAACTTTAAAAACCCCTTTATTTTAATTAAATCTCCAGAAACAATATTTTAAAATGTTTTTCAAACAAATAAAATGTTTAGTTCCTTGAAAACAATGACATTTTTTTTCACAAAAGCATTATTCTGAAACTTTTTCATATTTTTGAAAATTTTTCAGCTTTTTCAGATTTTTAGGCCTAAGAGACGTATTCTTATAAAAATTGACATACTCTTATAGTATTAAGTAAAGAAATAAGTTAGAAAATTTATTTTATTGAATGCATTTAAATAATAATTATCCAAGAAAATGTTGTGAGATCAGACGAAATGTCCCTGGCAGATCACATTGGTTGTTGTTCCTACTGGGGAAGATTTTGAGTATATTGATCAAGGATCATTACATAAACAACAGCTACATTATGGCGCTTAAATCTCAAATTATCCCCCGCAAAATTAAAAATTTTCTTAGTGCAGTACACTTATTGGTTGCTGATGATTGTATACTGATGATACCTACGTCGTTTTAGTATTGAAAATGATCATCCCCAATGTTATTAGTTATTAAAACATTTAGTTGGTTTTGTACATTTAGTTATCCTTGTAAAATGATATCATGGCAAATGAAATTTCTGACAGGCTTGAATTTAGACGTCAAATGAAACTATGATAAATAGAAGATATTTTCAGAGCAGGAATTCTGTCAAGGTCAAAATAGATCAAACAGTCAAATTACAAATTGGACAATCAAACAGTTGAGATCAAACAGTCGACTCATTTTATTACTGAAAAACATAATGGAGGTTTTCGTTTAGAACGGGATTGTAAATGGGGAGCTAAAAAAACACTGACAGGCTTGAATTTAGACGTCAAATGAAACTATGATAAATAGAAGATATTTTCAGAGCAGGAATTCTGTCAAGGTCAAAATAGATCAAACAGTCAAATTGCAAATTGGACAATCAAACAGTTGAGATCAAACAGTCGACTCATTTTATTACTGAAAAACATAATGGAGGTTTTCGTTTAGAACGGGATTGTAAATGGGGAGCTAAAAAAACACAGATGACAGAATTGCGCCCAAAAATTGTAAAACAACAGAAACACAATTATTTTGCAATAGGCAATATCGGTTTTTGATCTTTTTTTTCTGCAAATTTTATTAGAACTAACTTTGATTCGATTAAATATCTCATACTATCAAATTTAAATACATTTTTAAAGTTTCATCACAAAAGAATGAGAAATGTGGACCAAAACCTTTTAAGTAATTAAATCACGAAATTCAGTAATATTACATAATCAATAATAATTTTCAGTCAAGAAATTTCGATTAAATATTAGAATTTAGAATTCTGAGCTGTAAAACTATAAATTTTTCCACTTAAAAATATAGTTTAAATCAGTGTTTAAAGTATTATATATTTTTTAACTTTCTCCATAACTTTTTTTAAGCGGAAAAGGCTCGAAAATTAAAATTTCAGTATATCATGAAAAATTCAAATAATCTCTCTCGGAAACTAAAAACTTAGAGTAATGACATGCTCTGTAAAAAAAGAATTTCCTTGTAATGAGCTTATATGAGAAATCATTGTACCACCTGCTGCTGACAGATTTAGAATATTCAATTTCGAACATTTAAGACACCTGGTGTTATAAGAAAAACACTCGCGTGGTAATGGTGAATAGCAAAAATATTAAAGTCGTTTCATACGAATGACAAAAGATTTGTTAAGTTATATACTTAGAACACTTTATAGGGAATAGAATCATTTTAGTGTGCTTGCAATTTTTAAATTCATGAGGTTTAAAATTTTACAAATGGAAACATTTAAGCTTAAATGTTTACGAATGAACAAAGGCCAAGTGAACGTGAATTTAGTTTCCATTTTATGGATTTTTTTATCATTTGATATTCAACAGTGAACAGAAACATTTTACTGGAACATATTCAGTGTTCGCATGTTTTGTAATGGATTTAAATTGCTTTGAAATGCTGAAATATAAAGAACCTTTTTAATAAATATTTAAGTACAAGAAACCGATAGGAGCTTGAAATGTATAGTTAGCAATTAATTGTATTAAAAATATAAAATCAATTATAACAATACATTACTATATTTTTAAAAGAATTTTTTAAAAATTTTCTTTCTTTCTCTGGTTGTTTGGATTTTGCATTGAACATTTTGAAAATTTCATTGAATGTTTTCTTTTCAGCAGTGAACAGATATATTTAAATGGAACGCATTTAGTGTTCGCTTGTATTAAAATAGATTTAAATTGCTTTCAAAGACTGAAATATAAAAAAACTTTTCGATAAATATTTAAATATACTAAGTTGAAAGAGTCTGGATAGGAGTTTTGAATGTATAGTTAACAATTAATTTTATTAAAAAATATGAAATCAATTGTAAGAATATCTTTCTATATTTTTTAAAAGCATTGTTTAAACAATTTCTTTTTTCTCTGGTTGTTTGACTTTTTCTTTGAACATTTTAAAAATTTCATTAAAAATTTCATTCCACTATTTTCTCTCCAGCATATTTTACTGGAACATATTCAGTGTCAAATGTTTTATAATTTATTTGCATTGATTTCAAATACTGAATTATAAAGATCTCTTTTATTAAATATTTAATTACAAGTAGATGATATAGTTTGGATAGGAGCTTGAAAAGTATAGTTATCAATTAATGGTATTAAAAATATGAAATCAATTGTAACTATAGCTTTCGTAATTTTTTAAAGGCATTTTTTAAAAAAATGCCAGTCTTTCTCCGCTTGTTTGACTTTTCTAACATAGTTCAGTAAAGCTACATTTGGTTGCTTTATTTTATTTCAGTTTAAAACTGATTGTATTTTTTTTATAAGTTTGCATTCTTTATAATGTTAAAATAGCATTTGTAGTATTTCATAGATGTTATGTTTATGTTATAAACTATACAAAACTATACATGAGTATAAATTTCAAAAACAATATTCGGAGAGAAAATATTGGAATGACATACTAAAAAAATATTCAAAGAAGTATTTTTAACAAATTTCATTGAACATTTTTTTTCTTCATAATTTAATTTATTATGAAAAGTGGATGTGTGGACATGTCTCCTTTCATTACGAATTTTTTTTTTATAATAAAGGATTTTCGGAACACTGTAAAAGAAAATTTGTACGAATATGTACAAGTTTTTGTGTCTGTCTGTATATGTGCCGTATTATAGAAAAAATAAGGAATATACGAAGTGCTGATATGAGGAAGATTTTTCGTTGATCCAGTGAAATAAACTTTCGTTTAGATTTATGAAGCAAAAGAAATGCCGGATAGAAGAAATAGAATATTTTAACAATTTTTATGACTGATTATAATGTTTAATTATGTACAGTTAACAAATTTACCTATTATAATGCACTCTCGTTTCTATCCATTTAGTTTTTCACCACGTTTATAATTATTTAATTTACAAAATTATATCCCATATGATCTAATCACCTTTTAAAAAGCTAAGTGCAGTTAATCTGCCTGCGAAGAATCAAGGATCATTTAAATACAAAGGTATAATTAGAGTGCGATATTAATTGGTATTACTTTATCTTACTTCTTACATAATAGAATTAATTAGTTTAGTGGTCGTTAATAGATGATACTGCTAACTTAATATGCATGCACTGAAAATTTTTTATGTAAATTTGTACCTCACACTTTTTTTTCCCATTTCCCATTCGAATAAAAATTAACGTTTAAAACAGCAGGTGTTTTTAATATCCTTCAATGAATATGCACAGGGAAGAACAAATTAAGCATTAATCGAATATGCTGGTCATTAAATATTAATTAAAGTAACGTTAGTACCACAAATTTTATGTACAGCTACTTGACACAATCTACATGCTAAACTGTCTAATCAGGTTGGAGATAATTTTATAATGTTTCATAAATATTGCATGCCTCTTTGAAGTATTCAATATGGATAAAACTAATAACCTTGAAAGTATAATAATAGAGACTTCTGTAAAAATCATAAACACATTATAAATTTAAAAATGATTTTTTTTATAATTTCTTAATTAAAAAAATCTGGCAAATATTTTAAGTATTTGCTCTAAAAATTTAAACAAATATGTTTTTAATAACATAATATTTATTCTTCATTTTATTTTTTGATGCGAATAATCATACGGTGGTTTATATACAAACAGTTTTAGAAATGTCTTCATAGAGCAAACAAAGACATTTTAAAAATTGCCAAAATTAAAAGTACTTTAATTAATTTAATTATTAATTTTTTTTCTACAAAATGTGATGCTCTGGTTAAATGCTAAATATTTTTATAATGTTCTAATGCGCGTATTATTTATTAATTTTACACTTTTCAGTGTTTTTATTATAAAAAATTGGCTATATTTTGTTACTAGCAGAAAACGTTTCTCATGTTTTTTATAAGTTTGAACATTCCCGATCAAGCGCAGAAATCTCGGATTGAATTATGTTTAATAAAAGCAATAAAATATCTAGGTTCGGATAATCTTTCTTATTTTATCCTTTTATTCAAATAAGATTCAAATACCAGAATTTTGTCCCATTACTATGTCTGGTATCTGGGAAAGAAGCTTGAATTTAAAACAGAATTGTGGCTATACGTTACCAATAGTTGATCATTGCTGATGGATAGACAGTTCTGGGATTTTGATGTAAATCGAGAATGATGAAAAATATAAATGGCTAAATAGAAACGCAAAAGGTGTATCTCTAAGTTTACAATGTATTAATTTGCATTTCTGAATTTTCAATTAAATTCATACAGAAAAACACTAAGTCCAAATTTTTGTCAATGTCTTTGGTTGATATACCGTCCGATAAAAACTGATATGTTTGTAATAAAACTCTGTAAAAAATAACCATTTTATCCAATAAAACGGTTAATCAATGTTGTCGCTCTTTTCTTATTTTCTTTGTGATTTCAGTAATGTTCATAATGTCTGATATAAATTAAATTTATTCACATTTTGCTGAGTCCATTGAACAGACATTATGTCCACTGAGTCCATTGATATTTGCAATGAGTCCATTGAGGAGAAGGAATGCTTGGGCAATTACTGCCTGGCATCTTAGAAGTCCCTATTTAGTATCTAACTGTTTAATTTGTAATGAAGGCTAATGATCTTTAAACTATACATATTAATCTTTTTTTATTGTTAGTATAGACCAGAGGTTCTCAACCTTATTTTGCCTACAACATCCTTTTCAAAGGAAAAATTACTCACCCCCCCCCCCCTCTTGCAGATTGTCCTTCTTAATCTAAAAAGCAGAGACAAATTTACGTCATTTTATGTATATATCTGTATCTTGGAACAAATAAAGCCAATATCCAAAACTTTGATATTTGAGTGAACTGCACGAATGAGATAAGGGTAGGATATATATTAATTGAGAAAAGGGCAAATGTCCTTTCAAAGGGTCAATGTTCTAAGATCTGTAAAAATCCTTAAACTGGCATTGATGTTCTGACATTAATAAACTGACATTTGATTAAAATGAACTTTGATCCTTTTTATTCCAAGGTACAGATATATTTATACCTCTGTCTTTCAACATAGTAAAGAAATGTTTTGGGGAATAAGACACATTGAAGTCGTAAATAAGGTACATTGAAACTTGAAATTATAAAATTATGTATTAAACCAAACCAATAGCAACATGCGCATTATATACATAAAATGAATAAAACGAAGGATTACATCAAAATAAAAATTATGAAAAACTAATCCTAATCAGAAGAATGTACTTGGTTGGTTCCTGCCAGTCAATTAACGTTCCACGCTATTTTTGTCAGAAGCATTTTTAAACCATCACAATTAGCTATTTGTATTCTGTTTCGGTTTCTTGTAAGCAGATTTGCGACTACGCTGAACCCATGTTCTAGTCAATAAGAAGAAGGAAATGCAATTAAAAACTTTTATACTATAGCCTATAATACAGGATAAAGTATCGGTATCTGATTTTTCAAAAATGACTGCTCGTAGCTGATTTTGAGTTCCATTCTATGATGTCTTAGACCAGCAGTGCGACCCCCCCCCCACCTGGAACTTCTGAGCGCCCACCAAGAAGTATTACAGTCTGATGATTACAAACCGTATGAATATAAAGAAAATGAATATTATTCCAGAATTAACGAAAAGGCAATGAAAAAAAATGACTGTAGCTATTTTTTATTACATATCTTTAATTTTATGACTATAAATACCTTATGAGATATTCTCCCTTATTTTTTTGCACATTGAAACAATACTTTAAACCTGCCTTAGTTATTTAAGTAGCATAAAAAGAATATTTTTTAAATGTATTTTATTGTAAAATTTAGATAAATATATATATATATAAATTATATATATACACTGGTGTAAGAAATTAAGAGAATTTGCAGACCTGGACGATTATCTCTAAAACTACTCTATCGATTTTAATGAAATTTGATATGTACATACATTGATACAATACAAAACAAATAAGCATAAAATAATTGTAATACACACGCATGATCGTGCGTAACACTCGTTGGAGTCGGAAGGTATGAAACAGCGGTTGCACAATAAACAAAAAAATGGGTTAATAGATGGGTTAATAGGGGGTATGCTCCCCTAGGCCAGTCGCAGTGCCTCTTTCAAAGACATGGAGAGGTGTGCGGCCATCCAACATGATGCCTGCCCAGACCATTAAACCTCCTCCTCCATAATGTTCCATTTCGCGGACATTGGAGGGTGGGTAGTGGGTCCCTGGTTTTCTCCAAAAGAACGTACGGCAAGAATCAGTGTTTAGGCTGAACCAGGACTCATCAGTGAAGAGAACGGTCACCCTTTGATCCATACTCCAATCTCTATGCTCTCTGCACCATGATGAACGGATTCTCCTGTTTGTAAAAGTGAGAAGGACGCAAACAGTAGGTCTTCTTTCAAACAACCCTCTCTCATGAAGTCTTTTGAAAACAGTCCCCCTTATACACGGGTTCCTGTGGCTGCATACAAGTCACGAGAGAGCTGAAAAGCTGTAGCACTCCTGTTTCGCCTCGCTATAATCGACAAATGGCGATCTTCTCTGGCCGTCGTGGCTCTTGGACGACCTTGCCCAGGCTTTCTCTCGATGGATCCAGTATCCTGGAACAGTTTCCAAAAGTTACACACGACGCTGGGCGTTAAATTGAACTCTCTACAAATTCGAAATTTAGATTGGCCTGCTTCTAGCCTCTCCACAATTCGCCACCTCATTCGATCATCTAAACGTTGGTGGTTACTCATTTTTACTGTTACAATTTGAAATTAACCGATTGCTGCAAAATAACACTATCTATTAATCCATTTTTTTTGTTTATTCTGCAACCGCTGTTTCATACCTTCCGACTCCAACGAGTGATACGTTCGATCATACGTGTGTATTACAATTATTGAATGGTTATTTGTTGTGTATTGTATCAATGTATGTACATATCAAATTTCATTAAAATCGGAACAGAAGTTCTAGAGATAATCAACCAAGTCTGCAAATTCTCTTAATTTCTTACACCAGTATATATATATATATATATTTATATATATATATATATATATATATATATATATATATATATATATATATATATATATATATATGTATACACTCTGTCACAAAAATATATACAACCAGAAGGAAACGAGCTACTATCACGAAACTTAACATATATGTAGTGTATGAGGAGATAAGCAAATGATTATGAATTCAGAAGAACATACCATTTTATTAAGAAGATATGACATGAAAAAGTAGTTACAAATCAGTAAGTAGTAAATCCACCTCTGGCAGCTATACAAGCCGAAACACGGCGTGCAATCGAATCAATGAGGTCACCTATGACCTCCTGCGGAAGATCATGCCATAATCTTTGCAAATGGGCATTTATTTCAAAAAGTATTCCGGGACGGCTGCAGTTGCCTTCCAAACACGTCCCAGACGTGCTATATTGGCGAGAGGTCTGGTGACCTGGCAGGCCATGGGAGTACGTCATATCCTTCAAGACATTGTTTGGAGAGTAGCGCAGGATGTGAACGAACGTTGTCTTGCTGATAAATGGTACCTGGGCGATTTGATAGCATAGGCAGTACAACTTTTGTTAAAATCTTGTCGGCGTAACTGCGTCTCGTCAAAGTGCGTTGAAGGACGACTAGAGGTTATCGTATGTCCCAACAAATCGTCCCCCACACTGTCACACCTTGTGTAATCGACGTATGCCTCTCGACAACAAATGCCGGATAGGACCAGTGGCCTGGCCGCCTCCACACGCGCATGCGCTGGTCATCAGCATTGCGACTGAATCGGGATTCATCACTGAAGATCACACGCCTCCAGTCGGTCACACTCCAGCTTGCCCGAGGTCGGCAAAAATTCAATCGACACTGCCTATGATGGGGGGTGGCAGTTGTAGGCGTCTTAATGGCCGTCGGTTCCTTATACCTGTGTCTGCCAGGGGTCTCCGAATGGTTTCCCTTGATACCAAGGAATGTATGGAAGGTGGTTATCGGCGTCGAACCGATTCCAGCGACGTTGTTGGTGCGAACGTGGCCACTCTTATGATTGCGCGATCCACGCGCGCATTTGTGTTCCTGGGATGCCCTGACCCTCCGGTACGGTAGACAATCCCTTTATCCATTATTGCCAACACCGAGAAACTAGCATATCGCTCCGACTGAGGTTTCGGCGTATACGCCTGTTCGACCAACCTGCTTCTCTGAGGCCTACTATACACCCCCTCTCAAAGTCCGACAATTGTTCGTACTGTCGCCGGTTACGTCTCAGAGGCAACTCTAGTCACAGTACCGTCCACCCAAGTCAACAAATTTGTTTGAGTAACCCTATTGCACGAGCAATCATGCTTTTAAACTCTCCCAGCTGCGCATTTCATATGCGCATAGTGCGCTTACCCTTGTCTCATTGGAATCAAAATTTTAATCATATGCATATCTCTTACCAGACTAAATTCCTGCCAAATTTCGTGATAGTAGCTCGATTTCTTCTGGGTGCATATATTTTTTTGTGTCAGAGTGTATATATATATATATATATGTATATATATATACAGGGCTAGATTTGAGGCGGAACGCGCCGGAGCGGCGTTCCGGTACCTCTATTTAGGTACCTCTCTTTATCAATTATTTGGAATACTTCCCGACACACCCCGGAAGGTTATCGTTCCGGCACCTCTATTTCTAGAACTCTAGCACTGTATATATATATATATATATATATATATATATATATATATATATATATATATATATATATATATATATATATGTGTGTGTGTGTGTGTGTGTGTGTGTGTGTGTATACCGTCAGTCAGATACGGGATTATTAAGCAACAACAGAACAGTGCTGTAATATTCCTTTATTCCTCCATGAATTTCCAGCTCTTTAGAAAATTGATACTACGTTTAATGAATTTAAGGAGATCCGCGGAGAAAAAAACGAACATATGCATAATCGCAGGGAACAATTTAACGGAAAAATAGTTTAACTATGTGACTATCTGATTACTATGCATTTAATTAAACTCGTCAGAAAAAGAACCGTTTATAATTATGCATATTTTCGATAGCTCTATCCCGATCTCAACGATGAATGCGTACAGGAACCGGTTAGTTAATGAATCTAACAATACCTCGGCGAAAAGAAATCGTTCTTGTGGGATGTTGCCTAAATGAAGGGAACTAAATGCACTAAAACTGTCAGTGACACGTGGCACAGTGATTTCTCATGTAAGCTCATTAAGGGAGATTTTGCTTTATTCGAAAACCGGCATAAATTGAAGTTTGTGTCAGGTGTGCTGTGCTCACATTTTTTTTGAAAGAAAGTATTCCACATATTCAAAGTACTGATAGTTTAAATTTACTAATCCTAAATGTATATTTTAATTTCAATAGAATCTTATAGTAATTCATATTAGTGAACTTTTCTTTGCTTAACTAATACAATTATGCCTAAGAGAAAGTATTTTGCTAAACTTTGAGAATTGATAGGAAATTGTTTGTAAATTAACTTCTGTGCAACTTTCTTAGAGTTTTTTTATACACACGGAATGCATAGAAACATTTAATTAATTTACAGATTTTCTACTCAGTTATTTTGGTAACTGGATTTCTCTGTATTTAACCATTAAGCATTATACTGCATCTCATAGGAACTAAAACTATGAATGGTAGTATTGTTTTATAACTATTCAACAGTTGGATCGTATTGAATCAAAATTATAAATGTCGATAGTATAAGATTTTCAGTCATCTTTATTTATTAAAGATAAAATATAATCTCCCAATCTGTTTTCAGGGAAATTAAAATATTTGAATGCTCAACATTGTTTAATTTTTAAATTTATTTTGGCATGCCGCCAAAATGTAGATAAATTGGAACTAAATTAAATCCGATTATTTATGATCTTCTTTATCCATTTATGACAAATGAAACAAATAAGTTTAATAAAATCCAGGTAAAATAATACTTTTTTTACCTAAAGTAAGTACCCATAGTAAGTTTGCTTGCATAATAAAAGTGTAGCCAAATTGTAAATTGCACAAAAGTATTTTCCAAACTATTCCGATTTCCCGTATAATCTTAAGTTTAAGTTTACTGTTTCATAATAAATTATAGTGAAGTTGAAATTTTGCATAATAGGTATAGAATTGCATACAGATTTTTTTTTTAAATCACATCAATAAAAATTAAACAAACACCTTAATTAATCAGCAAAAGGGAAATTAGTGTTATCAGATTTAAGTTATTCATATATTAAAATTTAAAATCTCTTGATTCTATTTTTTAATGATCAATGAATATTAAAACTTTTTGTTATTACTTATAAAATTATTTTCTAATGGTACAAAAAAATTTAAATTTACCCTGCACAATAAATAATACTAAATGGCAACTTTTTCATGTAACCCAAGCGAAGTTGGTAAAGAAAAATCCTCCAGAATTTCGCAAATATTTTGAACATGAAAAATGTTTAATACGGAGTGCTAGAGCGTCATAGAGTTTTCTTCTTTATGGTGTCTACTTGCTACTTGATTCGTTTTTATCTCAGCAACAATGACACGCGGGATAGTATACCGCTCTAAGCTTTCAATTACTTTAAAAGAAGTACTACTTTCTCGCAATAGCGTAAAAACTATTTTATTTTACATTTCAAAGGATGAATTCTTAAAAAAGTACAATACAAGATGAGTTTAAAATTTTCCCTTTTTATTATGGGAAAATTTTGACACAGCTCGTAAACTCACAGGAGAAATTTTGTTTTCATTAAAAAAAGTTTTTCGAGAATTTGAAACCACACATTTAGCAGGATAAAGAAGCAATTGAAACACTTAAAACGATGTTCCTCATTATATATACTACTAGCTGAATACCCGTGCTTCGCTACGGAGTACATTCAAATAAAATACAATGATCCATGTATGCAATTAATGCCTAGAAATATATATATTTATAAAAAAATCGTAATGGATATTTTTATAGACAAAATAATGTAAAAGAAAATATTAAAATTAAATCTAATAGAACATACTAAAGAATAAAGTACAGTTTGAGGAAAAATTCTTTTATTGTAGTTTTTTTATAATGTTCAATCGTCTGCCGCATTTGCAATAAAAAAAATATTTTTGTCAATTAATTTCGTTGTTATGCACGTGACGCAAAATTAGCTTCAATTACCACAAAAAGTACAGAAACCACGCGATCAGCATTTAATAAATTAAATTCTAAAAATTAATCTTTAAAAATTCACTGAAATTCAGAAATTGGAAGTAAAGATTCGAAAGTTTTCATCTGAAAGGAACTTTAATGATCTTTCTCGTGGTATAAATTTTATAACCCTCAGATTATTATTTTAAAAGAAAATTAAAAGAATGTTACAAAAACAGCTTAAACATTTAATTTAAAAATCTAAGAAGAATTTTTAAAAAATATTTCATAGTGCACCCATACACTATAAGAAGAATCGCCGTGCAAAATTTCAGCCCTTTAGGTCCAGCGGTTTGGTCTGTGCGTTAGCTGTCAGTCATTCAATCAGTCAGTCAGTTACGGAACTCTTTTATATATATAGATAAGGAAAATAATTTTTTTAACAAGAATGTGTGTAATATGTTGTGCTATGTATGTGTTATGTAATGTGTTCCTCTTATATACGCATATATTATGTTTTAAACAAAATGCACATTTTCTTGCAATTTCACTAGAATCTAAAATTAACATTTGAAACAAATAGGCGCCGATTTTTACATTGTGATGCGCATAAAGTAAAATTGAAAAAATATTTTATAAAATAAATCACACACTTGAAATTTTATTGATGTGGATTTGCAAATAATGTTCTTGATTTTATTGCATCGTCTTCGAAGTTTTTCAACATAACACACAAAATTACGTTTATGTTATATAAATAATATATATATATATAAACACATGTCATCGCTTTTCCTTTGCGAGATTTATTTAGAACAATACGATTCATACAGTCAAATCGATTTAGTAAATTCCCCAAACGCGCATTTCCTTAAGTATGTGTTTGCTGCTGCGTCCAAAACGTTATCAGACACAAATAGAAATCTCAGAATACTGTACAATCAGTGAGAGTGTAGGTAATAAGGAAAGGGGTGAAATGGGTTTTTACAATGTTTTCAAATAACATCCATCGCCATTTAGCAATTTATGCTGCGAAGAATGCAATTCAAGCAAAAACAAATTTGTCTATATCACTTTTATTGAAAGACTATTTTGAAGATGGAAAAAAATACTTTTCCTTATATATATATATATATATATATATATATATATATATATATATATATATATATATATATATATATATATATATATATATATATATATATATATATATATATATATTTCATGCCACGTCGTGTTCTGAAACTTCTGCCTGCTTGTGGGGGCCCTACATGATATTCGGCTGGTGTACCAGGTTTTTTGCTTCTTCAGTGTATATTTATATAAATTTTGTAAAGGTACGAAAATGCATCTTTATAGAGGAGATATTTTTTTTTTAAAAATCTGTGAACCAAACGCTTAAAACACATAATACATTCAAAGAGACATATACATGAAAAATACATTTATTTCAAATAGAAATATTGCATTAAACAATTTATTATTTAAAGTCGACTTAAAAAAATAGTAAATATCAGAAAACTGGAAGTTTAAAAATATGAAATTAAGGGAAATTATTAAAAACTTATAGAAATAGAAAATAGCATATAATATATTATTTTTAATTTATCATTACAATGGAAAACATAAAACTTAGTCATCCATAAATAAAATATTTTAGTGATATATTAATAATGCAAAATATTAGGTTTATATAAAAAATATTCGGGGTCTAGTTAGTAACATGGATTTTCTCTGTAGTTTAAAGAATAAATTTTCTTCAGATATTTATCTTTTACCACTATTAAGAAATTTGAAAAAATATAAGTATTACTGATATTAGAATTTAAATAATTAAACAGTCATATTCTTAACTACTCAAGCAACATAATGCTATATAATTTTCTTTAAAAGAAACTTTTTTTATGAACCAAGTTTTTTTTTTGCGTAATAATTGTAAAAACTATTCCCGAAAATGATTCTAATCTCGGATGTAATAATAATCTTTCGAACATGAGATTATAATTAGAGATCTCCCCCATCTATTTCCAAGTGATCTCTCCGAAAATTATGATTACTTGCTGATTGCGGTAATGTCATAAATTCGTAATATTTATAAGTTAAAGAAACAGCTATTTTTCCTTACGCATAGCGTAATACATATAGTAAAATAACGTAATTTCTTTATCATCAAATAACGTAATTTCTTTCTGAATTTCTTCGCTTTCTGAGATGATTCTAATTTAACTTACATGTAGATACATATCCATATATCTATCTATCTATCTATCTATCTATCTATCTCTCTATATAAATATATAAATAAATAAATAAGTAAATATATATATATATGCTTATACACAGGGCAAAAGTTTAATCAATATTTTATTTGAACTGAAACATATGCCCATGTTTCCTTTCTACATTACAGGACAATATCCTTTACTTTGAACATTCTTAAATTATCTTTTTGGAACATTTTACGTGGCAATGAATGTACCATATGGCGTGATCTACAAAATTCCTCGAAAGAAAATGGTGAACGTTGATGGATATCCCACGTTTCTGGCATGAAGTTGAAGATGAGGTGATATTCTCCTGTCAAGGGAATAAACTAATACTGTAAGAGACTTACAGAAAAAAAGAATTGAAAATTGAGTTCTTTTACGGCTGGATGTCGACAATGTTTGAGAAAAATGAATATCCCATGGGAAAATAATTTATCAGAATAAAAACGTAAATATGATTTCAGCTGATATATCTATCGACAAAAATAAATTACATTGAAGAAATTAAACTCACATAAATAGGAATTTTCATCACTGAATATAGTGTTTTATATAAGTATTGTTTATGAAAAGTTTTGATTTAAAATCTTTTATATATATATACCGGGTGGTTATAAGTAAACTTCCCCTATAAACGGCATCCTACAGCGCATATGGGTGAAAGGAATGCAACGAAAATTTGTATATGGGCTATACATGAGATGCGCTCACAGAATTTCGTAAAAAAAATTAGTTCCAACATGTCCACCAGAGGATGCATTTTCGGGAAAAACATGAAATTTAACACAATAAACGACCAAAACGGAATACAGAAATAATATTTACATTTATTCAATAGTTTTTTATCACCTTGTCATCGAACCACATTAAATAAAGGTAAGGAAATAAATAACAGTACGCCTTTGATGTTTGAGAAATAAGACAGTTGAGTTTGCAGACACAGGTACAGCTTACGACGAAATGAGCAGTTGTCAATCGTGTTCAGGACGATGTAAGGAAAAGTGCTCAATCTGACCACCGTCAGTCATCTGCAAAGTTTGAAGACGATGGACAGCGTGTTCAACAGCAGATCGTAACGGAGCAGTTGTGATGCTTCGCACATGAAGCGTGATGTAAGGAAAACATTAACCTTTCCTTACATTGTCCTGGACATGATTAACAACTAGCTCATCTTGTGACATTACGTCATAATCTGTACCTGTTCCTGCAAACTCAACTGTGTTTTTTTTTTCTTCTCAAACAGCAAAGGTGTACTGTTATTTATTTCCTTACCTTTATTTAATATGGTTCGATGACAAAGTGATCGAAAACTAGTCAATAAATGTTAATATTGTTTCTGTATTCAGTTTTGGTCGTTAATTGTGTTAAATTTCATGTTTTTTCCGAAAAGGCGCCCTCTGGTGGACATTTTGGAACTAATTTTTTTTTTCCGAAATTCCGTGAGCGCATCTCGTGTATAGCCCATATACAAAATTTCGTTGCATTCCGTCACCCTTTTGCGCTGTAGGATGCCGTTTATAGGGGAAGTTTAATTATAACCACCCGGTATATATATATGTATATATATATATATATATAAGGAAACATTTAGAAAAAAAATAAGACGAATTAGGCTAATGGAGCGATGTACACAGATGGCCAGAGGGGGGTTGTGACCCCTCGTCCCTGGTTGAACATGTTTTCTTGCCAAAGCGAACACTCCCAGTATCCCAGGGCATCGTGAGACCTAAGAGTCTATAAAAGAGTTTATCTAAATCAACTGTACAAAAATAGCCGTATATAAGAATAAATTTTATTACATAAAAACATTTTTAATGTATATATATACTCGTTACCAATATATATATATATATATATATATATATACCTTAAGCGGACTGATCGAATGAGGACCAAGCATGCTTTTGAACAAACTCTGGGATCCTGCAGCAGAATGACCACCTGCACGAGACATATGCTGTATGGCACCCCAAGCCCACGGTCAAGAATGCGCAGATGAGCACCTCCGGCCTTGGTCCACAATGGACTGTTGGTTGTTTTATATATATATATATATATATATATATATATATATATATATATATATATATATGTATGTATATATGTATATATATATTTATATATATATAATATATATATATATATATATATATATATATAATATATATATATATATATATATATATATATATATATATGTATATATATATGTATATATATATTTATATATATATAATATATATATATATATATATATATATATAATATATATATATATATATATATATATATATATATATATATATATATATATATATATATATATATATATATATATATATATATATATATATATATATATATATATATATATATATATATATATATATATATATATATATATATATATATATATATATATGTGTGTTTGTGTGTGTGTGTGTGTGTGTAAATAAATATGAATCGGTGTCTAAATAACGGGTTAATGTAATAAGCAGTCTTTAATGCTTTGTCCTTTAACACTTTTTAATGTATAGAAGGTTCAGTATACAAAATTTAAGCAACATACCAGTAGAGCGAAACCTTCTAAAACCATAATGTTTTTTGAGTTAGTGAAAATTACAAATGCACACACTCACAGATAAACTGGGATTCAAGGTTTAACTTCCTTGGAATATAAGTTCTTCAGCACAATAGTGCATAGACGGATAGATCATCAAGGTGACAAAATATGCTAATGTATCGGACCAGACCACATTGATCAATTTGTGTGACTAGTTGCACAAATGTCGGAAGTTAGATTTAGTCTACATCTCGAAATCTCCTGACATATCTGTATAACTAGTTAACATATAATTGCTGTTTATTAATTTTTAGTTGAATGCAAATAATTTTTTTCTTTAATAAATTATGTTTGTGTTTACATTTCAGGACTTTAGTGACCTTCCTTCATTACACAATATTTTATAAAGTAAAATGACTAAAAGAAGTTTATAATGTAAACAGGAATATTTATACTGACTTAAAACAAAATCGTCTAAAAAGTAATAAAATCGAAAAAAAATTACCCGTAAACAGCACAGATTTATTATGTGCCATGAGTTTGCTTTCTATTTTCAGTAATGGAAAGATTTTAAAAAATATTATTCTATTTATGAGTGCTAAAAAATATACTTTTAAGCTTAAAGCAAATTTTCAAATCAATTAACCTTGCTGATCTATTAAGTGATGCAGAGCGCTTAAATATAAATGATAGAGGGTTTTTATATAACTTGTTAAAAGTGGTATTTAGTATTAATTGTATTTTTTTCATCGTTAATCTTTCTACTAAGAAATTTTGGAATTTCTAATTCTAATTCTACATATTTATCAAATTATTTCATATCATCTCTGCATGGAATGTTGATTATTTTCAGTTATATTTTTGAATATATCTTTTCACACATTTCATGTTATACTTCTTCAGTAAATTATTAAATTTTTAGTCGAGTTTCACGAAAATTTTTTATACACGCTTTATTTTTGTATGTTAAAGACGTGTGTTTTTTATAAAAATTAATCTCGTGACAAAATATTTTTCTGAAAGTAAAAATACAACTAAAATATCTATTATTTTACAGCTGTTAACTATATATTGTTATAAACATGCTTCAAGGAAGCTGGATAAAAATTATTTTATATCCCATTGTTTTTTATTCTTCCGGTAAAAAGTAGTGTACAAAAAATAATATGGTTTAACTAGTACAAAATACAACGTATGAGTAGATTTATTACAAATTTTCAGGTCTTCTTTTTCTTATGACTTCATATAAATTATCAAGTTTGATTCAGCATTAAAACTTGAGCCCAGACGCATTCTAAAAATGGAAAAAATAATTTACAGTTCTTGTCTAGATTTTCGTTCAGTTTGTTTTCATATCGTCCGATTTAAGCAAAGTGTTTTCTGCTCACCTACCTCATTTATTAGGCAGAAAGAAGTGTAAAATGCATTTAAGGAATTACGATGCGGATATAGGAGTCTCACTCTGGCGCTGTCAGTTCACTCACGTTTTCTGACCGTTCGTTAAGGGTTCAAAATTCGTAGACTCCTGTATTATTTGGGCCTGAGGTAGTCTAATGGTAGCACGTCGGCTTTCGGTGCTTAGTTTGCTCAGATCGAATCTCGGCAAGCGTTATTAAATATCTAATTGTTGACATCGGATATGGGGACGTTAAATCCGTAGACCAGAAAGTTCCTCTATGATGCCAGAGAGGATGAGAGAGGGGCCGGTCCCCCCAAGTTTGTGTCCGTGGGATTACTCGGTCAAAATTGAGGTGGCACTTGGCTAAATCAGACTCCAACCCTTTCGGTGCCATTATAAATCGGACCCGAACCCCTCTGTCCGCTAGCATACACAATGGTCCAGCATATACAATGTGTACATGGTTATACTTACTGCCAGGGAACATTGAGACAGCAGCAACTCTAAGCCCTTATGATTTTTCCCTTATATGTTACGAAGCTAAAATGCAGCCGGACGAAGAAGCTGCCTAATCAAATCTGATCCGAAATCATCCAGGAAAACAAATCTGAGAAACGTCAAGTTTCGAAAGGAATATTAGGGTTATGTCTGTGCATTAAATAGTGGGGATACCATTTGGGTTGTAAGTTGACGTTAGGTTATTTAGTCGTGTTAATCTGGGTTGGGGTATTTTTGGCAAGGCCTTTTATGATATTTTTGTTTACCCATTTTATAGTTGTAGCTGTAGTGATCCTAACAAGAAAAACCTGGTTAGGTTGAGTCGCAGAATTTCACTTTGATTTTAGATTTCTACATTTTTGCACATTTGCAAAGTAAAAATAAATTTCAAAATGTCTTCTTCAGTAACAACATTTTATATCAAAGTCTGGGTGAGAATAATGTTTTAAAATTTAATGTTCAAAACTTCAAGTTAAGGAATAAACATTTTTATACTATTACCATGCTTCCCCGAAAATAAGACTGGGTCTTATATTAATTTTTGCTCCAAAAGACACATTAGGGCTTATTTTCAGGGGATGTCTTATTCTTTCATGTACAAAAATTTGCGTCTATTCAAGTACAATCACGTCATCTTCCTCTGGAACATCACCATTGTAATGGCAAATGCTATAATATCAGCCCTGCGAACAATCAAATCCTTTGGGACCTGTTCCCATAGCGTCCATCGGCGTCAGCGTTACTGGCGTTAAAATATATTTAACCAATTACAAACCTTTAAACTATTAGACACAAATTGTGTTGTTGTTTGTGTTGCCTATCCTCCAGTGTCTGAGAAAGTCAGATGAGATCCATAAGTCCGTTAACTCTCGGGAAATCGATCACAAGAAGAGGATTGCGATAGATTTCCTCTCTAGAGAGGCCCATGCAATCCACTATATGCTGTGCAGAAGCCTGGTGGTCGTGACACTTAGTGCAGGCGGCGAAGTTCTTCCAGCCCTCATTAAATGAGAGACACTTGATATGACCGCTTACAAGTTTTGAAAGCACAGTCAAGGAGCCTCTGTCACACGGGCTCCTCCTTTTTATGACGAAATTGTTAAGGTCTGTGATTGGTTTAAAATATGTCAATACGAGTAACGCTGATGCAGGTTTAATTTTAAGTGAACAGGGGTTTACTCTTCTGCCAGCAATCGATTCACAGATGATGTCTTCTAACTCAGGAAACAATGGTTGTCGACCTGATTCACACTTGCTCTTAGCATTTCTCGCGTCCACCTGTTGACCGAGAATATCGTACTCGCCATTTTGAAACCATTCAGAGATCCAACTTCTTTCCTTTGCAGAAAGCTGTAAGATTCTCATTCCGGGACTCATCTATGATTCCCTTCTTGTACCTTTCTTGGCGTATTGAATTATGATGATTTTTTTTGATTGATCGCCATTTTCAAACCATCCAGAGATACAAATTCTTTCCTTTGCAGAAAGATTTAAGATTCTCATTCCGGGACTCATATATGATTCCTTTATTGTACTCGATGAAATATTTCATTCTTTATGTACTCATCTTGTTTGGGGAGCGAAATATTATTCCCATTAAATATATTATTAAATCAGGTGTTAAATTAACTCTTACAAAACAGCAGTGGTAATAAAAAACTGTTAAGAATGATGAACTACACAAATGCAATGAAAACACAAATGCAATGAAAAATTGCAGGCACAAAATTCAGAAAACGCTTCTTTATTTCACAAGTGTGCTATAGTACGTTCATTACAACACTTGACGTATTGAATTATGACGATTCTAATAAGTCACAACCGCGTCTGATCGTTATAAAGCGTGTAGGTATGTTGTGACTGCACTCATTGGTCATCCGGCAATTAAGTCTGGAGTCCGTCTGGCTGACGATTTTGTCTGGGGCTTACTTTTGGGGTAGGACTTATATTACAAGTATCCAGACAAACTATGTTAGGGCCTATTTTCCAATTAGGTCTTATTTTCGGGGAAACACGGTATTTATATTTTTAGACAGTTTCATTATCTTTTAAAAACTAAATCTTAAATCTAAAACTTACCTTTTAAAATATTTTACTGAAATATGAGATTTTAAACAGACACCTTAAAAGTAATGTTTCTGCATATTTCATAGGTTGTATAGTTAATTACCCTTTACACGTGTTATTATATATTTGAAACTAAACTATTTGAACTAAAAATTTGAAAAACTCAAAACTGCAACTTAGTTTTATCTAAAAGGAATGAGCATGAAAATAAATTTCAGTTTTCCAACTCTTCTATTTGCAATTTAGATATTAAATAATACTCGGTAAATAAATAAATATTATTTCGAATCAGGTTTTATTTTCAAATAAACATCGTAGTGTTTACAATTCACGGAATAAGCCAAAACATAATTTTCTTAAGTGGTTTTCCTCGTTTCTGGTCAACTGAACAGTTTCTTCCGAAGAGGATCATTTTCGAAACATAAAATTCTCTTTCCTATGTTTCTTCTTCAAACAACAAAATCTGAACATCCAGCATAGTTATATTTTCCTGAGTAAAGATTTTGCCCCCTACATGATAAGATGTGTCATTAACTGAAGTAAAAAAATTGTGTTATTTTAAGGAATTCGCCATATTATTTCGTGATTGTATTTATTAATGATTTGAGTGAAAACTTTTCATGAAGCAGATAGTAATCCGTTATTGAAAGATGTTTTTCTCTAACTGACAAAATTTCCCGAATGAAACCCATTAGTTGGATAAATTTCAATAAATAAAATATTTAGCTCACTATATGTTGAAATAATTTATTGAATGCCATGAAATAATATTCCGTTTTGATAAATTTGATTTAGAAGTTAAAATCAAAATGCATGATATATCATTGCACTCTCATGCATTATGAAACTGCACAACAATACGTGTTACACTGTTATATTTTTTTTAAAATAAGAGATTTACCCCACTAAAAATTAAAATACCCTATTAGATGCCCTAAAATATATGATAGTTTGTGGAATTAGTCCTTTTATTTATTGATTATCTTTGAACAAAATTGTCATACTGAAATTAAAGTGTAGTTTCCTACGTGTATATGCAAGTAAATACAGCCTACAATTTTAAATAAGTCAATCAAATAAGCACAGCTAAATACAATTTAATCCATAAAGCGCCAAGTCTCCCGTTTTAGAAAGCTTCAATTATAATTTTCTTCTCGGCGTGATATTAATATATAAACGAATTGTTTTGTTATTTGTGTCTTAATCGTACAAAGTGTACTGTGAATTTATTTTCAGAAGGGAAACTTTAAAATTTCTTTAATTTACAGTCGTGTGAATATGTGCAAAATTGACATATTCGACTTACATTAGAAAAAAATCAGAAAAAAAGACATATTTACATTTGAGTGATTTGCTTTTTAGGAAAAATGAATAACACCATGGATCTTGCATTTCAAGCGGAAATCAAATGAAATATTTTAACACTGATATCTAAGCTCTTATTTAGATAGGTCCCAAAATTGGAGATTTGGCGTCTTCTGTCTTCTTGGAATTCATTTCCTTTCTACCATACGGAACGCGAGTTTGTTACTAATGATTCATTATCTTTATATCTATTTCTGAGAAAAATAAGATAACAGGTGGCACTCAGACACATTTTCATGAAGAGAGGTTTATTTAAAACTATTTTTTTTTTAATTTTAAAAAAAATGGCAAGAAGCTTTAGATTATGAAATTAGATATGCAATCTTTGGACTCTGATGGATACTTAGTTGAAAGTAGCAATATCTGTTTGCCACTCGATCTTGGTCAGGTAACTGATGAAGAAATTATTGAAGATAATGATTTAGGTGAAAAGATTCCAGTGGATGTTTCTGGACAAGTTGAACTAAACGTCAAACAGCGTGAAGTTCGAAATCTTGAGAAGAAGAAAATTAACGAAGAGAAGAAGATCGATTACAAATGATACTTCAGATGACGATACAAGTATTGACAAAATGAATGAAATTAAATCCATAAAGAAATTATTAAATTGGAAAAAATCAAATCAAATGCTGGCTATTGAATCCGATGAACTGTCAACACTTGAAGAGACCCATCCTGAATCGTCAATGAAACATCCATATGGACTTTTCGAAATGTACTTTGACTCGGAGATCATAAAACATGTTACCGAAGAAACTTTAAGATATGCTCTGCAATAGAATAACAACGCATTTTCATTATCTGAAATGGCTATACATAAATTTATCGGAATCGCCCTATTTAGTGTATAGATATCACGTTCTGCCTCAGGAAATTTTTATACATAATTAAAAATTTACAATGATATTTTAAAAATGCATATTTATTTCCATAAAAAATACAGGATACTCGTTTCAAGAGGTTTTAAATGCTTACTTCCTTGAATTTAGCGTAACGTACAGCTTGGATATTCATACGCGGAAGATACAAGCGTTACCCTCATTAGGCTCTAAGTTTCCTATTGTGGGACCCTACCGTAAATTCTATACGAATGCAGATTTTTTTTAAATGTAAACTGCACATCACTTGAGACAAGTAGTGTACATTAAAAAAATAAGTTAGATTCCATTTAGACGATGCGATTCACATAGCGGCACTTAATGGGTTAAAACTAGCTGCACCCACATGCACATGACCAAGCTTTAATTAAGAAGGAAGATGATAAACCCAGATAACAATTCTTGTTTATTTAACTAGACCTTATATTTTAATTGAATTACTTAATTATTACAAAACCACCTAGCTCTTAAGTTTGGAAACTTGAACATTATACAACATAATGTAAAATGTTAATTTCTAAATCTTAGTTACAACAATCTGACACCTATGTATTATCATATTTGTCAAGAAGCCATATTATAATATGTAATCGATGTTTAAAGTTTTATATCTTGTTGATTTGTCTGGAATCAGTAAACTTGCAAGTTTTCAACTGAGGCTTGAATATCACAGGGTATGTCTTCTATTTCGGCTCGCCAACTTCCCGTATCAATAGCCGGCCTCTCACGCAAATCTCATTTTACCGATTTTTGCATATGGACATTTTCGGTAGGAAACAGACAGCAGAGTGATATGAGAATTTGCTTGTAACTTTTGCTTGTAACAAAAGTGCACTGTAAAATCCGATTAGCGAACAGAATACGGAACAACTTACATTTTGAACATCTAACGAGAGATAGATTTTAGGCGTGTAGTAATTAAAGCAAAGTGATTATATCCTTTTTAGAATCAAACTGAAATCATTAAGGAAATTATAAACAGGTTTTAGTTGGAATGTTTTTGACTATATATCCTCGCATAATTTCAGAATAAAGTTGCTGACCATTAATCCGAATTATTAGTATTTATAATGCTACAACCAATATAATTAGACGAAATATTATCTGATTAATTTTAAAATGTTATTTAAAACTGTTTTCTAAAATTTTATTGAAATAATATATAGAACAACCTAATTAGTTTTTTTAAATTTCTTTGTGATACTTTCAGCATAGTAAATCTATTGGTGACCTGTCCAATAAACTGTGTAAATTGCTGCCATATGACAACGAAAAAAGTTCCTAAGCAAAGACATCGTTTATTGCATACTAGAAGCAATTTTGAAAAGTTAATGCATAAAATATCAAGTAAGAAAATTTTGTATATATTTTTAGATAATCTGATTCTTTTTCACGCAAAAAAAAAATTCTTCAGCTATGTCAAAATTTTCTTTAATCCATTTTTTTCATGTATCTAAAAATAAAAATTAGCAGTTATTTTTCCATGTCTTGATTTGTTTAGTTTAACTTCTTTGCAGGATTTCCCTGATTTTCTTGTGTACCTTATAAGCTGTAGATATATTGGCACAACACTGATCATTATTACATAAAAGTCTAAAACATGTTTGCATTTATAAAAATTTTATACAGATTAGAACCGGTAGCTTTATGTAATGGTTTTACTGGATAAAACCTTACAGAAGGATAATTACAATTTTCTTTTTAAATTTAACTCTTATCTAAATGCATCATTATGATGGAAATTTTAAAATATACATATTAGTCTTTTCATCGCTTCCAGCGTCCTCTTTTCACATGTCTAAAATATTGAGATTTTTGGAAAATAATATTGTTTTTATATCTGGTTATCCGGGAAACTTAACTAAAAAAACGCTAATCAGATTTACTCCAGAAATATTATTGGAGTTTCATAACATGAGTTTTATATTCTTCATAGTATAAAATCTAAATTATGACACACTTTTGACACTCTCTTCACATTGCATTTATGTTCTTTATTTTGTTATAGTTACGTGCTTCCCTTATATAACACCATTACACCATGCAAAATTTAGAAAATGTACGGTGCATTCAGGTTGTAAGGTCTCCTATTTTTTTCTCGAGCATGGGTGCAGGCCGAAACTTAAAATATGGGGGTATTTTTAACGGTTATGAGGGATAGATGACAGTTCCATTTAGTTCATAAAATTCACATGATGCCAACGGCCAGTAAAAGTGCTTGGACGCTAAAAATAGAGTTGTTTACTTTAGATAAGCAACGAGTTAATATCCGTTTTTTACAATCTGCGGAGATTAACATTCATTGACAGCTATCATCAGTTGAGTGAAACGTGATCAGAAGATTTCAAGAACGTAAACACTTTGCGTTCATAGGTTGAAAAGTTTAAAAAAAAGCCGAACACCATGCGAGAATGAAATGAAGCAGCAACGCCCACGCATCAGCCGATCTTGCAGCATGATAGAAACAGAGGAGCATGATAGAAAGAGTGCAGCATGATAGAAAGAGTTGTTACGCAGAACTGCCGATCGACCGAGGAAGACATCGTTGCTAAACTGAACATTTCTGATGCTATGATGATGACAGCTGCTCCCAAGAAGTTTTGGAGAAGAAATGTCTTCCATGACTTCTTGAAAAACTTATATGGAAATCCATATATGGGCTCTTCCACTACGGCATTGTTCCTGCTTATCGAGTAGCTTTCTACCGTGGTTTCTCTGTCAGAAGGACTTTGAAGCGATTCCTCATGCTCCCTCCTCTTTTGATCTCATGCCAAGGGTGTTTTTTTTTAACTTTCGTCAACACTGGCAGGACTCCCTCCGCCATGTCACGTTTTCTAGTCGTGAGGTCCTTACACCAGCGATTTTTAAGTGGTTTCGAAAGAGCTCCTAGCAAAAAGTTCGCCATTCAGTCGTGAAGCAAATGTTATGAAGAAAGCACATTGTTAGGAAACAATATTGAGAAGTGACGGTATTTTCAACTTTTCTTAGAGTATGGGATTTATAGGGAAAAATTAGGAGAGGTTTGAACTTGAATCCAAATTTCAGATCCATTAAGTGTTTCCTGGTCATTTTCCCTGAGTCTTTTTCTTCTTTAGACTTCGCAACAATTTTTTACAGGAGAGTTTTGAGGGATATTTTTGGTGGTGTCCTTGGTAATTGAATTTAGCGAAGGAGACACAATTTTGAACTTTACAAACTGTTTGAAAATGAAGACGTAGGAAAATTTTTGAACTTGAGCAGAAGGAGATGTGCTGGTCATCTTTTGAGAATGGATTCAGTGAGAGCACCATAGAATGTTTTTACTGCAGTCCCCTTCTGTCAAAAATAGAGAGGAAGACCAAAAAAGAGATGGAAGGACTGGATTCGGACTTTAGTGCATGAAGGTTAAGAACTGGAGATCCAAGGCTGGTGAGAGGGTAGTTTGGAGAAAACTTCTATAGAAGGCCAAGGTCCACATGGGGTTGTCGTGCCAATTACGATGAGGGTGAAAACTTGAATACATTTCGTAACTGCTCTAAAAATAAAGACACAAGTGTTTATGTAATTAACACAATGACTAGAAAATAAACTGTAAAAACTAAGAAAATTTTTTAAAAAACGTATTGTTTATCACACTGTCAAGCACGAACTAATCCTTCTCATGCAACGGTACTGTTTTATTATAGGACATAAAATATATTAAACATACATCTAATACACTTTCAAAATGAAGTTCAGTTGCCTGAAATGAACAATGTTATTAATCAGTTTCGATAGTTTTAAATTTTCATATACACCAATCTGAATGAAATTCAAAACGAATCATAAATTTTGTTAAGAAAGAAATTATATTTGTCAAACACAAAGAAGAATATTTTTGCAAAAATATTAATTTTGATCGTAATGTCTTCTCTCTTCCAAATGTGATGTAAAATTTTAGAAAGTATTTGAAATAAAAAAAAATCTGACATTTCCTTTCTAACGATTTTGGAGGCCGAAAGAAATTCTTATTGAACACACAGTATTTTTCCCCGTTACTCATTTTTTATTCTCTAGTGTTCAATTTTCCTTTTCTATTCGTCTGTCATCTTGGATTATTCTATCATATCTGAAATCAAGAGATGGTAATCCTGTCACGAAACTATACCTTGTAGCTTTCTAAAAGCGTTGAAAACTGACTTTTAATTTCAAATTTCCAATTCTTTCTTCTTTCACATGGTGAAATATTTTTTGACACGAAAATGTAATTTATTTTTTTTTATGAATGGAAATAAAATTTTATTTTTCAAACAGTCCTATAGGTTGTGTAAAATGAGCCGTAAATAGGTATGTTTCAATCATTGTAAAAGATAGAATGACTGCGAAATAAAATATTGTTAAAAAGTTCAATTTTCCAAACACGTCTTATTACGTATATCACCTGGCAAAAACTTTTCCTTTTATAATATCTCTATAAAATATCTCTATAAAAGGTGAATATCTAGTAGTCGTATTTTGTAAGGCTCCTTTATGGGTATTTTAATTTTTTTTCGCTTTTCTATTAGAGATCAGGAGACATTACTACATTTAAAAAACATTTTAAACTAATTCATTATAAATTGATTAATTAATTCATTAACTCAAGCTCTACTATCCGTGTTTTGTAAGGCTCCTTTAAAGTATTTTTTTTTGTTTATCATTTTTCTGTTAAAGATAAGGTGGAATTACATTATTTTAAAACATTCTTCAGTTAATTTATTAATTAATTCATTAACTCAAGCTCTACTATCCGTGTTTTTTAAGGCTCCTTTAAAGTATTTTATTTTGTTTATCTTTTTTCTGTTAAAGATAAGGTGGAATTACATTATTTTAAAACATTCTTCAGTTAATTTATTAATTAATTCATTAACTCAAGCTCTACTATCCGTGTTCTGTAAGGCTCCTTTAAATTAATTTTTTTGTTTATCAATTTTCTGTTAAAGATAAGGTGGAATTACATTATTTTAAAACATTCTTCAGTTAATTTATTATCTATTCATTATCTACTAGCTAATTAATTCAATATGTAAAACTCTACTAGATGTATTTTTTAAGCTCACTGAAGGTTATTTTTTTCGCTTTTAACTTAAAGATCAGATGGAATTATATTATTTTAAAACATTCTTTAGTTAATTCATTATCTATCCATTATCTATTGGCTAATTAATTCATTATTTAAATATCTACTAGATTTTTAAGGCTCCTTTAATGTTATTTTTATTATTTTCGCTTTTCTATTAGGAATGAAGTGAAATTAATATATTTTAAAACATTGCTTAATTTATTCATTATATGTTGGTTAATTCATTCTCTAAAGCTACACTAGTGATATGGATCATTTAAGTTAATTTTTACTTTTCTCGTTTTTCTGTTACAGATCAGGTTAAATTACAATATTTTAAAATTATGGTTAATTAATTCATTATCTATTCTTAATAGAACAGATTATTGATTTTAAATTAGCGATTAATATTATATTGTTTGATGCGTCATCAGCAGTTTTGAGTTTACGAACTTCTACGCACGCGATGACATTGCAAAATTAGGAATTTTCCTTCAACATTTATACGTCAGCAAACTAATTACGTTTGGTTGCTTTATGTTCACAAATTCGGAGATGGAATATTGCAAAATCCTACTACCAATATTAGCAAAGAGTCATTATATACCAAAAGATATATTTAATTATTTTCCATGTGCCATCTATTCGAAAACTGGAATTTTTTTTCCCCTCATCAAAGTATTATATGACATATGTATATACCGATGATGTACTTTAAATTTCTGGTTAACTTCCTACTAAACTAATACATCTTGTAATCTAATAATTCCACTTAAATAGTTATGTATTTTAATAAAATTCTGAAAAAATTCTGAGGATTACCGGAAATTTGTAAAATTTAATATGTCGTTTCGCTTTACAGTTAGAAACTTGACACGTATGCTATTCTTCTTAATGCATTTTTCGAAACAACAGACCAGTACTTCAATGTTTAAATTGAGGGATATAAATGCAAATATAAATACTTACGAAAAGTCAAAGCAGTACTGTTACAGTGATTGAAAATAATAAATAACCAATTTTCTCAGCCAGCGCGAAAGAGTTGCCGTGGATAAACATACACATACACATACACATACATATGCACATGCACATATGTGTGTGTGTGTGTGTGTTTGTTTAACCAGCCAAAATATTTTGAATATATAATTCACATTATATGTGCTACCCTTTAACTGTTTTACATGCGTAGAATTGTACATTGCATTTACAGACATAACACATGATTAGTAAATTCTACTCAGTTTATTATTGGCAAGACTTATAACACGAAACTCATTTTAATGCTTCCTCAGAAATTTGTCACTCTTGTTATAATATACACTTTATTTCAGATCCTCTATTGTTTATTAGTCGCCTTTATTTGTGTTTCTTTTACATTTAAAATTGAGATAAGTATTTAAAATAATAATTCATGTGAAATACTCTCACCCCTCATGTGAAATACCCTCAACCCCGTTATAGAAATGAGAAACGTTTCTCATTTCTGTAACCTTTCAAACTTCTCCAAACTTATTCAGAAACCCATTTCTTGCATTATTATCCAGTACTTCCGATTAGTTTTTTAAGATTCTTAAAGGAAATTAACTATCATAGTTCAAAATCAAACAGTGCAAATTCAAAAGAAGTATAATGAGCAAATTTAAATTAAAATACACAAAAAGCAATTAGTTTGGACCCTTATTTTGAATTTTTTATACACTGATATAGCAGATCCCAAAAAACTAGCAATAACAAAATATCGTGTTCTTAAGTTTTAATTTTTGGTTCGTTGAATAAAATTAGCAAAGACAGAACAAATGCTCCCTTAGTTTGTTTTTTCCAATTTTATTTTATTTATTTATTTTTTGTATTGAAAGTTTTCTTCAAAATGAATATCCTTAATATTACAAATTAAGGATAATATTTCATTGTTTAAAATATTATATTACTCATTCTGAAAAATCGAAATGGTAGAAATTTGAAACATATGGTTTTCTGTTTAGGGATAATATAGATGAAAACTATTAACAATTTTCTTTTCCTGGAAATGATCTAATGTAATCTAATGTCTTTTCCGTAATCATTTAGTTTTGTTTCAAGTTCAATCAAAAATAATTCATAAAAAAAATTTCTCCATTATACCAAGATATCGTGGAAACGAAGAAACAAATATCATTAAAATATGCTGAATTTTTTGGGAAATTTTTTTATCCATAAACAAACGAAATGCATCTGAGTGATGCATATTACTTAAAATAATAAATATGGCGAGCAGAGAAGAAATGATATTTACACAACTTTTACCTAATATCTGTTACGAGAGTCGGCGAGCCCATTTCAAGGCTATGATGTTGATACTTATGGCATGTTAGATAAAATCATCGGATGAGGTGATGGAATCGGATGATGGATTTGTAAATGTGGTAATGAGAGGATGAGGTCATCAATTTACATATTGTCATCTAAACGCTTAAAGTTTTGGAGTTCACTAAGGTCTGCACATTTATTGTCGTAGATAGTGGCTAGGTGTAAAAACCCTAAGTATTGCATTTGCGGTATGTGTTACAGCTTGATTTTTTCAACACAGTTTATATATATATAGTATATATACATATATATATATATATATATATATATATATATATATATATATATATATATATACCGGGTGTGTCATAAATTCGTGCAAAGTTAAAAAAATTCGTAATGAAAGAAGTAATGCTCGGAAAATTTTTCTGTTTGAGCCACTAGGATCAGGGGGGCTTTTGATTTTTTTCCATGTAAAAAAGAAAATGTTTCCAAAAGTAATCAAAAGAGGGCGCTCTCACGTCATACTAAGATAATTTAAGCAAATCAGGCAAACACAAACATAAAATCAAACTAATCACAATAAAATGAGACTTTGCATTTATTTTAAAGTAACAGATGTTCAACATGACCACCAGCACAAGGTAATAGGCAAGTCAGGCGCGTCACTACGCCCATTACAGCAGAATGTAGCCCGTCGCCATCGATGGCATCAACTGTCTGTCGAATGACATTTTTCAGTTCCACCAAAGTGGTTGAGGAGCCCTAGTACACACGAGAATTTAAGTATCCCCACAACTAAAAATCTGCCGGGGTCAATTCTGGTGATCGTGATGGCCACTGAATCTTACAACCGCGACTTATCACTCGATCGTCAATGAAAGATTCTAACAGGAACGTCTTAGCATCCTGTGAAATGTGGGCGGGGCACAATCTTGCGTGAAGGTGACAACAGGTAACGCATGTCTTTCTTGCAATGCAGGCCTAACATGGTCACGCAAAAGCGTAAGATACCGTGCTAAAGTGACTGTACAGCTTTTCCTGCCTACAGGACAAGGCCCTTAAAAAAAAGGGCCCGGAATAAAAGACACGGTGAAACCATACCAAACAGTTTACATGAGAAGAAGGCAGTGGTTGGCTCAGGTACTCACTAGGGTTTGATGTCGCCCAGATACGACTGTTTTGCGTATTAAAGTCACCATGCAGGGAAAAGTGGGCTTCATCCGTCCACAGAACGTTCAGCAAACATTGTGGGTTACGTTCCATTTATGCCGTAGCCCATGTAGCAAAGTTTTGTCTTGACTCTGTATCTGCCGGTAATAACTGGTGAAGTGCCTGGATTTTGTACGGATACAGATTCAGCATTACGTGCAGAATTACGACGAATCGACAGTTCCGGAATCCCCATTCTTCTGCCTGCTTCACGAGCACTGCTACTTCCCGTTGATATCTCGGCTCAGTATGACGTGTGAGCGCCCTCTTTCGGTTACTGTTGGAGACATTTATTTTTAAATGGAAAAAAAATCAAACGTCCCTCTGATCCTATTGGCGCAAACAGAAAATATTTCGGAGCATTACTTCTTTTATTACGATTTTTTGAACTTTGTACGAATTTATGACGCACCCGGTATATATATATATATATATATATATATATATATATATATATATATATATATATATATATATATATATATATATATATATATATATATATATATATATATATATATATATATATATATATATATAGTTCAACACATTTTTTTCAATTCATCTGTTGTGATGCCGGACACTGACTCCATTGTTTTTGTTTTCACATCATCCACGTTGACAAAACGCTTTCCTATCAGGTAACTCTTTATCCGTGGGAATAATAAAAAAAAAGAACACGGAGATAAATCAGGTAAAAAAGCCGGGTGGGACAAATGATTCATATCGTTTCTTGTAAAAAATTGGCGCATTTTCAGAGCTGTTCGAGACGAAGCATTGCCGTGATGTCGAGGCGAAGCATTGTATCCCGATTTCCACAAATCGGATCTATCCAGCCTCACACTGTTGCGCAACCTTTCTCAGCACCTCCAAGTACAATTCCTTAATTTCTTCGACATTTTCTCCGTTGGGGAAGCTGTAGGACATCCAGAGCGTGGTTGGTCATCAGTCGACATTTCACCATCTTTGCCACGGTAAAGCTACTCTTGCACTTGAGTTTTACTCATAGCATCATCCCCGTCAGATGTTTTCAACATCCCAACAGTTTTTGCTCTTTTTTCCCCTAGCATTAAGCAGAACTTCACGGCCGCGCACGTAAGTGTGCCATGACTGTAAACAACGAAGATGAGAAACAGCTTCCGCGGAAAAAATTCACAGATGCAAAACAAAACCTTCCCAAGTAACTCCGCTTTTCAGACTGGATCAAGAAGAATGGGTCTCCTAGCGGGAGAAATCGCGTATATGTATATTATCAATAATTCGAAAATTATTTCTAAGGTAAAACTGTGGAAAGTTAAATTTCTTGTATCGACGGGGTAAAGTATTACCTTGATATGACGGAAGATATTCTGTTTAACAATAAGGAGGAATTTATTGTCATTTGTATGTTTAATATTATGTATTTCATTTGCAGTCTTCGCTAGCAAAAATTATACTTAAAACCAGTTTTACCATTTTGCATTTTAAGTACACATTATTTTTTTTAAAATCCTAACACCTCATCAATATAGATGACGTAAAATTGAATATTCCATAGCAAGTTCCCTTTGATTCCCCGCTGTCTCTTTGTTATTCAATTTCAAAAACTGAACACTTTCCTTATGCATTTATCCATTATTATCTCTCGCATTGTCGTTTAAATATGATTCAGACAAACGTAGATTAAAATACAAAATGCGAATCAATTCATACAATTTCAGTGAAACTTTTTATCGAAGCATTAATAATGACCCACAGATATAAATGCTCGATTGAAAAATTGGGAAATATTACACTTTCATATAAATATACTAATCGAACAGGAAATATATTTTTATTTCTTTGATATGCAAATATTTTCGTTGCAGTAGGCAATAATTTTCGTTGTAAGTTTTAGAAATTCGCGCTATCCCTGAAACCTTGTAAAATTATTTCCTGTACTCTGGTCAACCATCTGACGAATTTTAAATGCTAATTTTCTGTTTATTAAAGTCTAGACATTCCATTTGTATCCCTTACAGCGCTTTCAAAGTTACTGGTATGCAACAATTTTTCTGGCCATTTTTATACCCGCTCCAGACATATGCAAATTTTACAACAAAATTCCCGAGTCTATACTTCTTTGGAATCGAGAAAATCATTCTAACAGTACCAGTTACGATAAGTAAATATAATTTAAATATTGCTCTTCTATTAAAGTAACTTTTAGTACGAAAAAAAATAAACTGATTCGATTCTCAAATAAATTCCGTTTAATCAATTATCCGAATGTTTACTTAATAGATAATAAAAAATTGTTAATATACAATATGAATAAAGAAGTATATTTGCAGTGCGTTACTACTGTGGGCGAAAGGAAGTCAATGTATTACAAAATCTGGTTGCTTGCGAGTAAGTTGAATGCTTTAGAAATACAATTTAAAAATAAATGTTTGTCTTCTTTTCAAAATTTCATAAGTACGGGAAGATGACTTGCACTCTATTGAAAAATTAGTCTACGGAAGATTTCATTGTTTATCATCGCTTAGTTTTAATTGAGGCTGAAAAATACAATAAAACACTAATAATTTGCTATGTATCTCATTCCAACCAAATATCATTTGAATGTCGATATCCATTTCAAAATTTTGAAACAAAATTTTCAAAATGAATATTTCTCTTGCCTAATCACATCAGAGAGCTGATGTTGGTCTCTAGGAGGTCGTATTAAAAAGATTCCTTCACATCTATGGGGTGTTGCAGAGGATAAAACTCTCTCATTTAATTCCAAAGATAAAGAGTTCAAATCCCAGTCCTATTAAGTTGCATTTGGAGAGTCACTAGAATGTGGGAAAATTGTGCACTGTTAGGAAACGTTACAAGAAAATATCCACTGTTTAAAATTCCAGTCTTGTCATTCAAATATATAATGATAACTAAAATAAATTATAATAAAAAGCATCAATTCAGTAGAAGTAGAAAAGAATGTGAATAATGATATTATGAATACGAAAGTAACTTACATTGTCACGAGTTATAAGAGGTTTCGACGACAGAGTCCAATTTTTTTCTCAAATGAACGTATCATACTGAGCATACCCAAATGAACATATCATACTAGTTTTAAAATACTTACTGAAGAATAGGAACAGTAAATTCTTAATTTCCCAGATACTATTGTCAAATATTAATCTACGTATATTCAAAAAAATGAATCTCTGTACAACTACAGATAATATTGAGCATTATTTCGAAAGAAAATAAGTATTGAGAAACACAAATATTTGAAAGAGAGAAAAAAAACTGAAGAAAATATAAGCTATTTAATGTAATTTATTTCTTAGAAAAGAATTGTAATTAGTAATTTATTGCTATGGTGATACACATATGCAATGATACATTTGAAATATTATGTGGTTATGAACTAGGGTTGTTAAATCCGTGGACGATTTTCCGAATGAATTTTTTATCATTAACATTGCAAGGATTTTCAAATACATTTGTTGAAATGTATTTAGAAAAATATATTATTGAATTCCAAATGTTAAAATTTGTTTTATCCATAAAAAACAAAAATAACTTGCCCTATTAGATCATTACCAGAGGAAAAATTAATTACGTGAAAACAAAATATGAATAAATTCTAAAAACAATTTTCAAAAGCATTCTTACAAAGAATACGATATGAGATATCTGTAATATGATTTTAGATAAAATCTGGAGGATTTTTCCCAATTGTGTACTGAAAGAAAAATCAATAACCTGAAATAGTTTTTTTTATTTTTACATTTACATAAACAAGTTCACTTCAATTTGACTCTTTTATTTCCCAGCATATTGAAGGGTAATTTCAGGAAAGGCAAGTCTTGATAAGGCAATTTTTTTTTTGCTGAAATTAAAAAAAAATAATATTTGTGTACTTATAAACCTTTTTGAACAATTTTTTCCCATAAATGCCATACATAGGATAAGTAGCAACCTTCAAATGTTTTATCGAGTAGTTTTGAACTTATACCTTTAAATCTCTTCATGATGTTCTTTAAATATACATTTTACAGCTGCTTGGAAAATATTTGAAATTTCTTACTGTTTTCATTGAATTTGAAAACAACTTAAATTCCTTACAAATACAATTAGACAACTCGTAAGATTCTGTGGATTTAGATATATGCAGAATAACATAATTTAAGGAATACAGTATTTTACATTTAAGATCTTCAATTAAATTTTAAACATGGATTTTATTTTCAGTTTTCAACAATTTCACTTAATGTAAAGAGATCGGGCTGTGTGGAAAAATAATTGAAGGATCTAACTGTTTTCATTGAATTTGAAAACAATTGAAATTCCTTATAAATACAATCAGACAACTCTGATACTTCTATTGATTTAGAACAAAATAGCATAATTTAAGGAATACAATATTTTACATACGAGATCTTCAATTAAATTTTAAATATGGATTTTATTTTCAGTTTTAAACAATTTCACTTAATGTTAAGAGATCGGGCTGTTTGGAAAAATAATTGAAGGATCTCACTGTTTTTATTCGAGTTTGTAAACAACTGAAATTCCTTATTCAGGCAACTCTGATACTACTATGAATTTAGAACAAAATAGCATAATTTAAGGAATACAGTATTTTACATATGAGATCTTCAATTAAATTTTAAATATCGATTTTAATTTCAGTTTTTAACAATTTTACTTTATGTATACAAATCGGGAAATTCTTATTTTTTTTCTGAAGTTTCGTTGTTTCTGTAAAACAGCAATCTATCACTTCCCAAGGACGACAATCGAAAATCAGCTGAAGTAATTATGTTTTCAAAACAAACTACATTCCTATTCTTTCAAACATTAACTGCCTGTTACAGGCTGTTTACAGAGAGAGTATCCGGGTCATGATGCAATAGAAATAAAACAAATGTTTGACACATACGTCGGTAGCACTTTTTTTCGCTCCCCGGATTCTTGATGAATAGTTCAATGACAAATCCTTGGATGTCTAAAGCCAGTGCCAAAATGGATTTTGCTGTCTCTCCCGAATTCTTCGAGCTGTAAAATTAACGAAGGCATGAAAGAAAGAGCAATGTACTGCAGCTCCATATATCATGCTCATTTTTCGATGAAAATTCGTAATTAATGATGTCTCTGCCGGAACCCTCAAAATGCGATATGCAAATGATGAAATATTTAAGCTTTTAGTTTTAGAAAAATATCAATTTACACATGTTTTTCAACTGCATCCTATACCAAAGTTTAGGCTTCATTTATTAATGACTGTATTATTGAACATTATTCTTTTTAATATGTCAAATATATTAAATAAAATTAATGAGTTAAGGATCCAAGTTGTAGACACAACAATTAGAAACTCTTATTGTGATTTAATCATAAAATAGAAAATTCGATTTCGATGTTGATCTCACTTGAATTTTTCTTTTTTAATTTGAATTTTAAAAAATGCTGAAAACTTTCGTATCCTGAGAAAATAGGTTAAAGTAGTTTTCTAACAATTACAAAGTGTTACTTGCAATATGGAATGTTATGCTATTTCAGAAGTATATGGGTTTCGCTATGTATGATAGATAATTTGTGTTTCGAAAATTGGCTTGTGGATGTGACGCAAAAATGTTCTACGCATTGTTCTACATAGAATAAGTGAGTGCATTAAATTAGAAAGGGGAGTCATAGCTTAAAGCTGGTGTGAAATTTACATTATAAAACAGTGGTTCTACATTTGAGATTTTCTATATTGTTTTCACCCTTCCTATGGAGAAAATGAATGAATTAAGGAATATAGTACAAAGGAAAAACTCAGGAGAACGTTTAACTTTTTCCAATTTTATAAGCAATGAGAAACGATATTATTTCTAACTTACATCGTATATTATGTGGTCAATAAATTCAAAAATAATTCATTTGTTGATTTTGAAAGATTTGTTTAAAAACACTAAGTACTATGGGCACTTGCTAAAATTACGCGTATTTGTAACATTTAGCCTAACGCTGCACGAGACACAAAGTGCATTGCGTAACTTACGATGGAATTCAAAATGTATTAGGAGTGCCACACTCCGTTCAAATTACGTTGATTCACAGGAGTGAACCCAACTCACTGACTAATTACATCTGACCCTGCACATGTAAACGCATTATGCAAGTAAATTATGCGACATCTAGTACATCGCTAGCTTTAGTTGATCCTGAAGAATTAAGGATTCTCTATTTGTACATCTATATAATTTTTTTTGAGAAAGTCTTAGTAATATAAGATGTGCTTTCTCGCAAAATCTTAATTTATATTTTGGGACACTGTCTAAATGGAATCTTCGAATATACTCAACGGATTTTGTGCGCCCTTCCACTTCTTTTAAATACCCTCAGCTACCAAGTGTATATCTCTAAGGAAATAACTGAATAGTTCTTATGTACTTAGCTGGAAGCAAACACCGTTTAAATTAAAAATAACAGTAGCAGATTGTGACTAAATATATGTAAAGAGAAGTAACATTTTTAGAGAAGACTACCTCCCTGGTGATATCAACAATTGTGATTTGTCGAGGTCAGGAATAGCAATGATTGATCTAAACACCCATCAAAGTATTTTTACAATCTGGCGTGAAATTAATCAACAGGTGAGGATCTGCTGAAGATTTGGAAATCATTTACCTTCAAATTATTCTTAACCACACTAGTAATATTTGAGTACCTATTCTAGTAAATTTAATGTTTTATCTACCCTAAATAGCCATACACAAATGAACCCTGAAGTATAGCCATCGGTCTTTGCAAATCACATCAGTTCTTTCGCAACGCTAAAAGTTGGGAGCTTCTTCCCACAGCGGTTTGCAGAACTATAAATTGCTTAGTAGCTCTTTAGTAGCTTAGAGACGAGACATACTTTCCTATCTATACCTGTGAGTGGTCAAAGTTTCGGTAAGAAAAATGTATAACAATTTGAAAAATAAGTTTGATTTAAGAGTCAATATTAACTCCAGAATCAGCAATTAGTTGGATTAATCTGTTCTCAATAACAGCCTACTGACATAAGGGTTATTTTTAAAACGTTGTAATTTATGATAAAAAATTATTCATGGAATTTTGAGAAAAAAATCATAAATGATCATCAAATGATCATTTATGATTCATTAAGGAATCATTACATGATCATACTCAAAAAGTTTTACATTTTTGAGTATGATCATTTAAAAAATATTCAAGGAATCACAAATTTCTTTGACAGTTCTCCTATACACAAAACGAAATTATAGAACAATGATACAATGGATATTCTCGACTTAACAGCTTTGAGAATATATGTTAAGTTTAAAACATTTTTCATGGAGGAACATTTTAAAGTTATGGGATCCTACAGGTCTATTAGTTTTTATTTAACTCAATGATGCATATAAATTGTGTTGAATGTTCTCTTGAACTAGTTCCCTTGTGTATTAAATTTATTTATTTATATTTATGCTTCAAAAAAATACATCCCTTAAACATCTTTCTTATAGTGTAATCTACCATTTTATAAAGCATGAATCAGATATTCATGACTTTGTTGTCCCTTGGCATTTAGTGAAAAGTTAACTTCTGACGATACGCGTGCATTTACTTCTACTTGAATCTGATATGGAAGATTATAAATTATGGTTACTATCTGTTTCTGTAAGATATATTTTGGATTTGGATGGACAAAACACAACACAAAGAAATTCACAAAATGTCATCATGTTGTGGATATCCTACGGGATTTACAAGGAAGAACACATTCGATATATAAAACAAAACTTTTAAATCTCATTCATTGGTCATGATCATCGTATAATAAAAACAAATATATCTACAATGATATTTATTTGAAAAAATGAATATTGTAAGCTAAATAATTTCATTTAATTTCCCTATGATAATACTGAAAATGCGAATAGAATGTAATTGAAGAAAGATATTTTAAAAAAATGTATGCCGCTATAAATGGAAATCTCTTGCTTTCTTGCTCGTAGATAACATGTTGACCAAGTATCAAATGATTAAATTTATAGACTTCTGTGAAGTGTGGTTCCTGCCAAAATCAGTAGCCAGAGTAGCCGCCATTGTTGGAGATCACCGCTGCCACACGCCTCGGCATTGATTCAAAGAGACTTTGGATGAGTTCTTGGGGTACAGCAGACCAAGCAGCTTCCACACGTTGCCAAAGTTGATCTGCTGTGGCAGCTGGGGATGGAATCTGGGTCAATCGTAGAGCAACCATGGACCACATGTTTTCTATCGGCGAAAGATCCGGAGAGCGAGGCGGCCAAGGAAGCAATTCAATCTGGCGATTGACGAAGAACCGTTGGACAATGCGTGCCACGTGTAGTCGCGCATTATCCTGTTGAAATAAGGCTGTGGGCAAGCCCTGAAGGTAAGGAAGGACAACTGGCTCCAACACCTCGGAGATGTAGCGCTGGCTGTTTAAAGTACCGGCAATGCGTACTTGAGGTGTGCGAGAGTGATATCCAATACCGCCCCATACCATAATACCCGGTGTAGGACCAGTGTGGCGGTGCATAACGCAGCTGTTCAGCATCCTCTCTTCACGGTGTCTCCAGACTCGAATGCGACCATCGTGGTGTTGCAGACAGAAGCGTGACTCGTCAGTAAAGACAATTTCATTTCCTTCTGCCGTCCACATCCTTCTGTCATCGCACCATTGGCGGCGGAGACGTCTGTGGTTCTGCGTCAAGGGTAGACAAAGCAATGGACGTCTTGCGGACAGACCACTCTGCTGTAAACGGCGTCGAATGGTACGCGCAGACACTGGATGATGCGTTACAGACTGCATGTGCTGTGCTATGGTTCGTGATGTGACTGAGCGATCCGTCACTGCCATGCGCACAATTTGCCTGTCATCACGTGAAGCGGTGCGCTGAGGTGGATGCGATCGAACACGCCGGTCCGTCGTATCCTCCTGCATCCAACGATCACATATCCGCATTACAGTTGTTTGGTTTCGTCCAACACGACTATCGATTTCCCTGAAAGATAATCCACAATCTCGGTAGGACACTATCCTTCCTCTGTCGAACTCGGATACTTCATCAAAAGATGATCTCTGTTTTCGACGAGGCATAATTGATCGTTTTTTTTTTTAAACCACAAGAAAAACACAATTGCCGAACTTGAAATCGTCGAAATCTCCAAGCCTTAAATAGCGCTTTGAAGTGGCGCCACAGGCGCGCGTGATGTGCGTCTGCGCTGAAATTCTAATCATTTGCATATCTCACCTCCTCTAATGCATGTTGTAAATTTCATATTGTTTGCATATTTCCTTCAGGGTGTTGCATTTACAGTGGCCAGCAGTGTATCTACCTTTGAAAATTAGATATAACTCTTAGAATGAAAATACCACACTTCTGATTCTTGTCTCTTTTAAAACTGAAATGCTGACGCGGATTAACATAGTAAAAGTGCTTACATACTTAGTCGAATCCGAAATAACGCTACGATCCTTCATAGAACTATGTTTATTAAAATGAGTGTAATCAGTTTCTAACACATAGAACAGAAATTTAGAATTTTCTCCCGAATCTAATTCAAAATAGCATTCTATAATGTCAAACTACATCACTTTAAAATATTTCACGCACATCCAAACTATAACTTTCGCCATTATCTTGCATTAAATTTTTATACTTGTACTGGTTTACTATGAATCGAGTTAAGACCAGTTGGATTACATTTTAAATTTAACGTTTATTCTTGTATTAGGCCACTTTAGGAAGCTGATATAAAGTGAATATAGAAAATAAAAAAATTATAATGTTAACTCTTTAAATATAATAAAGGGATTTCTAGTACTTTACTCTTTCAGTTTGTAATAGACAAACAAAGATTCACGTCTTCTTCATTCTTTGGACGTAGAATATTAGCGCATATCATTTCAATGTATATCTTTCAAATATATCTTTAGAAAAATAAATAATAAAATATTTACATTCATAGATAACTATATTTAAAGAAAGATTAGAGAATACAGAGAAACTGCATCTATTCACTAGTGTTATTAAATCATAATATACGTTAGGAGAAGCTCCCTGGAAATCGAAAATGCTTGATAAGCATTCAAACAGCCATTATACTGTCCCTATATGATTTATTGAATATATGATCTATTGAAATTCCTTACACACTGCAAAGTACTCTACGGGCGAGAATATTCACTTGACTTAAAGTGTTTGTCTAGCACAAAGTGAGACTAAGAGATAAGAAGCATATACTATATGCTATCAAAAATATATTTAGAAAATATAAGGATGTTGTAATATACATCTCATTATAAATAAACCATTAAATGGAAGAATCCTGTTTATCCATGCATTATTCAGAGAGATTTTCATTTGGAATGCATATTTAAATGTTAACGAAATGCAGGTATACTACTATTTTACTAGCTTTCTTTTTCATCACTTGGTTGAAAAGAATACTAGTAAAATGCTAGCTAAGCTAATAAAGTGCTTAATGACTTAACTTTACTTTTAATGACTTTTAATACTTTTAATACTTTTTAATGACTTATTAAAAAGTTAAGAAGTCTTGTACGAAGGCTGTTCGATTATGGATGTTCCAAAATGTTGAAAGTTTCGCATCGTGTGAATATACAGGGAAAAATATATTTATTAAATGGATCTGTTTAGTCTGTCTAAGAAAAATCGCACAGAAATAAAATCAGTAGACCACTATTACAATAATATATACTCCAATGCACTTCTCAATTGACATAGTTTAACTGGTTGAATTAACCAATCATTTTACAAACGTAGAGTCGTCAATTGGTGAGATAGGAACGAGTTTTGTCGTTCAATTTGCTTTTCAACAAGGTCTACTCGTGAGGTTTCCTTGTAAGTATGTAATACCAGTATCATGTTACAATGTCCACTGAAGAATAATCTGGTGTGAAGTAACTGCATTGATTTTGGTCCAGTAAAATACGGAGGAAAGTTCATGACGAATTATTTTCAGAGTAATTACTAATTTACTTCTCCATGTTAATAGTCCTAAGATAAAAGGCATCCTGAATAGGGTGGGTCGAAAAAAATAAATATTTTTTTTTCTGAACGCTTTAGTGCGGAAAAGTTGCCTATTGTAAAAAGAAGAAAATCGGCATAAAAAATTAAAATCAGTTAACATCTTCCATTCACGCATCGTACTTGAAATTTATGAAAAATTGCAAAAATCACGATTTTTTTTGCAATTTTTTTCTGTTTGTTAAAACTTTTAAAATAAACATTCTTTAGTTTTTATGCTTGTTTTATGGGTTAAATAACCTACATAAATAAAATTCTGATCAATAATCTATTTTTTTCCGTTCGCGCAACGTCTTAGAAAAAACAGAAATTTATCAATATTTTGCAATTTTCACTGTGCCGCTCTTCGTTCCTTTTGCTAGAACAAAACGCACTTGAAATAGGTTGAAATAGGTTTAAACTCAATTGAAGTCAATTCACACCTACTGAGGAAACTTGGGGTCTTTTCTTTGAGGGACAAAAAGATGATACTTTGTTCATCGAAAAATAGAATGTCAAGTAATTTCGCAGGAATGGGAAACAAGAACACTATTCTCTTATTCAGGAACCTGGATCATCTTATATTGAACATGTATCTCCTTCCTCGAGTCTATCAAATGATATAACTCTTACCATTATTTATCGTTTGTCTGAACTATCAATATCACTAGAAAAACTATAAGTGTAATGGCAATGTAACCAACTCTGAATAGAAGAACGGTGTCATCCACCGACTTGAAAATCATGTAGGACGCCCGCTACAGTGATGCATATGCCTCCTGCATTTTAATAAGCTTCCTTTTCGCCACATTTTCCAACATATTGATTGTCAAATTGAAGGGCATAATTCTTTTCGTGGGCCGATCGGGCAGCAGCTCACTTGCTGTGAAATACTCCCTGTGGTTCATTATGAACCCATAGGTTATTCGATTCCTGATATAGACAGGAATTTGTTGAGCAAAGATCAACAGTATTTGTTTGACATTTCAAATGTATTCACCTTGGGACAATGTCCAAAAGACTTAACAAATAGGGACCCTGTCCTTTGTCTCATACCAGATGGCTAACTACGGCCAACCGAGTCCTTAGGTTTTATATAAGTTCATCAAATCCATCCGGAAACTTAAAAGAAATAGTTGGCTTCATCTTGAAATCATATATGGCTATGTGGTTTACCATAAAAAAGAACAAATATTTTGGTGACGGACGAAAACATGTCTTTCAAGCATTCCAAACATCACGGTTTTTATTCGACGAATTACTTCAAGTTGTCGATCCAGTAATTCAACGAAATGCATTCTTTGCGCACCCAGGGAATGTTCTGTTGGCAATGCTTGTTAAGGAAACATATTCTGAATATGTTGAAGAGAACATATTCCGGAGCTTGGTTACAGAAGGATCTTAAAAGCAAGACAAACAGTCCCAAATAAGAAGACTGATAGAAATTTCGTACCACCAAAGATAAACTTTCAAGCTTCCGATTACATTTAAATTATTAATTGAAATTATTGCGTGGTGTATCCTCCCCCAATGGTACGGAACCTAAGTGAAGATATTATTAAATCATTCATCAATTCTGATACTATGCCAACGAGAGAAATACTAAAGTTTCCCGGCCCACCCAGGCTGTGGAGAGGTGCGTCAAAATTGTGACAAAGACCTCGAATAAAGTATGTGGACATGAAGCTAGAGATGGCTATATCCGAGTAACACTGGGGTCTAGATCTGTTATGCATCATTTCTTCAAAAAATGAGACGTTAAATATGTATAGATATAAAAAAGAGAAGGTAAAAAACAGAGTAAGCCAAATAATCCTACTCTATGGAAAATCTTTGTAAATAGATGTAAATATAATGTAAACACCACACCCAACAATTGGTTGGGTAGGTTATGGGTGGAACTTGACGTGCAACTATCTCTGCGTGGTGAGTTCTGGGTCGTTTTGTTCTATCAAATCGAGCGAGGAATTGCACAGTGAAAATTGCGAAAATTTTGCTAAATTTCTGATTTTTCAAAGACGTTGCGCGAACAGAAAAAAATAGATTTATGATCAGAATTTAATTTATTTAGGTCATTTAAACCATAAAACAAGCACAAAAAGCTAAATCATGTTTATTTTCAAAGTTTTAAGTAACAGAAAAAAATTGCAAAAATATCGTGATTTTTGCAATTTTTCATAAACTTCAAGTACGATGCGCGAATGGAAGATGTCAACCGATTTTATTTTTTTGTATGCCGTTTTTCTTATTATTACAATAGGCAACTTTTCCGCACTAAAGCGTTTCGAACAAAAAATTTATTTTTTTCGACCCACCCTAATCCTGAACCTTCCAGCAGTTGCACGTATGTGGGAGATACACTCGAGTTGAATTCGGTTTTATATCTTTAGGCCATAGGGCGCCACGAACGCCAGCACTTGGCTATTATACCTGCTCACTTTGACCTACTTTCAGTCATAGTTTGAATTTTGAGGCGTTAATAGGGTGCCGCCTATCCGCCATTTGTATTTTAGATGTACGCGCGACTGTTCGTGTAAGTTTTCGTTATATTTTTTTTTATTTAAAGAAACATTTTTGTTTTATTATTAAATATTATGGCTGTAACTTTCGAATCTAATTGCTTTCAATGTGCAATTGCGAAAGAAAACTTTGACCGAAGAGCACCTACCTCTCTGCAAAGCGAGATAAAAATTAAAGTGTTGAAAAGAAAAGCAGAACTAGGCGTTGAAGAAATGGAAGAAGTGACGTCAAGGGAAAAAAAAGATGCAAGCGTTGCCAAAAGGTCAAGAACACTAGGATCATGAGGTTCAGCTGAGCTTATTTGCAAGAAATTTATATGTTTGGAACACTCTAAACACATTTGCCCAGACTGCCACGCTGCGACTCAATGGCTATAAAGTATAATTTCTTCCTTTTTATATCTAAATTTAATATTTTTTCTTTTATATTATGCTTATACCTTTATATGACAAATGTAAATAGTCCAGAAGAGTTATCCACGGTTTTATTTATTTTATTTTTCCGTCATTTCAACAAATCTTTGGTCATTTTACATTGTTTTCATGATTTATATTTACGTTAGTTATATTTATTTAAATAAAGGAATAATCTTATAATTTATATAAAATTTGTTTGAATAAAGCGTACTTATCAACTCTTAACTAATTATTACATAATTTCACTAATTAAACTCTTAAAAATTTATATTTCTCAATAACGTATCTGGGAAATACACACGGCCATTCACGTTGGAAAAGAGAACGCGACTGATGGAAGTTTAAATCCTTTCATATTGATTCGTTATAACTAATACTGTGGTCATGGATGTTTCTAGCAGTTCGAAATTTGCATTAAACTGTACGTTCCAATCACCTCTCATGTCGAAAAGACTTCACTACCCTCAACCAATCAACAATGCATTTACGATATGTTCCGGGATAATAGCTTACCAAGATTGACTGGCAGCACTTTCTGGCATTGAAATTAGCAAAATTTTGACAGATTTCATAAGTTCCCCCCAGGCATATCAGTAGTGAAACTTTTATGATGCTACATTCGCAAGGAAATAAATTTTAACCACTTTAAGGAAAAATTTGGTATATTACCAGTTTTAAGATGCCTGACATGAGGTTTTGACATGAGGTTGAATCCATCAAGACGCAAATCTTTATTTTTAATATTTTTAAATCCTAGAAGAGTTTTTTTTTCCCTCTTTGATAATCAAATAGGTCTTGGACAGGATTTGTCTTGAAAACAAAACTTTCTGAGCGGATATTTTGAAGGAGGATGTGTGGAGACTTGACCTTCAAGTTTTCTTGATCCTATTTTACTTATGCTGCTAGAAAACGTGACCATCTCGAATTTCTTGCAGCTAAACTTTACCCCTACCATCATATCCAGCAGGAGTTATAGTCTATCACGATGTTCCAAATACGAATTATGGTCAGTCCTTCATACATACTTGCAGAGTGAAATTTAATGCTTACGATGAATAGAATAAAATATTTCTTAAAAGGGTATCCATTATTTTGCATGTACGTATAATTGCTGACATTTCAGGTGACCACATGCACCACTCTATTGACAATTACACTTCTAAAAGATACTTTGATATCTGAGACCATGTTAGATGTAGTTACGTGACACTAATTTCTCTACGTAATTAGAGTTTTGTTACATGTCTTTTAGTCTTAAAACTGACAAATATATATATATATATATATATATATATATATATATATATATATATATATATATATATATATATATATATATAACGCGTAGGTATGTGGCAGAAAAATCGACGATATTTCCAAATTTCGAATGGCAACGGCTGCAACTTCCAAATGTAAACATTAGTGGCCGTCCGCAATTTACAACCGCGTGTCAACATGGATTTACGCACTGAAATCAGGAATACTCAAAAGCAAGCTGCACGATCAAGTGAAAATTGGGAGCAGTCTCAAGGAAGAAAGCAAAGAAGAAATAATTCATTAAGAAAGAGGCGGGATAGAGAGATCATAAATGATCGTGAGGTTAGGCTTAACCGTCGCCGGCACAGCAACTGATAGCCAGTAATAGTTAATTTTCTACCCTTTTTTCAGTACTTGCTGAATTTCTACTCCATTTTATAAAAGAAGAAATTTTCCGAATAATTTATTATTTTATATGATTAAGTGTAGATATCTGAATTGTGAACAATAGTACTATATACAGACTAATGTAATCCGCACTATATTTTAGTACTTGCTGAATTTTTACTTCATTTTTTAAGTGAAAACATTTTCCCGAACAATTTCATATTTGATGTAATGATAAAGTGTAGATAGCTTAATTTTGAAAAATAGTACATTTAGAGAGGCATGTAAATTTTAAAATCATTGGTGTTTGGTTTCTCAGTCTTATTTTTAACTCTGTTCTGAAGTAATGGAAATGCACATTTTTTTAATCACGATGTTTTAGAATCCACCTTATAGAGAATTTAGCAATGTTTATAATTTTTTGGCTTAGCTCCCACTATTCCTTAGCAACGTATATTTATGATGACAGGTAATGGTAACATTCCTTACATATGTTACTTTCAGATGAGTTGTTTTGCAAAAGAAAATATGAAACTAAAAGCGACCATGCTGGTCGAGCAGCAGTTAGTTTGATAATATTACTTAAAAGAGTAAAAAGAACAAAATATAATTAGAAATAATTTATTTATTTATTGTCATATATAAATATATATTTATTTACTAATTCATGGAATTTTATAAACATTTCTACCAGTACTATTACAGAGCAATAGCCTAAAAATCTAATATTACTCTAAACGCTAACAGTACATGTTATGATTTTTAAACTTTTTATTTTATAATACTGAATGAAAAGAAAAATTAGGACTAATTTTATATGGTATGAAAAATACGAGAGGAAATTTTAATGCAGTACAATATTTTAATCAATATTTCATTTTAAAAAACACGAGGTTTAAAATTTCGTGCCACACAATCATTATTGGTTTTGCTGGGTCCATAATACACTTCTCTTGAATGTGATATTCCAGTAAAACACGAAACTGTAATTAGAAAATTTCCATTTGTAGCCACGTGAAATAATTGAAACATCCCGTTCGAGAAGTTAACATAGATTTTTTTATATTTTTTATTTTGGTACCGAACGTTAACCTGGTTTGGTTTAATGGCGTTTACAACTGTTCTAAAAGTTTTTTTATTCAATACATCTACACAATAAATGTTTTACGATGACTATAATTGAAGTTCATGAGTGTTTTTATGGACATATGAAGATGACTTTTAGGTATGTAATGTTTCACTCAAATTGCTTGTGAAAATTTAACTGCTCCAAAATCTCAGTTAAATGTTTACAAAATTTATCATACATAGCTCCCATATGTGTTGTGTCAAAAATACGATAGAGATTAGATTGGACATCATTTATGCCAGATAATAACCATTGTGCATTTTCACCCAAAATATCGACACCAAAACGACTGCCAAATTTCACGCCAAAATTGCCAAAGGCTCCTCTATAAAATTCTATATTGCTCAATAACAGTAAATAAACAGCGTTCAACAGAAAATAAAGATATGTTGACGAAAACAAAATAATATTTACAAATATTTATAGCTGTTTACAGCAATATCATAATAGTAATAAAGGATTCATTTGTTGTAATATGCTTCTATACACATTCCAACACTTTAAAAGTACTAGAAAAATATAGTTGTGTGTCATGTGATTCTGCTATTTTATCTAATTTATTAATTCTTATAGTTTTAAGGATGGTATGATAAACCGCATATGAACCTAAGTAATACTTCATGAAATAAATATTGTTGACCTTAAAATTAAGTTTATCTTTAAAATTTACTCTTTTGAAAAATGGATACTTTAAATATTTCAGTTCTTTTGTTTGGAGATGTTTTTGCAAAACTCAGAAACATGAGAAAATGTTGTGCTGAAGCTTTTGTGTGAATACCCATAAACGTTATAAAAATTGCTTAGGAATTGCGTCGAAGTAGAAAAATGATATCAAATAAGGCACAAAGTACAATTTCTGTTACTAAGAAGGCCAATGATGAATAGAATAGCATATATAGGAAGCGCATACTGATAATTGTTACGTGAACAAAGCTAAGATAATCCTCTTTTACGTAAAAGAACAAGTAAATATAATTGATATGAGTAAAAACAATACATCCAAATGCAGAAACCTGATATATTTAAACCAATGATCGTAACATCCCAAAGAAGAAATGTATTGTTATGCTAATTAAAGGTAATTAAAGCTGGTCTTCTTGAAAGGGTATATTTTTATATTGAACTGGAGGGATGCTTATTCTCTGCAATTACTTGGTTGAAAGATTTGGATGGAAAATATTTTTAAAAAGTTATAAAAATTTACATAAGATCAGATGAATGTAGTTCCAAAAGTAACCCCAGGGAAGCGAAGGAATAAAAAACATATGATATTTTCGTAGTGTTCTATACTAACTATGCGTTACACGATTAATGCGGATCCGTAGTATTCGATTGATGATCTCCTTTCATCCACGTTCGTACACATATCAAGTTCGTACTAAAGGCTTTCAGGCATGAAGACAAACAAATTGCTCTGCGAACGAAATCCAGCCAAATCGTGTTGAATTTCCTTCCAATGAAAGTACGAAATTCGTTGATAGTAGATAGTTTGTCACATTGAAACTTCTGGTTATTTATTCTTCTTTAAAATTCTCTCACATATCTGAGACTTCTCTCTAAACATATCTCTTATATTTTTCTCAGGAATAAGAGAAAAACGAATACTGAAACCCGTAGAGATTCTAATTAATTTTTGTAATAATTTTATTTTATTTTAGTTGTATTTTTTAACGGCAAAAATTGTTCACGTCTTACTCAGTTTCAAATTACCGTTACCTCAGTTCTCAAAACATTTATATTAATCTATACATATAAAACAGTTCCGTAACTGACTGACTGACAGATAACGCACAGACAAACCGCTGGACCTAAAGGGTTGAAATTTTGCATGGTGATTCTTCTTATAGTGTAAGGGTACACTAAGAAAGATTTTTTAAAAGTTCTTCTTAGAATTTTTTAAATTAAATTTTTAAGCTGTTTTTGTAACATTATTTTAAGTTTGTATTTAAAATAATAATCTGGGAGTTGTAAAATTTATATCACGAGAATGATCATAAAATTCCTTTAAAATAAAATCTTTTTAGAATTTTTACCTCCATTTTCTGCTTTTGGGTGAATTTTTAAAGATTAATTTTTAGAATTTAATTTATTAAATGCTGATCTCGTGGTTTCTTTTCTTTTTGTGATACTTTAAACTAATTTTGCGTCACATGCATAACAGCAAAATAAATTGACAATATATATATATATATATATATATATATATATATATATATATATATATATATATTTTTGAAGGGGGGGATTAATTGCATACATTAACCGTTGTCTTTTATAAATATGTTTTATTCAGCATTGATTGCATACATTGACCATTGTATTTAATTTGAATATACTCCTTAGTAAAGTATAGGTATTCTGCAAGAGGAAATATAGATTTAATGATCCCGCTTAATGTACTATGATATATACTTTTCAAAATTTTAGTTTATTTCCCAAGATTAATGGATACAATGTCTATTTTAGTGTTGTCAAAATCCTTTCTCCATCATATACTGTATTCATGAATTTTCAGAGTTATCGAACAAACGGCAAACATGGATCGTTTCAATTTTTATCCCAATAAAAGCTGATCAGTTGCATGACAGCAGTATATATCTGAAGTCTATGGTCTTTTAGCATGCAATTTTGAGATGAAAAAATAATCCATTCAACCAAATGGGTGTTGTAAGAATGACTGAGTTGTGTCCGGTGATGTTTCTTACATTTTTTTCCCAAGGGCATTTACCATGGAACTCGAAACAATGTTATGATGAAGTCGCAGTCCATTTTCATGTATTCCTCAAGCTTTCTAATGATGAACAACATCCGAAAATTTAAATTTGATGAGTTAAAGTTCATCTCATCCTATTGAAATAATAGTAAGGGATTGTAATGCAATTGGTATGCAATTACTAATTGATATCCATAGTAGTACAAACACTTCGACAACTATTATCTAATTTGTCGTTCCTCAAACGATTGTTTCTTCAGTCTTCTGCCCACACCACAGTATTTTGAAACTTTAATACTATAAAGACGGCTGCCGTCATTTTGACGGTTTCGGACATACTATTGAGCGCTATGTCTGTATTTATGTCCTCAGGTTTCTGAAAATTTATGAGTTTTTCTAATTTTAAGCGAAATATGCACACACATTTACAAAATTATATTCGATAGTGAAGAGGGGGATAAAATGTGTTGTAAACCTACGAAGACCTAAAGTCGTCTATTTGACGGCAATATAGAAAACTGGCAAAAATATTTAAAATAATACCGGAAAATGTTAGTTAATTTTCGTTTCTTCCCCCTTTTACAAATAACAGAAATATTGGCTTTTCGAAATATTGGTGTTGAAAAATAAGGACTGCACAAACCGTGCATATAATTTTATTGGTAAAAGATACCAGGTTGTCATCTCGGCATACCTGCATAAATATATTTCTAAATATATACCAATTTATTATATATTGGTATGAAACAGTTCAAAATTAAAAAACATTAAATATTTTAAATTCTTGATTTTATTTTTAACCGTCAAAATGACGGCGTTCAATCTTTATAGTAAGAAAAAAATTCCCGTCTATCTAGTGTTAAATCCATGATTAGTATAGTCAATCCCCCTTTAAGCTCTGATATTCTATCTCCAAACTAGATGAAAACAACGATAGATTATTGTACTAACCCCCACCGACTTTTAACGTGAATGCTCACTATCATAGAGTCTATTGAGAGTTTTTCCAACGGAGTAATTCATGTCATCTAAAAAAATAATAAAATTTTTCGTAAACCGCCTGTCTGTTACTTCTAGTTTTACTTTCAAAATGAATTGTAAGAGATTTTTTTTTCTTTAAGGGGCACTACATCAGACTGTTTAATTATGATGTTTGTTAACAAAATGTTTAAGAATATCTGCTGGAATGTAGGATGACTAAATTTTCAAGGAATCTTTACTTTAACATCTGGGTTTCAATGTGAAAGAAACTCCTTCCTGATTGGATCCCATATTAAGCTATGACGTTAAAAAGTGCAGACTTATTTTCTTGCAATTTTTAATCTTATTATGTTAAATATGTATGAGAAAAATGGATTCGGAAGTGTTCCACTCAAAGCATAACTTCTTTTTTCAATGCGGAGGCACTTGTCGTGAAGACATTCGCCTATACTAGTAATTTACCGCAGTTTTGCCATTATATTATGGAGGTGCCACATAGGCGGATCATCATTTCCCCCTATGAAGGGACGACGCAAACGGAGACATTTAAGTGGCTCTTCGTCAGGATTCGATTCGAGAACCCTCAGCACCGAAAACCAACGCGCTGTACCACAAGGTCGCCACGGCCCTCAAAGCATAACTAAATTAAAGTAAAAATAATTTTTAAACAAAAATTTTGTAGGACCTTACAGGAAGAATTTTACTATCGTGTAATTTTTCACTTTTACTGGGTACACGTAATATACTTCCTTTAAATAAATTTTAATTTATTTAAAGGAAATTAATTTAAACGAAATTAATCAAAATTAATTTTAAGTTTATATGAAATACAATTTTTCTAATGAAAAGTTCAGGTTTTATAATTTTTTATGCTATATATATATATATATATATATATATATATATATATATATATATATATATATATATATATATATATATATATATACAGTGATTTCCGCTTATAAGAATCACGTTTGTTATTACTGTTTTTGATTCTTATAAGCGGTTGATTCTTATAGCCGAAATTTAGGTTTTTGGACAGACACACACACACACCTATACAGAGGCTGTTCACATATTTTTTAGACGATGTATATTGTATTCACAAAACTAAATTACATAAAATTCTTGTGTTTTAAATGTTCTATTTGACATCCCTTATTCTGAACTATCTTTCGACACCGCAATTTCCAGGATAATAATGCCTTTTGAAGTGTCAGAAGATGTATTCTATCCCATTCCCTCCTGAACAGCTTTCCAGAGTCCTGTAAGGGTTTTGGAACGACGTTTGGATAATGCAGATTTTAAAAGTCCGAAAGCTCAAAAATCCATAGGTGATACATCGGGAAATTTAGTAGGGATATCAGTGAAGGGTATGGCCTTGATACCAGTTTTCTGTTCCATTTCTTTTAGGAAATTTACAGTGGATTTTGATGTGTGACTGCTAGCTTTGTCCTGATGGAGTCTCACAGATTGATGGCACTGTGGGTAAAGCGATGGTATTTCATTCAGAAAAATTGGCGATAAAATATGCTCCTTATAGTATTTGGAGTTAATCTTGACATTTTTTTCCACTCTCTTTATTTTTAACTTGCCATTATAAGAAAAACCAGCAACAATCATGAATCCCTTAGAAAAACTTTCTTTCGATTCTTTGAACCATGTACTTAAATTTTTTTCTCCCCTTTTATGGTAATAAATGGCTTTTTTTTTTGTTGCAATCATTTAAATACACTCATGATTCAACTATTGTGACAATTGTTTTCCATTTTTCTTTGGATAAGTGTTTCTCATATAGAATTCTGCAGCGTGTCCTGCGTTCAGCGATATGATTTGGAAGAAGATGATGCACATTGAGTTTTTTCGCTTTCTTAAGATTTAAATAAACGTTTATCATTTTGTTTACAGTGGACACCGAGCATTTTAATGATTTTGCAACTATCCTTTGACTAGGGGGATTTTCTTTTAACATTAAACAACGTACCTTTGCAATAATCGAAGATGTCCGTTTTTTCCTTGATACTTGTTTGGAATTTTTGTCCCACTTGAGGCTCCAATTTGACGTTTTTTTCCTTTCTTGTTGACGATATTACCAATCGACGCTTTAGATGTCACAAAACCATGACTCTCACATCGTTTTTGGATAACGGAGTATACATATTTCTCTTCGGAAAGAGCATAAAGGTAGCCTTCGAACCACTGCTTTGTTAAAAACTCCATTTTGAATAAAAACAAAACTTTCAAGCCGTAGACGATAATTTTGACTTTTAAAAACAAAGTACAATTGCAATTATTTCTTTTGCAGTAAACGATTTTTTATTACCGCTTACCAAAATCGTCTAAAAAATGTGCGAACAGCCTCTGTATATACATATATTAGATAATTTACCATAAAATACTCTTTAATTTACGTTAATTATCTTTTATTAAAATTATTCTTTATAATTTTTAAAATACAACTTAAATTCTAGACCTATAAGAAGATACACGTGATTATAATAAGAGAATAAAAAAAATTCAATTTTTGTTACAACATACCTGCTTAAAAGTTTAACATTTCAACTACAGGCAGGATGTAAGAAAAAAATTTCTATGGTAGTTTGACGCAATGAAGTTTTCAGGAGGCTGTTTATACTTCTTTCAATACCAATAGTCCCAGACGACGATTCACCTTCTAGCCATTAACCATTATGTTAATGTCTAGTAATTAACCATTATGTTATGTCTAACAAAGAAATGGATGCATTTTACAACTGTGTTCCATCCCATCTTATCACTCTTTATTCAAAAAAAAATAATAAAGAAAGAACTTGGTGCCTTTTGAAGGTTTAAGGGGCATTTTGGAAAAAAATGAAAGTATGTATGCTGATCCTTAAAACCGGTGGATTGATTCTTTAAAGCGAAAATTTTAACATGGAAATAATACATTTGTTTTTGTTTTTGCGATATTGATTCTTATAAACGGTTGAATCTTATAACCACTGATCACTATAAGTGGTGGTTACTGTATATATATATATATATATATATATATATATTTATATAACTAGGAGCTTCGCCCCTAGCCTCGCTACGCTCGCTCCTCTGGTGAATCAAGTGAATGAATGACTCAATAGTTTTTTGCAGCGATTGAGTCATTCATTTGTTTACAGTTGAAGCTTCCCCCCCCCCTCCCGACGAAATGGATGAAGCCCGGCGAAATGGATGAATGGGTGAAAAATCGGATCTTCTTTCAAAGGAAGGGAATGAGAAGATTTGTTTGAAGTATTTCTTTAAAATTCAATTAAAAATCGAAATTTTAAGATAGAGACTTGAAATGAAGTTTATATGAATGAGAAAGCTGTCATCTTCCAGTTGATATAAATATTTTCTTTGTAACATAATAAGTCTGAGCGCATCGAATTTATATATCTCGAAACGCATAAATTTTTCCAAAAAAAGGGTTTTCAATTTTAATAAAAATATCAGTCTGTTTTAAATTATTTTTAAACAAATGAGGTCTTGTTTGAAGGAGAAATGTTTGTAGTCTTAGATTGTAAAAAAAAAAAATTCTACGATCCCTTTTTTGGCGAGTTATCGTAATCTGAACATGAAAAAGTCAATATTTTCCCACAAAACATAAAAAAAAAAAATTAAAGTCCGACGAATATTAGACATGTCTTACTTTCTTCCCCACATTGTTCTGCATCGATTGGTATCGGTCTCGACCCCATACCCCCAGCGGTTTCGGAGGAGATAGCGTGACAAGCTTTTGACAGCGGCGGCGGCGTCAGCGGCAGTTAGTTCTTTTTAGAATAGAGAGATTTGTAATCACAAATTTGCGAGAGCTTAATGTTCACGTATAGACAGACAAGATAACTAACTCAGACTTAAAAGAATCAAATGCGCAATTGTTTATTCACATCTATGTATGCATTGAGTACCATTATAGGTATAAAATTAAGTTTTTAAAACACTACAAAAAGAATCTGTGTGTTTTATCCCAACCTTTTTTAATTCCACTATTTTCACAAAGTTGATTAAAAACTTTTCCCTCCCGGTTTGACGCAGCAAATATTTATTCTTTGATTAATATCTAATATGAAAATTATACTGATTTTTAATGGAAAGTAATCAGCATAGAAAAATTTCACCCTCAACTCCGGGTTTTAAAATAGATTTTTTTAATATTTTTTTAAAACTTCAGAAAACAATCCCGAGTAAAGAAAACTCGATTAAAGAAATTATTTAGTTAAATTCCGGTAGGGAAAAAATCTGTCTACAACTTTTTTAAAAATAATTAACTTTATGACAGTATCGATAACTTGAGCAAACTCTAATTCGTGACAAAATTCTGTTTCCAGGTGAATTTCATTATCTACACTTACAGTAACAATTTCTTCCGAAGTAAGTATTAAGTCAAATATTGAAATTCATTATAATTTTTTTTAAAACCGCTTTATTCACTGTTAATTATTTAAGACTTGAATGATTATTTTTATGAATGACGGGTCTCATCTTTACACGTGAGCGATTTGCATGTAAATTTCAATACAAGCAAATGTTTGAATAAAGTATTATATGCATTGTGAAAATTCTTATCTAATTTGCATGAGAATAATGGGTCAGACACATATCAATATTCTAACCATACTAAATCTATTTTATTTTAAAATCCTGAAGTTTTTTGGGTTTTTTTCGAAGGAAAAAGAATATGTTTATCTGTCTCAATCTGCATCCTGCTCTGACGAATATATATATATATATATATATATATATATATATATATATATATATATATGTATGTATGTATGTATATATATATATATATATATATATATATATATATATATATATATATATATATATATATATATATATATATATATATATATATATATATATATATATATATATATATATATATATATATATATATATATATATATATGTAAAGTTTTACACGAGCACTTTGGAGCAGGGCATATTTAAAGGAAGATTATAGAGTCTAAGATCTCGAGAATTTTTAAACATTTACTAATTTAGTCATTTTATAAAACACTTTATAATTCGTTTACTCTGTGAACTTTTTTCCTAAAAATAATTTGATAAATATTAAGGATTCTTCCATAGTGACCATGATACTAGATATCCATATTTATTATCCATATAAACAAAATAAAAATAAAACATAGGTACATAAAACAATATAAAATTTTTATATAGAATACACCTCTTTGTAACGTATAGTCACACATTATATTCCACAAAAAAGCAAGTTCACAAGACAAGTAGCAGTAATTTTATTAAAAAAACGCAACAATTTTAATGAAATCCTTTCACACGCACTCTGTTTTTTTTTGTCTCAAATATATATCTCTGTCATCTCCATTTTTCTGCAAAGCTTCCTACAGGATTTGTAAAATTAGCTAATGCAAGGAGAGAAAAAAATTTGTATAAAAATTTAAAAAGGAACACTTGGGAATGCCTAAAAATTAAGAATGTTGACATCTTCCTAAACTTACAGTGTGAAGCTGCTTTATGAATGTTATCTTCTATGGCAATAAAATTTTCAAAAAAAATATTCAATAAACTTTAAATCTCATTTATTTAAGTATATTTTAGCAGAATAAGTACGACCAGCAGAAAAATCGGATAGGTAAGAAGAAATTATTAAAATTGATTTTTTTAAATTTAAAAAAAATAATTTTCAAGCAGGATCAGACTTGTTGGACCACAAAGCAGAAATTATCTGAATTATTATATTTATTTGAAAAAATCAACTTTCAGAAGAAAAAATAAAATGTTAAACACATCTTGATAAAAATGCAAAAATTAAAATCAGTTTACATTTAAGATGCTATGAATTGAAATTTTTTGGCTAAAAGTATTTTTAAAAGTTAAAATTATCCAAGCAAAACTGATCATTAAATGCTAAAGATGTTTAAAGAAAAGTAAATGAACGAACATTATGCAGAGACGATACAGTATACATCTGCAAGTTTGTAATGCAAGATCAAAAAAGCTGAAGCCACTTGAAAGTAACAAAATCCTTACAAGTAAACCAGTCCATTTTCAGCCGGTTTAATGAAATGGCTGACACACACTCTGTAATTTTTTATCTTACCTATTTTTTATCTCATCTCTGTAATTTTTTATATTAAGTCTTGTAATGCATAACAGCCGCAATGATTGCTGGGGATTTCAAAAAAATATTAAATTTTAATATACTGCAGAAAAAGGGAAATTGGCTTATGCAAACTCGAAATACGGAAAAACAAACCGAAAGAAAACATTAATCAACTTACATATAAGTGAATGCATTTTAAAGGAAATCTTAAAAATTCACTATTCATGACTATTCAGTCATCTTTTCTCTTGCACGGTGAAATACCAGGAAACTGTGTTGAAAGATACTTTGATTATTACTGAAAACATATTCTGGGCAACAATTTTCCTTAACCACTGGAATGAGTTGAAAGGCGTAAAGATAAAACAAATTTTCATATATTTTCATTTAAAGTAAGCCGTGAAAAAGTGGTATAAAATAAATATAACCTTTAATATTGTTTGGGACATATAGATTTGAGACAAATTTTGAGATTCAGTCATTTTATTGTCGACTATATAATAACCATAAAGATCTTTTATGTTGAAATTTATGAACACTGTTATTAATTTATACATTTATTTTAAACTTCACCGTATAACTAAAAGTTTACGATCAATCAATTTGAGACCTTAACAATTAAAAAAAATTAAATAATGTTATACGTTCTGTAATTGCGAGCTTAATGCAAAAATATGAGAACATCGCCTAATAAATGTTATTTTACTGTACACATATTATTTCTCATTTTTCATAATTTAGATTAATATAGCTTTTTCAATGGATACTTTCTTAACTTTAATAAAAAATAGTAACAAACTCCTCATAAAATCTGATGGCTAGAGTTATGGTTGCTTAGCTAATCAATGCAAAGAAGAACTTAAACATGTTCTGGTATTTCAGAACTCAAGTGTGTATATATATAATAATATAAGTGTAATATATATAATAATATAAGTGTGTATATACTCAAGTGTGTATAATATATATATATATATATATATAAAAGAGGGAAAAAGGTCTAAGAAATACATGTCTGTTTCAAGTAAAAAAACTAATTCCTAGAATAAAGGAACTTCCAATAGTGTAAGATTTTGAAAGGTATTTCACGTTATTTCATTTTATTTTATGATAATTTTTTTCTGTTTTGAGACATCATAATGACTTATTTCATGTATTTCGAATATATTCTTCCCATGTTACCTGTTTACATTCTTACAATCTTCACGCAAATGATACGCAGGTCAGTTGTATGAAGACAAAAACAAAAATATTTATTACTGATGAATTTTTAACAGTTATAGTGTCAAAAGTCAGACTTAGTGAGTAATAGTCAGTTGTAATAGAGTGATGAAAAATATACTCCATTTGTTATTCTTAAATCTACCTTAAACATTTCGATTGTTTCAGGTAACTATATTTTTCCATTTTCTAATCAATGAATACCTTACATTACAAAGATATTCTCGCATGATATATATGTCTATGTTAGAGATTCTTGTGAAATACTACTATTACTTAAAAAAGGTTTTCGGATTTTTTTTTAATATATTCGCTATTTTAACATTATACATGAAAAAATTCACTTAGAAAGTGAGCATTATGATCATTAACAAATGACAAATTATCGTGGAACATTTAGTAGACATAGATGGTTTCGTGAAATAGCCATCTTTTGCATATTCTAAAGAACTCCTTCCTATTTTAGAATTACTTCTTAAATTACGTAACCGGTTGGATTAAACACGACGTTTTTGTGAATGATTAAGAAGTAATAATACTTGGGTGCGAATCTATATGAGTATTTTTTTTTATAATTCATTTGTCGTTTACTCAAAATAAATTATTTTTTTATTACTTCGGAAATTCGTCATTTCATTCATAACTTTGTACGAGTAATGCCTAACAAATGTATTCCAGAAGTTCAGATAATATACTGCTTGTACTCCGGGGAAAATAACTAAGAATATTTTTGTTAGAATGGATGCAAATATATCATGAACGTATACATACATATATATATATATATATATATATGTCACGACCCTATCGCCGTGCACCCATCTAAATACACTAATTAATCTAATTGCAGTCATCAAACAGTAGGCCAGTGGAATAACTAATACTTAATTAACTTTTAAACACCTCTTTATTAATTAACATTAATCGAAAACCCAATTAATCCAGCTAAATCGCCATTTTCCATCATCACGCGCGTATCTTACATAACCATCGGATGTTCGCGGGGGCTCTAGAAGAGGACCCTACGCCTATGTGACTTATATAACGGATCAGAAAGAATTACGCAGTTCGGGGAAATATTTGATAGAATCAAGACGTGCGTCTGTCGGGAGCTCTGTGAGATGATGGAAAATGGCGATTTAGCTGGATTAATTGGGTTTTCGATTAATGTTAATTAATAAAGAGGTGTTTAAAAGTTAATTAAGTATTAGTTATTCCACTGGCCTACTGTTTGATGACTGCAATTAGATTAATTAGTGTATTTAGATGGGTGCACGGCGATAGGGTCGTGACATATATATATATATATATATATATATATATATATATATATATATATATATATATATATATATATATATATATATATATATACATATATATATATATATATATATATATATATATATATATATATATATATATATATATATATATATATATATATATATATATATATATATATATATATATATATATATATATATTGTAGGTCAGGGGTCAGCTGGCTGAGCGGGATAATACGAAACAAAACCTTTATTTAAAAGTTCTTGGACGACACAGGTTATATTCACAATATTTACACATTTATATTTACAGAATAGATTAATATATCATTACGTCTTGAAACTTGTATCTTTTAAAAGAATAAAACCGTCGTTTAGACTTCCACCCAACATTATTCTCAAGTACGTCTTGACTGGATTCAACTAGGGATGCGACATCGATGTCGATGTTTTCAAAACATCGATGTTTTGATAAAAACATCGATGTTTTAAACATCGATTTATTGAAGCCGATGTTTTTTTAACATCGATGTTTTGTGCTCGATGTTTTACGTTGTCTCGATGTTTTTTTTTAATGAAAAAGTACCGTAATAAAAAAAATTTATCACGTAGCATAATTTTCACAGTCAGTAAATGTAAGTCTGAATTCTGAAAAGGGCGAATACAAAAGGGGAAATGATTCCTTAGCAAACAGACAGATGGCAATTAACAACCAATGAACCAATCAGAGCGCTTGGAATGTTCCTGACACTCCAGAACCTTCCATGGGTTTTATTTTACAAATAGTATATACACGAGTGCATCCATTTAAGTTTTTGTTTTGTTCTGGTTTTATATAAGTTGACGTTAATATTATTAGTAAGATGCCTCCCAAAAGTACCGTTTGGAAATATTTTTACAAAACCACTGACAAATTAGCGAAATGCAATATCGTCCCTCAAAACTTCTGACAATACCACGAATTTATCTGGACATTTGAAGGCAAAACATGGCGGTATTTACAACGAGAATTTTAAGTCATCAATGTAGCCCAAAGCAACCAAGTTTTTGTCATTTGTGCCTGTCCAATCAGAGAGTAAAATTAAATCAGCCCCTCCCCCTTCGACAAACCGATGTAACATTAATGTTAGAGGTTACTAAACCAGTTTTAAAAAATGGATGTTCTAAAACATCGATGTTTAAAAACATCGATGTTTAAAAACATCGATGGTTTTTGGGCGATGTTTTATTAGCATCGATGTTTTAATATTGAGTATCGATGTTTCAAAACATCGATGTTTTGTTATCGATGTCGCATCACTAGATTCAACCCCCGTCCTATCTGCATTCGTTCTGCTCGTTCTGAGTGCGTTCTGCCTTCGTTCGGCTGCTTCTGCTCGTCACGAATCAAAGTTCACTCTTAAATGGAGTGAAAGCTTCCCATCAGCATGACGTCACTGGCGAATACATTATGAAGAATGAGGAGGGGGAAGGTGGCTCACTCTACATTCGGCCATTCCTGCTTCTCGGCAAGTCCTTCTGACGTGCGGAAAACGTCTAAAAAAGAATAAACAAATCAAAGCAAACAAAGAACACCGCAAACAAATGAATGCCGCTATAATCATAGATAGCTTTTGATGATCCCAAAACGCAGCTGGTACAGTTTTTTCTTCTTTCTCTCTTCTGTCTTTAAGGTCAAACCAAATTAAAACTTCACATTTTCTTCCGGTAGCCATGGTTTGATGAATTCAGCACAGGTGGTAGTGTGAGTAGGTCCTTTATGACTGCCTTCCTTAACCACATCGTATGTATTACCACCCTTGATCATTGTCATTTTACAGGGTCCGAAGTACTTAGATTTAAGTTTCAGGTGTGGTCTTGACTGTGTTCGTTTGATCGCGACCAGATCACCGACGTTGTAGGGTCGTGGCTGCCATCTTCTTAGGTTATATGACTTTTTGTTTTCTTCCTGAATTTTAAAGATCTGTTTTTTTACCGTTCTTACGGAGTTCATCTCACTGGGTCTCAAAATCAGCACGAAATTCGGTTTCAATGATTTCAGTAAGGCGGTTAAGCCCTTTTACATGCATCTTGGCTCCGAAGAGTAATTAAATGGTGTGCAATCTATACTACGCTGATAAGTAGAGTTAATCGTCTGTTGTAGTTCGTTAACATGCTTGTACCATTGATCTGGGTTTTGTAATGATAATTTTGCAAGGACTGAGATTATTATTTGGTTAGCCCTTATAACCTGGCCATTCGCTCTGGGTAAGCCCGTTGTAATTAAGTGATGTTTGATGTCTTCACTAGCGCAGTAATCTGTGAATTCTTGGGACGTGAACGCCATACCTCTATCTGTGATTATTTGGAAAGGACTCCCGAATACGGCCTGTTGTATATTTAGCTTGGCTATCACTTCGGCTGAAGATGTAGTTTTCGTAGGGTAGATCCAGACGAATTTTGTAAATGCATCTACCACTATTAAAATGTACTTGTAATATTTATGCGTGCTCTCTGAAGGTTCTAGGTGATCTATATGATATCTACATAGCGGAAGGTCGTCTTTACGCAACGGGTTTAGGAAACCCTCTTTCTTTCTTTTATTACGGTTAGCGAGAATGCAATGGACACAATTAGCTATAATTTTCTCGACTTTCTGCTTCAGTCTTGGAATGAAATAGTATTCTTCTAGGAATTTCTCTGTATAGTTCACTCCCTTATGGCCTTTCTCATGTGCATCTCTGATTATTTCTGTCTGCATACTTTCAGGTACTACAATAACTTCCTTTCCGTCAATAAATTTGTACATAATTCCATTTCGCTGAATGTAGTCCTCGTAATTATAATTTTTAAGTATTTCCTTCATTGCTTTGATTTCGGTGTCATTGTCTTGTTCTAATTTCAATTTTGGGGAAACGTTTTCAGATAAGACGCACATCGAGTTTACCGGACCTCTACTCAAGGCGTCCACGAGAGGTATTTTAGATCCTGCACGGTGTTCCGCAACATAATTAAATTCCTCTAGCAATAGTGCCAATCGAGCTACTCGCGCGCAAAGGTGGCGCCTGTCCAATGTTTTATGAAATGATGAACAATCGGTGACGATCTTAAATGGAATACCAAGTAAGTAAATTCGGAATTTCTTCAATGCTTCAATCAAAGGCAAGGACTTCGAGCTTGTAACTGAAGTATTTTTTTTCTGCTTCGGTAGTTTTGCGGCTTATGAAATACGTCGGATGAAAATGATTATAGTCCGGTGCCTTTTGCAGCAAAATTACGCCGTACCCCTCAAGGCTGGCGTCCGTATGGTCTTTGGTTTCATAATTTGGGTTATAAATTCTTAAGAAAGGATTCTCCGATAGTAAAATTTTAAGTTGATTTAAAGCGTTTCTTTCGTCTTCATTAAATCTAAATTTACCATCTTTTCTTAAAAGGTCACTTAGTGGTCTAGCTATTATGGCGTATTTGTTTATATATTTTCTAAAGTATCATGTGAGCCCGAGTAAGCTCTGAATTTGTTTTAAGTTTGTAGGCTCTGTAAAATTTATGACAGCTTTAGTTTTCGCAGGAGATGGGGAAATTGTACCTCCCTCTATCACATGGCCCAGGAACTCGATCCGTCGTTTTAAAAACTGGGACTTATTGAAATTTATCTCTAAACCGTATTCTTTAGCCAAATCCAAAACCTGTTTAACCGTTCGGTTCTTTCTTCTTCGTTGGCAGATAGAATGATCACATCATCCATGAAGGGCAAAACAATGCCGTCATTAAGTAAGGGTCAGAAAATAGTGTTAATAAATCTTTGAAATACTGCTGGTGAGTTACAAAAGCCAAAGGGTACCTTTAAGAATTGATACTAACCCTCGTGGGTCACAAATGGTGTGTACTTTTTAGTATCCCGATGCAAAGCAACGTGAAAAAATCGGTTCTTTAGATCGATAGTACTGAATACGTGGGCTTCCTGCACGTGGGCGTCCTAGACCTGCAAGCGGTCTAGGACGTCCGCGATCAACGGCAGAGGGAATCTGTCCTTAATAACAACTTTATTTAATTTCCGGTAGTCTATACAAATACGCGGCGATCCGTCCTTCTTCTTGACAATAACTATTGGACTAGCATAATCCGATGAGCTTGGTTCTACTATTCCCTGCGCCAACCACTCGGCCACTTGTGTTTCAACTACCTTCTTTTTCGAAAAAGGGAGTCTATTTGGATGGTGGAATATGGGCTCTAGGTTATTAACTAATATTTTCAGGTCAATATTCGTTGATTTAGTTTTACTTGGCACATAATTGAGAACTAATTTGCGTACCGTATCCCTGAAGACCACAAGAACTTTTGGTTCAATATCAATTTCGAAAACATCGTCATTTAAGATAGGTAGAACATATACGATATTTACAGGTACATTATTTTCAGGTTTATTATGAACTATAACTCCATTTTAATTAATTAAAACTTTACCCTGCATGAGCACATTCAAGCCAATTATTACATCATAAGATAAACAATAATGTTTTACTACACATATATTAGCTGTACACTTAAAATCATGAATAACAATTTCAACAGAAAAAGATCCCAATGGTTTAACTAAACATTTCCCAAGACCAGTTAAAGTTGAATTTGCCGGGTATAATTTCTTAACTTTTAATTATTCGTAAATCGACTTTCGAAGTAATGTAACTTGACTTCCAGTATCAATCAGGCTATCTACTTTTGTATTATTGTACTTTTTAGAACGTCTTTAAACACGTCTTGTTTCGTCGTAAAAAAAATTTGTCTTAATTCAGCTTCTTCACATTTCGATACAACTATCCATGCACAGTTCATCAAGTCCTCATCAATTTAAAAGTTCACACTCTAAATCCCGAATACACAGCGTCACGATCCAAGTGCTATTAATCTTCATTCAACTTCTTCGAAATACTTTAAACACTTCTTGTATCGTCGTAAAACAAAATTCGTCTAATTCAACTTCTTCATATTTGGATGCAACTATCCATGCACAGTTTATCAAGACCTCATCAATTTAAAAGTTCACACTCTAAAGCCCGAATACACAGCGTCACGATCTAATCGCTCATTTCAAACGCGACTATCCATAAAGTTTCACGGTCTCGCAATCCCTCTTAAAAAAATGTAGATCAGCGGGATAATACGAAACAAAATCTTTATTTAAAAATTCTTGGACGAAACAGATTATATTCACAATATTTACACATTTATATTTACAAAATAGATTAATATATCATTGCGTCTTGAAACTTGTCTCTTTTAAAACAATAAAATCCGACGTTTAGACTTGCACCCAACATTATACTCAACTACGTCTTTACTGGATTCAACCTCCGTCTTATCTGCACTAGTTACTGCATTCGCTCTGCATTCGTTCTGCATGCGATCTGCGGGTTCTAGGGATGCGACATCGACAGGAAAACATCGATGATTTGAAACATCGATATTCAATATTAAAACATCGATGCTGATAAAACATCGCCCAAAAACCATCGATGTTTTTAAACATCGATGTTTTTGAACATCCATTTTTTAAAACTGGTTTAGTAACCTCTAACATTAATGTTACTTCGGTTAGTAGTGTGTGTGGGGGGGGAGGGGGGATTTAATTTTACTCTTTGATTGGACTGACACAAATGACCAAAACTTGGTTGCTAGAGTCAGCGCATATCATATAATTTCCATGATACATTTTATTATTCGTACTTTTACCAGAAAATTGAAGAAGAAATTATCGCTATAAAAAAATTGATAGGACCAAACCTTTAAAAAAATCCGCGATGTTTTCTAATTTAAATTGGTTGAATGTGAAAAATTATGGTAAATATCAAGTCATATTTATTTACAAGTTGGAGAATAACTTACTTCCAGGAGGCTTAAATAGTTTTGTAAAAAAAAAAATTCTGAAGTTCATGACTGTAACACAAGACAAAAGGATTGGTTTCATATCAATAGAGTATACGGCAAAATCATTTAAAAGAATTTTTGAGTTTACATTTACTGAGCGTGAAAATTATACTAGGTGGTTTTTTTTTATTATGGTGTTTTTTCCTTTAAAAAAAAACATCGAACAACGTAAAACATCGAGCACAAAACATCGATGTTAAAAAAAAATCGGCTTCAATAAATCGATGTTTAGAACATCGATGTTTTTATCGAAACATCGATTTTTTGAAAACATCGACATCGATGTCGCATCACTAGCGGGTTCTGGCTGTTCTGCTCTCTCTGCATGCGTTCTGCCTTCGTTCCGCTGCTTCTGCTCGGCACGAATCAAAGTCCACTCTTAAATGGAGCAAAAGCTTCCCATCAGCATGACATCACAGGCGAATACATTATGAAGAATAAGGAGGGGGGAGGTGGCTCACTCTACAATATATATATATATATATATATATATATATATATACAGTCGAACCTCCATATATCGAACTTCCCTATATCGAAATTTTCTATATATCGAACTCTTAGCAAATCTCCATGTTCATTACATAGAAAAACTGTTTCTATATATCGAAAAAATCTCTATATATCGAAATTTTTTTCACGACATATTGGGAGATTTTATTCCACTTTAGAATAAAATCTCCCAATTTTTGGCGTTTGAAACAATACTTCGTGGACCCCTGATAAAGTTTTTAATGGACTGAATAAATGCGAGCATTTCTTTGATGAACTTTCCGCAAAACTGGCTGTTCAGCAAGATATTCGTAGTTTTTTTTTTTTAAAGAATGTAACTGTGATCACTGTAACCACTGTCTGGATTCTTGTTTTTTTAAAGGTATATAGTACTCAATAAATCTTTCACATTAATTCATTTTTTAGTTAACTTTCATTTAATGTGATTCGCATATAAATTGGAAATGGAGATTCGTATACGAAAATTAGCTTTAATTTTAATGTTTTAGGAGAATTATGATAAAACTAAGATCAATTCTATATATCGAAATTTCTATATATCGAATTTTTTTCCTGCATTTTGCTACTTCGATATATGGAGGTTCGACTGTATATATATATATATATATACAGGGTGTCCCATAAATACCGCCCAAACTCTTTACAGCCAGATTCCTCGTTGAAAGTACATAAAAAAATGCCCAAAGAACTGTACCTGCACGAGCCATAGTTTTCGAGAAAAATGCTTAAAATAAAGTATAACGTCAACATCCGCTGCAAGGAAGCTTTATTTGACATATTAACAGGCGTATTTGCAATTTATTTATAAAGGCAAATGTTCAAAGTGTCTGCCGTGCATATCCAGACAGGTTTAAGCGTGCCGTGGAATGGATGACAGCAGACGTCGCGGCAACGTGGTGTCCACCGAAGTACAAGCAACATGCAGACGAGCAACTAAGTCCGTTTTTGTAGTTACTACGTCTGGATAGACTTCCTTCATATGGTCCCATAGGAAAAAAACCAACATCATCCTACATATGCCTTTAAAAGTATTTGCAAATACTGCTGTTGATGTGTCAAATAAAGCGTTTTTTCCTTCCACCGGATGTGACGCCGGGTCCTGTAACTCTAAAACATCCGTGTTGCCACAAGAATGGAATTCTCACAAGTCTGCCACCGTGCAACCCAGACGTCCTCGATTACCTGAATCCGGGGAACCTAAAAATGAACCTAAAAATATAAAAAGAAAGAAAACAATATCCGATTCGTGGATAGCACACTGAAAGTTTTCTGGAAAAGACTACTCCAAATCTTCTGACCACGACTTTATATGGGCGGCGGCAGTAGAAGTTTTGTGAGGTCCGTCAAGACACCCAACTTTTACAACATCAAATCGGTCATTTAACTTATAGAGATTAGATCTCTTTCTCTTCTTATTGATTTGTTTTCTATTATCTTTCTGTAACTCTAAAATATTCCGTTTGGCATCTTCTCTCATGTCATTAAGATTTTCCATTAATTGGTCCTTTAACTTCTTCTGAGTTACAAATGCTCTGTCACAGGTATCACAAAAAGATGGCTTTACAGTAGTATTCTCCTTCAATTTCCTGAATTCTCGGATTTTCAGTTTCCCTCTTCTATTCGGTTTCGAAGGAAAATTTCCAATGTGGTGAGATGACATTAGCGCTCGGGGACGATTCTGTAAATGAGGTCTTGGATTCCAAGTTCTAAATGTGTGCCCAAAAGAACCACGTTGTCTAGGGAAACAATGAGCTGGATTCATAGGAAACGCTTGATTATTAGGCAGTGGCCTATTTCTAAAACCAAGAGGGCCCATACGCTCTGGCAAATTCGAGGCTCTGGCAAATGAGGCCTATTTTGAAAATTTTCAGGTACATACCTCTCAGAGGGCTGATAGGGCCTAAACGCTGGATTTCTCATCAATCGAGGCCTTTGAAATGGCTGCCTGCTAAATCTATTAATAGTCGGATTCGGAATAAAGTTGTTCCGCGAAAAATTTTGGTTAAACTTTGGGCCAGGAAAGCGAGTGGCTGGATAAGTCGCCATGCTGTTCTTTCGTCTGTGTACTCTACAGCCAGTCACATACAGAGATTTACGGTCAAAACATTCTGCTTTTGGTGTAGATGTTGGCTGAACGAAAGTCTGTGCTTTATTTATTTTTCCATTAAGCGAAGTTGTCCATGAGTGTATATATATATATATATATATATATATATATATATATATATATATATATATATATATATATATATATATATATATATATATATATATATATATATATATATATATCTGTTAAGGGCACACTAATATGTTGTTATGAACTGATAAACTTATAATTTATGGAAAATTTGTGGATTTTAATTACTTAGTGCAGATTTCAATTCCACAATAAACTGAAAATGTCTGATACATATTTGTAACTAAATAATCGTTTATCATCGGTCCGAGTACCAGAAGTGTGATTGTCACAATGAACTATGATCAAAGCCAAAAATTCACAGTGAAGAAGTGTTCATTAAGTACTATACACATATATGATATTTATCTGAGCAATATCTTTTCGTAAAATTTTTATCTCATTACTAGAATTATTCCTTGATAAAATTTTTAGTAATGCAAATATATTCATGCACTTGTCATAGCAATTGCACTCCAACAAATACTTCGAAATTGGTTAATGAGATTTTTTCTCCATTAAGAAATATTAAGCCGCAGTGACATGGATAAAGATTTTTTTAAACTTCCTCTGAAGTATGTTTTCTATAACTGCCTTTTGCACTTCGAGATTAAAATTTAAAATCGATTGAGATACACACAAAAGGAAACAGTTTATGGGCACTTCAGTACTTTTTATGTTCTATAAAATCCTCCATTTCCTTTACAATATAATATCACACGATATTTTCCCCCATCGATCATAAAGATAAGACAAAGTTATATTTCCATGCCACAATTACGTTAATCTTCGACTATATTTTCTACCGTACTTGACAAAATATTTATATTATCTTGTTTTTCACAGTTCTCTATCAGTATAAGTATAATTTTATTAGCCTGATATACTTCTCTAACGATGACTTAGTATATTTCTTTTACACGACTGCAAATATATGTTTTCTGGTCTATACCTTATAATTGATATTTTGAAAAAGGAAATGTTAAGCAGACATTCATATTGGAATATTTAAAAGTATTATCCACATTTCCTGTGATATTTTACTGATAAACTACTTTACTAATTTAGTTTACAGAAACATTCTATCGTAAATGAATGCGTTAGTTAATTATCCCCATGACTCTTTAGAAACATGCTGTTTTTAAAAGAAAAATAAACAACTTTATGATATTTATATTTTTATTTATTTTAATTAATTTACGAATTACATTATTCTTCGAAAATTCAATTTAATATAATTTCATTTTAACACTTCATATTTTCAATATTAATTTTATGGAACTGTGGAATACCAAACAGATTACACATTAATAGAATAAAATTAAAATTTTAGATGAAAGAAACCGCACTGTTTAAAATAGATCTACCACCAAGTATATCTAGAAAATGTTGAATATTTCATGGTTTGAATTTTATATAAATGAGAACTACTAATTTCAATAGCTATGAAATACATTATTTTATTTAAATAGAAATATATAAATCCATTTTTACGAGAATAGCTTTTTATCTATTATATTTTGGTATGTCAAACTCTGAGCTTCAATTTTCAAATATATCTGTAGTAGACTGTAACCATAAAGAATAAAGTTTCTATACTGGTATATATTCATATTTTGCTATCTGAAGAAGATATGAAGCTAAAAAAGAGAACAAGAATGTGGGAAAAGAGTTTACATTTCTTAGAGGAGAAATGAAGATCTTTTGTATTGTTCTATAAATTTATCAGTTTTTACAAACGCTAATTACTATGGAATAAATTTTTGTAACCTTGGAAAAGTGGTATTTTGTTTAAAAAAGAATTTGAATATCTCGTAGAAGTTAACCTTATTTTTGTTATTATAGTGAAATCGGATTGTTTAAGATATATTTTACATGCTAAACCAGGATGTTTAAACTAAACCTGCCTAGAATCACAGGAAAATATTTTTATAACACTTTGAACTTTAATATATTTCGAAAAACAATCTGTCCTAAACAATCTTAAAATAAGTTTTATAAATGTTTAATGATTTATAAATATTAAATTTAAAAATGAAAAATCAATTTAAAATAATTATTACTCAAGAATGTTACTTAAATATTAATTAGTTTTCTGATTTTGTCTCTTTATAATAAATACAAACGAACATTTTGTTACATTTTTAAACAACATGACGTTTAGCGCATAATAAGAATCGATTACAGAAAGAGAAACAGAGCTGAACAGAATTTTTTTTTACGTTATATCAGATCATTTAAAATGTGCATCTTTTGCCAGCATTTTTTTTTCCAAGAAAACAAATTGCAGCTATATTACTTCTGAGAAATAAATATTAGTGATTTGCAAATTCATATCTCAAAATTCTTGTTTTATTGTAATTTATTTGCTAAAGGTATAATTTCATTTTTCTTTCTATCACTGTGAATAAATGATATTCTTTCATCTCATTATTGCCTGATTAAATTTTAGATTATGCTAAGTGAACATAAGGGCCTTCAAAGTGCATTTATATCATTTTGAATGATAGTACAATAAATTCTCTTTAAGATTTAAGATTTTAGTGACATTGCTAAGATTATTTTTTCAATTTATAATAATTTGTCGAAATTTCTTTTCGGATTGAAGATTGTGTGAAGGTGTGCTTTTTTTTGGAAAACTGAAAGAAATATATTTAAATATTTTCATAGTCTTAAAGAAATGTAACGTTACCTCCTATTTAATTATAAAAAAAACACATTTTATTTGTATTCTATAGAAAATCCGCATATTTTCAAATTTAAAAATACTTTTCCAGACGTTCGATACACTCGTTTAACATAAAATCCAATTTCATGCTTTATATTGAAAGTAATCCCACAATTTTAAAAGATGTTTTATATTTATTTCGCTTTTTTTACGTAGACACTAAAAAAAAAAAGATTGACTGAAAATGTATAAAGACGCATTATGGAACTGAAATTTACAACATGTAAACAGAATTTTAAAAAAGTGAGGAAAGTATATTTATTTTCGGGATTACTTTTTGACAGGTTATGGAAGAATATATTCTTCACGAAATTCTAAAGTAAAGATAAGAAATAAGAATTGACAAGTAGCGTTTAATGTAAAATGGTGACGCTATTGATAAGAAGAAAATATATAACACCTGTTTTATACTCGATAGGTCACCAAAATTTTTAAATCATTGCGTTACTGTTACTGGTTATCGTAAACACAAACTGAAGTAAGTCATATTTTAAAACAGTGTGTTAATTATGAAATTTTTGTTGGAAACTTATTATTATCAGAATTCATATTGTTGAAATATTATGTAACCTAATATTATTGTTACCATATGAATTCAAATAATAATTTCCTTTTAATAGGATTTACGCATTATATATTTTAACTATATTTTTATAAATGCAGTTAACAGGAATGAAGTTTCATAACACGATACAAAGAGCTTCTACTCATTGAAAATATACCTAGCCAGGATTAAAAACACCTTAAATAAAATGTTTTTAACAGAATAACTCACTACAAAAATTATTTGTTTTTCTTCTAACTATTCAGATAGTCTAAAGGTTTTACATTTATCTTTACCTTCTAGCGTTATGTACAATATTGCACGAAATCTTTGTATAATTTGAATAATCTTGCGGAAATATTACATATTGTCTCCTTGACTAACTTTTTGGTATTTTTGTAATGTTTCTTTAAGTTATGTTGCCTTTTACATCAGAGTTATCAAAATTCTACAACACTCTAACAATTTCCCGGAACTTTATTTTTCTGTAGTAGTTGATTTTAAGCTAGAGATCCTTAACGCAAAATTTATTTTAAATGGCAGAAAGAATATCATGGGTATTCATAAAAGGGTAATCAATAGATTTTGTATGTAATACAGACATCGAAAAATTGTTATTAAACTATAATATAGTAACCGAAACTTTTAGTACCCATTGCAAATATACCTAGCCATCCGAATTCATATTGTTCAAATACGATCTATTAAAAATTTATTTGCCCATTTAGTTTTCAATTATTGTTGATTTTCTTTTCCGAACATTCAACTCAAAATGATCTTTACTTATATAAAAGCCTAGAGTAGAAAAAGTGTAGGTAACCATTCCGGGACGGACCAAGTCGGAAACATCTTAACATTGCGAAGCCATTTTCTGAAATTTTTCTTGAAAAATAATACCACAAAAGTTACATATTTTGAAAGCCCTTTAAAAAATATGAAAATTTCAAGTGAACACCCTAGCTTAAAACCGTTTAGTTTTTTTGAAATATCTTCAAACTAAAATATCCATTGAAAAGAATCATTTATTCAATTGAGTAATTCCCTTGAATTTCGAATTCATTCTACTCCATGGTTTTCCATATTCCCTTTAAATAACTACATTTTTAATGTTTAATTTTAATGTTAATTAAATTGTGTTTCACGTTTTATTTTTGTTTAAGTTTATTGCTGTTTACTGCTGTTTAAGTATCGTTTTCAGCAATGCCTGCTGTGAGGTGAGTCATTCACTTTTGAAACAGTTTTGGTTTAGTTTTGACTTAGTTTAGTTTTGTTTTGTTGTTTACTGCTGTTTAAGTACAGTATTCAGCAATGCCCGATGAAAATAATGAATCACCTCTTGAAACGCTGATCAACATTCCGTCATTTTTAACGGGAGTTATATACTAGTATTGAAAGAAAATTAGAGAAATTTGAAAAAACACATCATTATAATAAGAAGAATTAGAGATGTATAACTTTTAATGCAAAACATTGATTGGATTTTTGAAAAACTTTAACTCTCTGTATTTTCTAAAGTAAACTGCAAAATTATAAAAAAATTGCCATTTAAAAAAAATAATTTCTTTTTTTTTTCATAAGAATATGTCTTTCTAATTTGTCTTTCAGTTTGTAAAGCCTATATTTCTATGTTGCTGAAATGCGGCTTATGAAAGGAAAATAACTTCGTTTTATTAAATTAACTAGCCAACCACTTGAAAGGACAAAAAAAAATTATTTTTCCTTTTCAGGAATGACGCTGATGAATAAGTGATAATTTCATTCGTTATAGTTCTCAGAAGTAACTATTTTAAGTGAATAAAACTACCTCTTAAGAAAATTTTCATTCAGTTTGAAAGCCAAATTCAAGTATAATTTTATTTAACATCATAAAAGATGTATTATATATTCGAGAATTAATATGAACTGTGTATATAATCACATAACTATTATAATTTTTTTACGCATGCCATTTTCAATTATTGTTGATTTTCTTTCCCGAACATCCAACACAAAATATTGAAATAAAATTAGAGAAATTTGAAAAGTTATGCAGCTTGCACACTGTAGAATTTCCATAACAATGAAACCTGGTTTAATAACAAAATTCACAGGATAATATACCTTATTATAAAATTTATAATGACGTTACTACATACGGTTCAGTTAGAAATGAGAATAAAAGCAACTGAAACAGTGTTATACGTATATACACACAGATGTCGGTAAATTGAAATGTATTTGATTAATCTAAAGTAAATAGACAAGTCGATTTCACACGCTTTGAGAGCATTGATTGATCTATTTACCACTCTCAGTGAAAACTAAACACCATTCCTGCCAGAAAATAGAGTCAGAGAATGAATAAACATTTCTAATTGAATACTACATTAACATGAATTTTCTAAAATATATCAAGTCTTGTAAAGTCCTCCATGCCATATGATACTAATTTTATACGTTTATGCCGCATGACACATTAAAAAAATTCTCTAATATATATATATATATATATATATATATATATATATATATATATATATATATATATATATATATATATATATATATATATACATATATATATATATATATATATATATATATATATATATATATATATATATATATATATATATATATATATGTATATATATATATATATATATATATATATGTATATATATATATATATATATATATATATATATATATATATATATATATATGAATCGATTTCATATGCAATTTTCAAAGATGTGCATACATTAATATCCATATATTAATATGCTGTACAACTATTTGTATTCATGGTGTAGTGGTTAGCGTTCTCAACTGCCACTCAGTGGGCTTCAGTTGAAATCCCGAATAAGGCTTGGTCGCTTCCGTATTGTCCCTCTCATAGATAGCAATGCTGGTTCATCAACGTATATGGTGATCCCATAATAAAGTAGCCATTAAATCTCGGTGAAAAACAAAAGGCGAATACCTCGCGAGAAATGGTCTCCGCATTAGATAATAAACAACTATCTTTATGCATGAATTATACAAATGCACTTTCCTGTGTTTAAGATGGACAACATATTTAAATTTTAATGATTGGGATCCTAGAAGTGTACCTGGTTTTTTTTTTCTTTTTTAACGTAGGATTTCGTTCCTCCATAACGGTCCTCCTGAAAGCACAATTTCAGACTCTAAAACCGTCCATCCGTACCTCGCGAGTTATAGTTTTGGCAGCATGCCAAACCCAGTCTATATTGCTAGGACAAGCAGTAATCACTTAAACAAAACACATTACCAAAATGCGGCAAAATTTTGACATAAATATATGTATATATACATACGTACATATATATAGATATATATACACATTACACATACATATACACATAAAAAAGAGGTAGGCAACGATAAGTAATCCTACGTTAATAACCCACGGTAGTTTAGGTAGAAGAGACTACCTGATTTTTTTTTTCATTTCTTGTAGATTCTGCTGTTCTAACACCCCGAATGTAGTAAACATTAAATGTATTATGAGTACCTTTATTCTTCAAGAATTTTTGCGTCACTAAAAATATTATTTAACGCGAATTGGTTTTGGGTGCTAAATCATTTGATATCGGATTCCTTTGATATGTGATAAGTCTCGTATATTCAGTAAAAAATGTAATATTTTATTGTAAAAATTAATGATGGAAACTCAAATGTAAAGTTATATCTGACAAAAGTGTCCAGACATATAAATCACATCTGTTCCATTTGGTTAAAAAAGGGTAATATTTCATAAAAAATAATGCCGCTAAATGAAATAAACAGGTATATTGTATAAATAAAGCAATTCTAATATATATTGCACATTTCCGCTTTCTTTAAAAATCAAAACTGCTTAAAAATTACCGTTTTTTTTGCATACGTCCTTTTGGACGTATAGCCAAATATGAAGCATTTTTTTTTTACGTCAGCTACGTGAAATTGCATCATACATTATTCAGATCGTAAATTTTTAAATATTTAAATCTCTCTTTATTTCCAATAATAATAGATTGCGTATTAACACCTACGTTCATTTTAACCTGTTCTCCAATGATTTATGATATGCATATTTTTATCCCCAAATATATTTTTAACACCCTTTCCTGCATTTTCTAATGAATATTCCAAACAGGTCATTAGCAAGATGTAGATTAACTTTATAGATCATTAGAAAAGATTACTTTTAAGTAGCGCTTGTCATTATTTTCAAGCACTTTGTAATGATAATTTAGTAAGTGTTCGAATCGATTTCAAAGACCAATCATACACCAGTTATTCCTTTGATTTTTAATTAGATTCAGTTAAAGTATTTTTTAACCTGAAAATCATAGTAAAGTAGTGAGAGGAATCGTGCAAATCGTCTTTTCATGTATCTAGCTGGCAATTTAGTAAGTGTTCGAAACGATTTCAAAGACCAAACTGACATCAGTAATTTCTTTAATTTTTAATTTACTTATCAGTTAAAGTATTTTAACCTGAAAAGTATAGTAAAGTAGTGATAGGAATCATGCAAATCCTCTTTTCATATATCTGGATGATTATTTAGTAAGTATTCGAATCGATTTCAAAGACCAAACGGATACCAGTTATTCCTTTAATTTTTAATTTGATTCAGTTGAAGTATTTTTTAACCTGAAAAGCATAGTAAGGTAGTGAGAGGAATCGTGCAAATCCTGTTTTCATGAATATAGCTGGCAATTTAGTAAGTGTTCGAATCGATTTCAAAGACCAAACAGACATCAGTTATTCCTTTAATTTTTAATCTAGTTATCAGTTTAAGTGTGTTTTAACCTGAAAAGTATTGTAAAGTAGTGAGAGGAATCATACAAATCCTCTTTTCATATATCTGGATGATTATTTAGTAAGTATTCGAATCGATTTCAAAGACCAAACGGATACCAGTTATTCCTTTAATTTTTAATTTGATTCAGTTGAAGTATTTTTTAACCTGAAAAGCATAGTAAGGTAGTGAGAGGAATCGTGCAAATCCTGTTTTCATGAATCTAGCTGGCAATTTAGGAAGTGTCCGAAACGATTACAAAGACCAAACAGACACCAGTTATTCCTTTAACTTTTAATTAGATTCAGTTAAAGTATTTTTTAACCTGAAAAGCATAGTAAAGTTGTGAGAGGAATCGTACAAATCCTGTTTTCATGTATCTAGCTAATGATTTAGTAAATATTCGAATCGATTTCAAAGACCAAACAGACATCAGTTATTCCTTTAATTTTTAATCTAGTTATCAGTTTAAGTATGTTTTAACCTGAAAAGTATTGTAAAGTAGTGAGAGGAATCATACAAATCCTCTTTTCATATATCTGGATGATTATTTAGTAAGTATTCGAATCGATTTCAAAGACCAAACGGACACTAGTTATTCCCTAATTTTTTATTAGATTCAGTAAATTTTTTTCAAACCAGAAAAGCATAGTAAATTAGTGAGAGGAATCGTGCATATCCTCTTTTCATGTATCTAGCTTACAATTTAGTAAATGTTCGAATCGATTTCAAAGACCAAACATACCTAATATCCTTTAATTTTTAATTTAGATTCATTTAAATTCTTTTTAAACCTGAAAAATATAGTAAAGTAGTGAGAAGAATCGATCGTGCAAATCCTATTTTCACGTATCTAGCTGTTTATTTAGTACGTGATTTAATACATGTTCGAATCGATTTCAAAGACCAAACAGGCACCAGTTATTCCTTAATTTTAATTTATATTCAGTTAAATTCTTTTAAACCTGAAAAACATAGTGAAGTAGTGAAAGGAATCATGTAAATCCTCTTTTCATGTATCTAGCGGGCAATTTAGTAAGTGTTCGAATTGATTTCAAAGACCAAACATATACCAGTTATGCTTTTAATTTTTAATAAGATTCAGTAACATTATTTTTAAACCTCAAAAGCATAGTAAAATAGTGAGAGGAATCATGCAAATCATTTTTCATGTATCTATTTGGCAATATAGTAAGTGTTAAAATCGATTTCAAAGTCCAAACGGATACCAGTTATTCCTTGATTTTTAATTAGATACAGTTAATTTTTTTAAACCTGAAAAACATAGTAAAGTAGCGAAAGGAATCCTGCAAATCCTCTTTTCATATATCTAGCTGGCAATTTAGTAAGAGTTGAAATCGATTTCAAAGACCAAACAGATACCAGTTATTCCTTAATTTTTAATTAGATTCAGCTATATTATTTTTAACCTGAAACGCATAGTAAAGTAGTAAAGGAATCATGCAAATCATCTTTTCCTTATCATCTTTTCCTGTATGAAATGCATAGTAAAGTTCTGAGAAAAATCAATCATGCAAATCCTGCGTTCATATATCTAGATGATGATTTAGTCTATCTATCTGGCAATCTATCTGGCAATTTAGTATGTGTTCGAATCGATTTCAAAGACCAAACAGATACCAGTTATTCCTTTAATTTTTAATTAGATTCAGTCAAATTACTTTTAAACCTGAAATGCATAGTAAAGTTGTGAGACGAATAAATCATGCAAATCCTGCGTTCATATATCTAGCTGATGATTTAGTAAGTGTTCGAATCGATTTCAAAAACCAAACAGACATCAGATACTCCTTAATTTTTAATTTGATTCAGCTAAATTACTTTGAAATCTGAAAAGCATAATAAAGTAGTGAAAGGAATCATGCAAATCCTTCTTTTAAAATTTCTAGACGAATTATAATCATAAATATCATTAATACTAACAAATCTGGTTTTTGTTAATCTGATAATGAGAAGAATTGGTACGAAAAACGAATTTTATCATCTCTCTCGCTCGATTTATACTCATAAATTGCCTTAATACTAACAAATCTGGTTTTCATTAATCTGCTATTGAGAAAAATTGGTACGAAAGACGAATTTTTTGTTGTGTGTCAATGATAAAAATCATGACTAAAATTACTATTTTGCAAAATTTGCCTCAAAATCCTTAAAAAAATAATTGCCTTTCCCGGAATTTTTCTCATACGAATAGAAAAAAGAGAAAATTAAACAATGTTATTTAAATGTTGGTACAGCTTAGAAAGGGATACACAGACTTTTAAAATTCCCCTAAATGACATCACATGTAATTATGAAGAATGAGGAAGTAACTAACACATAAATTGAGAAGATATATTCTCTAAAAGGAATGGGTGACACAGTTTAACGCAATGTGTTTACATTTTAATGCTTCGGGAATATTTAAAATTGTAATATCATGTAAAGGATCTAAAGAAAACCTTCATTAGACAAATAATATGCGGTTTATTGTATTTCATTCCAAATAATTGAAAAGTAAACTTTTAAATATTTAATTTGCATTAAAAATAAATAGTCAGAAATTCTAGAGAAAATAAATTATTTTTGAAGGAACGTGATATAAAAAAACTAAACGATGCTAAACGGTGATATAATAAATATGCAAAAAAAATAAGGAAGTCATCTAAAAATAAGAGTTCTTCAATATCATTTTAGTATTATATTATTTTTACAAAATATATGTTTTTACTCTCTCTCTCGCACAAAACTAACACACACACACACACACACACACATATATATATATATATATATATATATATATATATATATATATATATATATATATATATATATATATATATATATATATATTTATATATATATATGAAACAATAACCTTTCGTTATCATTAAAACGTCTATTCAAAATTCTTTCATCTTATCGCAACAGAATACTGTCCCTCATTTAAATTTGACCTAGGAATAACCGAAATAATCTAGTAGTTTTTCCCCTAAGCCACGTGCGGATAGCCTTATATCCCTTTGAGGGGCGCAATTTCATTAGTATATTTATTTTGAAAAAAAGGATAAGATTGAGGTATAATGGTCCTACAGATAAAAGAAATGTATTAAAAAAATTTAGCAGCTCCCCCCTTAGGTAGAGGGGGCCGACCTCACAGTGCGAACGGCGTCTGTGTAGGGCATTGGAGTTCGACCACTAACTTACCTTGTTTTACTCGAGCAAAGATAAAAATAACGGATCTTATATTGTTATAATAATTATTATTTTACTAAATAATTTTCAAGAAACATAAATTTTAATTTTATTTTAAAAATTTAAAAATTTAAGTAATTTTTTAAAATGTTAAAATAACTGAACTCAAAATATCAAAAATAAGAAATATCAAAAAATATAAAAATATATCAATAAAATATAAAAATGTGAGGAAAAATGTGAGAAATATCAGTAAAATATATAACAGTCCTATTGGGGATGGATCTTCCATATCTATAATTCCATCAGTAGTTTCGAATTTATTTCAACACCTGCACACGTGGGGATTTCCAGAAGCCCACCCAGAGCGGTCATGTATAATAATTGATTTAAATTCACTTGTGCTGAAGGTGGCCGGTTGCCGTTTGGCAACAATGAGCCAGACATATTGTCACCTCCTGCTGATTAGTTCTGCCCGTGGAACCTTGACAGAGGCCACCCTTAGCACACAGAATGAATTCAATAGACCATTGTCGAATGCAGAAATGTTGGCAACTGTAGGTGATAGTGACCGACACGCACCATTGAAACAGCTACAAAAGAAGTTGCTTATCGAAGGGATACCCGACATGAAGGGGTAAAGTCATAAAGTGGGAAGGCGTAACTAGACCGTCCAGGTGACATTCCAAGTGAAGTGAATACAAATGATAACGTCTTCTTTTCCAAAAACACCCCCAACTTCAGAGGTTTATAGACTGTTTAATCCCCTTTAGCCCCCAAGAAGCAAGACCAAATAGTCTAGAGGAGAAAACACAAAGATAGCTGTGTGTTTTTTTTTTCCTTTGCGGGGTGAGCCTGTATTTCAGTGTCGTAAAGGGGCGGCGTTCTTGGTGTGCGAAAACCATTTAAAAACGCAAAAATAGAAAGGAATAACTAATTAACTGTTTTAAGAACTAATGACATGTCACTATTCCTTGAGGCTTGTTTATAAAACCTAGTGGACAAAATTAAAACATTTTAGGTTTTTAATCTTTAAAATAATTGAAAATAGCACCAAGTATGAAACAGCATTAACTTGTATTCACTGTGTTCAAGTTAAATGAGCAGAAAAATGTCTGGTTCTGCCATTTATTATCAGTTTAAAGAAGTAAAAGTACTTTAAAAAATTTAATTGGAAAAAAAAATAAGATTTTTTAGGTTAAAAAAAATCTAGAAAATGTGTTCGCACAGTGCGAACGGCGCCCCTGAAATGGATATAAGCGTTATGTAAGAAGAAATTTCTAGAAAAGTGGCGAGAACATCATACGATATGACGTGCTCGAGTCAGGTGTCCTAAATTAGCCAATTAGGAGTTCAATGCACACGTACTCCGGGCGTGAATACGGTCGCAGGCGCGAATACAGTCCGGGTGTGAATACAGTCGTCTTATACAGTCACAGTTTTTGCGCTGCGAATATGTTTGTTTCCTGCATGCTGTTCCTGCAGCCTCCGGACTGTTCTCCATGTGAAAGTTTGAAATAACTGTACAGCCAGCCTACGAAAATGCTTCTGAAATAAAGACTGTGTTATGATCAAATGCATACCTTTGCCACTCAGGCCCGGCTCCGTGTCTTGTCTCACGCTTCGTCACGACTACTCCCCGGACAGTCCGAAACACTGCCAGTTCGCCGAGCTGATGTTCATGGCTTACATCGTTAATATATATATATATATATATATATATATATATATATATATATATATATATATATATATATATATATATATATATATATATATATATATATATGTGTGTGTGTGTGTGTGTGTGTGTGCACATAAAGTTGTTAAGCTAAACTACTCTAATATAAGTTTTCTAAATTTTTCTCTTTGTTTCATATCAAAGAAGTATACTGCAGATTGAAGTAAATGGAAAATAAAAAAAATATAATAAAAACGGTAACACGCTGAGCGTGTCTAATGGTACAAATTTTCGCCTGGGTTATCAGAAAGTGAGGAGACTTCAATTAAGGTCGTCTGATTTTATTGTTTCTTTGATGTTTATAAACTCGCTTTCTTATTTATTCACAGAGTATGAAGGTTTTATTATGGGATACGGTTTAATCAGTTTTCTATATCATACCATTTTGGATCATTCCCTCGTTTAGCTACGATTTTGGAATTTGCGAAAAGCATTGTCGTTATATATCTGCCTATGGGTTCCTTTTTAAAGTTGTATATGTATAGCTTTAATATATATATATATATATATATATATATATATAAATATATGGTAGTCACTTGGTCACTAGGCGAGTAGACCTCGTTCTCTTCAGTACTTCAAAGCAAAGGAATTAAAATTTAAAAGAATAGGGCACACGTAAAGATGCTAAACAGATATTTTTTGATTTGAATCGCACAAGACGCAACCGAGTGAATCAACTAGACCAATAGTTTAAATGCACAGTATGTGGATATAAGGAAGGTCGTTCGCACTTTATGGAAAAGATTTTGTACTTAATTTTTGGCGTCTGCATTTTGAGATAAAAATTTAGCAACTTCAGAATAATCGTCTGCTACTGTTTTGTTTTCTTTGAAATGTAAAATAAAAGATTTATTTTGAAAATGGCTCCAAAAATTGATAAATGACTCGAAGGTTACGTAACTGCGTTTTCCGAGGAGAAATATTCGTATCAACAAATTATAAAACGGTGTAAAGATCGCGGTTACGGCATTTTAAAAAGAAAGTATTTATAATATTTTAAATTTGATAGGGAAAAAAAAGTCTAACTGAAATGAAAAATGAAAACATGACCGCAAAACATCATCCTAAGACTGTTCAAACGCAGGTAAATATCAAGAAAGTGAAGTCTCTGATCCTAAAAGAAAATCTGCCGACTCAAAGATCCATTGAATCGAAAGAATATCTTCTGACACTATAAGTAAAATCATTCATAAAGATTTGAAGTTAAAAAAATATGTTTTAACCTAAAGTTCATCTGCTTTTCTAAAACATATTGCTGAAAGAAAAGAAAATTAGAAAATTATATGAAAAACACCTAGCAGCTGAAAAAGGGACATTTTTGGTAACACGCGATGAGGCATGGGTATATTTAATTGACTGTAACAAAAAACGATCAATTTTCTGTTGCTCAACTGTTGGGAATGACCATACGAAATGGCTTGGTTAGTGTACAGAAAAGTTCCCAAAGAGGTTCATGATAGTTGCAGGATTTTGTTACAACGGCAAATTAAAAATGAAAAAAAGACTCAAGTAAACCAAAATTAATTCACTCTACTATCAGCAGAATATTTTAGAACCAATTTTTGAATAAGAAATTCCAGCCTTATATTGAAAGGACATTGATGAAGTTGAGTTTCATATCGAAAAAGCATGAAGTCAAACGTTTATATCAACTGCCGCTTATTTAGCAAAGAATCAGAAACAGGAATAAAGTGTATCCCATTTAATGAAATACAGGTAAAATCACCTGACGCTTCTCCAATGGACTTTTGCGCTTTCGGTTTATTATAACGAGCCTTAGGAAAACAGCATCCAAGAACACTGAATGGACTTTGGAAAACGGTTTAAGGGGAATGGGGTAAATTTGACTTGACAGTACTAAGAAAAAATTTACTTTTATGGAAAATTCGAGTTAGAGCTATTGTCTACAAACATGGCTATCAGGTAGAAGCGAATCACTGGCATTTATACATAAAACTCAAGTATCAATATCGTTTCTATAAAGTGCGAACGACTTTCTGTATTGGCATTATGACAACCGTATAAAAATAAACAGTTGCATCAAGTGATGACATAACGGTAAAAATAAATTGAGACGTTTCATTGAAATCCTTTGTTTTTAGATTTACTCGAGAATTATAATTGTAAATTTTTTTCTTGAAATAGTTCATGGAAAACAGTTTCTGGGATAATATGTTATGCTTTATAGAATTCATGTATTTCGCAATACATGCAATAAATTTACAATGACAGCTGCTTAGGTCCATATAAATTATAAATGCAAATTGATAATACTTCTATACTTGAGTTAAGCATTTTTTTTTGACTGACTGAAACACTAAATAGCATTTACCGTATGTGCGTGCGTGATCATTAGTTATGACCAATTACTTATAATTATTTATCTCTTATGAATTATTATTTACCCTACATCACATAATTAATAATTTAAAGATAGCATTTATTTAAGAGGCGAGTCTAACAAAATGTTAACTCATTAACAAAAGTTTTATATAAATAAATTAAGCATTTCTATGAAGGCAAACAACTGTGGAAGTAAAACAATTTCGTCTGTTGCAATTAAAACCACATCTATTAATTTCAGTGTAATTCCTATTCGTATATTTACATGCGTATATGGTCGATCTATTTAGAACTCGAAAAGGTCCGATAATGACATACATATCGATATCGCACTCTTTATTGGAACATCGAAATTGAAACATCGATATTACCAGATTATTGTCATCATTATTTACCATGTATTTCTAGTGATGGGATTTTAATGAAAATTTCGCTAAAAGAAAATAGTTACCGTTACAATGAAACAAATATTAATACCTAAATAAATTCTGCTACTCGGTAATGCTTTTTGAGTTAATGATGTATGTCGATATGCAAAAAACTAGATAATAATGCATGAAACATGAATCAATTTAGTCCCACTGTTAATGAATAAATATGCACAATCATACAGCTTGTTTTGACTTAAAATAGAAATGTGTGGAAAGGATTTAAGCAGGGAATTCCTGACACCAACAGGCTGACTTAACCCTGCACTGGTCGCGTGGCGTGTCACATATGCAAATAGAACTTTATATTTTACGTATTGATGGATTGTTCTATATGCCTAGTAGATGTCAGTACCTTCAAACTGCCTATGTATGAATCATAACTAAGAAACATAACTCCTGCAGTTTATATCCTTATTTTATAGTAAGGGGATATATACCAAAACATCCGATTGGCTTTTCACCAAATTTATAGAAACTGCTTACAGAAATAATATATATATATATATATATATATATATATATATATATATATATATATATATATATATATATATATATATATATATATATATATATATATATATATATATATATATAAACCAACATGATCTATTTTCCTGATCTATCGCCAGTGGGTGCCTTAGGCTAGGCACCCACTGGCGATTATTTCAAAGCAACTTTTTAATCACAAAAATGAAATACATTGATTCCTTTGGTAATGCGGCCACTGGCGATTTTTCAGTTGCGGCAACTAAAAAATTCAAACATGTTTGATTATTTGGGTGATGAAACTGTTGCCGAGGAAAATAGATCATGTTGGTTTAGATAGGACTGCGCCTGCTGGTGATTATTTAGTTGCTGGCAATAGATCTGATCATTGGCTTAGCGTGCTTCTAACTTTTTTGGGGGGCTGCAGGAATTGAATTCAGTTAGGGTCCTCTTCCGCGCATTGACTGCAGGACGGTCCTTAAAATATGAAATATGATATTTTTGAAATTGAATAACAATAGATTTGATGTTTGAGTAGTATTCAAAAGTTATACAATGAGAAAAATAAATATAATATAAATAAAATGAGAAAAAAATAGCATCGAATTTTTGTTATGGATCATATCATTGTTAAAAACTATGTTAAGGCTAAAGACATAATCGGAATCTTTAGTTTCATAGTTTGAAAAAGCGGAAGAAAAAAAAACTTTCTTAAAAGTTTTCTACAATTTTTTGATTTTAGCTGAACTTCTATTTACGTTTTAATTTATAGATAATTAATACGTTTTATAGATTACTTTTTAATTTATAGATAATTAATACGTTTTATAGATTACTTTTTAATTTATAGATAATTAATAGTTGCCCCCCCCCCCCCCCCGACGCTACGCCTATGGATCTGATCGAGTCAAATCATCGAGGGCGTATTTGGCTAGTCCGATTCACGAGGAGTTGGCAAAGTTGAAGATCACAAGTTTGCTTCAGTACTCGGTGCCAACATGTCGCTGGACACTTAACTATTTATAAGTGAAATTGAAAAACGACCAGCTTTATACAACATAAAATCAAAAAATATTCTGAGAAAATTTAAAGAAGACTTTATGGAAGGGATTGTGTCAACAATTCATTGAAAACTGAGATAAGTTGGAGGAAAAACAAAAGAACTAAAAGAGTAAGTTGATAATTTTTTAATATTAACTCATTTCATTTATCATATACAGCTTTTATATTAAATTTTGTGAGACTGCCATGAACACTTCTTTGAAGAGAAATGAAATAATATGTAAAATAATCTGTTATCGCAAAACCTTGATTGTTGCTTCTTACTCCAACTGTAGAGATTCTTTCCAATGAACAGTCAAAGAGAGTGTCTTCAAAACGTATTCCGTCTTGTGTAGAATGCAGCATGCTATAGTAACAGATTCACTGAATTCAATACTGTTATCGAGAGGCCTGTGGAATATTCTCCATTTGTTTGCTAAAATTCCAAAATGTACATTCTACCAGTCTGCGGACTCTTGTTAATCTGTAATTAAAGATACGTTGTTTTACGGACAGATTTCTGCTGGGATATGGTCGTAATACAAACTGTGAAAGAGAAAATGCCTCATCCCCCACTAGAGTAAATGGCATTGCCGTTCCGTTGTCGTCATTAGGGAGACAACTTTGTTCTGGAAATTTAATTGGTTTCTTTCAAGCAACCTTGAAAATGCTGACTGTTCAAAAATATTAGAATCACTTGATGAACCGTATGCTCCAACTTCTACATAAATGAACTTGTAATCGCAATCCACTATTGCTAGAAGCGCAGTCGAAATTTTTTTTTACAAAAAAAATGTTTGTAATATTTATTTTATTTCAATAAACTTGCAAATTTTTAAGAAAATCTTTTTTCTTACCTTAAAGTCACAGCTAATCTTTCCTGCGGTGGTATAGCCAAACGTAATCTTGTATTTTGGTAAGAAATATTGGGCCCAACTATTAACAACAGGTTCTCGAAACTTTCAACACTCATCCGAAAGTAGTTGAACATTTTGTTGGGTGTACTTTTAAATCTTCAAATAATTTATAAAACTACCCGTCAAACAATTTCCTACTTATTATTGGATGGACCCAAAATCTTCTGTGGCTTTGTTTACGTTTTCGTACGTTTTCGCCGTAGAGCGATGGCACAAACACATGCAGCTTCCACGAAATCCATTTTCTAACTGAGTGCAAAGGAACGATTTAGTTGCCAGTGGGCGCTTATCGAAGGTATCCGGCAACTTTCAAGTGACTAAACTGTTTAGTTGCCCAAATTAAAAGTTGCCAGTGGGCCCCTGGCCTTAATCTTCGAAATTTAATCTCCAAATCTCATTTACTAACTGTAAAGAAATGTTTAGCATACCATGTATTTGTGAATGTTTTAAAAGGCTTGGTTTGAGCTACTCTGTATTTTCTTTTTTTCAAAGTATATACTAAAGTCTTGGATACTGAGTTTAAAATAAAGGAATTAATTTTGAACCCTTTATACGAGCACGTTTGTTTTAAAATACAATAATTTTTATCTTTCAATAAATCCACATTCAGCAACGTATTTTTTAGCATTAGTATTCACATGTAGCACGGTAATCAATAACTTTTCATTTATCGGCATTTTTCATCTATTGCTCAAGCGCCATTACTAGTTTGTGCTGACAACCATATTAACCTTCTAGCACGCGCGCTGACGCACGATCAGCAATTTTACATGAGCGCGCACGGGTCGTATTTTTTACGACAGATGTTATTTTACCAGATTTGGCATGAATGCGACATAAATGAATGCGTATTGTTAATAAATCTGTTAAGAATTAAAACATTGACCTTATTGTTGCAAAATACAAATAATGTCACATTCAAATCATAGTAAATTATTTTTAAATGCTTATATATTCATTTGTACACTCCAAACTTTCATCAAGCAAATTTATATCAATTATTTTCAAAAATGTTCCTATTTCAACCTCCATGTCCTTGGCATGGTGATTTGGACCAGATAACACTTTCACAATATTCATCTTTTTCGTTTTTGAGCAATTTGCATACTTCTCTTTTTGACACTTAGAAGATTTATCCTCACATAGAACATGCCATCATTTCTTTCCTCTGAATCATTATTATCATCATCATCTTTAATATGTTTTATAGATTCACTTATGATATTATTTATTTCTATATTTTCTTCACTCAAATTGATATCGCTTTCAAATCCAAATGTTTCTTTCCTTTCGTTTTCTTCATCAGATAATTATTGAAGAATGCGGGAAAAATCAGCTGGTTGTATAAATTTTCTTGCCATAAAAACCGATATAAGAATTATAGATTCGACTTTATTTAAGTTAAAATAATACACGTCAATTATTAACACAAAATTACAAAACACTTGAGAAAAAAATATTTTTTTAAAACTACCTTTAGAAGTAGTAATTATAATATACCAACTCATGTATGAAATAAAAACGTAATGGAATAGTGAAAATAAAATATTACTGCCGGAAGAAAAATGATTAACCTTTAGATATAGTATGGTGTGATTTTTTTTCATAATTTATTTGTATATATCTTAAATTTTTCAGTTTGTCGTTATAATATGCGTTGTAGAATTGCTTCCGTTATTAAACATGTTATGTTTTTATTTCCACATAGTTCAAAATACTTAAAGCCGTCACAAAAAGTTGCATGCATAAGAAATTTCAGATATTCCTTCTTTATTGCCTATATATTTCAATATGCATTCTGAGAAATGTTAGACTAACTCCAAGAAGAAAATTAGTTTAAACAACTATATCTGTGAAACAGTAAGTTTCCCGTCACGTAAAATTATTCAACGTGGAATTTTCTGTAATGAGCAGATTCCGAGACTTTTAAAACTACAAATGATTTTTGAATTCTACTTCATATTCAGCATTATTACATACAACAGTCTTGTTACAATGTAGAAGCCATCACATGTCATTAAAATTGCTCATCATGCTCGGTCTATAGAGTTTCTCTCAAATAACGGATTTTTACAATACTAGAGTTTCATTTCGAAACATTGATTGATTTCAGTTTTAAAGTATAAAGTAAGTTTTAAAGTATCCTAGTGATTGACTTATCACAAATCTCATACTGTAAGTATAAAGTTATTTATAGCGAATTTTTAGCTATTACTTATTATGTAGGATGTAAAAATTGCTTTATTAAACAATACAAGAGTTTCATTTCGCAACTGTGATTTGTTTCATTGTAAATTTTTGAAGTAAGCTTGAAGCTAGCATAGTTACTGACCTACCACAAATTTCATATATTAAACTAGCTGAAAACCCGCACTTCGCTACTGAGTACATTAAAATTAAATACAACGGTCAATGTATGCAATTAATGCCAAAATAAATAAATAAATAAATAAATAAATAAATATATATATATATATATATATATATATATATATATATATATATATATATATATATATATATATATATATATATATATATATATATATATATACGATCAAAGTATGCAATTGATGTAAAAAAAACCAAAAAAAATATATTTATAAAAATCGTAAGGGATATTTTTATAGACAAAATAATGTAGAAGAAAATATTCAAATTAAATGTAATAGGACATACTAAAGAATATAGTACAGTTAATATAGTACAGTTTGACGAACATAATATCTTTTATTGTATTTTAATATTTTCTTTGATAATGTCCAATCGTCTGCCGTATTAGAAAGAAAAAAAAATATTTTTTTGTGTATTTACTTGTTATGCACGTGACGATAAATTTATTTAAGTACCAGAAAAAGATATCACGTGATCAGCATTTAATTAATTAAATTCTAAAAATTAATATTTAAAAATTCACCAAAAATCAGAAAATGGAGGTAAAGATTCGAAAAAGAACTCATTTTAAAGGAACTTTTACGATCTTTCTCGTGATATAAATTTTATAACCCTCAAATTATTATTTTAAATGCAAACTCAAGAAAAGTTACTAAAATAGCTTGAAAATGTAATTTAAAAGCATCTAAGAAGAATTTTTCAAAAAACTTTCTTAGTGCACCCCTACACTATAAGAAGAATTTCATGCCAAATTTTAACCCTTAAGGTCCAGTGGTTTGGTCAGTGCGTTGTATGTCAGTCAGTCAGTCAGTCAGACAGTTACGGAACTGTTTTATATATATAAGATAAAATTGTATTAATAATTTATTTGTACCTATTATTTATTCATATAAGAATTAAAAATATATATTTATTAAACAATATATGGGTTTCATTTCGTAGCTTTCACACTAGAAAGACGGAATTTTTTTTCTTACTAAAAAGACTGAACGCCGTCATTTTGACGTTTAAAAATATAATCAAAAATTTAAAGTATTTAATGTATTTTTTATGGTTAAATACTTTAAATTTTTAACTATGTCATACCAATATATAATAAATTTGTATATATTTAGATGTATATATTTAATTTGTATGTATTTTATTTGTATTTTTAGATGTGTATATTTAATTTGTATATATTTAGAATTTGTATATATTTTTATGCAGGTATGCCGATCTGACAACCTGGTATAGTTTACCCGTTAAAATATATGCATGGTTTGTGCAGTTCTTATTTTTCAACACCAGTATTTCTGAAGAGCCGATATTTCTGTTATTTGCGAAAGGGGGCATAGACGAAAAGTAACTAATATTTTTCCGGTATTATTTTAAAGATTTCTTCCTGTTTTCTGTATTGCCGTCAAATTGACGGCTTTCTGTCTTAGTAGGTATACAACACATTTTCTCCCCCTCTTTACTATCGAATATTATTTTGTAATTATGTGTGCATATTTCGCGTAAAATTAGAAAAAGTCATAAAATATCAGAAGCCTGAGTACATACATACAGACATAGCGCTCAATAGTATAACCGAAATCTTCAAAATAAAGGCAGCCATCTTTCTAGTGTTAATTTATTTCAGTTTTGAATTAAAAAGTAAGTTTAAAATAGCGTTGTGATGGACTTATCACAAGTTCCCTATAATAGGTAAATATTTATTTATAACTACTACTTATTTCTATAAGGAGTAAACCTTCATTTTTAAAATAATATAAAAGTTTCACTTCTCAGCTTTGATTTTTTTAAGTTGAGAATAAAAATAAAGTAAGGTTGAATATATCATCGTGATTGGCTTATCACAAGTTCCGTATTCTAAGTAAAAAATTTTTTATAGCTACAATTTATTCATGTAAGAACTAAAAATATATGTTTATTAAACAACACATGTGTTTCACTTCACAACTTTCATGTATTTGAGTTTAGAGTAATAAAGAAACGGTGAAAATAGCATTGTGATTAGCTTATAACAAGTTTCATATATTGAGCAAAAATTATTTTTTTAAACGATTCGAGAGTTTCATTAGACAGCTTTGATTTATTTCAGTTTAGAATTAAAAAGCAAGGTTTAACTACCATAGCGATTGCCATGTGACAAATTTCTTATAATTAGTAAACATTTATTTCATTCAAAATGTATAAATTTAAAAAAAAATACTCATGCATTTCATTTAATGTGTTGAAGTATTTTTTCGTGCCTATTCACTAAAATATCTCCACTTTACAGAGGATAGATAGAAAAGAATAAGGGATGATTTTATATTTTAATCTATCGCATAATTTTGGATATATGAAAAACAATTCTTTTAATTAGATCTTTTTCCTCGTAACATGAAATTACCCCCATTTCAAATTTCCTTTTCCATTACCCGCTTAAAGTTGTATGTACTTATCCTTCCTAGGATAAGACTGAAACCGTATTCTCATTATCTCGTTTAGAAGCTGGCTTATAAAAGATTCCGTTACAAAGTAAAAACATTCTCAAGTACTTTCCTAATCTTATTGGCAGTCTTAACGTAATTAATCGTCTATAACAGGTTGCAGAGCCTTAATTAATCACTGAGCCAACGTACCATCGAATGCAGAGGGACTGAAGAAGTCTCTATGGCTTTAGGAAAAAAATAATTTGTGGGATAACAAAGGAAAAAAAAAGTTACACATTTATTGAGATTACTTTGGATTTTTCTCAATCACGGAGATGTCTTTTCTTCGGTTTGTAAATAATGTTGTATTGGTATGCGAGTGCAGAAATCTAATTTTTTTTGTTTTTAATTATCTCTATTCAAACAAATACTTAAATCTGTATATCGGAAAGTAATTTGCACTTAACTTGTTATACTTTACTTAGGTTTGGATAAGACTTTCACTGAATACTTATTTCTGTATAACAGCACTAATAAAAGAAATTTTGGGAAATTTCTAATGAACATTACTGTTTGCATTTATCAATAGTTTAAAAAGCAAAAGCTTTTTATTTACAGTTGAATCCAAAGAAATCGGAATATAAAATCTGAAAATATCTTTTATAGAAATTACATAAAAAAAATCTTTACGCATAAGTTTTAAAATGGACCTTATGGAAATGTGTTACCATTTCTTAAGGTCAAATTGCAATAAAAAGAAGACAATTCACGCGCCTTATTCACAACAAATCATTCTTAATTGTAAATTAAATATAACAAATACTAAACATTATAGAGAATCTATGCTCACTTCTACCCAGACTTGGTGTATATAATTTGAAGTGGCACTCTATTTGAATTTGAAGCAAACACAGTTTATACATGAACCAATGTTTATTGAATTCGTTGCACATATAATTGGCTTTTACAGCAATAAGCATGCGTACTACTTGTACGGAATGTATAAACACAGCTTTCAAGAACAATATATTTTTATACTCACGAACAGTAAGTCAAACCAGCAGTACTGCCATGTAAACTTCTGGCCCGCTAAGCACTAGCGCAGGATAACACCTTTTCAACCTTAACAACCTCCCCTTTTTTATTAATGACGCTGCGTGGTATTTATACTAAGCGCGTATGCCGAAATTAGCATATCTAAAGCAGCTTCTTTAATTCACTCAAAAGTTCGATTCTTGTGAATCGAATCTTGTGTATACCTTACACTGGCCTCCCTCGAAAAAAAAATTCGGTAACTGAGGTCTGAACGGCTTCAGTTAACTATCCAAAATAGAAAAACGCGTGCTGGTCTGACTTTTTACATAATGGGTGGCAAATCCAAAAAACCTTCCACACGTTGTGTGGGGGAAAAACGCCACTACCATTTTACAAAACTAACCCCGAAGGGTCCAGGTGACACCATCAAGCAGTGGATTTGCAGAGTTGCGGATACTGGGATGGCCAACTGCGCCCTAGAATATCTATTTTAATTAAAAGTGACAACACAATTGCACAGCATGACATTTCTTGACTGTATCTGCTCTCCCCCAATTTATAATGTACATGTGTTATTTTTTTGTGAAGTTAGTACATTAGTGGTTAATTGGTAAATTGTGCAGTATGTATTTTTTTCCTAGTCACTACATGTCCCCTTCAAAAATTTATAAAACAACAGTATGTCTTTTTTTTTCAGTGCCTCACCACTTCCCCTCAAAATGTTTACAGTATATACACTGGGGGAACTGCAAACCAATTTGGTTCGGTTTTATTAAAGGGTGGGAGTTAGAATAAGAAAGTTGATACAAGACTTGTTCCTCATGAATGCAGCAACTTCCTTGCACCAGTCTGTCCAATCCGTGGAACCTCTCTTGATGGTCGCAGTCCTAGTAAAGGGGTTCGTTGACCGTGTGGGCATCCTTCGTGCAGCAGGTCGTTGGTCCTGAGGCGCTGGTCCGGCTTGACGAAGGACAGGAGGTCTCTTAGGAGGAGGCCAACCTTGCTGGGCGGCTGATATCTTGCGTTTCCTGTACTTATGCAAAGGAGCTTTAAAATTGTCATTCTTCCTTTTTATAACCTTGTGTACCTTATGTGTGCCACGTTCATCCTTAGATGGAGGTTTTGTAGTGCACACTTTACCTTTCTTCGTACTTTTGCTTGTATCGGTATTAGATTTTAATGCAGATTCTATTTTGTCAAATTTATACGCCGCACCAACGTGTTTAGTTACTGGCTTTATCTCTCTACTTGTGTCATGTTTTTCAACAAACTGACTCTGTTTTCGGTATTTGTGCTTATACGACTTCTTGTTTATCGCCTTAATTACTTCAGTATTAGCAGTTTTAATGCTGGAACCTGAAGGCGCTTTTTCACGTTTTTTATCCCCCTTAACTTTAGTTTTATCCTCTTTTGACGAAAAAGTCTCTTTGAAACTTGCGACATCAGAATCGGTATCATTTAAATTCTTTAACACTGCTTCAGTTTTAGGAAGATTAAGCTTTTTGTACTGGTGCGTTTTAATGCAAACGACGTCTATAACTTCCGAAGCATCAGCTAAACTACTTACAGTATAACTCTGTGTCAACTTTTCATCCTGATTCTCAGTCTGGTTTTCATGTACTTTATTTAAAACCATATTATCAACCTGGCCTACACAATCCTCATTCGGATGGAAACTTGAAATAATATCATCATTACCTAGCGAGTTCCTACTATCGTTTAAAGAATTTTTATTGTCGTCAACTAATAAGTATTCACTAACTTCCGTAACGCATACTTCGTCATCTACTAAATTTCCTTCATTAACAGATGTGTGAATATCATCTAAAATATCAGGTATAGCATCAATAATATCAGGTATAGCATTAATAATATCAGGTATAGCATTAATAGAACCGTCCGATGATTTATTTTCTAAACCACTAGCATTAGTATCGGCCCTATTTTCAGAAATTTGTACTGGAATTACCTCATCATTCCAGCTAGACTCACTTTCTTTATAAGCCACAAAAATACCCTGACTTTCACTATTCTCAAAATAATGATTACTACTCGGACAAAATAATACATTTGACCAAGCAGTTTCAACAGGTTGAACCATATCATGTGAATCAACTTGCCAGTGCAAGTAAGGTGCTTGCATATTATTTTCTTTAGGTGCACTAATTTCATTATAACGCCGTGCGCTTCTATTATTTTGCCTGCGGTACTGCTTACGCTGCTGGTTTGAAACTCGCGAAAAATTTTGGCGCGGCTGTATAAAACTTCTCCTACCTGAATGACGGTACTGGGTAGCGAAGAAATGCCTATTGTCATGTTTAGCTAAAGCTTGAAGGAGGGTAACCTTGCTTGTAATTGTTTGATTATCTAAAAAATCTTGAACACTTGGCTTCAAACGTTGGATAACTATTTTTAAGATTATCGCTTCCGTCACCCCTTCTAAATATTCCTCACACTTGGAAATCTTTTCCATAGCAAAATCTAATGCAGACTGACCTTCACGTTGCCTTAGCGAATAAATTTCCGCTTCAATTTCACTTTGATTAAAGGTCTTTGGAAAAACACTAAGAAACTGTTGCTTGAATGACAAATAGTCAAAAATCAGATTACTGCTTTGCATGCATGTGTACCACTGAAATGCACTACCTCTTAAAGCGGCTAGAGCAATTTTAAGTTTATCCCCCTCTGGGGTGCATTGTTGCTGAAAGTAATGCTCAATTTTCTTTAGGAATTGGCTTGAGGGGCTGCCATTGAAGGTGGCTTCGAATGGCGCAAAATGCTGAACCATAATTACCCGAGGAAAATTTCCAGCAGGATTTTGTTCTACAACACTCATTTTTAAATAGTATATAAGTACTTGCAACAATTTTATCAATATAAGTACACAGTACACAGTTTTTAATTTCAATTATGTTGTTCATTACAAATTTAACGCTAACTACCAGGGTATATATATTTTTCGGGCGCCAGTATAGAGAATCTATCTTCCTAGGGGGCACTCTATTTGTATTTTATACAAATACAGTTTATACATGAAACAATGTTTATTGAATTCGTTGCACATATAATTGGCTTTTACAGCAATAAGCATGCGTACTACTTGTACGGAATGTATAAACACAGCTTTCAAGAACAATATATTTTTATACTCACGAACAGTAAGTCAAACCAGCAGTACTGCCATGTAAACTTCTGGCCCGCTAAGCACTAGCGCAGGATAACACCTTTTCAACCTTAACAACCTGCCCTTTTTTATTAATGACGCTGCGTGGTATTTATACTAAGCGCGTATGCCGAAATTAGCATATCTAAAGCAGCTTCTTTAATTCACTCAAAAGTTCGATTCTTGTGAATCGAATCTTGTGTATACCTTACAACATATATTAACACATACTACAGAAGCATCATAAAATCACTCTTGTAAAGTTCAGCTATTGCATTTGCCCATAGCTATGGAAGCAATAAAAAAGTTTAGCAAAATATGTTGCCAAATACCATAAATAACTTTTAATATTAACCTTTAGCTTACGGAGCCCATGTTTCCGATTCCCTATTTAGAACAGAAAATGCCGTACTCCCTTTGTAAGAACGACTGTTAAGAGGGTTATATATATATATATATATATATATATATATATATATATATATATATATATATATATATATACATATATACATATATATATATACCGTACGGAAGAGGTTAAAATTTAAAGAATCATAGAGTAATTTTATTCGCTAATCATGGAACAAACGTAGTAAATTGTCCTGTACAAATCTTAAGGTTAGGGAAATGACTTTGCATTGCTATTCATCCATTTAAAATGATCCACTTACATTTAGAAATTTAAAAACAGACTAAAAAAACTTTACCAAGTGCTTCCATATGAATTCACATTAATGATAATAAAACATTAACTGTTAAAGAGTCGGAAGTGTACCAAATCATTCTGCATATATGGGCTCGGGGTAACCTAGTGGTATCGAGTCGGCTTTCGGCACAGAGTGTACTCATATTGAATCCTGACACGCGCCATTTAATACTTCTGTCTACCCCAGATATGGGCACGTTAAATCCGTAGACGTGCCTCATAGAAGTCCCTCTATGAGAACAGAGAGAGTGGGAGAGGGTACGATCTACCAAGATGACGCCCCTAGGGGTGCTCGGTCAAAATTATAGTGACACCTGGCTAAATATGACTCCGACCCTTGTGGTGTCATTATAAACTGGAGCCGCATGCCACGGCCCGCTAGCCTATATGGACCTGGTCTCTAATAAATTCCGGCCAGGGGCTTTAGAAACAACAACTCTGCATATTCAAAGAAAAGCGTGATAAACAAACATAAAATCGCGAGACATTTATTTATTCAATAGAATTGCTAACAACTTACATCAGAGGAAAAGAAAAAGTGTTCCGAATGTCACTGCTGCTCACTTCATCATTCAAATGTTATTTTTGACTAACTTCCCATCCAGTTTACGCATTACATATGTCCAAATAAATTCCTAAAACACAGAGTTTGAATGTCCAGGACAAATATTTCAAACTAATTAGACTCAAACCGTATAATTAGTGTAGACTTTGAAATATTATTTTACGTAATAACATACTTAAAATCCAATTTCTATACTATGATCGTAAAATTCTTAGGGAAAAATAATTTTTTTCGGAATCTAAGAAGATATGTTTCAAGAGGAGCGAAGACGTGCTTGAACAATTAAAATATGAACAATTAAATTTGAAATTAATAAGTTTTTGATGTTACGCGATTATTTAAAATTGAGATTTTGATGTGCACAGATATTATTTTAAATAGACAGTAAGGTACAAAGTGTAAAAATTACGTTTAATTTTTTTCACCCATAATACTTTTTACACAGAATTAGTATTTTACACGTAATAGTTTATTTTTCACATAAAGTTAATTTTTTTATATATGATTTAATATAATAATGGTTGTGCTCTACTAGAGCCTAATCTTTTGATTTTATTAAGTTGAGTTCTCCAACAGTTTTGTTAATCATTTCCCGATGCCCATAAAACTACAATTCAATTATGGAAAGTAAAGCTTTTTGGCAACAATCAAGTCTAATTCTATCAAAGACATGTTTATGTGAGGGATGAAATGAAAGAACCTGTTACCAGACCTGTTACCAGAAGCTAAACTAAATTGCAGGGGAATGTAGCGAAGCGCATGCGTAGCTCCCGTGGCACAGCTGTAAGGTGTTTGACTGCGGTTCTGAAGGTCATGAGTTCGAGCCCCGCTGGATGCAAGTTGCTTAAAATCGCTTTTCTTTAAGTTTCCTTTGTTATCATTTCTAATGTTCTAATATTCTAATTTATTATATGCTAATTCTAGTTTCTACCGTTCCAGAAAGTACGGTGACTGTATATAAGTCGAGCTAGCGTTCAGTTCAGGTTGAATAAAGTTCTCTCGCATTGATTTCCTTGATATACATTCGAATCTACGCGACAATATATTATCTATATATAAAAAACAGTTCCGTAACTGATAACTGACTGACAGATAACGCAAAGACTAGACCGATGGACCTAAAGGGCTATAATTTTGTATGGAGATTCTTCTTACAGTGTAGGGGTGCAATAAGAAAGATTTTCAAAAATTCATCTTCGAGTTTTTAAAATTAAATTTTTAAGCTGTTTTTGTGACTTTTTTTAAGTTTGCTTTTAAAATAATAATCTGACAGTTATGAAATTTACAGCGCAAGAAAGATCATAAAAAGTCCTTTAAAATGAAACGTTTTTCGAATCTTTACCTCCATTTTCTGATTTTTATTGAATTTTTAAAGATTAATTTTTAGAATTTAATTTATTAAATTCCGATCACGTGGTTTCTTTTCTTTTTGTGATACTTTAAATCACGTGCATAACAACGATATAAACCGACAAAAAATATTAAATTAGGGTAAAAGATAAAATTTAACCACTAGACTAATTGATATGGAACCTTTTACAAAAGCTTCAAACTACTAAAACACAAAACGAATTCCTAAAACACAAAGTTTGAATGTTCAGAAAAAATATGTCAAACTAATTAGACTCAAACGGTATAATTAGTGTTAGTTTAATTAAAATTTGTATGTTTTATGGATAATAAACATACAAATTAATTGCATACATTGACCGTTGTATTTAATTTGAATATTTTCTTCTGCAGTATTATGTCTATAAAAATATCAGTTACGATTGTTTTAATATATATATATATATATATATATATATATATATATATATATATATATATATATATATATATATATATATATATATGTGTGTGTGTGTGTGTGTGTGTGTGTGTGTGTGTGTGAGTGTGTGTGCGTGCGTGCGTGCATGAGTGCGTGCGTGCGTGCAAAATTTATTATTTGAGGTACTGTATTAATTTTTACGTTTTTAAGGGAATATATTTAAAAATTCTGTTTTATACATTTTCCTTTGACTTTTTCTATGGACAATGGTTCTGAATCCTCTTTATTTATCACATAAACACATCTGCAAATGACAGACTATGTGTTTTAATTATGAATTGTAGCGATTTAAAACATTTTTTTATCATCATGATGTAAAAAAAGGAAGCTTAAAGCATAATGTTCATTTATATTTTCCCTTTTATTTCTGAAGAAAAAAAAATCATAGGTCTGATGCGATGCATTATACCAGGCGTTGCTGATGACACTTTTAGCGTCATTTTTTTAGATGCCTTAATTAGACAACATAAGATATACATTAGAAATTCTCATTTTAGCGCATTTTAAAAATCCGCGCATTATGTTTGCATACAAAATGCATATGCAGATGATTATTGCCATTAAAATTTACTCGTAAGATGACGCATTTTAATTCCGATGATTTATCTCTCCAGTTTCCAAAAATGTTTTTTTCATATTTTTTTTCCTATTTCAATCGTTTCATTTATTATATTGAAGAGTTTATACGCAGAATTATTCATTCTATCATAATTAATTATTAGTTACAATACAAATAAAAAACAAATTATTTGAGTAAAATTCATTGAAATTATGAACCATTGATTCTGAAAGTTCAAACGATGGATCTATGTAAATCGGGAAGTTAATTTTTAGGGTCGAAGGAATTTTTTTAGACAAGTTAATAGAGGAAATTATGTTTTACGATTAGCACTAAATGATATGATAATTATGAAAAATCCTCCTTCTCTATTGAAATCCCAATTTTCAAAAACTTCAACTATAGAGTAATAAGTTAATGCAGCGCAAGGATTCCGGATTATTTCTGTTAATTAACATCGAGCAAAACAGATGACAGTCATTTACGAATAGAATAATCTTTAGAAAAAAAATTCTGGTAGTCTCTTCTAACGAAACTACCGAGGGTTCTTAACGTAGGATTACTTATCGTTGCTTACCTCTTTTGTATGTATTTATGTATGTATGTATGTATTAATGTATCTATATATCTATCTCTCTCTGTATATATATATATATATATATATATATATATATATATATATATATATATATATATATATATAAATATATATATACAACCTCTGACAATAAAGTTTGGTGAATGAAGTCAGAACGGCCGATCTGGCAACACTGACGAAACAAAACGCTGCACCTGCGTAGCGGTAGATACTGACCATTTGCCCCCACCGTTGTTCAGTTGAGCGTCGTTTGTGTTCCGTGTAAGACTTGTTTTACAAAGTGCTTGTTTAGTGCGTTTGTTCTGTGCGACAAATCGTTACCCAGAAATTAGGGACGAGAAAAACGTGTTGTCTTCTTGTGCCACATCACTCGGATGACAATCACAAGCAGGCACGTTTAGAGGCTTCACAGGATTTTATCGAAACGGCGGATACGACACCAAACTCCTTGAACTGCATTGTCACTGAGGATGAGTCCTGGTGTCTCAGGTACGACCCTGAAATGAAACGGCAAAGCATGAAATGAAACGGCAAAGCATGGTCCTCCTGCCTCACCTCGTCGGAGAAAGGTCAGAGCAGAAAAATCAAGCATCAAAACGATGGTCATCACCTTTTTTGATAGTCAAGGCATTATCCACAAGGAATTTCTACCTGGGGGAAAAACGATGAATGCTGAAGGGTAAATTGAAATTTTGATCCGTTTCATAAAACGTCTACGCAGGGTACGACCGCAGTACGCACAACAAGGTTCATGGTTTTTGTTCTCGCCCTCACACAGCCAATATGGTCAAACAGTTCCTGGCAAAAAAGGGGTGGTGCAAATTGAACATCCACCATACTCGCCAGATCTCAATCCACCAGACTTCTTCCTATTCCCACAACTCAAACTCGCTTTGAAAGGAAAGAGATTTGACAATATTTCTGACATCCAACGAAACGTGACGAGGCTTTTGAACTCCATCCCAAAAGAAGACTTCTTTCAAAGTATCCAGAACATGAATAGCAAATGTCAGCGGTGCATAGTTATGGGAGGTGACTATTTCGAAGAACAGTAAGGTAACTTTCGTTAATATTTCATCTACGTTAATGTTACAGGAATATTCACCGAACTTTATTGTCAGACCTTGTATAAAACAGTTCCGTAACTGACTCACTGACTGACATACAACTCATAGACCAAACCGCTGGACCTAAAGGGCTGAAATTTTGAATGGCGATTCTTCTTATGGTGTAGGGGTGCACTAAGAAAGATTTTTGAAAAATTCTTCTTAGATTTTTCAAAATTAAATTTTTAAGCTGCTGTTGTAACTTTTTTAAAGTTTGCATTTAAAATAATAAGTTGAGGGTTATAAAATTTATATCATGAGAAAGATCATAAAAATTCTTTTAAAATGAGTTCTTTTTCGAATCTTTACCACGATTTTCTGATTTTTGGGGAATTTTTAAATATTCATGTTTAGAATTTAATTTATTAAATGCTGATCACGTGATTTCTTTTTCTGGTACTTTAAATAAATTTATCGTCACGTGCATAACAACTAATTAGAGAATTTTTTTTTCTTTCTAATGCAGCAGACGATTGGATATTATCCAAAAAAAATTTAAAAAATTATAAATATATATATATATTTTTACATCAATTGTATACATTGATCGTCGTATTTATTATAAATATATATATATATTTTTTTTTTGCATTAATTGCATGCATTGACCGTTGTATTTAATTTGAATGTACTCCGTAGGGAAGCGCGGGTTTTCAGCTAGTATATATATATATATATATATATATATATATATATATATATATATATACACAGTGGAATCTCGATCTATCGTTTTTCAAGGGACCGATTGAAATGAATGATAAATGCGGGAAAACGATAGATGCGGAAACATAACTAAGCAATATGATCGTTGGGACTGGATAAAATGAACGACACATACGGAAAAACGATGGATCCGAAACCGATCGATCGAGATTCCACTGTGTATATATATATATATATATATATATATATATATATATATATATATATATATATATATATATATATATATATATATATGTGTGTGTCAAAGCTTTTATGCATTTTGGTACTTCTCTGTGTAACAGTTCACTGCATGCCCAAGCGATGCAGACTTGGGTTTGCGCGCTACAAAATTTTTTTACTCCCAACGACGGACGGATTTTAATATGGTTAAAGTCTGAAATTTTGCTTTCCGAAGGATCATTATGGAGGAAAATAATCCTACCTTAAAATACATCCACTCATCTCTCATGAAGGACCGATTTGTTGTCTTTGTATTCTATTTTTATGTTTGTTGATGCCATATTTAATGGTTACATAGCATGATTTTGTGGTTTCATTGCAATAAATGGGTAGTATCGTCCTATATTTTTCTGCTGTTCATGCATTATTTATCGGTTACATAGTATAATTCTGTGGTTTCATTGCAATAAACGGGTAATATCGCCATATATTTACGTGTATTCTTGGGGCAGAAAGAAAAGCCTTTAAGAAGGGTAAAAATATTTTTTTTTAATCATCTCCGTCTACGCCCTAGACACGCTGGTTATGATAGTGCCTCTGATATATATATTTCTTTTTGATAGTGTCCGACAGTAGTGTAAAAACGTGTTAGTTCTTCGCAATATTTGAAAAAAAGGCCATAGATTCTCGTTAAATACTGCAGACGACATTACATGTAAGTGTCAGAATCTTGAAGCGATTATCAACAGACGCCCTTCCGTCAAACCTGTCATGGGATTGCCGCTTAAAAAAAATTGTTTTACTCATTTTTATCTGGCCTGCTGTTTTGTCGTAACGAAAGGGGAAAATATAAATTAAATTTATTCGACTGCTGCAGTCAACACTTTTGGCTCAATGTTGGAAATCTGTGGCCGTTTAAAATCATCACTACACGATCCCTAAAATCAATAGTACATTTACATAAAATATCTAAATATCTCTAGGTAAATATTTTCTATGATGGTGTTAATCAGTGTTCCTGATACATGTTTTCCCGTTATTTTGCATTCGAAAATTTTTAATAATTTAAGGAGGTCCGGGACACATTTTAAATTTTTTTATTTATTGAGTTAAAAAGAATTTGAATTTTTTGTGAGGGTTAACCATATAATTTGTAAGCAAAATCACATCATAAAACTTGTCATAATTTTTTTAAATTTTAAAATTTAAAACTTTTTAAAAAAGTGGAGCAATTTAAAATCGTTGTAACTCCAAATATTATTTGTTCAATTTCATTTTTTTCATTCAATTAAACAAAAATATATAAGCTTTAATTTTAATTCAGCGTGTTTCAAAACATTAATTAAAAAAAATATTTAGAGAAAAATATTCAAAAAATGCGATGTAACTTATTTTTAAAAAACCCTATTTTCAAAAGTAAATATATTTTTTTTTTCAAATTTACTGAATCAAAATTAAAGTAAAATAACTGAAAAAGACATGGTCCAAGTTTAAACTATTTTTCTTTAACGGTTTTTGAATTTAAAGATGTGAAATAGTGAAAAAAACCATCATGCAGAAAACGCATTTGCAGGTTTAAACAAAGATTGGCTACTATTAGAATGTTGCAAAAAAAATTAATAATATCTCCCGTTCTAATTAAGATAGAAACATGATTTAAACGTTATTTTAAGCGGAAAAGAATACAAACGTTTGTAATTCAATAAAACCTTTTCGAAAATTTTAAGAATTTTGTGTCCTGGACCCCCTTAAGTTAGGTACACTTTTTGACATTAAAACTTAAGTACGAAAAGGTCACGACCTCAACAGAACAGCACTTGACCGAAATGCCGCCTATGTTACTGTAAATGAAATATTTCGTTTTTATCTTTATCGAGTGTATGACAAAAATCTTTCATTTTCGTTTCGCAAATAATTCTCGCAAATAAACTGATGTACAGTTTTTGATTTTTATTGCAAATACCATTTCAAGATTTTTATGGCTTTGTTGCAATGCACGTGAAATATTTATAGACACTGACGGATAGAAAATCGTCCGACAACTATTCGTAACAATCAGAATAAAATAATGTTTAAAAATCAACACCATATGCTCCTCGTAGATCATATCAATAATTTTAATAAGAATGCATTTTACTTACCATGAATTTCAACTGCAATGTTATTGTGGCAATGTTATTGTGGTTCCATTTTAATGAACGAGAAAATTTTGCATAAATGTACGTACAGTAGTCTACCGAAAATAACGCTTAATGTCTTGAAAGAGTGTGAGCCCCGGAGAGTCGTGGTGAAATTACTGGTACAATAAGTTTCTCTTACTACCTTTCTCGACATAACTGCACATTTCTTACAATTTTAAGGAAATAAACAAGAAAGTTTTAAAAATTATTACGTCGTGCATTAAGATTTGGAAGGGCACAATGAAAAATCGTCACCATACGTCCCTGCCGATGGTTCATATAACTACCCCAAAATTACCGAATTTTTGTGATAAGTTGGTTGATTTTATTACAATTTCTAAAGGATATATATTTTAAAAAATGAGATAACTTAGCACATATTCATTACAAGTACTGCAGACGACTGTTCAGTGGAGTAGCCGGTATGTTATAGGTTTTTCAAATCATATACAAGGGTCAAAACCAGCTAGCCAGTTTTGCCATTTTTACAAAATTTATTTTATAGTCCTATCTTTTTGATCTGCACTACAAGATTTTTGTGGTTCTATCGTAATTAACCAGAAACTTTTAACATTATCTACGTCGAGTAAAGCAACGGATAATTCCACGTAAATGTATAATAAATAAATAATTATCACTACATAAGCATTACGAATCAATTACGTATCTCTGCTTAACAATGAATTATTATACAGTCCAGTCACATTAATGTGACCACCTGTCAAAATACAGAATAGCCACCTTTTGCAGAGCGGCCCTCTGCGAGATGTGCAAGAAGAGAGTCAATTAAGTTCCTGAAGGTATTCACTGGGATGTTGAGCCATGCCCACTCCAGTGCCGTGGCCAGCTGAACTAGGCTACGCGGGAGAGGATCCATGGTGCGAACAACCCGATCGAAGTGGTCCCACAGATTCTCGAATGGGTTCAAGTCCGGGGAATTTGCTGGCCAAGGGACTACGGTAAAGTCATCCTGGTTCTCTTCGAACCACGCACGTACACTGCTAGCTTTATGACAAGTCGCATGGTCTTGCTGGTAGATGCAATCATCCTGAAGAAAAACAATTCGCATGTAGGGCTGAACATGTTCCGCAAGGATAGATGCTTACTTGTGTTGATCCATCGTGCCTTTCACAATGATGAGTGAACTCAGAGAATGCCACGAACATTCCCCAGACCGCAATGCTCCCTCCTCCAGCTTCGACCCTTCCGGCAATTATTGCAGGGTGTTTACTTTCAGACGTGTCACCCCGTATACGCCAACGTGAATCTGTCCGATGGAGCATAAAACGTGATTCATCGTGAAAAGCCACCTGTCTCCACTCAGTGGAAGTCCAGTTGCGATACTGGCCTGCAAATTCCAGCCTTCGTCGCCGATGAACAGCAGCCATCATAGGTGTATTAACCAGGCGTCTGCTGCGGAGGCCCATACGCAGCAAAGTTCACTGAACCGTCGTTGTGGAGACACTGTTGGTAGCCCCTTGGGTCATCTGGACGGTCAATTGCTCAACGATTGCACGTCTATTCGTCCGAACGCATCTCCGCAGCCGTCGTTCACCTCTGATATCTATGGCCCGTGGTGCACCAATTTGCGCGTCGTTGATTTTGGATAGTGCCATTTTGCCATGCACAGTATACTTTTACCACGGCGGTCCGTGAACAGTTTGCAAAATTAGCCGTTTCGGAAATGCTTCCACTCTTGGCCCGAAAGCCAGTGATCATTCCCTTTTGAACGTCGGATAAATCGTTCCGTTTCTACATGACTGCAAGAACTTAAATGTATTCCGAATGCCTACAACACACTTTATATATCCATCAAATTCGCTGATGACACGTGCCTTCTGCGATTCGTTATTTAATGTTGACGTCAAAAGTAGACGGTGTTCACATTAATATGACTGGACTGTATATGTATATATATATATATACATGTTACGGTAGAAGTAATTTACTGGTGATTATATATAATAACCGGCAATTATACATAATCACCGTTAATGCCGGTAAATATGATAAATAAATGAAAATTTATCAAATTAACCGGGTTTTTTTACATAATACCCAACTCGTAATGGTAAATGTAATAAATATCATGACTGATTGAGCTAGTAGAATACATTGCAGTTTTTTGAGTAGTTAATAGTCAGAAGGATATTTTTTCGTTGGACACTATGGCGTGATAGGCCGCGAATAACAATATTTTATAATTTGCAATTAATTAGTCAATAAATGATTATTTTAAGTCACATGTATGTAGCCTGAACGAAATTTGAATAAGGGACTGACAGGTGTTGTCAAATGAAAGATAAAAATGTATTTTGAACTTATACAAAACAGTTATATATAAAAGCAAACTAATCCCATATTCTAGAGAAAAAAAAAAACTTTTCTAAATAAATCATGTTAAATGTTACTACTACAAATTACTAAATATTTTAAGTTTACTTATTTACACATTTTAGACGGTTATGACATTTAGAATTACAAAGTTTTCCAGATTTTTTACATTTGCATTTACAAGACTCGCATTGTCCCTTGCAAACACATCGCTGATATCCCTATTTCCAGTAAGAGATGATTTTCTAGCACATTCTCGAAGTGATATTGCTAGATCTGGAACACAATCAAGCAAAATAAATTTATCTTTACAAATTGTGAACTGATTTCTGGAATACAACTGCGAAAGCCTTCCTTGTTTCGTTCCTAACTGATAAAACACTTCATTTTGAACTTCTAATATCACCGCTAGTAAATTTCGTGGATCCCTTTTTGCTCTGTCAATGTCTGGTACTCGTAGTTTCACTTTGTCACCAACTTTACCAGAAGTAAATTTAAGATTTGAAACTTTCAGCATTTTCTTTGCCTGCGATACTATACCTTCTTTAGCACTAATTCTATGTTTTCTTACTCGTTCTTGCCTGCTTAAAATATATGTCTGGATTAAAGGGACCGCTGCTTCATCCTCTTTCTGAGTCTCAAAATTAACTTTAGGTGGAGGATCATTTTGCAATAGATAGTTATTGTCCATATGAGAATCACCTTCTATTTCGCTATTGGTGTTTTCGGAAGCGTTATAAACCGTCCCGATTAAAGCCTGACGCTCTTTTTCAGTTCTAAGATGTTCGATAGAATCATTCAGGAAAGAAGACGTTTTCAAGCCTAATTTTACAGGCGTCCCAAATATTGCTTCATATAAGGAGTACACTTGATGCCTTCATGAAATGCTCTATTTTTCATAAGTTGCATAAAGCGTAACCCTTCCGGACTATTTACGAGTTTCATTGCTTTCCAACTAAGAACTTTTCAATATCCTGGTTTGCATGCTCGACGAAAACTCTAGTCTGGCTGTGCCTAGTTTTTCCGTGCACAATTTTCAGATCCAGCCATATTGCACAAGCTTCTACGATTTTGTTACTAAATTCAAGGCCATTGTTACTTTGCAGTACACTGGGGGCTTCAAATATAGTGAAAATATCAATTAGGTGATATGCAACCTCTTCTGCTCGTTTTATTTTTAGGGCACATAACTGTACAAACTTCGTCAAGTGGTATTTATAGACAAATATAAACTTAAAATCAGTATCTGATTGCGCTGCATGTCAATCTACCTGGCATCTTGAGTTCATCTATTGGAAGACCATAGGCCTAACAACAAGTTCTTTCTTGGGTACCTTGGATTTTTTTGGACAACTTTCTCATAAGTTTAAATAAATCATCACTTCTTCGGTAGTAATGTTTTTGTACGTTTGTTTGAAGTTCTTTTAATATCCAGTTTCTACTACCATTGCCTATTGATAAGTGTATCTCATGAATTATGGTAAAATTTCTTCAAGTAGACGTAAAATCTAACATTGGAGCTGTCTTTACTTACGGGAAAGATAAGTTATCAACATTGCCTACTTTCATTACATCGTATCTTTTTAGTCTTTGATAATCTTCCGGTTTTTTCCAACTACGTTTGTTTTTACTATTATTCACTTTTATGCAACCAGTCATAAAATTTTTCTTTAGTCAGAAAACCAGTGTTTCCTTTGTTTATATCCATAATATAAACTAACTTGGAATTAAAACGCTAAAGCATACCAGCCACTATTACATGTTTTATAAAATACGAGAGGGTAGGGAAAAACGTCTAGCAGCCACAAGATTCGAAATACTAATGAAATCACGTGGTTGTCTGATAGAAGCCAAGCATCTGCGCAAACTGAACGAATTTTGGTAAAGTTATGAACTTTTATCACATTTACCATTACGAGTCGGGAATTATGTAAACAAACCTGTTAATTTCATAAATTTTCAATTATTTATCATATTTACCAAATTTAGTGGTGATTTTATATAATAACCGGCAATTATATATAATCACCGAATTAATCACATTAACCGTAACATATATATATATATATATATATATATATATATATATATATATATACACTCATGGACAAAAAAATTAGCGCACCAAGAAGGAGTCGTCAAAATGAAACGAAATTTTACATACGTAATGACTACTTTGATATAAGTAAATGATAAGAAGATCAAAGAAAAAGGATAATTTATTTCAGAGAAAAAGGCAAAAGAACGGAGGAGTTAATACTCCATTGGACCCCCTCTAGCGCGAATGCACGATGAGATACGATCGGGCATTGAGTCATACACGCTCTGTATGATGTCTTGAGACATTTCGTTCCACATTTGCTGTAACCTTGCCTCTAGTTCGTTCAAACTAGTGGGATGCCCAACTCGTCGTCCCAAATGATCCCAGATATGCTCGATTGGAGACAAATCTGGGGATCGGGCAGGTCAAGGAAGGGTAGTAACAGTGCGGAGACAGTCTTGTGACACCCTTGCCGTATGAGGCCGAGCATTGTCTTGTTGAAAAATGGCTCCTGGGAGCCGTTGCATGAGTGGCAACACATGTCGTTGCAGGATTTCATGAACATACCGCTGGGCTGTCATGGTGCCACGGAACAATACTAGGGGTGACCGTGTATTGTAGGCAATGACACCCCATACCATCACACCAGCTGTGGGAGCGAAGTGTCGCTGTACAGCAAATGCAGTATTGAAGCGTTCACCACGGGCTCTCCACACACGAACACGATTGTCATCACTGCCGAGATTGAATCTGGATTCGTCGCTAAAGACAACCTGGTTCCATTCCGCCGCAGTCCAGTTTCCTCGTGCGCGGCAAAACTCCAAACGGAGGCGTCGATGGGTGGGCGTCAAGGGCAGCACACTTAATGGGCGCCGCGATACCAACTGTCCTTCAGCCAGGCGCCTTCGTATGGTTCGAGAAGACACAGAGGCCCCTAGTGAAGGTGCTACCTGTGCCTGGATGGCGGCCGATGAAGCAGTTGACTGTACGCGCGCATTTCTTACGATGTGGCGGTCTTCTCGACGATAACATTTCTCCATGAACAGCACCCAACACACGCAAAACAATTGAACATTTATTTGCTTATGAAATTAATTACTGTCATTGTTTTCAACTGTACTTCGAAACACTTATAGATATTAGGGTATTTACACATATATCCGATATGCACGTTTTATAACATATCGCAGACATATGCCCATTCAAATGTATTGCAGAACAAATCTCATTTCGTTATACTGAAAGGGAGAAATTTGCATAGGTTATTTACTCGCAGTCGCCAACAAGGAAGTGTAAGAAATATAATTATATAAACGTTTGTTCAATTATATAAGCGTAAGTTGAATGTTTACTGAATATCTTTTGAGACAGCTCATTTGTGCATTTGATTTTTTAAACTAGGTGAAACTGTTTCATTAAAATCTAATACATTGGTCTGATTCAGCTGTACTAACTCAATATAATGTGAATATTGTTTTCAATGTTTTATTATACATTTTTTATGCCGAAAAATTTGATATTTTTACACTTTTGAGACGATATATATTTAACAATATTTACGCCTTATCGAGGGGCCAACAAAATATCTTTAATTGTGAAAAGGGAACTACTTTCATAACGCTAAAAACTTTTCTTTAATTTTTTTCGTATTATTTTGTAGCAACGTAAGTTTCAGTAAGCGGTCGACAATTAAGGCTTAATTTTGCAGGATATGATTAGAAACCAAAATATTCTGTCATCTATCTCTTGCGAAATGACCAGATAATTTTCTTTGGGAAAATAACTGGTACCTTGATTTCCATCCAAAATGTTTGAAGTCGCTGCGAAATGAACGGAAAAATTTAATTATAAATACGATGATTAATAGTTCCACTTTATTGTCGGAAATGTGTGACTTTTAAGAAATAGTTTTTGTTCCACCGCATTCGTTTAGTTGCCACTGAATTTATTTATTGGTACTGTAGCGTACTGGAAATGGTCTTATTTTTTCCCGAGACCCCACAACTGCTGAAACACAGCTGCGTGTTTTACAAAGAATGTGTTATTCGGTTCCACCAGTTCGGAACACGTGGGGGGATTAAAAGCCGTTTCCCTCACAGACAAGCCACTAAAGCTGTCAACTTAACGTTTCGGAAGGTAATAAAGTTTTTCGTCTCAAGAAGAAATGTCAGCCGATAATCTGCGGCTCCTCCACCCCTTCTGAAAAATCCAGACATTGAAGGGGAGCGGCGTAGAACATCGACCCGGGCGGTTGTACTTTTGCTAGGCTCCTGTGTTTCGGGCCGAAATGGGCCCTGGAGCGCGTACTGTAAATCTGCACGTGAATTACGTAAATATGTCGAAAATGTCTACTGTTTATTTTTTTCTTGTTATTAAATTGTTAAGTTTTGTTTTAAAAATTTGGCCTTCGTTTTGTAAATTAGAACTCTGTCTTTCTTTGGTATGGATCAATAGTAGTGAAAATTGTCTTCAAATGCCTCAGAGAGAATAGCCTTACTACTTGTCGTGACGCCACAGTACCTTGCTTTTTGACTATAGAAATGCTTGAGGTAAGACTTAAATGAGCGAAAAATTTATACATATGTATATAGTGTTCTGTTATACAAATTTTGATGATACGATGTAACACTGCACTGATGAATATAATGCGATAAAAATTAAAAAAATATGATCCATTGTTACAGTGAATTTAATCACTTTTAGTTATGATTATATCATTAAGTCATCTCATCCATTATTCACTTAATAATTTCAATAAATCATTTATAAAATCATTTATTATAAAAAATGTATAATTTCTAACTGATCTTTATTGTTAAAGGAAAATGCATGACGCATACAAGTAACGCATTTCTTTTTATGTTTAAATAGGATACGCTTGTTATAAGGATAAAGTATGCATAACATTCTAAACAGCTTAATAATGTCTATATTGTTCAGCCTTACGAAAATATCTAGATCTAGCTCTTATTATCATGTTTTAAATATAAAATTACAGTTGAACAGAATGAATCCATTGCAGAATAGTGCTATAATTTTGCTCCAGAGGAAGCATCATCGAAACAATTTCTTAATAGATCGAACTTCCGTTTCAATGTTTTACGAACCAAATTAAATTTGCCAAAATGTGTGAGGGTGTGAATTATTTTGACATGCAGCTATCTGATGATAGATAAAAATAAAAAATCTCAGAATTTATGATTTGCCTTAGGATCCAAGAAAGATTCAATTATTTTCCATCTATACTGTAATGCAATAACTGTGCATGCGGAAATGCTTTAATGTAATGAGGATTTTTTGTCGATTTTACAAGTTCCTAGAAGGAAAAAATTCTTCTATAACGAAAGTTGACCCCGATTGTCCGTCTGTTATACCTGCATATATAACTGCATGTCAATCCGTTACTTAGAAATGATCTCAATTTTTCCATTTTGAGAAATTTCAGCACTTAAGAAAATGAATACTTTAAGATTTCAGTCAACATTCTTAGAAACTGAATATTTGTTTTCTTATTGCGAATATCAATCACAAATTATTGTTATTATTTAGCAACGACACAGACTCTTGTCTTAAAAAGTTTGCCATATTCACTAACCGACAATTTGTTGTTTGCTTTATTACAGGAATACCATAAATTGTGGACCACTATTGCTCACTATGAAGGGTCGGCACAAGAATGTTCAAACCCAAGCTGAAGTTCGCAACAAAGCCAAATAAGTGTTAGCTCATGACATTTATCACTGTACAATGTAGGCTGTAATTTTTAATGTAAAATTTTATCAACTTATAATGCTTAAATTATAAGCAAATAACAGAAATAAGCATTATATAATATACAAAAATAAATACTTCGATATATGGAACAAAAATTATTTTAGATGATTAATAAAAATGAAGATCAAATGAATTAATTTTAATCACCTTATCCATTAAAATTAGCTTGAAGGTGTATTTTTATAAGTTCATCATGTTGCCTGAGACTTTTTTAATCAACTAATGGAAGAAAGATCTTCCCTAAAAATTTACTGGTAATACGCTTGCAATCTGAATTTGAAAAACATAATTCTCCTTCTAAAATTTACGATGTTTGATAGAACGCAGAAAACGAGTTACAGAATTAATTTAAAACTTGAAAGCGTTGAAAAAAAATTAGCTTTTCTAAAATTTCGTACACTTAGGTTCCTTTTTCATATATGTATCTTTTATAAATTATCTAAGTAACTCAGTGTGAAATATTGAAACATTAAAATGAAATAATTACTTTTTCTGAATAAAGTACAAGTGTACATGGGAAAAGTTGCAAAATTTCTGAGATGTATTTTTGAATTACGAACAAAATTTTTTATTTATGCATAATATGAATGAATGTATATTCAAATGTGTGGGCAGTAAAATAGTCTATCTTAAATGCAATATGGCTTTATTTTAAAACTAATGAATAGTTAGAAAAAGTGCTTTATTGTAATTTGGAAGTCTGTGTTACATTTCGCATGAATTGTGATACTGAAAATAAATCGTATTTCTTTTTTTATATTTTGTATAAATTGTACTGCCTTGAAAAAACCCCAGACCTATATATATATATATATATATATATATATACAGTGGAATCTCGATCGATCGTTTTCGGATCCATCGCTTTTCCGTATGTGTCGTTCATTTTATCCAGTCCCAACGATCATATTGCTTTGTTATGTTTCCGCATCTATCGTTTTCTCGCATTTATCGTTCATTTCAATCGGTCCCTTGAAAAACGATAGATCGATATTCCACTGTATATATATATATATATATATATATATATATATATATATATATATATATATATATATATATATATATATATATATATATATATATATATATATATATATATATATATATATATATATATATATATATATATATATATATATATATATATATATATATATATATATATATGTGTGTGTGTGTGTGTGTGTGTGTGTGTGTGTGTGTGTGTGTGTGCGTGTGTGCTTGCCTGCGTGCGGGCGTGAAGCATCTTACGAGGGCCATTCTAAAAGTAAAGGACGTTTTGCTCTGACGAGCGTAATACTCCCACCACACCCCGCTGCAGTGAAATTTACTAACCAAATCATTCCCGCCAGTTCGACGCTAACAGCTAGCAGCTTCGGTCATTTACTATTTATTTTTCCGATTTTAAAATGTGTGACATAATTAAGGATCCCGCCAAGTGTAAGGTTCGTAGAGTAATACGCTTCCTGAATGCAAAAACACTTTCGCCCTATTGAAATTTACAGACAGATAACTGAAGTTTATGGAAAATGTTATGAATGAAGCTTCAGTTCGAAAATGGTGCATTATTTTTAAATGACGCAGCCTACTGCCTTCACCGACTACGCCGCGCCATTCAAAACAAACGGCGTGGATTGTTGTCCAGCGGCATTGTGTTTCTTAGCTCGTCCGCATGCTGCTGCGTTGACGAAGGAATTTGCTTCAGCAATTTAACTGGGAAGTTTTTGAACATCCTACCTTATAGCCCGGACATGGCCCCCAGTGATTACTTTCTTTTTTACCAAATTAAAGGATTTTTTGGGCGGAAACAACTATGGAATTGATGACGAACTGAAAGAGGAAGTTAGTGACTGGTTCAAAAACTTGGCGGCAAGTGAGTATGCAGAAGGTATAGGAAAGCTGGTACAGCGCTTTTAGTAATGGATCAATTTGAACAGCAACTATGTAGAAATATAGGCATGATATCAAAATGTGTTGTACAATAACTGTTCTTTCATTATCTTGAATAAAAATGACTAGAGAAACTAAAACTTTTACTTTTAGAATGACCCTCGTACGTCTGTCATTTTAAAGATTGATTGATATATCCATACTAAAGAACCCAGTATCTGCAGCTACTCTCGCAGATGTCTGAACCTTTCAAGAAATTGTTAGTTACACTACAAGTTTTGGCATGAAGAGCAAGGATCGAGATGAGAGTGAAATGTAATCTTATAAGAAAAATATTTTTTCAGCTAATAGAGGATTTACTTCTGCATATTTAAACACACATTGGTCGTAAAAGAGTAGGAAGGGACTTCGAATACAGTTGCAGATAATTAGTAAAGAGATTATTAGTGGTATATTGTTTAAAAGGAGATGTCATTATGCTTGTTTTTTGATAGATAAAGAGGGACGTTTGGAAAGTAGTTCGAAAAAGTATGTTACAAATGATATATACAGAGGTTAGTTAATTGTGACTTTTTAAGTTCAACATTATTTCCATAAGATAATATATCATAGGCGACAATTATTAAAGTTTGACATTTTGAGGAAGATAAATGCTACATCAAAAATATATTGCATAGAACATTTTTAAAATTACGTTGATTATCAATCGTGGAATCTATTATAAATTATTTTAAAAACATACTTTAGCTACTCATTTTTAGTTTTGTGATAAAGTTTTATTTCGTATCATAAAATATCATTTCCCTAATTTTAATACTCTAAACCACGTTTCATAATGGGCTTAATGAATAAAGTGAAATGAAGCGATCACATGAAAAGTATTTCTATCTAATCTGATTTAAACCGAATGATTAAACGAAATATGTATTATCACAAATGAATGTTATTATAGGATATTTAATTATTATTTAATATTCTATAAAATAAAAATATAAATCTCCTAAGTGGTAATGAATTAAAACAAATCAATATATGTACCAGTGTTATTTTTTTTAAATAACAGCTGCATTTGAATTTTGTCTAAGAACTGCTTCAAAATTAAACTGATAAAATAGATACACCGATATTAAGATAGGGGAAATAAATACCGTAAACTAAAAACGATAGCAATGACAAAAAAAATTAAATATACCTTTCACAAAGGGTACATAATTTTAAATCAACTTGCACTCAGGTTTAAATATTTGATAATTTCATATTATTATTTAAAGTTTATTTTGGCTGAAAGGTATGTTTCTTTCATATCGAAATACTTATAAAGAAAAGAACGTTACTGGAATCCCTCTTTATATCGGATTTAACATTTTCTTTGAGTGATCTACTACAATATCCAATGCGACTTAGAAAAGCAACAACATAAATAAGAAAACTAATATTAAAGTTGCTTGACTTTGGTGTCGTTAGCAGTTCGATTGCTTCCCGTGAACTTGATGGATCACCCAACGCTAAATCCAGACGCATCCGAACACATATACGAAATGGATTTCACTGATGTTCCCGGAAGCAGTCTGTTGTCAAATTAACGATAACATGCTGAAGCAGAACATCTGCTTTCGTTGCAGTGCTAAAGGATTCTCAAAATCAAGTATCGCATTATTTTTAATGTTCTTCATAATTTAAAAGCAAGACATAAACAAGATTTTATGAGCTCAACAGAAAAAAAAAATAAATTGTGAACAAAATAGTATAAACTTTTCTTCAGTAAAATGGCTTGAAAGTTAGTATATAATATTAGCTAGCCGAAAACTCGCACTTCGCTATGGAGTACTTTCAAATTAAATACAATGGTCAATGTATGCTATTAATGCAAAAAAAAAAAAAAAAAAATATATATATATATATATATATATATATATATATATATATATATATATATATATATATTTATAATAAATGTAGCGATCAATGTATGCAATTGATGTAAATATATATATATATATATATATATATATATATATATATATATATATTAAAAAAAAACCTAAGGAATATTTTTATAGACAAAATATTGTAGAAGAACATATTCAAATTAACTCTAATAGAATATACTAAAGAATATAGTACAGTTGAGGAACATTTCTTTTAGAGTATTTTAATATTTTTTTCGGCTAATGTCCAATCGTTTGCCGCATTAGCAAGAAAAAAAATATTTTTTTTGTCTATTTCGTTGTTATGCACGTGACGATAAATTAATTTAAAGTACCAGAAAAAGAAATCACGTGATCAGCATTTAATAAATTAAATTCCAAAAAATTATCTTTAAAGTTCACCAAAAATCAGAAAATGGAGGTGAAGATTCGAAAAAGATTTCATTTTAAAGGAATTTTTATGATCTTTCTCGTGATATAAATTTTATAACCCTCAATATATTTTTTTAAATGCAAAATAAGAATGTTACAAAACAATTTAAAAATTTAATATAAAAAATCTAAGGAAAATTTTTCAAAAATCTTTTTTGTCCACCCCTACACTATAAGAAGAATCGCCATGCAAAATTCCAGTCCTTTACGTCCAGCTGTTTGGTCTGTGCGTTATACGTCAGTCAGTCTGTCAGTCAGTTACGGAACTCTTTTTTATATATAGATAAGGAAAGGTCAGTGGTCTTTTCAATATATTGTTACGCATTACATCATTTCAACAATACACGAAATTTAATAAATACTTTAACTAATTTAATTTCTTTACAAATAGCATTTAACTGTAATTAGCATTTTTCTATACACACCATAAAATTATACATTTATGCGTTACATATAGCATTTCGAATAAAGTTATTGTAGTATTTACTTATTATTGGCTAAAACTAGTAAGATAGTAACTGATATAATCTATTGATCTATAAAAACCAAGGCTTACTGTAATTCTTGCAGTATACTATAACTCTTCTTATACTAGTTAACTATACTTAGAATATCACTATACAAAGCACAAAACTATAAATGTATGCAAGACATATAAATTTTTGCATAACGTTATTGTTCTAAATCTTACAGTATTCACATTAACAGAGCATTATAATCTGCAAAAGTAGTAATCTGGATGACAATTAACGATATAACTTAAAATGCAGCAGAAAACTTTAACTGGTACATTGATTACTTACATTTTGAATAATAAAACTTACTATTGACAATCTTAATGATGAATACTTACGAATTTCCATTTTTAGAAGACGCAGTATGAGAATTTTACGGTAAATAGAACTTGCATAGAATATTAGATTTTTTATCGAGAAAATTAGTGGGTGTCATATAAGTCAAGGAAACAGAATAATTATCTGTGAACAACTTTCAGTAACATTAGCACTGAAAATATATCATGCTTATAACAAAAGATTCAAAAAAATTTAAAGGCACTCCTAAAATTTTAAATACTAAATAACACTTTAAGAATCTTTAAAAATTTATAGAGAGGGCTCTCTAATTTAGGATATTTTTGTGACAGTACAATATTCGTAGGAATTTTGTATTTTAACGGGATGGTGGACTTTCAAATTACCAGAAAATCGAAAATAAAATTTCTTTCGTGCATTAAAACTTTAAAAATATGTAAATATTGGAATAAAATGCATTGAAAATATGTAGTGAAAGGTAAAAAGTATTAAAGGTAAAAAGTATTAAAAAAAATCTTTTAAATGGCCTTTTTATCAAAATGAGTCATTTCCAGATTTGCAAGTCTTTGAAATGCTCCTTGTGTCAAAATTTTTGACGAATTTTTATAAAATTTATAAAAAAGACTAATACACCAAAAATATAATACAAAAAATCTAATACATAAAAAATGTAATACAGCAAATCTAATACATGAAAATAAAGTCGTGTATCCATTTTAGGCTTCGACATCATTCAGATTATCAAAGTTTAACTTAAGTGTAGAAAAGTACAAAAATTTCCCGAAAATTCAGAGTACAAGCATAAAAATATTTCCTAAAAATTAACTATTCAACGAAAGCACAAAGTAATACATAATTATGTTCAGAAAGGATTTAGAAGCAATATAAATTCAAAAATTAAGAGGGGGGTAGTTAAATTTTGATCGCAAGGTGCAATTTTTAAAAAAATTCAATTTTTATATTATATGTATTTGTAATATTTATAAAATTTTATAAGGTGTTTAATATAGGTGTACAGAAGGTCGTTTGCACTTTATGGACAAGATTTCGTAATTTATTTTTGTCGTTTGCATTTTGAAATAAAAACTTAGCAACTTCAAAATAATCGTCTGATACTCTTTTTTTTTAATTGGAATGTAATATAAAAGATTTATTTTGAAAATGGCTCTTAAAATTGATAGATGGCTCGAAGGTTACGTAACTGCGCTTTCCGAGAAGAAATATTCGCATCAACAATTTATAAAGCAGTGTAAAAATCGTAATCACGGCATTTCAAAATAAAAGTATTTATAATATATTAAATTTGAAATGGAATAAAAGTCTAACTAAACGTAAAAATGAAAACATGACCACTAAACTTCTTCTTAAGACTGTTCGAACGCAGGTTAATATCAAGAAAGTGAAGACTCTGATCCTAAAGGAAAATCCACCGACTCAAAGATCCATTCCAACCAAAGTAGGAATGTCTTCTGGCACTATAAGTAAAATCAATCATAAAGATTTGAAGTTAAAAATGAGTTTTAAACCTAAAGTTCGTCTGCTTTTGCCAAAGCTTATTGCTGAAAGAAAAAAAATTGTGGAAAATTATATGAAAAACACCTATCTGCAGAGAAATGGAAATTTTTGGTAACACTCGATGAGGCATGGGTGTATTTAAGTGACTGTAATAAAAAAAAATCAATTTTCTATTGCTCAACTGACGAGAATGACAGTACGAAATTTTTCCGTAAGTGCAGAGAAAAGTTCCCTAAGGGATTCATGATAGTTGCAGGATTGTGTTACAACGGCAAATTAAAAATGAAAAAAGTTTCAAGTAAAGCCAAAATTAATTCACTCTACTATCAGCAGAATATTTTAGAACCAATTTTTGAAGAAGAAATTGTAGTCTTATATGGAAAGGACATTAATAAAGTTGAGCTTCATATGGACGAAAACTTTAGTCACACGTCTAAATTAACTGCCGCTTATTTAGCAAAGAATCAGAAACAGGAATAAAGTTTATCCCATTTAATGAAATACCTGTCCTGTAATATCACCTGACGCTTCTCCAATAAACTTTTGCGTATTTGGTTTATTAAAACTAGCCTTAGGAAAACGGCATCCAAGAACACTGCTCGGAATTTGGAAAACGGTCCAAGAGGAATAGGGTGAAATTTTGCATATATTTTCAGTAAAGTATAGAAGTGAATATATTACTTATATAGTCAGTGAAAATGACATAAGAGTGCTAAGAAAAAGTTTACTTTCATGGAAAATTTGAATTAGAGCTATTGTCACGAACCATGGCTTTCAGATAGAAGCAAATGGCATAAAAAAATATGGAATTTATACATAAAACTTGACTATCAAAATCGTTTCCATAAAGTGCGAACGACCTTCTATACTTTACTGAATATATATGCAAAATTCCATATCTCTGTGGAAAAAATTTCAAAAATTGCTTTGTAATATCCATCCCATTAAATTAATATATTAAAAAGTAAAATGTCCCAATTTCAAGATATATTTAGTGTAATTAATTAAATTTATTTTGCTGTGTTTATCTTGTTGAAAATGTATATAAATATGTTAATATATAATATTTATATTCATAATAATTTTAGATGAAATAAAATAAAGCAAAATAACTTTCACGTAAGGTTTAATTGAAGCTTTTTTGAAATGTCATTAAGAAAATTAGACTGCCTAGGTGGCCTAACGTTCAGGATATTGTCACATGGTTCGTTGTTTGGAAAACGTCGCAGATTTAACAGGATTTTTATTCAACATTTTATTTTATTTGAATAATCAAAGAAATAAAATTACTAGCATAATTTTTCGGTAGGAGTGATAGAAATTTTCAGTCATCTTAAATTACCTCATTTACTTTGAGAAACAATACTACATTGCCCAGTTTTTCATAAGAAAATTTATTAAAAAATTCCAAATGATAGTGAATTTTTGATGCATTTGGAGTTATACGTATTTCACGTGAGATCTTGAATAACTAGATAGTACCTGTCAAAACTTGATGGTAAATAGTTGAACAGTTCCAATAAAAAAAATGGTTCATAACCTTGTACAAATTTTAGAAAACTTTACAGAATATTAGCTGCTTTTCAATCCGATGTTACAACTAAAAATATTGTAATAATCCGAGATGTTATAATCCGAATTTATAATTAAAAAAATCGTCTTTCTTCTTGGAGAAAACAGCATGCTTACCGCTGATTTTTTAATCCGACCTGCACAATCTAACTAATATGCTATAAATATGCTATGTATAAATATATTAAGCAAAAATAAAATATATAAACTAAAGAAAATCAGATTAAAAAATCTTACAAATTACTCACGTGCAAAAAATTTTTGAAGTCTATTTCAATAAATAAGAATAAATTTAATTTTGACAATCTAATTCAATTTATTTCAATTTAATATAAATATATTATGTATTCATGTATTACGCTATATACATGTATAAATATGCTATGTATAAATATATTAAGCAAAAATAAAATATATAAACTAAAGAAAATCAGATAAAAAATCATACAAATTACTCAGGTGCAAAAATACAATAATAAACAGAAATTAAAAACACTATCATCGTAATAGAATGCTTTACGAAAAACAGGTATGAACAAAAGAACAATTTTAAGGAAATAAATATTCAATTAAACACAACTAAAATGTTAAATTCAGTTACTTAGCTTGAAATTTACAACCAAATATAATCATTCAGCCATTACGAAATTAAAAAAAAATGCCGATATGTTACGCCACACCGGTTAAATAAGAAATCGAATAGAATACAAACAGTTATAAAAGTACTATTAAAATTAAATATTAAACAGAAATTAAAACACTATCATCGAATAGAATGCTATACAAAAAATCACATGAAAGCCACGTGTGTTGGCAATTTAGAAATATTCATTTCTACCGTACAGACAGTTTTGAACATATCACTACGCATGCGGCGGGTTTGCAACTTTCCGAAAATACTAAATTTGACATTATTGTAATATCTGGTTTAAATATATATATTATATGGTTAAAATAAAAAAATATATATTAAAATATTAATATAATGAAAACTGTTTTATTGTGAAGAAGATTCTCTGATTAAATTTTTCTTAAATTAGCGACGATGAATGAATCATAGTGAATGAATGACTCAGTCGTGTTTACATTTTCAAGTTCTGAGTATATAAAATGAATACATGTTTTTCATTTAATTGAAACACTATGATAACGCGAAAGGTGGTGGAAAAGAGATAATGCTGTAATGAATATGACAATTACAACGAAAGTACGTTACAATGAAAGAAGATTTTATGCTGACAACAGTTTTAAACGGTGGAGAGCTGTTTTGAATCTGTCATAACCGTTTATTACAGACGTCTAAAAATCAAAATAAAGTTGATTTGTGTCAATATTACGTTGTTTTAATTAAAATTATTTGGGTTAAGATAGCAAATAATCGTTTTGAACTTTACTTTTAACTTGTTAAGCCTAACTCATAAAACAAAATGGATGTCATAGGCTGATATATTTATGAAGCGGTCGCTCCGGAAGTGTTACATGACAGATGCATAAAAATTTCTATCTCTTGACTTGATAAATCATGAAAGAAAATATCATAACTAATCGCGTACTTAAAAAGAACAAAAGTTATTCAAAATACAAAATATTTTAACTTTTAAAAGATTTATAGCAATCATAGGGTATGTAACCTTATTTTTTGTTACATTTTATTAACTACGAGGAAAATAACAGGGAAATAACACACAGTCATTTACTTTTATATTTTTTCTACAAAAGTATCTTTTTAAAAATCTAGATGCCAAAAAACAACCACATTATAAGATTCAGAAAAAATCTATAAATATTTGTTCTTTAATGGTAGGATCACAAAATTACTCACTAATTTCATTTCATTGCAGGAGATACGATGCTGTAAAATGGATTCACTCGTGTATTTACTAGCTTTTAACTATAATATAGCTATCATAATTAACTAACCAAAGTTTGTAGACACCCTTTTATACACTCTTTTGACAAATGGTTATTTAGTTAACTCTTTGATATATGTTTGCAATACTGTAAACAGTGATCAAAGTAGTTAGTATTTCTTCTCATTTTATATGTAAATTAAACACTTTGCTATTCAACTGTACAAGTTTATTTGCTCAGAAATATCATCAAGTAGATAAATTTGATAATTTTCATAGACGCTTTTAGTTACCATCAAAAATCTTACGCTTTGTTTTAAAATTGACTAGATGTGTTTTTATTTCTATATTGACTGTCAGTGTATTTTTATTTCGATTTTCCCTCTGTTTCTAACCTTGGCATGATATACTGCTAAAGTATTAAAACACCAAATTCCAAAAAAAGCCTCGTGTTTTTAGAATCTTTTTAATCATTATGATACGCATTTACCTAATTATTTATTTATTGTAGGTAAAATTTATGTTTTCTTCTCATTAGTTTCTTCTCATTCTTCTCATAGTATTTCTTCTCATTTTATATGTAAATTAAACACTTTGCTATTCAACTGTACAAGTTTATTTGTTCAGAAATATTATCAAGTAGATAAATTTGATAATTTTCCTCGATCTTATACCATCAAAAATCTTACGATTTGTTTTATAAATGACTAGATGTGTTTTTATTTCTATATTGACTTTCAGTGTATTTTTATTTCGATCTTCCCTCTGTTTCTAACCTTGGCATGATATACTGCTAAAGTATTAAAACACTAAATTCCAAAAAAAGTCTCGTGTTTTTAGAATCTTTTTAATCATTATGATACGCATTTACCTAGTTATTTATTTATTGTAGGTAAAATTTATGTTTTAACTTGCTGCTGCACGACCAGCATGGTCGCTTTTAGTTTTATGTATTCCGTTGCAAAACAACTCACCGAAAGTAACATTTGTTACTTTACAGAATGTTACCTTTACCTATCAATAGACTTTACCTATCAATAGAACTTTACCTATCAATAGACAAACTGATCGAACAACTGATTAAATTAAAATTATCTCGTGAATAAATTAAAATTATTCAAGTACGAAATACAGCAATTAAATTGTACCAAATTACGTGCTATTATCGAGCCACTACACACACGTGGTTGCAAATTGCAGACGACCGATAATGTTTACACCTGGTAGTAGCAGCCGTTGCTATTCGGAGTGCAGAAATATCATAAATTTTGGTGCCGCATACTTATGCGTTTTATATATATATAAATGATAAGGAGCGTCCTCTATTGCTTGCTGCCTCAGAGCTAAAATTCTCTGAAGGTTGCATCAAAAAACTGTATGCTTACTTCCTATGTGTATGTATACTATAAAGATATAACATCGTGTTCTGGAAATCAAACAAGTTTAAAGGCCAGTTGGTAATAATTTTTTCTACGTTTTCATAATTACTTCATATATTTCATGTGAAGAAATGTATACTCAAAAAGATACAACTTTAAAATAAATTATGTTTGGACTGAATAAGATCTTCTAAACTATATAAATTACCTTGCAAACTTTGATGATTTTCCTAATTGTAGTTTAGCGTTAAATAACCGCAACATAAAACACTCAAAGTTTGCATAATCCTCATAATGTATTCTTCAATTCTACAGAATATATTATTAATGAAGTGTACTTTTATTTTTATAACCAAATGATGTATGTGATTACTTTCTATTATTTATTTCGGTTTAAATTATATACGAACACACTGTCATTATACATTGGCTGTTTCTATTGCACTATCTAAATTTTTATGCAAGCACTAAAGCTTAGGCATTAATATTTACCTATTAATATTTACTACACTGTACATTAATATTTTATATCGGTTCCACGTTTCTAGTTGGAAGTGATTCATAAAATTTTCTTATCCATCCTGTTGTGTGTGAATGACGGGCTTCCGAACATATGCTGCAAATGAGGTAAAGACCATTTTCATTATGTGTTCTGAACGTGACGCTACGTTTTTATGACCAAATGCTATGTTGCTGAATAGATAATGCTCTTCATCTTCTTCATCTTTATTCCGTATATCTTACAGATAACATTATACAGATTTTATCTTGTAACACATGCAGTGATTTTTCTCGTCTTACAAAGAATGAATTAATAAATTTATATGATATAGGAGGCAATGTCAGTATAGATAAAATGAAAATAAAGAATCATATGATAAAATATAATAAGACGTTTGAGGCTTCCGTCTCCAGCTCAAGTATTTATATAACAGACATAAACTGACTTTCTAGGCTCGACTGTAGTAATTTGGGGAAATGATTATGCTCTTAGCTAATGATTATGTTATATATATATATATATATATATATATATTACACAGAGAGAGAGAGAAAGATGTGTACATGTGTACATAAATTTATAGTAACAGGTTGGTTGATATGATACTATCTTGATAATTCTTCCATGTTTTATAAGATTAATCATATCCTTTACTCTTTAGACACAAATGATAACTTCGAGATTTTAATCAGGAAACAATAATTTTTCCAGATCCTTTCCTTTTTCTCCATATTTCGATAAAATCTTTATATTTGTATACCTATGGTGAGCTTCGCCCCTCACCAGCCTTAGTGATGTTCAATTTACATTTACGTACTAGGCAATGTAATTGCGCAGTTATACTTGATAATTTCTGTCATGTAATCATTATTTAGAAATCTTTTTTTTATCAGAGGGGAAAGTGTAACTTGTGCATACATGCTATAGCCTTTATCTCGTATTGTTAGTTAGAGTTCAACAAATTTTTTTTTAAATTATAAAGATGATAGAAAATGAACAAAAAGATTGAATGTCTTGAAGGCTGCCTTAAATTCTACCTCAATATAACTTAATGCGGGAAGCAAATGACAACGTAATAAGAAATTTATTTTCCTCTACGAATCTAAATTGTAATGATACAAAAGTATAAACATATATTTTGTGTGAACTTTTATTACGAAATTAATGCTGAAGATTAACGTTAATAAAGAAATATTGTATATTTTAATAATGATACAAAAGTGTAAACATATATTTTGTGTGAACTTTTATTACGAAATTTATGCTGAAGATTAACGTTAATAAAGAAATATTGTGTATTTTATTTAAAGGCATCAGCAATGAAATGCATTTAGAGCATTGTAAATATTAAAATTCATAGTTATTTAATGTGTAGTGTCATTATACCTATCTGATATCGTTTATTAGTATTTTTATTCATTGCCGGGTCATGAATCGAAGTAACTTCCACGGCTTTTCCATCCGATATGATAACCACTGCACCTCTTGATCAACCATATAAATATTTCAGGACTATTTTTTTAACTATTGCATATTAAGTTTGCTCGTTATTAATTTCTTTAATATTTTGCAATTTTTCATAATACACTGCTGGCCACCCAAATTGCAACACCAAGAAAGACAAGAGATATCACAACAAAATTTATTTTGTAGATAACATGTTGACCAAGTATCAAATGATTAAATTTATAGACTTATGTGAAGTGTGGTTCCTGCCAAAATCAGTAGCCAGAGTAGCCGCCATTGTTGGAGATCACCGCTGCCAAACGCCTCGGCATTGATTCAAAGATACTTTGGATGAGTTCTTGGGGTATAGCAGACCAAGCAGCTTCCACACGTTGCCAAAGTTGATCTGCTGTGGCAGCTGGGGATGGAATCTGGGTCAATCATAGAGCAACCATGGACCACATGTTTTCTAGACAGAAGCGTGACTCTTCAGTAAAGACAATTTTATTTCATTCTGCCGTCCACATCCTTCTGTCATCGCACCATTGGCGGCGGAGACGTCTGTGGTTCTGCGTCAAGGGTAGACAAAGCAAAGGACGTCTTGCGGACAGACCACTCTGCTGTAAACGGCGTCGAATGGTACACGGAGACACTGGATGATGCGTTACAGACTGCATGTGCTGTGCTATGGTTCGTGATGTGACTGAGCGATCCGTCACTGCCATGCGCACAATTTGCCTGCCATCACGTGAAGTGGTGCGCTGAGGTGGATGCGATCGAACACGCCGGTTCGTCGTACCTTCCTGCCTCCAACGATCACATATCCGCATTACAGTTGTTTGGTTTCGTCCAACACGACTACCGATTTCTCTGAAAGATAATCCACAATCTCGGTAGGCCACTATCCTTCCTCTGTCGAACTCGGATACTTGATCAAAAGATGATCGCTGTTTTCGACGAGGCATAATTGATTGTTTTTTTGAAAAAACCACAAGAAAAACACAATTGCCGAACTTGAAATCGTCGAAATCTCCAAGCCTTAAATAGCGCTTTGAAGTGGCGGCACAGGCAAGCGTGATGTGCGTCTGCGCTGAAATTCTAATCATTTGCATATCTCACCTCCGCTAATGCATGTTGTAAATTTCATATTATTTGCATGTTTCCTTCAGGGTGTTGCATTTACAGTTTCCAGCAGTGTAGAAAAAGGGAAGCAACTTATGATTTACGGTAGAATATTGAGCAGGAAAAAAAGAGGAATAATTTAACCATTTTAATACTTTTTGATAAGCAGTCGATCAATACCAACAATAAATTATCTTTGAACTCAAAAGATATAGAATATACGGTAATATAAATATGGCATATTTAAATCACTCTAATCCAATCTTTCTAAACATTTATAAACGTTCATATTTTTATCGTCATTTTTTAAAAATTAATTTTGAAAATATGTCTCCCAGTTTGCATCCTTGAATTGATTGAGGGTTTGACGTTTCTCTGATCATTGAGCTTTGAAAATAGAGAGTAATATTTTTCTCAAAATTTATAAGAATATTTTTTTCCAACGCGGTATATATATACACCGCGAACTCGTAGGGTACTCTGCTAATTTGTAGGTATATTATCACCATATATCGATAAAATGAGGACCAAGCATGCTTGGGAAATAACTCTGGGGGTCCCGAGGCAGGCTGGCCACCTGCGCGAAACATGCTGTATGGCACAACAAGTCGACGGTAAGGAAAGAGGAAATAAGTACCACCGGCCTTGGTCCACAGTGGACTGTTGCGCCATTGGTTAGTTAGTTTAGAGCATCATATTGGTGCGCCAACACTGTTCACTATGAAAGGACAGAACGTAAACGCCTTGTCTGGGTTTCGAACCGAAACCCATTCATCATGGGGATATGAAAAACAGAAATAGCGTCATAGAGAATGAGTCAACCGGTAATGGCTGAAGTATGAACAGCCACACATATGTAAATAAATAATCTTTGTCAGGATTACCTAATTTTATTACTCACGTAACTTTAGTACATTGCATCTTCAGAGAAAAAACCTACATTCTTTGAAACTGAACAAATTCCAATGATTGCTAAAAATATTTTAAGTACACATATTTTTAGAATGTATTTATGCACATGTTATACAATATTATAAATGAATAAATAAATAAATAAATAAATAAATATATATATATTTTTTTTTTATTTTTTTTCCTGAGAAAAATTCAGTGTTATAAATTTAGATATGTATTTCACCTGAGGCAGTTTAATAACGAGGACTAAACACAGAAATTTTCACTTTAAAAAACCCGTTTTCCTTTTTTAGCTCCAACATATATAGAGGTGAGTAAATTTTACTAATATGAACAAATTATACACTTCTAACAGCGTCAATAATTTGAAATACTTAGAATTCTTCGTTAAGACATTTTAGGCAGCTGAGATATTATTAGTACAGTTACTGAAGTGATAAATGGTATATCTTTCCTTATATATTCACAGAAATCGATTAAGTAAACTGCAAAACTGTTTAATGTCTGCCCTATAGACGCATGTCTCGATTTCACACGCTATACAATATATTTCAATGGATTAATTTTCAATTCAGTATAATACTTGAATATATTTTAAACTTTGAATCCGCCGAAAGTCATTTTCTAGAAAGGGAAAATTCCATTGATAGAATTCGAGCTTTAAAATAATAAATTTTATCCTCTAAGCCTCCATACAACATTCTCATTTTTTTTGAAAATTACTTATTTTTCAGAAGTGTTATAAAAAAAGATATAAGCCTCTCATATAAGAGATAAATTGTTTCAGAAATATCTTGATCTAAATCACTATTCTAAGAGTGTCTGTTTTTAAGTTCTAATTCTGTAAGTACCACCATAGGAGAAACTTTGATGAAAGCAGTTTTGAAAAGAACCATAGATATGTGTTTCTATTTTCGAATAATATAAATGAGATCCATTGCATTGGGGTCTTTATTTCTTGGCTAAAGAAAGGAATCAAAGTCGATAGAAATATCTGCGAAGGATAAAGATGTAGAAAGTGCGCCTACCGTAGCAAATATAGCTTTCATCATTTCAGTGAAAGGATAACAAATAGAAGCGGGGTCTATGTTTGAAGATTAGTGAGAGTAAATATTGGTTACTGTTTGATCCGAAAGAAAGCTAACATAGATTGATTCTTCTGTCAATATTTCTAATTAATTTCATATCTGTTAGATAGGGTTTTAACTTTTTTTTGTAGTCCTTGGTTTTTAATGCCAAGCCCCAAAAAATGTAGAAACTAAATTTTGGGGGACTGACACATGTCCTTAGATACTACATATGGGCTTCTATTACAATGTTATTTATATTCTGGATTAAATTCAGCTGGTATTTGAAAGTAAAACCTTGAATTGCAATGTAAATGCTTTTAGCTGAACTAAAGCTGAAACAAAAATAAAACTAAAAGTAATTGAAAGAAATGTATAAATGCATTTTTATTGTTAAAAATATATCTTGATAAATATTAAAATTTGAGATTGATTTCTGGCAATTCTCTCGACAATGAACAACATACAGCAGTGTGGAATTTACAGACTTTGGCGCCATTATTGCATCTAAAAACATAGAGAAACACGTGGAATGTACCAATATGTAGATATTTCCTACATAATTAGCTTTTCTAGCATATTTGTCCGTTAACTCATACAAAATATGGCCTATTATTACAAATTTCATTCCTAGCAACAGGTAGCAAGCAGAAAAATCCGTTTTTTTTCACCAAAAATTTAAGCATCAAGACTTCTCCAAGCTAGCAACAAATAACGAAAAATACTAGTTGAAAATGCAGGATTATAATGACGAAACTATAATGAGTACAAAAAAATGAAAGTTCATTCTATATGCTAACTTCAACTAACAGACAATAAAATAAACTTACAGAAGTATTTCAGGCGCAAATAGAAAGTTTCGATCAATATTAGATATAGGACAATAGGCATTCCTCTGCACAAGTGCAGTGGGAATATCGCGTCTCATTCAACTACACCTGAGCTTCAAATCATTTGCCATAGAGTTATGAAGCCGTTCCTCTGAACTCCGTTATCGGTTGTCATAATTTATCGCCCCATATCGCAGACCGGGATCAAAATATCCTGTTTATATCAATAACGTACTTTATGATGACACAGGATTTTCCAGTGGAGATCAATTGCAATATTTAACAGAAGACTAGTAAATACAATCTGAAAGTCGATAAAAACACAAAACTGTTACGTTTAAACTACGTTTTCTCCTTAACTGGTTTATATATAGCTGGTCACTCATTTCGTAACTTCAAAATATCACTTTTTGTGATATGATTTTTTTTTTTGCCTGAAGGTGCATCAGAAGTTGAAAAAAAGTCATTAATTATCATTCATAAGATATAATAATCTTTCAAGGTGGATATTTTTTGCAGTCAAAAATTTATGAGAGCGTAAAAAGTATAATTCATGCTTGTTAATGAATAATTTCATAAATAATATTTGGGCTAAATTATTCGCCCTCTTTACTGTTGAGAATTTTAGCACAGGACGTTTAGCATAAACAGTGATTTGAAATTGAAATTAACAGTCCCTGGGACATTTAAATTTATTTGGGTGGATAATTATGAACGCTAAAGAGATTCTCTGATAAAAGATGCAGAAAAATTACTTCTTCTTATTTAAAAATAAAGAAATCAAAATAATTAATTTTTTCCTGCTATTCTATTATTTGGAAGTACATAAAATACGAATAATGTAAACAGATCCTGCTCATTTAAATCGGAATGTTTTACTCAGAATCATATTTAATTACGGTATAAAAAGTAATAGAAATCATGAGTAACTCTTTTTCTTATTCAGGTATATTCTAAATATATTATTTTTAATATAGCGACAACTGATGTAGGAGTTACTAATGCTATTGCACAATACAACATACCTAATGCAAGTATAAAACTGAGCAAAATTTTTAAATGTGTATATTATTTTTTAGAATACAGAAGATCTTTCCGTAGCGTACTAAAAGAACAATAAGAAATGTATTTATTATATATTTTTTAATGTGAGATTGATCCAGATTCTCTATATTCAATTATAATTCAATTATATTAATACATTTATCAAGAAGCAATTTCTCACACAAATAACAAAAAATTAAATGAACTTTAATAGAGTTTTTCTAGAACAATACGAATTTCTATGCTTTTTATTCCTCAAAAACCTTATTTTAAACTTCATTAAATTTTTATTTACGGTTTAATGTTATACAGATCGAATTATAAAAGAAAAATCTTAACTGGTTATTATTAAAATTTGAGTATAAAATATTTACTTCCTGTTTAATAGATAAATTACAAATTATACTATTTTTCGATAAAGTAGGACCATGCAATTTTTTGAAATCTTATCAGTAATTTTTATTCATAATAATATTTTTTTTACATTTTTGCAATACAGTTGTATTCAGTTTTAAAACATTTCTTCCTTTAATAACTTACTTCGTTCTATTTTAATTTTATGTATATTTTAGTTTTTATGATGATGATACAGATGGAATTACCGGTGGCATAAAGGAATGACATTTGTTTCTAAATGTAAGAAATACAATGCATACTATTAGATCGAAACACGAGATAAAACCATTGTAACGTGTGAAAAGAACTTTAATTCTATTTTTAAATAGCGCTTATTCCTAACATACGTAGAGAATCGTAAAATTGAAATTGAAATTATGCTCATTTAAAGTGAAAAAATTTCTAAACTCTGAAGCATAAAACAAATAAAAATCACAAATTAATTCCGTGTAAATCCATTTTCGAAATGTAAAAAAAAAATGTAGAATATTTATTTCAGTTTAATTTTACTCCATAAATGAAAATGCAAATAAGTGGTTTTATATAATGTTCTGCAGTTTATTTCATGTTTTATAACAGGAACAAACATCAATTCATGTTAACAAGTGCATTACCAAAGAATGAAATTAAAAGACAAAGTGCATGCTTGTTACGCTGATCGTAATAATTAAAGAAATACAGATTGTAACTTGTTTTACAGAGACAGTAAAGAATAAAAAGGAAAAACCTTTAATTCCCAAATTAATATATATATATATATATATATATATATATATATATATATATATATATACACTCTGTCACAAAAAAATATATGAAACCCAGAAGGAAACGAACTACTATCACGAAACTTTACATGTATGTAGTGTATGAAAATATAAAAAAACGATTGCGAATTCAGAAGAACAGACCGTTTTATTAAGAAGCTATGGCATTAAAAATGATACAAATCAGTAAGTTGTAAATCCATCTCTGGCAGCTATACAAGCCAAAACACGGTGTGGCATCGAATCCATGAGGTCACCTATGACCTCCTGAGAAAGATCATGCCATAATCTTTGCAACTTGGTAGTATTCCGGGACGGCTGCATTTGCCTTCCAAGCACGTCCCAGACGTGGTCTATTGGCAAGCGGTCTGGTGAACTGGCAGGACATTCGAGTATATCTATCCTTGAAGACATTGTTGGGAGAGACGCGGAGTATATAGACGAGCGTTGTCTTGTTGATAAATGGCACCTGGGTAACTTGATAGCATAGTCAGTACAATTGGCGTTAACATCTCGTCCTCGTAACTGCGTGACGTCAAAGTGCGTTGAAGGACGACTAGAGGTGATCGTGTGTCCCAACAAATCGCTCCTTACACTGTCAAACCTTTTGTAATCGCGTTAGCCAGTCATCCGACGTCCATATCTGCGTTAGCCAGTCATCCGAATGGTTTCCCTTGATACTACCGGATGTCGGAAAGGTGGTAAATGGCGTCGAACCGATTCTAGCCACGTTGTTGGTGCGGACGTGGCCGCTCTTATGATTGAACGAACCTCGTGCGCATTTGTATTCCTGGGACGTTCTGACCCTCCGCGACGGTAGACTATCCCTTCTGTGATCCATTGTTTCCAACACCGGGCAAATACCACATCGCTCCGACCGAGGTGGCTAGCAATACGCCTGTTCCACCAACCTACACCTCTGAGGCATACTATACGCTACTATAAGTCCGACAATTGCTCGTACTGTCGCCGGTTACATCTCAGAGACATCTCTAGTCAAATATCGTCCATTCAAGTCGACAGATTTGTTTGAATATCCCTATGGCACGAGCAATCATGCTTTTAAACTCACTGAGCTGCGCATCTCATATGCGTATAGAGCGCTTACCATTGTTTCATTGGCGTCGAAATTTTAATAATTTGCATATCTCTTACTATACAACATTCCTGCCAAGTTTCGTGATGGTAGTTCGATTTCTTCTGGGTCCATACACTTTTTTGTGACAGATTGTATATATATATATATATATATATATATATATATATATATATATATATATATATATATATATATGTATATAAACATATGTTACCGCTAAAGTTCGAAAGCCGTTAATGCGAACATTATCTAGCTAATCTGCAGATTAACTTATTGGCTCTGTTAATGTGCGGAATCAAGAGTTTTCCGCATTTTACCTAGGTAATGTGCATTTTAACGGGTTTTATATTGTTAAAGTTCAAATGTTTGTTTCTTTAATTTCCTTTCTTTACTCCTTCTCTCTCTCCCTCTACTTTTAGTTTGGTTTGGTACCTCCCCTTTTAGTTTGGTAGTGTGATATGCTTGTTTACGTAATTTGTGGTTAAATATGTCTTAAAGAGGAAATATATGGTAAGAATGCATTGTGCAACAGCTGTAAAAAGAATATGGATCCGAAAATACAGCGTGATGAAGCCAAGAAAGGTTCAGAAAAGCAAGCATAAAAAATCTCAGCAGTTTCTAATGCAAAGCACCCAAATCTCGATGAAGGTGTCACTGTGAGAATTAAAGTACCCGAAGCAGAGATAGCAAATACTGATGCCCGCGCGATTTTAGCCGTGGTTCTTAGTAAAACAGAGGATTGCTTTTATAAACTTGGTACTAAAGTGGGTATTTTAAAACAATTGTATGCAAGATTCGAATTCAGTGTTTGCAAAGAGAGATGTTTAAGGAAAGAAGATGTCCTTGCTGTAGAAATATCTTTACGTCAAACACCAATAAAAGAATCCCTTGGCACTGGGCAGGGTATTAGAAAATGTGACTGCAAATCTAAATGTACCACAAATAGGTGTGCATGTCTCAAAAACCAATTGCTATGTAATTCAAAGTGTCACCAATCTTTAGATAGCACGAATAAGTAAGCATATTTTTATCATAGATTTGCAAATTCATTTCCTTAATTGCAATAATATTTGAAACCGTTTGATTCTTTGTATTATAGTTTTTTAATTGATTGATGGTTTATTCTATCAACTAATTTGCTGATTGTTTGATTGTATTAACTCCATTCTTTAGATATCGAAAAATAAATAAATAACGTTATGTTAATTTAAGCGCACAGAAACGTTGCTGTTGCTCCAGCAAAGATCGTATTTTCACTTTAAAGAGATCCTAGTAGGCAATGTGCAGATTATATGGGTACTTTTCAGATTACCTAGGTACATTGAAAATGAAACAATTTTCCGCACTTTAACGTAACAAATCAGTTAATCTGCAGATTAACTAGGTAATGTGCACATTAACTGATTTCTACACTTTAGCGATACCATATGTTTATATATATATATATATATATATATATATATATATATATATATATATATATATATATATATATATATATGAAACAGATTTTAATCCTTTAAAATACTCCTAACATGCTTTTTCCAAATTCGTTTATCTTATTGCAATAGAATACCGTCCCCTTAACTTTGGATTGCGACCTATATTCGACCAACATAAATATATTTTTCCCCTAAAGCTGTTGCACGCGCGGACCATTATATAACAGTAATATACGATCGAACCGGGTCGAACGCTCGAGAAAACATCACCCCATATGACGCTTTAAAGTCAGGTGCTTATTCTAACCAAATAAAGTTCAGCGCGCCTGTACTCAAGGACATACAACTAGTGTTTTCGCGGATCTTTTGGTGTCTGTCTCCGTCCTGGAAACATGTCGTAAATTGCGCTGCGGTTTTTTATATTGCTATGTGCTGTTCCGACAGCCCCAGGACAATATTTCTTATGCATAAAGTCCTATAGCTATTATAACTGGAACTTAAATAGTGTCCTTGAGCCAGTAGAATATTACTTAATAAAGAACTGTGAAACCAGCTATGCGGAGTATTATGTTTTCTCGCCTAGACTTCATCCCTACGCCAATAAGCCACTTTCTACGACTATATTTAGGCCACTTTCTACGACTATATCCAGTTCACCGTCGTGTTGCATCGCCCCGCGACATTAATCATTACATACATATATATCTATATATATATATATATATATATATATATATATATATATATATATATATATATATATATCTGTGTGTGTGTATGTATATAATATAATTTGCAATATTAACATTATCTTAAACTTTAGTATTCTTCTTCACAAGAAAAGTAGTCTCTGGAAACAAAATTCACTTCTGCCACGTGATCAATGCGCATGTTTAAAACCATAGAACTGGCCTTGGAATCTGAAATGCTATTGGTTGCTGCAATTGGAATGTCGAAAGAATTGGTTGCCATGGAAAAAACACAATGCCTAATGGAACACAATGCCTAAATATGTCAAACGGTTAAGACGGACATTCTCAAGGGAATTTCATTTGACTTCAGGGACATTCATCTATAAATAGTTCATTTCTGTTGCATCATACATATTACTTTAAATATAGAAATTATTAAGAGGAATTCCTCTCAATGATCATTAATGTCATCAATTATTATATATTTGCAATTATATATTGTTTAATGAACCATAATGTATTTCATGTCTGTAAAATAATAATGAAGGAATAAAAAGAGTTTAAATAGTGGACTTAAATTTCATTTGCATCAGTAAACACGTGCGAAAACCTTTCCCAATTATTATATAATTGACTGAGCATTAATGCCCGTAATGTTACACATCTTAAAGCGACAACTAGTTAGAGTAATGAACGCGAATTACTACGGGCTTTAGAACGAGTATTATTACTAGCCATCCTCCAGAACGTGACTTCATTCCTAAAGCACGTGCTTCAACTGCGAATTGCTTACTTTTGTAAATTAGAGACAGTTGTGCCAGCAACTCAAGGAATGCATATTCTTGATCCTTTGATAGGCGTTGCTGTATTCATTCAGCGCATTGTTTCGAAAAATTTTATTTACAGATACAATCCATAAAAAAAGTATATATTTCCACACTGAATTTTTTCGAAAATTCTTTTGTTTTATTCAAATGTAACAAATGGAGCATTTGTTTTCAGACTATTTAAATGTATGTAAAGTTCTATAAATAAAGGATTTCGATTATCCATCTATGTCTTTTCATTTTTCTGAAAATAGGATGATTGTCTTTATATTTAGGAGTGAGTGAGTGTACAGTAAGATATATTTGATATATTTTATGCAAAAAAAAATAAATATATATATATATATATATATATATATATATATATATATATTTATATATATATATATATATATATATATATATATATATATATATATATATATATATATATATATATATATATATATATATATATTTATAATTGCTGACATTAATGATCATCAAGAGGAATACCTCTCAATGATCATTAGCTTTATTGCATATTTTGAAATAAGGCTTTTTATCCTATTTTCAAAACCCTGGTATTGTAACACGCTATACATGAGCATGATTTTTCCTGTACCACGTAAATATTTGTTGATTATTTCATCACTTATACCTAAACTAGCTGAGTGGCAACCCGGTGTGTAGCTTTTTCTATTTACAATGGAATGGTATTATTTCTTAAAGATTAAAAACTGTTTAATAATTTTTTAAAAAAATATATTAGAATTTTTAAAAAATGAAAGAATTATTTAAAATTCTGCTTTTCAAATTTTTGTTTTTGGCTTTTGAAATAATTCTTTCAAATTACCGTTTTAAAATTATGTTTTTTAAACAAAAAAGAAGTTCATTCAATTAGAAAAAATTCTAAAGTTTTAACTTCTAATTTCTTAAAACTAGCATTATTTCTGGTACTTTAAAATTATTTCTGGATTTGTATTATTAAAGGACTCGTTCTCAACTAATAATATTTCCTTTGGCAACATTGCGGAATGTAAATATTAAATCTCATGGGGGGAAAAAGTGCTTAAAAAATAGAAAGAAAGTTCTGATGAATTCAAAATTGGTAGCGAAAGAATCCCCAGTAGTTGCTCATTAATTAGAAACAAATTTCATGAACTTGTTGAAATTATTAGGGAGTAAAATAAAAAGTCGAAAAATTACGAACTCGGCATTCAGTTACATTAAGATACTCTGGCGATTAGCGAGGAAAATTTCAAAAGTGAGTTTTGTAAGTACGCTTTTTTAGAATAACATTTTTTATTAAATGTATTTGGTATATTTTGGAAGCTGAACATCTAGCAAATTCCGATAAATCGTAAAATTGACATTAATAGGTGCAGAAAAATGAAATATTTGTCCATCAAAATCGTCGATTTCGTGAAATTCGAAAAACTGCTTTGGGGGAAAAGCTTCGTTTGCAATGAAAATCCTTTTAACTTTATAAAAATGTGTATATTCTTAAAGATGGAGAGTTGTAGAACTCACGGAAAAAAAATTTGTCGATTGGAGGACGGAAAAGTTGAATTTTGCATGCATGAAAATAGTGGAAATTTGTGAAACGGAAAGGACCTGGCCCACCCCGAATGTCAGCTGTTTCTGCTGTCCGTTTCTTTGGAGTTCAACGGTTTTAATTTAATAATCAAACAAGTTTAAAGTTTTGAAAGTTAGGGATGGCATCATTGCACTCGTGTCGTCCGTCCGCGTCCATCGGTACCAGTTGTGATATGATATGCTCGGTTCGCGAGATTAGCCCGTCGCCATGTCTACTCACTAACAACCATACATTTGTTTACCTTCAGCTGTTAATAGTAAGATAAACGAGGTTAATAAATTACTGAAACTGTAATAATAAATTAAAAGTGCACTTTTATAACTATCGTTCAATTTTATTAAGCTAAATGCTTAAAAGCCGAAAAATTCTCTTTCAGTGAACCTTTAATAAATTCCTAACTTTAACATTAGCTGAAATTTTAATTTTTTTATAACTACGCTACAATAGTTAAAATTGTTCAGATGTTTTACTCTTCCATAAAATGTCTCGTATCATTTTAAGTTATCATAAACTGAATGTATCTGTCACTTGTTGAGCTAAAAAAAATACGTATCATATATAAAAAAACAATCTTAAAGTCTTCTATAAATATATGCTTATCTGAATTCAATTGGTAGCAGAAACGATGGAAGTTTGACGAAAAAACGCAAGTATACATAGAACTGACTCCTTAGCAAACTATTTCAGTTGCGAAAAATTGTGGATTCTGCTGTCGCTTTGTCTGTGTACACATTGTTCTACCATATTTCCTCAGCATGAGGTATTTTGTTGGCCCTAAATTTCCTTTTCTATCCTTTTAGTTGTTACAATGCAATAAAAAGCTATTTTATTTTTCTTTACACCCTTGATATTGTGTGTATTTACCTGAAAAAAAATTCCTCAACAGGAAGCAAAAATAAAAAACATTTTATGTAAATTTTTGACGTACTTGAAAGAGTATACTTTAAAATTTATTACATAAAAAGAACACTTTTTAAGAATCTCAAATTAGCATATTTTGAAATAAGGCTTTTTAAACTATTATCAAAACCCTCATAATGTAACACGATTTTATTGCGTTTTGTTTATCTCTATATATAAAATAGTTCCGTAACTGACTGTCTGACTGATTGACTGATATACCACGCACACACCAAACCCCCGGACATAAAGGGCTGAAATTTTGCATGTCGATTCTTCTTATGGTGTAGGGGTGCACTATGAGTGATTTTTAAAAAATTCTTCTTAGATCTTTTTAAATTAAATTTTTAAACTGTTTTAGTAATATTTTTTAAGTTTGCATTTAAAATAATAATATCACGAGAAAGATCATAAAAATTCTTTTAAAATGAAATCTTTTTCGAATCGTTACCTCCCTTTTCTGATTTTTGGTGAATTTTTAAAGGTTAATTTTTAGAATTCAATTTATTAAATGCTGATCACGTGGTTTCTTTTCTTCTAATTTTGCGTCAAGTGCACAACAACGAAATAGGCAAGAAAAAATTATTGCTACTGTGGCAGACGATTGGACATTGCCCGAAAAAATATTAACATACAGTAAAAGGAATGTTCCTCAAACTGTACTATATTAACGGTACTATATTCAATAGTATGTTCTGTTAGATTTAATTTGAATATTTTCTTCTACATTAATTTGCCTATTAAAATATCCGTTACGTTTTTTCTATAAATATATTTTTTTCATTTTTTTTACATCAATTGCATACATTTATCGTTGTATTTACTGTATATATATATATATATATATATATATATATATATATATATACATACATGCATACATACATATATATATATGTATATTTGGCATTAATTGCATACACACACACATATATATATATATATATATATATATATATATATATATATATTTATTTGGCATTAATTGCATACATTGACAGTTGTATTTAATTTGAATGTACTCCGTAGCGAAGTACGGGTTTTCAGCTACTCTTTACTATATATCTAATTGGTTATTTTAAACTTTTTCCCAACACGGCAGACTCGTACCCTAAGGACATCGGCCCATGCACACCGCAATTTCAGTCTGATAATTAATTAGGGTACTACAATCCAAGTGAAACAGAATTCATGTAAAATAACTTATAATTAGTAAAATTCCTACTAAATGCAAATGGTTGATTATAAAATTTTAATCACAAAATAGAGAGTAATTATATATACAGGGTGGTTATAATTAAAGTTCCACTTTGAAATGGTCATAAAATCAAAACTACTGGACCAAATGTTATCAAACTTGGTAATAGTTTAAAGGAGGTCATGGGAATTTCTTTTCCGCCAAAAAAACAGTTCAAAAACTCCCCAACAGCGGGAAAATAGCACTGTATGCAATATTGTGAAACGAAATAGAGGTTGGAATCTAACTTAACCTTTTGTTACACGGGTTTAACATTTTGTATACCCTTAAGAAATATTGACCTAAACAAAACTACCGATTAAAGTGCACGCATTCCAGAAATCATTTTCTTATAGATCGCTACTTTGTGAATTTTTAAGCCTGAATTCGGCCCTAAGACATGAAGATAACGGTTTAAAACGTTTTTAATCGTTTCTAAAGCGAAACTGTTTGTGGGGTTATGCAAAACCGCAATGACTTGTAATTGGCTTACGGCAGGAAGAAGCAAATGATGTATGCAGATGCGCTTTACACGTCATTTGATTTTCCAGATAAAAGTGAACCTGTTTGTCAGAGTTCTCATAGTTACGAATCGACAATGTTATATTAACCATGCAAGATCATGCTTTTCTCGTTAAATTTTATTATGAATGCGATAGAAATGAACGGCGTGCTTTGCAAAGGTATCGCTCAGTAAGAGGAATACTCTGAGGGCCAATACGCAGGGTTTGAGGGAAATTATGGCAAAGTTTGAAGCTACCGGTTAAACACATTTTAAAACGATGTCTTCATGTCTTAATTCCTTTAACAATATTGCATACAGCACCATTTCCCCCCTGGTGGTGAGTTCTTGAACTTTTTTTTTGGAGGAAAAGAAATTCCCATGACCTCCTTTAAACGATTACCAAGTTTGATAACATTTAGTCCAGTAGTTTTCCTTTTATGACCATTTAAAAGTGGAACTTTAATTATAACCACCCTGTATCTGACGTGTATATATTTAACGTATACATGCCTATATAAGAAAAAATTATGTTATGTAAAAATGCTATTTAAATAACATAATTTACACAGTAATACATAGAAGCCTTTGGGAAAGAGGGATAGTGAAAAATTCCATAATCATGAAGAAAGAAACATTAACCTAAAGTCATGAGAAAAATACGTCAAAATAAGTAACAGATTCATGAATGGTGTTTATACTACAACCTCTAAAAATTAGAGTAATTTTTATATTAACCACATAGAACTAAAAATTTCTTCATCAGAAATTTGTTCTAAAATTTTATATTTTGATAAACTCAAAGATATTCTCAAAGTTCTCAAAGTATACATATTGATAGTTTATGTATAATCATTGATTTATGTATAAACTATGCTTTTATTATGTACATTTATTACAAAATTATAATAATAAATGAAATAAATTAGTAAAAAATTTAATTAATAAAAATTAAATGAATCATTATAGTAAATTATAATAAAAAATATATTATTTTTTATTATATATTTATTATATATATATTATTTTTAGTTTACATTTGATTTATATATAAACTAAACTTTTATATGAAAGTTTTGATAGTTTTTATATTGATATTCTCAAAGTTTATACATTCATAGAACTGAAAAACTCAGCATCAGAATTTTTTTTCTCAACGTTTATATATTTTCCACACTTTGTAACATGTTAAAGATATTATCGAATTATATGATATATATATATATATATATATATATATATATATATATATATACATAAAACATCGGTTGCAAGATGCATATAATTTTTATATTTTTAACATGCATTAATAAATTAGGATCCAATCAAAATAAGAAGAAAAAATATTTTAAAATCTTGAACAAACCTTTACAAAGGTTTTAAAACCCTTAATGGGCTTCTAAATATACCATACATAAGTATATGAATACTATCCAATACGTTTGATAATAAGATGCTAATCTCCTTTAACAGGGTCTCTTTTCGCCTGGACTGCTCTTGGTAACTATAACCAAGTTATTAGAAATGCGTAAACTATTAACAATTAGTTAACTATTAACAGGAATTCCATCCAGTTGTTCTTCATTCTTGGATTATAATTAGGTATTTACAGTAATATCACTAGCGTGTACTTTATTCTTGATTGACACTAAATTCGATGGTTTTACATCTGGTAAATGTGAGAAATATGAAATATATTTTATTTACTTATAGAGTTAATTTTACTTCTAGACATTCAATTTACGATAATTAAATTCTAATATCACTTCGTCATTAAATTATGGAAAAAGACTCGGAGGAAACTATAGGAAAGTTTAAAGAAATGTCCAACAATTGCATTTCTTCTAGTAGAGTTGGTAACATCAGTTTTTCTGTCGAACCGGGATCTTAAGATCTTGTGACAGTGATTTCCTAATTGAACAATACATAAATAGTAAACGAAAACCCAAATCATTTTAATTTAAATGAAAACAAAATTGAACAGATAGTAAAATTAAATTGACAAATAGTGAGTCTTCAACAAGCTGGAGTAAAATAACTATACAACGGTTCACAAAACACAGATCTGTCTCTCTAAATGACAAAAAACAATTTTAGAATTTAAAAATTGAGATAGAAACATAAATATAGAAAGGCAGACAAAGCAACTGAAGAACATAAATTCCTATCCTGACTAAAACAAAGCACAAACACACACACACACTTATTTTCCTTTCTCTATTTCTCTCTACACACACACATTTATAAATATATATATATATATATATATATATATATATATATATATATATATATATATATATATATATATATATATATATATATATATATATATATATATATGCAGGTGGTTATCAAAATAATGGAAACACTAAGAAACATCATGTAATATTTTATTAACACGGTGCAGGATCAACTTTGTCATGAAATACCGCCTGATACACCTTGGAATCGGATTATACAACTCATGAATATTAGTTAAGAATGTATTATACCATTTTTTAGGGAAAAATCGTGACATTTTCTGTAGAGATGTTGTGGTGGATATCAATACCTAGCTCTATCCGCTTATACAGATCACAGTGGTTGGATTATATATAGTCGGAGGGATTGTACAGGGCAAGATAAGATATTTGACTCCTTTTTCATGATCTTCAATCCAATATTTGATAGATTTAGCTGTATGTATAGGGGGATTATCATCCTGGAGAACGCCATATCCTGCAAGAAACAATGTTTGGACCATACGATGGACTAGTGAGCAAAAATTTCGACATAGTCCTTCCCATTCAATATCCCTTTTAGGGTTACCATAGGGCTTGATTAAAGCCATGAGATACCATCCAAAACCCTGATAGATTTACCTCCATGATTGACAGTTGAGATGAGACAGATAGAATCTTAGGCTTGTGTAGGTGTTCTCCAGATATGCGGACATCCTGTTGCGAGGAACAATGTGAATAATAATTCGTCGAACCAAATGCCGTTTTTTTGCATATTTCTCGACCAGGATTTGCCACGTGGCACCATTGTGGACAATATTTTGTACTGGCATCTATTACAAGTGGCTTGAGAATAGCTACTCTTCCGTAAATGCTTCGTTTGTGAAGTTCCCTTCTACCTCTAACGATTGATACCTCAACATGCAGATCTCGATTGAGCTCTTCGGTCATTTTGGTTGCAGTTGTTTTCTTTCTTTGTGTCACAATCCGCTTCAATACCTCGTCCGATTCTTTCACTCAGCTCTCCCTTTCGTCCCCTATTCTGTTTGGCAAAGGATGTTTTTCCGTGCACTCTGTATGCTATCATGACTTTCGTTAGCATAGCTCGAAAAACACCATTAGCCTGGGGGTTGCAGTAACAGATACTCCAATTTAAACGCGCTTTAACAAATTGCGCTTTTTAAAAGGTCTGCAAGGTTTGGCATATAACGCTGTTCCCCCAAGAGCCCGATTTCGTTAGCTTCGTTACTGTGTGGTGCTGAGGGTTGCTCTTTATTCTAATTTGTAACGCCCTACTAAATTTTTATCCCTACTAAATTTTTATCCCTACTTGCATCTAGACGGTTGAATTGAGGTTTGGTTACAGGTTACATATGTCTCCATTTGAGACATACTTGACATCGACGAAACATTAATCATTACACTATCAATTATCAAAATTTATAAAAATCCCTAATAGAACACTAAAAAACACAATTTAATGAAATACACAATAATACCTCGACCGTAAGTTAATATAATAAAAAAATATCAAAAATCAACTAAAATAATCAAATGTAATGTAGGTTACATATGAAAGTCCAACCTATGTTTAATCACTTTTTCGATATGTGTCCTTAGCGATAACACTCAGTCCTTGTTAATAAATCTAGAAGTCCAAATCTGTACAAGAAATATTTCCACGGTGATACAAAACAAAAGTAAATATGAAATTACTCAATAGAATGAAGAATACACAATATGAGATATTAAAATATATGAGAAAAATAAATTAGATATTTTATGTATGGAATCAAATTTCAACTTTGAAATTTATTTCCAATACTCAAAATAATTTCCTCTCTCAAATTTTATTATTATGTACTTTTCATAGTCTTTCAATAATCAACTTAAAACTATAACCCATATGTGAATTGAGAAGACATGTGAAAAATGCTCATGCCTGGTCAAACATTAAGTCATACTCTTAATTGATAAAATATGTAATAACCCTCACACTTTAAGCAATATTACTTACACATTCCTATCATTACCAAAATTAAAACATTTCATAAACATTCACGTCTTACATTACTGAAAATTAGTCTACAAATTCCAGACCTCATTTTTTATTTTAAATCACACAATATCAATAAAATTATTTCAATACACCAAAAATGCACTTATAATAATTTACCAAAATGTAGATCAATTGAAAAAGTTACCTTATAAAATCAAAAAATAAACACAAAAACATATAAAAGAAATGAAAAGGCCATCATCAGCTCAGGACACCAGAATTTGCAGCAAATTACTCAAAATTTTCTCGATTTCACATAAATTTTGACGAAATCTTTAAAAACTCTTAATTTAACAATTAATGAAATCAAATTTTAAAAAACATTTTACAACTACTCATAATTTAATACCTTATACTTTGCTTCCCCCCCCCCCCCACAACAAGAAAAAGATGGATAAACATTTTAATTTCTTGGCATAACAATATTAAAGCTTTTTCCAATGTCAAAGTATTAATGAATTAATCTGGAAAACATGAAATAAGTCTATCAAACTCAAAATTCTAATCAAAATCCAATCAAAACCGTACACATAAATAGCAAATTTTAATTCAACAGTCTAAAACTCCACTGAAATTGAAAAATATTCTATGCAATCCAATTGGGAAGTGCCGTCATAAATAAGCAAGTGCCCAAATCCTCCTAGTTGTACACACTCTTCAGTGAACAGGGGTGGGTAACATCAGTTTTAAAAATTTATGAGTTTATCGCTCCCAAAATCATACTGAATTTAGCTTAATTTCTGATCTAACCTTCAAAAACATTCCATTTTTATATCAAAACAAGCTAGCTATTAAGAAAATAAGAAATTATAGACCCATCTCAGTTACAAGAATTAAATCATAGGTTTAGCTTACCTTTAGAAACATTAATTTACAGTAATCATCATTTTTTTTTATCATTTATTCGAATTAGATAGCAAACAACATCTGCAGTAATTTAATTAACTTATTTCACTTCTCCGGATAATGGTCGATAACAGTAGTTTTTGTCTGTGATGGCCGATGTCCTTCAACACTTTCACTTTTACAATCGATGAAAAAACACTTTGAGTTATTACTATTTACACATGAATAATTACTGATGTCACGTAGTTGTTAAACACACACAGCACCATTGTCGTAAACACAAACGTGCACGCCGGTTGTTCCGGGTGATGAAAATATCTATTCGTCGATCAACTTGTTGATTCTCTTCTACACAAATCACGTTATTTCGCTGAATTCTGGGACATTATTGTCCCCAGATGTGAAGATCGAAGTTTCACATCACTCGAAGAAAATTTGAAGATTTTCCTGCTCACCCATGAGCAGAACTCACTCCGAATAATCAAGATGTACACGATGCTGAAGAAGAACGAAGAAAATCTCAACATGGCAAGCACATGCTGTACAATCAGAAGATGTACTGCAGCAAACAGAATTAATCGGATCACTGGTTATTGATGAATCTTGAAGACAGCGCATAGCATCCGCCTTGAATGTAATCTTAGCTGTAAATCGGCGTCGGCACGAAAAAAAATATAACTTAGCAGCTCCAAATTAAAACATTAATTTTCCACCAACGGGCGACGCTGTCGCGAGCAGAGAGATGAAGGACTCGGACAAAATTTACAAATTTAATTCTTTCCAACTTATTTCAAAACGGCTGTGGGGTTAATACCTCGCGTGATCTATGAATCCTGCGCGAATTATGACACGCTTCTTATTGACACATTAATTCCCGCCCGCATAACTTTAACACTAGAACCACGGAGCGGGTCAATTTGACCCAAATCGATGTTCAATTTATCACCACGCGAAAAGTATTGATCGAAAAAAAATTCCTTCTATGACTTTTAATAATTTAAGGTGAACAACAATTTACCAAATTTAAAAATTCGTAACATAAATAGTTTTCCGATTATTAACACTGACACCTAGAACCGCGGAGCGGGTCAATTTGACACGCAAGAAATGTTAATGCACAAATGACGAAAAACAGATGCGTTTTCTCGAAAGTAACTCTAAAGTACTTCTACTCCACCCTGGAATTCCTGAAATGAACTGTACCAGAAGGGGTAATAGTGAAGGTTTTCAGTCAAGGTCATTAAATTAGGTTTGAAGCGCGAACTACATTCGAATACAGTGAAAAATTATAGCGAATATTTAGAAGACTTTTTGAACTTGCTTTTATACTGTAATTAGTATATGAATAAAAAAATGACACGACGCAGTAATCTTGTTCAGGAAGCTTTAGAACATTTAAAACAATTATCTGAAAAGGATTCAGGAGGTGAAGATAATGATGAAAGTTTCGATTTTGAGATTGGTGAGGATGAATATCTGCCTCCTAATGAAGAAAATTAGGATTCCGATGAAGAAAATGAAAGTGAAGATGACACTGGCAATGCTCTAACAATCGTTGGTCCTTTTCATCGCAATAATGATGATAAATTATCTTATAAAAAAGAAAAAGAAAATATTCCAAGAAAAGATACACACACGCAAAAAAATTTGAAAAAGAAATCGACAATAACATTCAAAGTTAGAAATAATGAAGTTGGAAAAGATGGGACAGTTTGGAATGTCGCTTAATTACGAACAAGCGATAGAGGAAGAAAATCAAAGTGTAATATTTTGAAAGAAGTTAGGGGCAAACACCACATGCTAAACGCAATGTTATCGACAACAGTTGTTCAAGTGCTTGGAGACTTTTTATAGATGAATGGATATTGAAGCACAAATTAATGTACTGAATATGAAGCTCACCGGCAGATTCATGAAAGAGAATGGAATATAACATTAGAAGAAATAGATTCTTTTATATCAATTTTATATGCACGTGGTATATATTGTGCAAATGGACTTGAACTGCATAGCTTGTGGTCAAAGGAATGGGTACCACCATTTTTCCAAAATACAATGTCAAGAGACCAATTTCGTGAAATAATGAGATTTTTACGCTTCGACATAAAATCAACAAGATCAAAGCGTCTAGAGACAGACAAATTTGCTCTTATTTCGGATATCTGGAATCGTTTCATTGAAAATTGCAAGACTAACTATACACCAGGTCAAAATATAACTGTAGATGAACAGTTATTTTCTACAAAAGCTAGGTGTAGGTTTACCCAATACATGCCAAACAAACCAGATCAGTTTGTAATCAAGTTCTGGTCGGCTGCAGATGTTAACTCAAAATATCTGATAAATGGATTCCTGTATCTCGGAAAAGATAACCAATGTCCCTCCAACGTTTCTCTTTCTGAACATGTAGTGCTACGACTAATAAGTCCTTATGAGAACAAAGGTAGAAATGTTGCTACGGACAACTTTTTCAGAACACTGAAGCTTGCAGAGGCTAACTGTTTATCAAGGTAAAAAAGATAAAAACGTTTTGTTTCTAAGTGGTCTCCATCTAAACGTAGAAATTGCAGATAACCCCAAAAAACTACCTGATACAATCGCTTTCTACAACGCAACTAAATACGGTGTGGACGTGATTGAACAAATGACAAGGAAATATACAGTCAAGTCTGCTTCCCGTAGGCGGTCGGTGCAGGTTTTTTTGTAATATTTTGGACCTTGCTACAATCAATGCCTTGGTTTTGTATAAAACTGTAACTAGAAAATCTATTAGTAGACGGCAATTCATCCAAGACTTGGTTGAAGAATTGCTAGAAAAGTTTGTTCTCTCCCGACAAAAAAGGTGGCAAAAAGAGAGTGTGAAGCAACCAATGAAAACGACGGACAACCACAAATTAAGCGGAAACGAGTCCGATGCCACAGTTCACAATGTGAAAATAAAACTATAGATATCTGTTGAAAATGTAAAGCACCCATTTGTGGAAAATGTACATAACTTATTACTCAGTTTTGTGCACAATGCATACAGTAAATTGGATTTTATGATCTATAAAACTAATAAGTAACTGATAAAATTTTTCATTTTAAATTTTTTGTAATTATATCTGAATTTATTGAAAAGAGATGCTCTGTTTTTTCCATTGAAATTAGGAAATTTATGTCATATTTTGTTAAAGAGACATGTTATTATACTCAAGGATATAAAATTTTAAATAATAAGATTTTGTAAAAATTAAGTTAATTTCTCTTGATTTATATAAATTATTTAATGTAAATTCTCAGAAATATTGATTATTCATTGAATTATTTTAAAAATAAAAAGTTTTAGTTAACTAAATTAAGCGCTTGTGCATAATTTATAGGGTTACAATCGAGGGTCAAAATGACCCGCTCCGCGGTTCTAGGTATACCGAAAGTCCCGCGGTTCTAGTGTTAAGCCTAAATAATTACCCTAATTAGCAGACGGCAAACATAGGCCTGTGGCAAAGAAAGACTATTACACTACATCTAACAGCTTCATTAACTAACATTACTTAAATCTCAATCCAATCCGTGCCAAGCTTCATCTCTCACTCGCGAAGCGATCCTCGTCCAGCGACGGATAGCTCTAATCTCTATCTGCTAAAAATCTTTTATTTCAAGTTCGCGCAAAACTCTGTGACGTATACACGGAAGATGAGGCCGGGGCGTGGTCAACCCGTCAATCAGGTTTGGTTCTATTAATAGCCCCTAGCGTTTTCACCTCTCCTACCTTCGCTTGTAGTATTAATTGGGAATAAAACTGACGTTCGACTCCTTAGTATTAGATCTGCTCTGAAAGCTCTTTTTAATTATCTTAGCTATTATGCTCTCTCTAATTGATGCTTAACATATATATATATACTCTTATGTAAAAACCGTGCTCACAAAATAGGGATTTACTTATTTTTGAAGCTAGCATGAAAGATGGGAAATTTCCGTAATATACTTACCAGTGTAATCATATATTTATTTAATATACAAAGATTTGATTACCAGCTAACATATATCCCTACTACTATTTTGAGACTTGAAGTAAAAAATTTTGAATCAATTTAGAAGCAAAATTTTTTTGCATTAATCCATTAATTATATTTTAATATTTAACGTTCCTTTGAAAAATGGAATAGTTAAGAAACATTATTTCCATTAAAATTAATAACGTATTTCATTTAAGGTTATTTCTTCATAGTCAAGATTTAAAACAAAGAAAAATTTCAAGATTCTTATAGTTTTATTTATAACCATCGCTGTCTGTGTAAACAATATTTTTCATTTTGACAGAAAAATTGAAAGCAAATTTTCAGGAAACGTACATGACGTATGTTGAAATTACTTCTATTTGAAACTTTAATGTTTTTGTTGTTTTCCTTATCGACTCGAACTTTTTATGTATCTTTTCTCATCGACATCTAAAATAAATTGTTTTAAGTTGCTGGAATAAGCGGTTTAGACATCAAATAAAATTTTTGCTTTCGAAGGCTTGATATAACTACAAAAGAAGTACTGATTTCTAAGGGCTTGAAAACAATTGCTCTTAATACTAGATAAAAAAACTGCGTCTTTCTGAAGAGAAACAATAGCTGTTTACTATGACAGATTAAAAAAAGTTTTCTGTTTTAGAAAGTACGTAAATATTCTTGAACATTTTCTCTAGGAGGATTTTATATTTTTTTAATGTAGATGAAATTCAAATTAATATACATAATTTCATAACAGTTATTTTTTGCTCCCCCCCCCCCATGTAATCTAGCATCAGTTACATGTCCATTCCACCTTCTTCTTAATGAAACAATTTGACCACGAGCTCATATAACCTTAATTTATGTCTTGGAAAGCGCTAAAACTTGTTTAAAGACAATATGGGCTTTCTGGAGTAAGGGATTATGCCATTTTTAAAAGTTTATTACAACCAAATCACAATCATATATTCTTTATCACCAGAGATATCACGAAATATCAATTAATTTACGAGATATCAATTAATCATAAGTATGGACAAATTCATGCTGTGCATTCAGTTAGAATTTTTACCTTTAGCATACGGGGCACATTTTTTAGATACCCTAGTTAGAACTGGAAATTTCATACCCCTTTGTGAGGACGGCCACTAAGAGATGGATATATATATATATATATATATATATATATATATATATATATATATATATATATATTCATTCTAGACATTCTTCGGATACATGGAATCCCATCCCGTAAGGAAAAGGTTAATGTGTATTTTTCTATTCTGAATGCTCACTCTGTTACCTAAAGCTGTAACGAAACTTCAAACAACAACAATAATGTATGTGTTTTTTGCTGAATCTTACCAAGTGTGGAAAAAAAGGTAATATAAAAAAACCTCATTTAACCAAATAAGCGCGGCTATAGTAACCGCATCGTCTAAATAGAATCTAATGTATTTTTTATGCACATTACTTGTCTCAATTGATGTGGAGTAAAAATTTTAAAAAAAATCTGTATTCGTATGTCTATTTAATATACCTTTCCTCGTAGATATAGCTACACGTTATACGTATCAATAACCACCTTATAAACAATTTTCAGTGACATTTTATAACAAAAGTTATATGCATACGTCACACATATGTAAGAAGTTCGCAATATAAAGCCATTTCATAGTGTTCTGAAAAAAATATTTCGCAAATTTTATATTCTATTAGAATAGAAATTCTTAGCCATCACCTTTCAAAACATCAAAACTGAGTCCTTTAGATTATTTTCAAAAATGTGTAGTGTTAATCTGTAAATAAGAAAACAAATATTTCTTTGATTGTTACTTTGCATCATATGAAAGTTCAAGTCTGTAAACTAGGATCATTTTACTTAAAATATTTATTAGTGGCTTACATCTTCTTTGTCATACATAATCTGGAAAACTGCAGAGGTGTACAAATTACAAGTGGCTTAAGATGTGAATTGCAGTTATTGAAGCGTATAGCAGTAAATGTTATTTATAAAATATCTCGTTCTTTTTTCATGTCATATATTATAAATGTATACAAATGTAATCCGATTTATCCATTTAATATTGGATTTTGCTTCAATTTGTTTATTTATATATTTATATTCCGTACTGAATTTGTAGCTTAGCGCATTAGAAAATGCATTCAAAATATAGAATCTGATATCATTTAGGTTAGAAAAATAAAGAGTATAATTACTTTTATTTCTATTTATAGCTTTTCAAAAATCATTAATTTGTGAAAGTAAATTATATTTTTTACTGAGTATTGACAAACAAAATATTCGTCCACAATTAAATAAAATTGATATACCTCTGTTTTTTACTATGTTGGAAGAAATTTTGATATTTTTTATCTTTTAATTCTGTAAAACCACATATAAGAATATTATATTATAAAAACATTCTTATAAAAAATAAATAAAAAATAATTCATAATAAACAATAATAAATAATAAAATATAAATAATAATAAGAAGAAGAGGAAGAAGAATATAAAATATATAAAATATATACGAAAGACCCATACTTAAAAATAATATTCTCAAAATATTTCAAGCTTGAATAAATTCTACATCTTAATTCAAATATGTATTTATACTTAAGTTTCCTAGCATTCGATGTAGTTTACTAAATTCTGTAGTTTACTAAATAATATTTTGAAAAACCTTTAGCAATTCGTCCAGACTTGATTCAGAAATATTATTTTTTATTATCAAAATGAGATTTCTGTATATAATTGCCTCTGTACTCTCATCATCGTAAGCAAATTGTTGTAACTTGTAATTCTAGTCTTTTGGAAGGGATATTTTAACAATATACAAGACTAAGAGTCGATTTAAGAATATATGCCGAATGTCGCTCCGGTCGAGTACCAGTCTTTATCCTTTTTTTCTTCCCTTAATTTCATGGATCATGGACTCATGCACCATCTACTCTGTATATATGTTCGTAACACAGATTTTTACCTCTCTTCTACCGCTCGTGTAATTCTCGTGATTTTTACCGCTTCCTGTACTTGGGAAAGAGATTAGATCTGTTTGTTCAGTCAGATGAGAAATATTATAAATACGCTAAACAAAACTATGCCAAGGAATGTAGTACAATCTTTGTTCAGATGTGGTAAAATAAACTTCCAAACCGAACAGCAGAAATTTTTTTCCATTCGTTGTTCCACACTGACTTGTCTCCGTTAAAAGACGAACGAAACGAAACGAAACAACAATCGAAAAGTTTGAGTGCTTCAATAACTTCTCAAAACGTTGTTGGTAAATTCTTAAATCCCTCCGTAAAACTTGTAGCATTCTATCATATTTCCCACTCACCTCAGTAACATTCTAATTTCTATTTATTGTTATGAATTATTGCATAAAAATCTATGTATTAAAACAATGAAAAACTCACAAGAGAAAAAAATAATATGCTCTGTACCGGTATAATAGTAAGAACGCCGTGAATATGTATTTTATAAAGGCAGAAAAAATGGGTTCTATTTAGAATAGTAAAGGAGTTACCAAATGATTTGTCTTTTAAAGATGTTGACCGGATCAAACACTATCTAGCCACAGTATTATTTGAGAATAATTTTCAACTAAAAGATGCATTAGATGGATAGTAGACTTTTAATAGGAAAGGCCTTGTTTCATCTTTTCTTTCTCAATATACGCAACTGCAATAAATCTCGTAATCAATGACTTTGCACACACATACACACATATATACACATGTGTACATATATATATGTGTGTGTGTGTGTGTGTGTATTTTAAGGAACACAAGACGCACCGGTCGATAAGACACATCTCAAATTTACGGGGGGGGGGGGAGACGATTGTCGATTAGCTAAGGCGCTGGCATTTGGCACCACAGTCTATGGGTTCGAGTCCCACAATAGGCATGAAAGTCTGTAGCTCTTCGGATTCGGCTTTAAGCCGTAAGTACCGGTCTAATTAGCCCTCGCATAGCAGAAAATGACTGTATTGCTCCAAACCAAACCAAATTTATGGGAGTATTTTTAGAATGAAATATTTTGTATTTTTCTAGGTAAAAGTATATATTTTGAATTTCTTACGTGATAAAAATAAAAAAATATATATAATAAATATAATAAATAATATTATATTTTATATAATATACAAAAATAAAAAAGATATATATAATAAAATATTCATTTTTTTATGTTACCTTCGGTCCATAAAGAAGCACCCCAATTTTAAGACAATTTTTTTATGTAAAAAGGTGCTTCTTAAAAATATTACATACGGAAAAATATGGTATTTAATATTTTTAATCTAGTCAATCTTTTCGTCTCTAGACAAAGCAAAAGGTCAAATTTTTAATCCTTGCATTGAAATACCCGGAAATCTTAACCAGAAAAATACGGTATTTAATATTTTCAATCTAGTCAATCTTTTCGGCTCTAGACAAAGCAAAAGGCCAAATTTCTAATCCTTGCATTTAAATACCCGGAAATATTAACCTATCTTTCTACATCATATATATTGGTTTACAGGAAATGAGGGAATAAAAAGTTAGTTATATGCCGTTTATTTTATGATTTTAGAGCTAAAATCTTTTGTTTCACATTTTTACTGAAATTTTCAATTATTTCTAAAATCTCTGAAATAAAATATCATATCAGTGGTATAAAATATTTCAACTTTAAATCCATTTATAAAAAAAGGGAAATTTTTAAGACACTTGAAATAAATCATATGATATTACAATCTTTACACCGAGACAGCTAAAAAATTTTGTGTCTAAGTTTTAATGAAATTTTCAATTATTTCTATAATCTCTGTAATAAAATATCGTTTCAGTGGTATAACGTATTACAACTTTAAATCAATTTTAAAAAACACGCAACTTTGTAAGGGACTTGAAATAAATCGTACGATATTGCAATCTTTACACTGAGAGGAGCTAAAAACTTTTGTTTCACATTTTTGCTGAAATTTTCAATTATTTCTAAAATATCCGAAATAAAATATCATATTTGTGATATAGTGTATTGCAACTTTAAATCTATTTATAAAGACACACAACTTTTTAAGACACTTGAAATAAATCGTATGATATTACAATCTTTACACAGATAGAAAAAGAAAAAGTTTTCATATCTTAACATATAAATACTTCTAAATATTACTGAAACTTGGCACCGAACGCTACCCTTAAAAATTGAGATCGCAGCAAAATTAGAAAATGAATGAAATCAGATACTTTAACTCCTGGAATTTAATAATGAAATCGATTTTTAAAACGCCAGCTGTTTCCCAATATCGCCATCTGAGAGCGTAGTTTAAATGACAATTCTTTTATGCAAATACAAAAATTTAATTAATCTTTGCTTAACCCATAACTTTAACCCATCGAGAACTTTTGAATTTAAGAACAAATAGAATGTGGATTATTATTTTTTTTAATTAATTGCATAAACATGTAAAGGATTTTTCATAAACAGATATCCAATATATTTCAAGCTACAAAAAAAAATGTAAAAAATTATCTGAATAGAAACAGTGCGGAAATATTGTTATCTTAGTAATTAATTAAAAAAAGGTATGACATTGTTGAGAGCATATTTACAGGAGAAATTAAAGTACGATCGCTCACTGAAGAAATCTATGTTAAAAAAAAAACATATACAATATATGCATATATACATACACACACACACACACACATATATATATATATATATATATATATATATATATATTAGAAAATGGTCTGTAGAATATAAATTGATGTCATCAGAATCATTAGAATATATTTTTAAATCATTTTTGTTAAGCCCGCTGTTTTTTTTGTGAGTAAATGTTAATACTCGCAAAAAGGTTACATATGCGCTTGTGTTTCAGCAACTTTATAGCAGAATTCAACAGACAAAAATGAATTTTGGATTTACGATAACAAAAATAGTTATTGGTCCTTTATCTTCCTAGACAGCGGGAGGTCAAAAAATACCATTTTACTGTTTTCTTGTTTAAAAAAATTAACTAAAGATTCCAAAAATAGAAACGCATATTATGTTTCAAGAAATTTTAAATTATTTATTTTATTTCCGAACGATATGTCTCTTACATATGAAAAAAATTTTCTTTCACATCAACCATTATATAAATAAAAATTTATTAATTAAAGAAATTATATTTCTAAAGAATTAAAGAGAGGAATTAATGAAAATATATTACTAATAAAAAAGTTTATATAAAACTTCATTCTTTATAATTTTAAAAATTGTAGAGGTTGGCCTGTGTAAATGGATTTTTTACTTAAATTATAATGAATGTGTGTCTTCGCTCAAGAGATTTCTCAAAAATCTATTTATAGTGACGTATACTTAGAAATATACTAAAAGTATTTAATACTTACTAAAAACGATACGCACAGGATATTAAAATTAAAAAATAGAATAAAATTTTTAATAACAAAAATTCTTCATTTTCTGATGGCGGTTAAATTTTGGACGATATTTGAGATTTAAAATCTCGTATAAAATTTTAAATATTTTCCATTACATTTGCTGAGGTAAATATTTATTATACTTAAATGCCTGAGAAATTATCAAAATTTTAATTGATAAATATTTATTTTTTAATTATAATATAAATATTTTATATGAAATGGGTCTCTAACATTGAATAATGTGTGAGACATTTATTAAACCCGCACATAATAAAAAAATTTGATAATTAGAAATAATATAATTTTTGTGTAATAAAGATATATTTTGTGCAATTTTATTCAATATTAAAGTTTTTGATCCAATTTATCAGTTAACTAAGATAAAACAGTTAATTGTATTTATTATTTCTTATATCGTATAATATAATACATTTTATTTAAAAGATTGGTAGTAAGTATTGTGATTTTTTTACAATTTATACGAAATTTAATCGTTTAATATAGTTTATGTCTTTTAACTGAAATACAATAACCTGCTTGAAGGTATAGAAGGTATTTACTTTTTAAAATCAGAAGGACCAAAACTATTCAGAAAACTTAAAATTAGCTGAAGCGTAATAAGTCAGTAAAATAACAAAATTTTAAGAAATTAAGGCTGCTGTTTACTAACACTATTGGATTTTCTCCGTGTGAATATATAGGGAAAATTTGTCCCACAATTCCTGACTTGGTTTTAAAGATTTTTTTTTTAATTTATACTCAGTAATAGATGAAGAAATTTTACACATTGGGGCATTTTTCGTTTAAAAAATTCAAATAATATTTCAGAATTTAAATTTTTTGAGGAAAAATCTGGTATTGGGGTTTTAAACGCTCAAAAATTCCTTTGGGGAACGAAATTTATAAAAGGAATCCTGTAGCAAGGTGCAGTAAATTTCAGGCTATCAGAAAACACGACTTTTATTTGATTATCAGCATTTTTGTAGCTGTAAATAGTAAACAAATTTACTACATAGGTTAAAACTGAGGTGAGCGAAACCAATAGGGTTAATACATAGCAGCCTTAAGACGGAGAAACAGAGTGATGAATTTGTTAGCGAATCATAACTTTTACTACTTTATTACCACGAAATTGTATAAAGATATTTTAAAGGTATTCATCACAAATATGCTATAAGTAAGAAAAAGCTACGAAATGCTGAAAATGTAAACATAATTAGTTTTAAAAAATTGGACAAAAAATCTGCAATGGTTTTTTATGATTGATTATTCCTTTGTTTCAGATAAGTATGAAGAAATTCGTAATCTTTTAACTGTAGAAACAATTCACAGTAGGGAAGAAAATAAAATTTCTCAGACTAATTTTTCAGGTGGGCACCTAATTATTATTTATTAAAAATATGCATGCAGTATAACAGGGTTACAGTCAAAAATGGGGGAAAAATTTGTTACGGAATTGAGCCGCTAGAACCTGGCGGCTCTTCCAACCAAAGTTAGTTAAGATTTGGGGGCAGGAATGCCCCAAACTTTACTGATAGCTAATAGTGCAGAGTCGTACTGGCTAGCAGGGAAGGTTGGACTCTTAATCTTTAGATATAGTCAGAGCAACGCTAGCTAGCTTTGTTGTGTGATATGCAAGATGTTAAAAAGACGTACGAAGGTTTAGGTAAAATAACAAATACATTTATTTAGTAAAACGACATTAAAGGGTCTTGTTTACAGACGCACTACACAGCTCGTAGTGTTATCCTCAAAAGTTGGCTTTGTCGTGTTCTTACCGAGGTGTAGAAAAATAAAAGAAAAATAGCTCACAGGTGGTCGAGGCAAAGCTTTGCTATCGTGGTAAGAAAACACTTAAGGTAGATAGCGCCTTCCTGGCACAAAAACTATCCCGTGGCTACCTGCGGGCATGCAAGGTCGAGACGACTAGAGCATCAGTGCACTGCTGGCAAGTTGGTCGCCGCTTCCTAATACGGGTCCTCGGTAGAGCCTGGCTCGGTAAAATCGCTTCTCAGCAACTATCACTCAACCACACCGTCTAATACCACAGCGAATACTACATCGAATACTACCCCGTCTAAGTGATCGGGCTGGGTATTTATACCGGCGTCGACCGCCGCGCTCCCTCGTGGCAGGAGAATAGCAAAGTTAATTATGCTAATTTTACGTGATGTGCGTTGACGTCATTCTTAACTGATGGTATGGCGTCATCGTTGGATGAATGACGTCGTTCGGCTGGCATATCGCTGGTCATGACGCAACTGGCGTCTGACGATGCTTACACATTGCTGTGGAGGTGGGAAATGATGTAAATACATCGCTCCTGCTACGTGGCTGGAAGGTTAGGGGAAGAAGAGGAAAGCTAATCGGGATTTTCCCTAACAACTGCCCCCCCTTTACAGAAATGAGCACCAACACATGCACGTGGTTAAGTTACATGTTTTGCAAAACAATAAGGGTAAGTCGCTTGTATAAACATACAATAAATATTCTGTTGACATGTTTCTATAAAAATAGCTTATAATCCTGAACAATTATGCAATACAATTCAAAATGCAATATTCAATAGGCAAATAATATGCAATTCAATTCATCAACAGGTAGGGCAAAGTATACACATGAAGTTTTTTTTTTTTCAGACAAAAAATCAAAACATTCGTGGGCCCACTTTCGTACACACAATCATGCGAAAAAAAAACATTTGCGTATAACATACCCTCCGATGTTTAAATAGCATAAAACTTTAAGAATATATTAAAATTGATTACAATTTGCTTGTCACAAACAACGTACTAGTAAATATATTAAAGTATAGACACAGTACGAAAAAATAGAAACAGTTATTGCTAGTATGTAGATATAAACACAATGCTAGATAGAGACATAAACGTGCATATATAAACACAGTACAGAATATATGTAACGGTAACGTTAGTATTAAATACACATGCAACAAAAATGCAGAATGTATAAACACATTGCAACTGTAAAACACTTAAGCGAACCCCTCCCAAATTATGTGGGAGAAAGAAGGTTCTCATAGAACTAACCCGAAACAATGGCCGTTAGTTCCGTAAACAGAAAATAATGGAAAGTAATATAACTCATAAATTAATAACCGTCCTAGTCTCAAGGATAAGGTTTATTTTAAGGAAATTCGGTTTATTAGAGTTAGGAATTTACTTTAAGTTTATAGCTTTCAAGTTTCTGATTTGAAAATTATTTGTTTAAAGGCTGAAAAGTCTGTTTTTGTTTTTGGTTTTGTGAACGGATCTGCTAGATTCTTTTTGCTAGGCACGAATTTTATCTCGAAAACTTCTTTTAGAAGGAGATCACGCACAAATAGAAGCTTTATATGAATATGCTTAGTGCGACTATTTTCAATCGGCGATTTTAAGAAGTCTATTGCAGATAAGTTATCCGTTCTGATAAGGGGTTTGGATCTAGCTAGCTTGATTATCTTCAATTTTTCGCATTCTTGCATTATACGGTTGATCCACAGTATTTCCTTGCAGGTTTCTGTTATAGCCATGAATTCAGCTTCCATAGTTGACAGCGCTATGGCCTTTTGCTTGCCAGTTCGCCAGAATATAGGCGATTTATCTAGTAAAATGAGTTGACCGGAAATTGAAACTCGGTCGTCTCGATTGGCGGCAAAATCGCTATCACTGTAAGCTGTTAATTCATTAGTGGTAGAGGAAATATTTAGCTTTAAATCTTTTGTACCTATTACATACCCTAATAGCTTCAATAGACCGTACCAGTGAGCAAATCCTGGGTTAGACTGAAACTGACTGAAGATATTTACAGCATACGCAATGTCGGGTCTAGTTCGACTTGCGATAAATGCTAAACACCCTAGGATATTTCGATACGGTAGTTTTGATATTTCCGTTAATTCAGGTTCAGATGTAGGGCTTTGTAATTTGGTATATATTGTTCCTTTAGCTATGGGTAAGGATACAATTGGGATATTGAAGGTTTTGAAGCGTTTAGCAACTTGATCTATGTATTGGGTTTGATGAATGAAAACTTCTTTTCGATTGAATTCAAATTCAACCCCCAATAACTTAGAAGTTTGGCCAAGTATTTTAATGTCGAAACACTTCTGCAGAATTTTAACTGCTGCTTCAATATGGGTTTAGTTTTTCCAAAAAGAACTATATCGTCTACGTATAAAAGTAAAATTAGATTATTAGATAAATGGTAAACACAGTTAGCCCAGTTAATTTTCTTAAAATTATTTTCAAGTAATATATTCTCGATTTCATAAAACCATACCCTTCCGCTCTGGTGTAAGCCATAAAGGGCTTTCTTTAGTAGACAGAGGTAGCTTTCTTTTCCTTTTTCTACGAAGCCGGGTGGTTGGGTAATCGTAATGGTTTCAGATAAGGGTGCGTATAAATACGCGCATTTGATGTCTAACTGGAGGTGATACCACTTTAGGTTGGAAACTAGCATGGAGAAAAATAGGCGTATAAGGGTGAAATTGACTACAGGTGAAAAGGTTTCATCATAGGATTCTCCCTTTACCTGTTTGTAGCCTTGTGCTACGAGCCTCGCTTTGTGTCTTACCACATTTCCATGCTCATCAGTTTTGGTTGTAAAAACCCACCGACAACCGAGAGGCTTGTACTTTGAGTGTGGCGGCACTAGGCTCCATGCACCCCTTTCACTTAACACTTTTAATTCTTCTTCCATCGCTTTCTTCCATAGCTTAGATTCTTTACTTTTGAATGCTTGTTTAAAGGTTTTCGGGATGACTACAGTTTCTAGTCATGCTGTGTCAATCTCACTTTCGGAAGTGTCATAGGCGGAAAAGTAGTTGATTTCTTCATTTTCCGTCTGACTTTCAGATTCCAGATCGCTATCATCGTCAATCACCTGTCGCTGAGGGGTTGGAACAGGGCCCGTCCTACCATTCTTACCGCTAAAGTTGAAGTATTCAGGCTGGTACTCAATTTTATGCTTTTTACAGTATTGCTTGAGTTCTTTGAGGCTTCGCAATATGTGGCTCTTGCCCCCTTGCCTTTTAACTTCTCGATAATATATATCGGTCCGCTTTCCATCTGGTCTCGGAACGGCTTCCCTTGTCCACTTAGCGACTCGGAGTCTAGGTGTTTGGACGTATAGTTCTCTGTCTGATTCGTCTTCACTTGCTTCATCAGTTTGAACTGCATCACTAGGGCCTGGTCTGGGATCCTGCTGGTAACTCCGGGTATGTACTCGGCGCGAATCCATATGTGGGATTACCACCGTCTCAAGCTCCGGGTTGTGAAGTGAGTATATGGTAGTTTCTGGATGGTCGCCCAGCACTGCTCCATTGTTAGTCTGCTTAGCTTTCAATTGATAAAAATTTAGTTCATCTTCAGCAAAGCTAACATTCCGGGTTTCGACTATTCGCCCAGTTTCTGGGAACAACACTCTGTACCCTTTAATCCTACATGCGTAGCCTACAAGAACTCCCTTATTAGCTCTGGGATCAAATTTGGTTCGGTGTTGCTTCGGCACACCCACAAAACAAACTGACCCGAATGGTTTAAGGTGACTAATGGAGGGTTTGAACTTTCCGTATTTCTCAAACGGTGTTTTCGTCTGGTTTCTACGGCACACTCTATTCCAATTGTAGGCCGCATAGCGGACGGCTTCTGGCCAAAATTTTACTGGAACCTTACTTGAATTTAGGATCGTGCGGAGGGTATTCCCTATTGTCTGGTTCAACCTCTCTGCTACTCCATTCATTTCAGGCGAATAAATATCGGTAAATTCGTGGGCCACACCATTCGTACGGCAATACTCTTGGAATTGTGAGTTGTCAAACTCCTTACCATTGTCAGTTCTGATAGCTTTGAGCCTAGTTGAAAGGAATCTTTCGGCGCGTTTCACATGATTTAAAAAGGTGGGAAAAGTAGCTGTCTTATCTTTAATCGGATACAGGGCGATTTTCCTTGAGTGATCATCGGTGATACTCAAAAAATACCTCTCTCCTGCATATCCCGTCGTTGAAGCAGGTCCCCACAAATCTAGATGTAAAAGTTCTAGTGGTTTTGTTGACCTAGTTTGGCCGATTGGTTTAAATGTCACCCGTTTAGCTTTATTTAACCTGCAATCCTCGCAAAAAAGTTTGGATGATTTTACCTCCTGAGCACCCCTGACACTTTTATTTGTAAAAGACTGGCTGATTAGTTCAGGGTTCATATGGCCCATTCTGCGGTGCCATCTGCTCAATGCACTGGCAGGTTTTTGATTACTTTTGCTTAGGGTATTTCGTTTCTTTCTAGCTGTAGTTTCGTAAGCCTTACCTTTCTTCGATCGAGTTTCTTTCTCGTGTTGGTAAGCTTTCTTTCTCGCAGCTTGTTCTGGGGTTAGCTGCTGTTTTGCATAAAAAATTCCCCCCTGTTTGCGAGCTGTGAAATAACCTTTTCCATCTTTATCGTAAACGTGGAGTTGTCCATTTCCCCCTTCAAAAGTAATTCCATCTTCGTCAAGTAAAGGTAATGAAACTATGTTGCGCCTTAGAGATGGTACATACAATGCACGCATAAGCGTAATGGCGCGTTTCTCGCCCTTACAGAGTAGGTCGACTGGCCCTCTTTGCTTGATAGGGATAGGCTTTCCCCTAGTAGCAACTGCTAGGCTCCTGTCATTTACATCCTCAAGGGGTCCATCAAATAGGAATTTATCCTTACAAAAATGATGGGTTGCCGCTGAGTCGACGACCCAGTCACCTGGATTACTGTGAGATGTAAATAGGGCTTCTACAGTATAATGGCTCTGGGGTTTTTCATTATTTGGTGAGTTTCGCCGGAACGAGCGTTTAGATTTTCTACGCCCCGGTGATTTCCCACTTGGGTATTTCCCAAAATGGACTTGTTTGTTGGGAGAAGGGCTTCTTGATGGAGTTTTCGGTCGGAAATTGTCTTTATTCCAACTTCGAGAATTATGCCGACCCGAAAAGGTGTTCTGCGTTTCGCAAGTAGCGTTTTCACGCTTATCCTGTCTCTGCACGCTAATTCGGGTTTCTTCGGCGACTAGTTCAGTTAGAATGGCTTCAAATTTAAATTCCGCATCTTTCCAACGAAGTATAGTTTGCACTAAGTGATCAAACTCCGATGGTAAGTACCGGATTAGCTGGAAACAGAGGTAAGTCTCATTTATTTCTTGATTTATTCCCTTTAGGCTTTCGTTTAACTTGCGGATTCGTGCCGCAAACATGTTAATTTTCTCGCTAGCGTAGGGCTTACAATTAACCAGTTCGGTAAATAATTGCATGTGCCGGCTACGACTGTCAGGCTGAAAATGCCTATTTAGGGTTGACCATGTGTCCTGGGGGGTGGTACAATGTTCCACGACCGACTTAAACGCAGGGGATAGGTTTAAAAAGATTGTAGATAAAGCGAGTCGGGTTCTTCTTTCAAAGTCCCTTACCTCAGCTAAATTTTCCGCACTTGCTATCGGTTTAGTTTCGCGGTTATTCACAATGTCCCACGCATTAAGGGATATTAGTACAAATTTAATATCTGCTACCCAGGTATGGAAATTTTCCTCGGTCAATTTATCTATAGCCATATGGGGTTGTAAAGAGGCCATGTTTTAAGTTACAAGTACAGTATGTAAATCTATATATATATATAAGCATATAAAAAAAAATGCAAGACAGTATTTAAAACACTAAATATTATATATATATACAAATAGGCCCCCCCCCAAATATAGAATTTCATAAATTCAGGGCCTTTACCTTTTGTTTATACCTTCGACGCTTAGCTTCTCACATATCACAAAGCTTTCGCGTTGTGCTCTGCTATTTTAGATCAAAGTCACCCTCAAGTTAAAGAAAAATAGTTGTTTACGAACTTAACTTTAGGGCCTGCGGCCCATAACCAAAATGTTACGGAATTGAGCCGCTAGAACCTGGCGGCTCTTCCAACCAAAGTTAGTTAAGATTTGGGGGCAGGAATGCCCCAAACTTTACTGATAGCTAATAGTGCAGAGTCGTACTGGCTAGCAGGGAAGGTTGGACTCTTAATCTTTAGATATAGTCAGAGCAACGCTAGCTAGCTTTGTTGTGTGATATGCAAGATGTTAAAAAGACGTACGAAGGTTTAGGTAAAATAACAAATACATTTATTTAGTAAAACGACATTAAAGGGTCTTGTTTACAGACGCACTACACAGCTCGTAGTGTTATCCTCAAAAGTTGGCTTTGTCGTGTTCTTACCGAGGTGTAGAAAAATAAAAGAAAAATAACTCACAGGTGGTCGAGGCAAAGCTTTGCTATCGTGGTAAGAAAACACTTAAGGTAGATAGAGCCTTCCTGGCACAAAAACTATCCCGTGGCTACCTGCGGGCATGCAAGGTCGAGACGACTAGAGCATTAGTGCACTGCTGGCAAGTTGGTCAGCCTTCCTAATACGGGTCCTCGGTAGAGCCTGGCTCGGTAAAATCGCTTCTTAGCAACTATCACTCAACCACACCGTCTAATACCACAGCGAATACTACATCGAATACTACCCCGTCTAAGTGATCGGGCTGGGTATTTATACCGGCGTCGACCGCCGCGCTCCCTCGTGGCAGGAGAATAGCAAAGTTAATTATGCTAATTTTACGTGATGTGCGTTGACGTCATTCTTAACTGATGGTATGGCGTCATCGTTGGATGAATGACGTCGTTCGGCTGGCATATCGCTGGTCATGACGCAACTGGCGTCTGACGATGCTTACACATTGCTGTGGAGGTGGGAAATGATGTAAATACATCGCTCCTGCTACGTGGCTGGAAGGTTAGGGGAAGAAGAGGAAAGCTAATCGGGATTTTCCCTAACAAAATTCTCTGTTGAACTTTTTACTATTGAGAAAACCTTATCTGAGAAGTAATGTAAGCAGTGTTCAACAATTGATAGTTCACAAATTCACAGGTTTTCTTTTTTTTTCTGCAGTGGGGGGGGGGGATTGTAATTTGGCCTGTCCGGTATTTAATGCTAACAAAATTTGTTTTTCTTTTCTAGTAATCTCAATCAATAATCAAAAAAATTTCAGGTAGTCTCATCTAATGAAATTACCGCAGGTTATTAACGTAGGATTACTTATCGTGCTTACCTCTTCTGTATGTGTATATGTATATATATATGTTATCTATATATATAAAACAGTTCCGTAACTGACTGATTCATTCATTCACTGACTGACTGACATACAACGCACAGACCAAACCGCTGGACCTAAAGGGCTGAAATTTTGCATGGCGATTCTTCTAATAGTGTAGGGGTGCACTAAGAAAGATTTTTCAAAAATTCTTCTTAGATTTTTTAAAATTAAATTTTTAAGCTGTTTTTTAAACTTTTTATACGTTTGCATTTAAAATAATACATTGAGGGTTATAAAATTTATATCACGGGAAAGATCATAAAAATTCCTTCAAAATGAAATCTTTTTCGAACCTTTACCTGGATTTTTTGATTTTTTGTGAATTTCTAAAGATTAATTTTTAGAATTTAATTTATTAAATGTTGATCACGTGATTTCTTTTTCTGGTACTTTAAATAAATTTATCGTCACGTGCATAACAACTAAATAGACAAAAATTATATTCTTTTTCTTTCTAATGCAGCAGACGATTGGATATTATCCAAAAAATATAAATATCCCTTACGATTTTTTTATAAATATATATATATATATATATATATATATATATTACATCAATTGTATACATTGATCGTCGCATTTATTATAAATATATATATATATATATATTTATATATTTTGGCTTTAATTGCATACATTGACCGTTGTATTTAATTGAATGTACTCCGTAGCGAAGCGCGGGTTTTCAGCTAGTGTATATATGTATCTATATATATGTACGTATGTATATATATGCATATATGTATGTCGAAATTGTGACACATTTTGCCTTTTTTCAGTTTAACTTTTTACTGCTTGTCCAAGCGAAACAGACTGGGTTTGGGGCGCTGCCAAAATTATAACTAGCGAGGTACAGACGGACGGCTTTAGCGACTGGAATTTTGCTTTTCAGAGGACTGTTATGGAGGAAAGTTATGTAGGACCATAATCCTACTTTAAAATATGAGTGTTCATTTTCAAGAACTGACACTTGATATTTACACCTTTAGAACCGTGCAACAAAAAGCGATAATAAATTTTGCAGTTAAATTTCAGCTGAAATAAATTTATAAACAGTATTTTGTATCTTCACCAGTAAGAACAAAAATGTGAATTGCTTGACTTTTCTGAATGTTTTGAACATCTTTTTTTCTGCATTATGAATTTAGAACAAAGAGGTTAACAGATATGGTAAATTATAAATAAATAATTTTGTAAATAACAAAACTGACTGTAAATTGAAAAAGATGATATATAATGGCGAATAAATTTAAGCTTTGTTTCAAGGGGATTATGAAAAAATATATAATTCATAAAATACGTTGTTTATACTTTTAAATATTCCTCTTTGAATAATAAATTTGCACGTTTTGAAGATTCTCATGTGATTAGAAACAAATTAAAATATGTTTACTTTAAACTTAATTTTCTTACATGATAGTAATCTTAAAGGGAAGAACCTTTTTGCTTCTGCTTTAAATGCTTCAGGGCAAAAAATTAATTAAGTCTTGAATATGTAAGTACTTAGTAACACGGGAACAATCTAAACATGCTTTATAACATTATTTTTCTTAGGTATAAGTAAAATTTCACATAAAAATATTTTTCGTAAATTTCTGTCCATAAATTTTCTTTACTATTGTAATGCATACATTGAATTAATAATGCACTTCACGATTGAATTATCTCTATATATACGAAGAATAATTTTGAACGAATTCGGACACTACCTTTATAAAATTTTTATTGATAAATGAAGATACATATTTATTGTGTATTTCTTAGAACATGTTTAATAGTACCATATGTCATAGTAATTATATCTTTTGAAGAAATTACATATTTTGCAATTAAAGTAATTAAATATTCAGTTGCATATTATATTCGACTTTTATAACTAAAATATTCAAACATGTTTTCACAAATCATGCAACTGTATTAAGACTGAAAAAAGTTATTCTTCCTAATATCTGTTGCGCGCGTGACCTATTTTACTCTTGGTTTTTTAACACATAAACAAACAAACACACACACACACACACATATATATATATATATATATATATATATATATATATATATATATATATATATATATATATATATACACACACAAGAGCCAAAACATTATGACCACCCCTACATTTTGCAATGAATTAGCTTGGATGACGTGGAAGGCACGTGATCAGGTGGAAGTGGTATTTATCTGCTGCTGGAGAGTCTGAAGAATCATTCTTTCACTTACTTCTGTGTGTCATGGAAAAGGCTGCGGATCTAAGCGACTTTGATAGAGGGCAGAATGTAATAGCTCTAAGGCTCGGAACAAGTATTTCCGAAACTGCACGACTCGTGGGTTGTTAGCGACCTACAGTTGTTAGTACTTATGCAAAGAGGATGAATGACGGTGAAACCAGCAGTAGACGACATGGTGTTGGACGTCCACACGCTATCAAAGAAAAAGGTCGTTGGAGACTGTCTCGCATGGTGAAGCGTAACCAGAGCCAGACAGTGGCTCAGCTGACAGCCCATTACAATGCAGGTCCAAGTAGAATAGTATCGCAGCACACTGTTCAGTGGACACTGTTGGATATGGGGCTACGCAGCAAACGTCCCACTCGTGTGCCTTTGATGACCAAGCGTCATCGCCAACTGCGCCTGCGCTGGGCCCGGGAACATCGCGACTGGTCCATGGATCAGTGGGAGAGAGTTGCCTGGTCAGATGAATCACGGTTTGTCATTCATCACGCCGATGGCCGTGTCAGGATACGCCGTCTTCCAGGCGAACTGTTACTCCCTCAATGTACAGTAGGTCATAC